>JAQQTP010000083.1:9305000-10020000 GCA_029884605.1 Ormosia emarginata | reverse complement strand
TAAGAAACCCTTATATTTAGTCATTTACACTCTCCATATTCTTAATTGATTGAGTTTGGTATGATTTTGTGAGTTTGAGCTCAAATTGGTCCTAATTGAATATTTTTAGCATTATTGAGATTTGACATTGTTTCTGTATTTTGGCCATAACTTGAGTTCCTAATATCTGATGAACATGAATTTTACCTTGTAGGAAAGCTAAGAGGAAGCTCTACAACTTTGATGAAGAGCTTGAAGTCCGATTCAGATGTCTAAGGGACCTAAGTTTACATGGAAGTCAGAATACGGGTTCTGTCAGTAGAATCCGAACAGTGTGCACTCATAAAATCATATCTCAAGATGTAATAATGGAGATGGGCTGAAATTTGGACAATGGATATTCAAGATCCAAATAAACAACTTTCATGAAGAACACATTTTGAGAAAAAGAAGTCTAGTAGGTCATTTTGAGCTTGCAAGTCGGAACAGAGGTGCTGAAGTTGGGTTTGAGCAACCTACGGTATTTGGGACATATCTTGGGCTTAAGGAAGCCAAATTGGATGAACCAGCTATCCATTTTATAGCCAAGACAAGGATCTACAACTTTCATGAAGAACACTTTTCGTGGTTCTGAAGTATAGTGGGTCGTTTTTGGCTTCCAAGTTAGACACGAAATTTTCATCCTCAACCACCCACTCATCCATCCACTAATCCACTCATCCATCCACTAATCCACTCATCCACTAACTCACCCATTCATCCACTCATACACTAATCCAACCACTTAACCACTCCACCCACTCATCCACTAATCCATCCACTCACCCATTCATGTCCATAATTTCCCACTCACCAAAAGTCCTTTGGCATTTTTCACTAATTCAACCACTCAACCATTCCACTCACTCATCCACTAAACCAATCCACTAAACCAACCCACTAATCCATCCACTCAAACACTCCACTCACTCATCCACTCATCCACCCACTCCCTTTGTCATTTTGTTACCTTAGACTTCTATAAAAGGCACCATTTATCATGAACAACATGTAATTCTCCTTCATTTCTCTCTAAGTTTCTTCTTGCTTCTTCATAGTTTCTCATAGTTTTGTATATTTTGATGCTCCCTTCATGGTAATGGAGGGCTAAGCTACTTTGGGTCAATTTAGAACTCTTGAAGAGATTGTGGTTTGGATTCTTGAGACCTTGGTTATGCATTGTATTTGATTTGTAATTGAATTCCTCTTTTCTTCTTCTTTCTTCTTCTTCTTGATCTTGAATGCATGAATGGTGATTCTATTTATGTTGATCTAATTTGATCTTAGTTTAAGATTGAGATTTGTGATGAAACTTAGAACTAATTGATCTAAACTAATCACATAAATGAAGATTGAGATTTGTGATGAAACTTAGAACTGATTGATCTAAATTAATCACGAAATTGAAGAGGTTAGGTTCTTGATTTGTGCCTAAGTTAATTGAATTCGGTACTTGAAATTAACATAGATTTTCATGAATGGTGCGATTGCGGTTTGTGTTTATCACTTGTTAATTGAATTCTAGACGATCGTCTAGTATGAATTCTGGATTTGATGCGAGAGATCTCGGTTAGATCCAAATTAACAATTCAATTGCGCTTGAAGTGTTCTATGAAGGGTCTATGATTGAATCCACCCAATCTTGGATAGGTTTCTAAATTGACTGCTCTTTAATTGTTATTTCTTCCTTTAATTTTGTTAAGTGCGATCTTAAATTGTCAAACCCCCCTTTTTGCTAACTTTCACTTGATTTGATCAAATTGCATTTACGATCCTTGAGAAAACGATCCGGTGTTGTCACTGTGCTACAAGCTTAGGTAATAACTTCGGTTATAATTTTGACTGAGTTCGGCGCTCGTCAAAATTTTGGCGCCGTTGCCGGGGATTAGTAAGTGTAATCTTTTCATTTGAAGTGTTTTTACTAACTTTTGCTTTTTATTAATTTTTCTAACATTTTTAACCATTGTCTAGTGTATTTTGCTTATTTATTTGTTTTTGTGTGATGCATGACTAGGTCTGAGCTTGATAACTTGGTTGACTTTGATCCTGAGATTGATAGAACCTTGCATAGGTTGATTAGAGCTCGTAGGCTAAGTGCAAGAATTGCTTCTGAATTTGATCTTAATATTGAGAGTGAACTTGAGATCTTGAATAATTCTGAAACTATGGCTGATAACATGCAAAATAGAACTCTTAAGGAACTTGCTGCTCCTGATATAACTAACCAGTCTTTGTGTATTCAATACCCAGATCTTGATGCTGATTTTGAGTTAAAATCTGGATTGATACATTTGTTGCCCAAGTTTCACGATTTTGCAGGTGAGGATCCCCATAAGCATCTAAAGGAGTTCCATGTGGTTTGTTCAACCATGAAACCACATGGGATCTCAGAAGAGCACATCAAGCTGAGGGCATTTCCTTTCTCACTTGCTGATACAGCCAAGGATTGGTTATTTTATCTTTCACCAGGTTCAGTAACAAGTTGGACTGACATGAAGCGGTTGTTCTTAGAGAAATTTTTCCCCTGCCTCTAGAGTTCTTTGCCATTAGAAAAGATATATGTGACATAAGACAAATGACAGGAGAGACCTTGCATGAATATTGGGAAAGATTCAAGAAGGTGTGCTCGAGCCGTCCCCACCACCAAATCACCGATCAACTCTTAATTCAATATTTCTATGAAGGCTTGCTTTGCCAAATGACGAAGCATGGTGGATGCTTTGCCTCTGGAGGAGCCTTAGTAGATAAGACCCTGCAGCAGCAATGACGAGAGATTTGATAGCAAACATGGCGCCAACACCCAACAATTTGGCACATGAATTATTACCTCAACCGGAGGAGTCAATGAAATTCAATCGTCTCATGTAGAGCAACAGAGAATGGAACACGAGACTTGATGAATTGACTTCTTTGGTGAGGCGATTAGCGTGGGACAACAAGCACCAATGCGGATGGTCACCGCAACTCGTGTGTGGCATTTGCTCTTATTCATCTCATCCTACGATGCATGCCCTACACTTCGGGATGGTGGTTCTATTTTTCCGAACAATCATTTGCGGCGGTGGTATTTTTTTTCTGGTAGACCCCAATATCGGCAATCACAAAGACGAGCGGATATGATCCATTTTCTAATACCTATAACCCTGGTGGAGGGACCATCCCAACCCGAGATATGGAAATTCCGGTCAACAACAACAACGGCCACTACCAACGGTAGCAACCACGGTTTAGATACCAAGCTACGAGGCCCAGCAACAAGTACCAACCACTGCGTTTAGGCAAGCACAACCTCGCTCCGCCACCCATGCAACCCCTCTCCAGCCTACCTATTCCAGGCGGCCACTCCACCGTGAGCCACCTTTCGAAGACTTGATGAAACAGGTTTCAGCAGAATGTCAATGCCACCATCCGAATTTACAAACTCAAATTGGGCGGATGGCAACCACTCGAGTGAGTGAAAAGTCAAGGGTCGAACCAATTGCCTTCACAAACAAATAACAACCCAAGAGGCAATGTAAGTGCCATTAGCTTGAGAAGTGGCGCAGAGAAGTTGACGGTCCTACTCCACCACAACCCGAACTACAAGTGCGGAACGAAGGTGACCGAAACGAAAAAAGTGGATAGCTCGGTCAAAAATCCATGACACGGAAGAAATGTGCGAGAGAATTCAAATATGGCCATTCCACTACCTTTTCCAAACAGAGTCACACACCCAAGCATACTTTGCGCAAACGAGAATAGAAAGAGAAGTCATGGACACATTCGGGAAGGTGGAAATCAATATTCCCTCCTTGATGCAATCAAGCGATTCCCAAGTATGCCAAATTCCTCAAAGAGTTGTGTACTCACAAGAGAAGACTTAAGTACCGAGAAAATAAGCATGGGCGAAAATGTTTCTGCAATGATTCTACCAAGCATGCCACAAAAATGCAAAGATCCTGGAACTTTCTCAATTCCTTGCACGATAGGTAACTCCAAATTTGAACATGCAATGCTAGATTTGGGTGCTTCGATTAATGTCATGCCTATGTCAATTTATAAATCCTTGAACATTGGCACTTTGCAACCTACTGGTATAGTGATTCAATTGGCAAATAGGACCACTGCTCATCCTGCAGGAGTGTTAGAAGATGTATTAGTTCGGGTGAATGAGCTAATTTTTTCAGCGGACTTCTATGTCTTGGACATGGAAGATGAGTCTTCAGCAAACCATGCTCCATTAATTCTAGGCAGACCGTTCCTCAAGACCGCCAAGACCAAGATAGATGTGCATGCTGGCACCCTTTCTATGGAGTTTGGCGATGATTTGGTACAGTTCAACATTTTTGATGCCATGAGACATCCCCTAGAGAAGCATTCTGTTTTTCATATTGATGTGATTGAGATCTTGGTTGATGATGTTTATGCTGATTTATATGCTGAATTCCCTGATATTGCTGACTTTCTGGATTCTGTTTCTTGTGATACATGTGTTGCTTGTGATGTTGAGCCATGTGCTGCATGTGCTGAGATTTATGCTGGTATGAGTGATGATGCAACTGCTGACTTAAATGATACCGCATGTGAAAATAGAAGTCAGAACTGTGCTGAATTTAATGTTGCTGAATTAGTTGTTTCAAATAGCTTGCTGCCTTCCATTGTACAACCCCCATCCTTAGAGTTGAAGACTTTGCCAGACCATCTTAAATATGCATATTTAGGAGATGGTGAGAAGTACCATGATTGTTGCTAAGAATCGCAACCTGAACAAGAAGAAAAATTGCTCACAGGTTTTGAGGCGAATAAGCAAGCCATCGGATGGACACTTGCAGATATTCCTGGTATTAGTCCCTCCACATGCATGCATAGGATTTTATTGGAAGAGGATACGAAACCAGTAAGGCAACCCCAAAGGAGACTAAACCCCTTAATTCTAGATATGGTGAAGAAGGAAGTGACCAAGCTACTTCAAGCTGGCATTATTTATCCCATATCGACAAAGAAATGGGTGAGCCCGTGCGGGTTGTTCCCAAGAAATCTGGGGTCACGAGTTGAGAATGAGAATAATGAACTTCTACCCACAAGAGTTCAGAACAGTTGGCGAGTTTGCATTGATTATAGGCGGCTTAACCAGGCTACCAGAAAAGATCATTTTCCGCTACCTTTCATTGATCAGATGTTGGAGAGGCTAGCTGGCAAGTCACATTATTGTTTTCTGGATGGATATTCAGGTTATTTTCAGATTCATATAGCCCCAGAAGACCAAGAGAAGACTACTTTCACTTGTCCATTTGGCACATTTGCATATAGGAGGATGCCGTTTGGTCTGTGCAATGCTCCGGGCACCTTTCAAAGGTGTATGGTAAGTATCTTTTCTGACTTTTTAGAGAATTGCATGGATGTGTTTATAGATGATTTTACTGTCTATGGTTCTTCCTTTGATGCATGCCTGGATAGTCTGGCTCAGGTTTTACATAGATGCATTGAAACTAACCTTGTTCTGAATTTTGAGAAATGTCATTTCATGGTAGAACAAGGTATAGTTTTAGGACATGTAATATCTAGCAAGGGTATCGAGGTAGATCTGCAAAAATAAATGTTATTTCATGCTTATCTTACCCCACATGCGTGCGGGAGGTTCGTTCTTTCCTTGGTCATGCAGCTTTCTATAGGCGGTTCATAAAGGATTTCAAAAAATTGTTCTTCCACTATCCAACTTGCTACAAAAAGAAGTGGAGTTCCATTTTGACCAGAAATGCAAGGATGCCTTCAATCACTTGAAGCAAGCATTGACCAAGTACACCTATCATCCACCACCCAGATTGGACACTCCCATTTGAGCTCATGTGTGATGCCTCTAATTATGCTTTGGGAGTCTGTTCTTGCACAAAGGGTCGGCAAAATATCTCATGTCATCTCCTATGCTTCAAGAACTTTAGATCCTCGCACAAGTCAACTACACCACCACCGAAAAGGAACTTTTAGCAATTGTTTTTGCTTTAGACAAATTTCGATCATATTTGCTTGGTTCTAGAGTGGTTGTGTTTTCGATCATACGACTCTAAGTTTCTCTGAAGAAGCTTGATGCAAAGCCTAGGTTGATTAGGTGGATTTTGCTCCTCCAAGAGTTCGATATTGAAATCCGTGATAAAAGTGGAGCGAGAGAATTTAGTGGTGATCACCTAAGCCGAATTGAAAGGGAGGTAGATACTTTTCCTATCCATGATGTCTTCCACGATGATGAGCGAGCTTTTCAAGCTGCAAGGTAACACTCCTTGGTTTCTTCGATTTGATAAATTTCTTAGTTCTTTGGTGTTTTCCCTGCCGCACATTTTATTAGGGCTCAGATTGATAAATTGAAGAGTGGGTCAAAATATTATGTGTGGGATGACCCTTATCTGTGGAAATTTTGTAGTGACCAAGTCATTAGGAGATGTGTGCCTGATAATGAATTTCATTCTATTCTTAGCTTTTGTCATACACTTGCATGTGGCGGTCATTTTGGTCCCCAAAGGACTGCTAGGAAAGTTTTCGAATCTGGATTATATTGGCCCACTCTATTTCATGATGCATATGTGTTTTGTAAATCTTGTGATCAATGCCAAAAAACAGGAAACACTTCTCGAAGGAATGAGATGCCCCAGAAATCCTTATTATTCTGTGAGATTTTTGATGTATGGGGTATTGATTTTATGGGACCCTTTCTTATATCTTTTAGTTTTGTTTACATTTTGCTAGCTGTTGATTATGTATCCAAGTGGGTGGAACAAAAGCCACTCGGACTGATGATTCCAAGGTTGTTGTGGATTTTGTTAGATCACAGATTTTCTCAACGAGTTTGGAGTTCCGAAGGCCATCATCAGTGATCAAGGTTCACATTTTTGTAATCGAAGCATGGAAGCTTTGATGAAAAAGTATGGGGTCTTGCACGAGTTTCTACACCTTACCATCCCCAAACTAATGGGCAAGCCGAGATTTCCAACGGGAGATCAAGCAGATACTCCGAACGCAGTTCAACCTAACGAGAAAGGACTGGAGCAAGAGGCTTGAGGATGCTTTATGGGCTTACCGGACTGCTTATAAGACACCAATCGGAATGTCTCCGTATCGGATTGTTTTTGGAAAAGCCTGCCACTTACCGGTGGAAATTGAGCATCATGCATTCTGGGCAGTGAAAAAGTGCAACTTGGACCTAGATCAAGCAGATATGGAGAGGAAGCTGCAGCTGCATCAATTGGAGGAGATCCGCTTGGAGGCTTATGAAAGTTCCAAACTCTATAAGGAGAAGACCAAAGCCTTCCATGATAAGTTGATTCTGAGGAAAACATTTGAGATTGGTCAAAAAGTTCTCCTCTATAACTCCCGCCTCCGACTAATGCACAGGCAAATTAAGGTCTAGATGGGATGGACCATTTATTGTTACTAAGGTTTTTCCTTACAGTGTTTGTTCAAATTAAAAGTGAGGTCACTTTGGCAAAGCTTTTATCGTAAATGGACACCGCCTCAAACAAGATATCATGAACTTCCGAGAATGCGAAGTGGAGGTGATGAACCTTCTCCATCCGCATTATGAATGAAAAAAAAAAGAAGAAAAAAAAAAAAAAAAAAAAAGAAAAAAAAAAAAGAAAAGAAAAAAAAAAACAGTGTGTGTCCGACAATGAGGTAGGTAGTGCAATTAAATTTTGTCACTCGGAAGCAAGTGGAGGTCACTTTTTCTTCAACGACAACAATGCGAAAATCTTGCAAGTATGGATTTTATTGGCCCACTTTATTCAAGGTCTGTTACACCTTTTGCAAAAGTTGCGAAATTGGTCAAAAAGGTTATGCTTTGAGATTATCATCTGCACCTACTCCTTGAAAAATTGAGATCCAGGTGGCGCGGTTCTTTTGCTGTCAAACACGTGTATCCTCTGGGGCCGTAGATATTGAGGATCCTAGGAATGGTAATGCGCTTAAAGTTAATGAACAAAGACTCAACCATTCCTGAAAAACCAAGTTCTTGAGTTCTTTGTGTTGCCGGTTAAGTGACGGATACGGTACTCCGTGACTCTCAAGTCGGTTTATTTTCCAGTTTCCCAAAATAACTGAATCCTTCTTCTCCTTCAAAATGGATGTCATTCTTTCAAACCTGAGAAAACATTTTCCTTCTCTTCCTCAAAATGCTCTGAGAAAAATCTACAAAGTTCGATGTGAAAGATTGAGACTGTTAATGCACAAAGGTATGCCAGAAGATGTACGCTGGATAATTGAAGCGAAGGTCCGATTAGCAGGTGAGTCCTCAATTTCATTTGACTCATACATGCCCTGGTCTTGGAAGAAGTTCGTATTCTAAAAGGAGAAGAGCAAAAAGGTTACAAGTCTATTACAAATGTGGGCGATGGAATTGTAACAGACAATGTTGTTCTTTGGGGATGATTTCCGCAAATAAATCCTTCATTAAGAATGGACTGAGTAAGGAGTCATTAGATGATATCTTATTGACTCTTGAGACGCGTTCTTATGGATTGATGCGGGGTGAAATTCTTAATTTGTGGAATCTCTTCAAGGATGAAGAAAAACGCTACAGTCTTGGGAATCTGACTCTAAAAGACCCTGTTTGCCAATTTATAAGAAAATTGGATGGGAAGCTTATCCTCGACTCATAGAAGACGTTTAAGCCGTTACTGGACGTTAAACCAGAGACAGATGTGAGCCATATCCACAAACAATCTGTATATATCATCATCATCTTCTTCTTCTTCTTCTTCTTCTTCTTCTTCTTCTTCTTCTTCTTCTTCTTCTTCTTCTTCTTCTTCTTCTTCTTCTTCATGTCATCTCTCAAGAAAAAAAAAACAAAACAAAAAAAAACAAAAACAAAAACAAAAACAAAAAAAAACAAAAACAAAAATTATGTATACGTCTTAGGGTTGGCTTTGGTAACACACACCGTGAATGGGGAAATGCATGCATCCTGATCCAATCCTTCTTAATTGAAAAACAAAGAAGGTAGATTGTATCCCATATGTGAGGCAGCCAGTCGTATTATGGCCACTTGTCCCTTTTGGGAGCCCTATGTTGCGCTGGTCTTGAATGGGTCGAATTCTGGTCAACAATGCTTTGGCACAAAGCCAAAAAAGAACTACCTCCATCCCAATCTTAAGTAAGTATGCACTCATCTTTCATCAAGTTTTTCTAACAATTTCAAAAAAAAAAGAAAAAGAAAAAAGGACGTGATGTCTCTTTGCACTCATGACGCCTTGATATAAAGATATGCCATGGAAACTGTATATACAGGTATGTCATCATTTTCTATTTCTTTTATCTTTGTATCATTTTGTTGTATTTTAATTTTTGTACAGACGATCCTTTGAGCAGGGTCCTTCAGGGGTTTCTAGACTTCTTTACCTTGATGGCTTTCTTGAAGTCAAAAAAAAAAAAAAGAAAAAAAAGAAAAAAAAAAGAAAAAAGAAAAAAGAAAAAAAGAAAAGATTCTGTGTTTCTTAATTTCAACCTTTTCTGACAACAGCCAACCTACCCTTATAGGTGCAATTATTCCCCTTTCCATTCTTTTTCTTATTTAAACACTCCATTTTCCTTCAACTCAGAGACACTCAAAGGGAGGAAGAGTATAGAATGGGGGCTTCTATTCGTAACCTCAAAAATGTCTGTGTTTTTTGTGGGTCAAGTTATGGGAAGGGATTAGAGTTTGTAAACACAGTTAGCACTCTTGGTCGATCACTTGCTGCGAAGAATATTCATCTTGTATATGGGGGAGGTTGTCGTGGGTTAATGGGGGCTGTATCACTTGTTGCCTTTTTAGGAGGCAATCAGTTTTAGGTGTTATTCCTAAACCTTTAGCTGAAAATAACATCACCTGAAGGACAATTGGAGAAGAAATTCAGTGTAACATCTATGCATGGACGAATGAAAACAATGGTTGACAATTCGATGCATTTCTTGTCTTACCTGGTGGTTTTGGTACGTTGGAAGAGATTTTTCAAATTGTCTCTTGAACTGAACTGAACATCCACCATAAACCCATTGGTTTGTTGAATGTTAATAATTTCTTTGATCTTTTGTTATTTTTTCTTGACAAAGTTGTGGAACAAATTTATCACTCCTTCAAAGAAGACAACTTCTTATCTCTGCCTCCACTATTGATGAGCTCATTGATAAATTAGAAGCTTTTGAGTATGTGCACGATAAGGTATTAGCTCAGATAGATTGGTCAACAGGAAGCAGCGAAGGAAGTAACAAGAAAAAAAAGCCAGATCTGACACTTTCTCTTTAATGGGTTTGATTTTATTAAAAAAAAAAATTTTTTTGTTTTATTTGGAAAGTATGATATGATTGTCATGGACTTATTAAACCAATTAGTGATGGCAGAGTAAGGAGAATTTTACTCTTGAGACGCATCTTAATTGGTGGCAGAGGTCTGATGCGTAACTGACAGTGTGCTTCTTTTCTGCTTGGCGATGTAACGCTCCAATTTTTAGAAAATATTCTGAATGTACTATTTGCTGTTTTTCATGCTTTTGTGTGAATGACCATTGTGTCCCTATTTTTCTATTCTCGATTTCTGTATGAAAACAATTACGATAATACAGGCTCAAATTTTATTTGATCGTTTTACGTAATTTGCTTCGAGACGGTAAAATAAAAATTTTTCTGAGCTACTGTTTTAATTTTTCTTAAAGATATACAGCTATATAATACTGCTGGATATTTTATTTGAACGTTTTGGACGATTACCTACGTTGTGGGAAAAAATGGAAAAATGACCGTTACGTCCCGAACGTACTGTTTTTGCTGTTTTTACTGTTTTTAATTGTTTTCTTCTTGATTTAATGTCCGATAATACTGTCTGTGATTTTATATGGACTTTTTGTGTGATTTGCTCCGAAAAGTGTAGAAAATAATATTTTTCGGGCCGGGAAAATCTTATTTTATTATTTAGAATTGGGGATCTTACTAAACCCGATTCTGAATGAGACTAAAAATAAGCTTTTAATTTTTAGGATTTAATCACAAATAAAATAATTTTATATTATTATAATATTATTTTATTAGTCAGTATATTTTAGTGACAGTGGACCCTAAAAATATTTTGCGGGACCCACAATTAGCAGAACGGTTAGATCGGTAGCTTAACTAATCACCGTTAGCAGTAGAACTTTCCAGAACAGGCTGACTCAGCTAGCTGACTCAGCAGAAAATTAAATACACTGTGTGACTCAGCATGTGAGTCACCAAGAGCTAACCAATAGGAAATAAGCTTGCTCACCAAGGCTTGATCTTGACCATTGATTCATCCAAAGGCTTGGATGAAGCCAAGCAAGGTGCCCACCTTGCACCCCACTTGATGGCTACGGCCAAGAGGTCTTGGATGACCAAAATCACACTTCATCTTCATCACTTTTCTCTCTTCTCTCTCATCAAAACCCTAGCCACCATTCTTGTTCATTTTCTTCACCATTTTCGCCAAGACCAATACTACACCATCCAACCATCCAAAATTTTTTCTAACCAAGTTTTCCTAACCTAAACACCATTCTAAGAACCTTTCTAGTTGGGAGTTTCTTCAAAATCTTCCATTTAGGGCTTGAAATCAACCTTGAAAGTTTTACCTAGAAGGTGAAATTTCATGCTTTTCTTTTCTCTCTTCTTTTTCAAAGTTCTAAGCCATGATTTTTCCATGGTTTAGCTTCTTTTTCATGGTTAGTAACATGTAGATTTTGTTTGAGATTTCTAGGTATTTTTGGTGGTGAAAACCGTGACCTAGGAGGTGTGAAAGCAAGCCTTTGTCTTCATTTAAGGTAAGAGGAAGACAATTCTTATCATCTCTTGATGGTGGTAAGAAGATGGAGCCATTTGTGATGTTTGTAGAATCCATAAGGATTCGGTGGTCATGTGTTAATTATGTGTGTATTTGTTAATTTTTGTGTTTGTTAGTAGTTTATGTGGTATTTGTTAGTAGCTTTCTTGTTTGATGATTGTAATAATTTTGCATGTCTATTAGCTTTTGAATGCATGTCTATAAGCTTTAATTTAGGTTTAGGTGTTAGAAAATATATTGCATGTGTTAGAAAATACAATGCATGTGTTAGAATTGTATGATAAGGTATAGGATGTGAATAACATGTTTAAATTTGCATGAGTGTTCCAAAGAGCACATCCAATAGCTCACGGCAATGACAAGTTTGGAGGACCAAAATGTTCTCTTGATTTTTCCTAAAGTGTAACTTAATTAACCTAGGAGAATCAAGAAAGTTTCAAATTGATTTGATCAAAGAAAATGCATTTAGAAATCAAATGGTAAAGACTTAGTATTTTGGGCCAACATGCCTAAAGGATTAATTTAACTCTTACTAACTATTTTCTAATATGATTTAATGAGCTTAGACAATATAATATATTTGATATGATTTAGAAGGTGAAAAACAATTTAGAAATCAAATGCAAAAGTTTTATGAAATTTGGCCAACATGCCACTATAGGTAATCATGATTTCTAAAACTTGATTCCAAACCTTTTTCAATCAAAAAGAGACAATACAAGTTAAGAAGAAATTTTCTATAATGGTTTTTGAAGAAACAAATTGAGTAGAATTAAGCTTAAAGGATTAAAACTAATAATTTTATCATTAGGAAGTAAAATACAAAATTTTGAGAAATTTTCTAACATATAGCTCACTTTAGGTTTTGAAGCATGTTAGAGATTTCAAAGAGAATTAAATGATATGGTTAAAAAAATTAGGTAAATGGAAATTTTATGGAAAAATTTAGTAAACCATTATTATGATATTCTAAACAAAATATCACAATTTTTAGTAAAAAATGAACCAATAAGATAGCAAAAATATCCAAAAGACAGTATGCGGTATGAAAAATTACTCTACGTAGTTTAAATGTACTAAGTACTATTTCTGTTTGTTTAAACAGTAATTTTAAAGGTATTCGAATAAAAAAAAATGATTTGAAAATCCTACGCGATTGAGAAAATGTATTAAAAATGCTACGCGATTTTAAAAATAGAAAAATATCTTTACCCGATTTTTAAACGTTTGTAAAAACGACGGAATTATGAAAACGCGATAAAATTTCTACGCGATTGACCGTTACTATATTTATTTTATGCTGTCGGGAAAATGTGAACCCGTACAGATTATTTTTGAGGATCTTTCGCTGTCGGGAAAATGTGAACCCGTACAGGCTTTTGAAAATTTATCTGCTGTCGGGAAAATGTGAACCCGTACAGGTTTTTGAGAATTTATTTGCTGTCGGGAAAATGTGAACCCGTACAGGCTTTCTATCTATGTGTGCCAAGTTTTTGGTGGATTGGTTGACGAGACGAATCACATCGTGTTGTCGATGAGATAAACGTAGTGTGGTTCATTGTTCTAATGAACTTGGAGACTTTAGTGTACGGGATCCCACATGTGGACAGTTGGTAGCTCCGCTGGGCCGTGGTAAACCGATAGCACACTATGGTACTCAACACACACTATATTTAATCGAGATTTGTGAAATCTAGTAGTACATTTGCCTCGTAGTGCCACAACGTGAGACCGTGAACTACACCACGCCCGGATGATGGATTCTCGTGTCGTGGGGCTATAGACGCAACGTGTGACAAATGCAATAGTTGGTGGGGCAGCCGTGGTACTAATAGATTTTACGAATCATTCCTCTCTCGATACTTGTGTTTTCTTTAGCTCCATGGAGTAGGGTTTTGTCATATTATTTATTTATCTCTATGTCTATTTATTTTCATCTTATCTATTTATTTCTATTTTAACTGTTTATCGTATTTTATTTGTTTATTTTATCTGTTACTTGCTTCTATATTTGGTTATTTTTATTATATCTTATCTGTTTATCCTTATCTTTCTTATTTTATCTGTGATGTTTTATCTGCGGTGTGATATATTGTTATGATATCTAAATTTTACTTCAATCTGTTATTATAACTGTTAAAGCTTTTTGTATTGCATGAACTGTATATATGTTGATCGTCGTCTTCTTATTGGCCATGTTGTGATGATTTTATGTTGTCTTACCTCTTTGTTATATGTATTTTCTGTTTATTTATTTTACGCGGTAAAGACTTTGAAGAAGAGGATCAGCCCCTTGAGATCTTGTACCCCGAGGAGGAGGAAGGTCAGCAAGCGGACGATCAGTTTGACGATCAAGAACCATCCGATCATCCATATCCTCTGGATTGATTGTGAGGGATGGCAGCGCCAGGATTTTTGGGGTTCGTAGAGCTAGTATTTCATGGAGGTTCTCTGGCTTGGCATCTACGAGGCGATCGTGATTCTGTGACATATGCAGGACGTGTGACCGTGATTCTACGTCAGCGATTTGATGGAGAGCCCATTATGACTACGACGTTATTTCTGCACTTAGAGTTACCCTTATCCATTAGGCGTTATTGGGGTGCTGAAAACCCTGAGCCTAGTGAGATAAGCATCGTATCGACTGCGCGATCCCGTTATCGCCGTGTGTCGAGACATCCAGGATATCTATCTCCTGATGATCATTTTCATGCTGAGAGTGATCCATCGAGGATTAGATAACCATGATGTTTTTTTTTGGCGCGTCAGCGTATGTCTGTATATATTAACTCTTTTATTGCTTTCTTTACTGTTTTTGTTTAAATATTTGTAGTCCTTGTTGTAAATTATTTGTACAAATTTATAACTTAATCATATGTATATTATCGGTAATGATGTTTTTTTTTTATTTCGTATTTTCCGCATTATCTTTTTATATCATATTTCTGTCTATCGTAGAATTATTTTACAACCCGTATAATATTTAACAAATGTTTCACAACTTGGGTAGATTTTATTTCTATTTCTTTTATTTTCTTTTATGTGTGACATCCTCCAAAGGGGTGTTACATTAGTTGGTATCGAGCCCAAGTTAGAGTCTTTTGGGGTTGTGGTTGGGTCCGTTTTTGTTTGTCTTTGTGTGATTCTCTCGTGATCTTTGTGATTTATATCCTTTCGGAAATATCTAGAAGGATGTATCTAACTTTGTTTTGTTATGTTTGAAGAAAGAAGATGGCTGGTAGAGGCAGAGGGACGTGCTAACGTGAATCGTGTTGAGGACCCGATGTTGGTTGCTCGCCGAGGCTATGCGGCGGATGGTCAAGTGATTACTCAAAGAAAATTTGAGAGCAAATCAACAACAAGAAGATGCTACGGTGATGCCCTAAATTTATCTGAATTTAGGCGCCATAATCCGCCACACTTTAGAGGCGAGGTGGATCCGGAGAAAGCGAGTCAGTGGATGCAAGATTTAGAGAGAATCTTTGAGGGGATGAGATGCACAGATGAAAAGAAAGTAACTTATGCTGTCTTTATGCTGAGAGGAGATGCAGAACATTGGTGGAGAGGAATCCGCCGAGTGTTGCAAGCTGAAGGGACTGAGATCACCTGGGAAGTGTTTTCTAATACTTTTCTGGATAAGTATTTTCCTGCAAGTGCTAGGCATGCCAAGGAGATGGAATTTCTTGGGTTGCGACAGGGAAATATGACAGTGAATGAGTACGCCACAAAATTTGAAAGTTTGTCTCAATTTTCGGATTATGCTCAAAATCGACAAGATGAGGTATGGAAATGTCGGAAGTTTGAGTCCGGATTGAGAGTGGAATTGAAGCGAGGAGTGATATCTCTGAATATGAATCATTTTCATGCTTTAGTGGACGCATGTGCGCGACTTGAGGAGCTTGAACCGTCGCGAGATCAGAGGAATCGGAACTTTGGGCCGACAAGGTTTCAAAGAGGTGGAGGTAGCAATACAAATCGGTTTCTGCGTAAGCCGTATGCTAGACCACAAGGAAGTCAGACTCAGCGACCGCCAGTTGGAGGGAGTGTACCTAGTGGTGGAGCAGACGAGAGTGGTGTTTACGCCGACGTGTTTTAAGTGCGGTAAGAAGGGCCATCTATCTCCAGATTGTACGATTAAAGGAACTGTCTGTTTTAACTGTGGACAGCCTGGACATATGTCGAAGGATTGTACTCGACCAGAGAAGAAACCTGTTGTTCGTCATGTTAGAACTCATCAGCAAAAATTTGGAAATACTCAACCGAGATCTGGAGGGCGAGTGTATACAATGATGGGATCTGAAGTTTCTCAATCTGATGACCTTATTCAAGGAGAAGGTGACATTGGAGGTAACCTTCTGACTGTATTGTATGACTCGGGTGCTACACACTCGTTTATTGCCTATGATTGTGTGGAAAGACTGAAGTTGCCTGTGTCTTCTCGAATGTTAAGTTGAGTGTATCTACGCCAAACCGCTAAACTGTAGTTACTTCTAAGATCTGTTTGGATTGTCCTATTGTTGTGAAGGGCCGTTTGTTTTTGGTCAATTTGATTTGTTTGCCTCTTATTGAGATAGATGTAATCTTAGGGATGGACTGTTATGTTTTAACCATATCCTTATAGATTGTGCAAAGAAAACTATAGTTTTTCCTAAGGAAGAAGAGTCTCGGATTCTTAACTCCGTTAAGGTCAAGTCTTTGTTGAGAGATGGAGCGCAGGATATCCGGTATTGTCTTCTCTAGAAGTTAAGAATGAGAAGGATGTGAATACTATTCCCGTTGTCAACGATTTTCCTGGATGTTTTTCCCGAAGATGTACTCGGTTTACCGCCCGAGCGGGAGATCGAGTTCTCAATTGATTTAGTACCGGAACAGTCCTATCTCAATTGCACCGCACGTATGTCGCCGCAGAGTTGGGGGAGCTGAAAAAGCAATTGGTGGAACTGTTGGAGAAAGAATTTGTACGACCTAGCGTTTCCCCATGGGGTGCGCCAAGTGCTTTTGGTTAAGAAGAAGGATGGAACTTCACGACTTTGTGTGGATTATCGGCAGTTGAACAAGGTGACTATCAAGAATAAATATCCGTTTCCAAGAATCGATGATTTGATGGATCAATTGAGAGGAGCTGTGATATTTTCCAAGATAGATCTGCGATCGAGTTATCACCAGATTCGTGTAAGAGGGGAAGATGTGCCGAAAACTGCTTTTCGAACTCGTTATGGACATTATGAGTATCAGGTAATGCCATTCGGGGTGACGAATGCTCCTGCCATATTTATGGATTATATGAACATGATATTTCATTCATATCTAGACAGATTTGTCGTTGTCTTTATTGATGACATTCTGATCTATTCTCGATCGAAGGAAGAGCATGCTGAACATCTGAATGTTGTTCTTCGATTTTGAGGGAGAAGCAAAGTATGCGAAATTGGCTAAGTGTGAGTTCTGGTTGAAGAAGTCCAATTTCTTGGTCACGTAATTTCTAAAGAAGGTATTGCGGTGGACCCATCGAAAGTGGAGACCGTTTTTTACGTTGGGAAAGACCTAAGACAAGAATGAAGTTCGAAGTTTTGTTGGACTTGCTTGGTTATTATCGGAGATTTATCGAAGGTTTTTCCAAGATTGCTTGGACCACTTACACAATCGACGAGGAAAAGTCAAGCTTTTGAATGGACGGAAGAGCGTGAAGCCGCTTTTCAAGAGTTGAAGAAGAGATTAACAACGCACCGGTGTTGATCCTACCGTATTCGAAGAAATCTTTCGATGTGTATTGCGACGCTTCTTATCAAGGACTAGGATGCGTGTTGATGCAAGACCGAATGTGGTGGCATATGCTTCTCGACAATTGAAGGTTCATGAGAAGAATTATCCTACGCATGATTTGGAATTGGCTGCAATGGTTTTTGCTTTGAAGATATGGAGACATTTTCTCTATGGAGCAACGTTCAACATCTTCAAGTGATCACAAGAGTTTGAAGTACTTGTACGACCGTATGAGCTGAATATGAGGCAGCGAAGATGGTTAGAATTTCTGAACGATTACGATTTTCAACTTTTGTACCACCCTGGTAAGGCGAATGTCGTGGCCGATGCCTTGAGTAGAAAGATTATCAGTGTTTCTGCGCTGATGATCAAAGAAAAGGAGCTCATTGAACAATTTAGAAATGAGTGGTCATTTGTTGAGTTGAAACCGGAAAGATCTGTATGAATATGGTTACTATGTCAAGCGAGCTGATGGAAGACATAAGAGAAAAGCAAAATGCCGATAAATTTTTGCAAGGAATAAGGGAGCAAATGAAGCAAGACGAGACAGAGCGGTAGAGTTCAAAGAAGGAACCGATGGAATTCTCGAGGTTTCGGGGTAGAATCTGTATTCCTCGTGACCGAGAACTGAGGCAATATATTGTGGAACATGCCCATACTAGTCTATTAAGTATGCATCCAGGCATAACAAAGATGTACCAAGACTTGAAGAAGTTATTCTGGTGGCATGGAATGAAGGGTGATGTAGTTAGATGCGTGTCAACTTGCCTAGTTTGTCAAAAATCGAAAGTTGAACACCAAAGACCAGCTGGGATGTTGCAACCATTATCGATTCCAGAATGGAAATGGGACAAAGCATTTCTATGGATTTCGTTACTGGTTTGCCAAAGACAAGGAAAGGTCATGATTCGATATGGGTTATAGTCGATAGACTTACGAAATCGGCTCATTTCTTACCAATCAATATTAAATATTCATTGGAAAGATTAACCCAGTTGTACATCAGCGAGATTGTCGATTACATGGAGTGCCTACATGTATAGTTTCGACAGAGATCCGAGGTTTACGTCAAGATTTTGGCGAAGTCTGCAAGAAGCTATGGGAACCAAGTTACGATTGAGTTCAGCATATCATCCGCAGACAGATGGTCAAACAGAGAGAACTATACGCCTTTTTGGAGGATTTATTGCGTGCTTGTGTTTTAGAACAACGAGAAAGTTGGGATGAATTTTTATCTTTGATAGAATTCACCTACAACAATAGTTTTCATGCAAGCATCGGAATGGCACCTTATGAGGCATTGTATGGAAGACGATGTCGAACGCCGCTATGTTGGTATCAAGATGGGGAGAGTATGACGACCGTTGGACCGGAACTTGTACAACATACTACTGATAAAGTCAAGATGATACAAGAGAAGATGAGGACGGCGCAAAGCAGACAAAAGAGTTATGCGGACAAACGAAGACGATCTCTTGAGTTTAAGGAGGGTGAGCATGTATTTTTAAGAGTTACTCCTACGACTGGTGTCGGAAGAGTGATTAAGTCTAAGAAGCTTACTCCTAAGTTCATTGGACCATATCAGATTATCCGACGTATTGGTCCTGTAGCATATCAGATTGCTTTGCCGCCTTTTCTATCAAATTTGCATGACGTGTTTCATGTGTCTCGCTATTTAAATATATACCAGATCCGACACATGTTATACAACCAGATGACGTGCAGTTAAAGGAGAATTTGACTTACGAAACTTTACCTGTCAGGATTGGGGACAAAAAGGTAAAGTAGCTTCGAGGGAAGATGATCGAGTTAGTGAAGGTCATATGGAATGATGTGACGGGTGAGGCTACCTGGGAGCTGGAAGATAAAATGAAGGATCAGTATCCTCATTTGTTTGGATGAACATCGAATTTCGAGGACGAAATTTTTATTTGTTGGGGAGAGTTGTAACGCCCCAATTTTTAGAAAATATTCTGAATGTACTGTTTGCTGTTTTTCATGCTTTTGTGTGAATGACCGCTGTGTCCCTATTTTACTGTTCTCGATTTCTGTATGAAAACAATTACGATAATACAGGCTCAAATTTTATTTGATCGTTTTACGTAATTTGCTTCGAGACGGTAAAATAAAAATTTTTCTGAGCTACTGTTTTAATTTTTCTGAAAGATATACAACTATATAATACTGCTGGATATTTTATTTGAACGTTTTGGACGATTACCTACGTTGTGGGAAAAATGGGAAAATGACCGTTACGTCCCGAACGTACTGTTTTTGCTGTTTTTACTGTTTTTAATTGTTTTCTTCTTGATTTAATGTCCGATAATACTGTCTGTGATTTTATATGGACTTTTTGTGTGATTTGCTCCGAGGCAGGAAAATAATATTTTTCGGGCCGGGGAAAATCTTATTTTATTATTTAGAATTGGGGGATCTTACTAAACCCGATTCTGAATGAGACTAAAAATAATCTTTTAATTTTTAGATTTAATCACAAATAAAATAATTTTATATTATTATAATATTATTTTATTAGTTAGTATATTTTAGTGACAAGGGGACCCTAAATATTTTGCGGGACCCACAATTAGCGAATCGGTTAGATCGGTAGCTTAACTAATCACCGTTAGCGGTAGAACTTTCCGAACAGTGACTCAACTAGTGACTCAAGAAAAATTAAATACACCTGTGTGACTCAAAGCGTGTGAGTCACCAAGAGCTAACCAATAGGAAATAAGCTTGCTCACCAAGGCTTGATCTTGACCATTGATTCATCCAAAGGCTTGATGAAGCCAAGCAAGGTGCCCACCTTGCACCCCACTTGATGGCTACGGCCAAGAGGTCTTGGATGACCAAAATCACACTTCATCTTCATCACTTTTCTCTCTTCTCTCTCATCAAAACCCTAGCCACCATTCTTGTTCATTTTCTTCACCATTTTCGCCAAGACCAATACTACACCATCCAACCATCCAAAATTTTTTCTAACCAAGTTTTCCTAACCTAAACACTATTCTAAGAACCTTTCTAGTTGGGAGTTTCTTCAAAATCTTCCATTTAGGGCTTGGAAATCAACCTTGAAAGTTTTACCTAGAAGGTGAAATTTCATGCTTTTCTTTTCTCTCTTCTTTTTCAAAGTTCTAAGCCATGATTTTTCCATGGTTTAGCTTCTTTTTCATGGTTAGTAACATGTAGATTTTGTTTGAGATTTCTAGGTATTTTTGGTGGTGAAAACCGTGACCTAGGAGGTGTGAAAGCAAGCCTTTTGTCTTCATTTAAGGTAAGAGGAAGACAATTCTTATCATCTCTTGATGGTGGTAAGAAGATGGAGCCATTTGTGATGTTTGTAGAATCCATAAGGATTCGGTGGTCATGTGTTAATTATGTGTGTATTTGTTAATTTGTGTTTGGTAGTTTATGTGGTATTTGTTAGTAGCTTTCTTGTTTGATGATTGTAATAATTTTGCATGTCTATTAGCTTTTGAATGCATGTCTATAAGCTTTAATTTAGGTTTAGGTGTTAGAAAATATATTGCATGTGTTAGAAAATACAATGCATGTGTTAGAATTGTATGATAAGGTATAGGATGTGAATAACATGTTTAAATTTGCATGAGTGTTCCAAAGAGCACATCCAATAGCTCACGGCAATGACAAGTTTTGAGGACCAAAATGTTCTCTTGATTTTTCCTAAAGTGTAACTTAATTAACCTAGGAGAATCAAGAAAGTTTCAAATTGATTTGATCAAAGAAAATGCATTTAGAAATCAAATGGTAAAGACTTAGTATTTTGTGCCAACATGCCTAAAGGATTAATTTAACTCTTACTAACTATTTTCTAATATGATTTAATGAGCTTAGACAATATAATATATTTGATATGATTTAGAAGGTGAAAAACAATTTAGAAATCAAATGCAAAAGTTTTATGAAATTTGGCCAACATGCCACTATAGGTAATCATGATTTCTAAAACTTGATTCCAAACCTTTTTCAATCAAAAAGAGACAATACAAGTTAAGAAGAAATTTTCTATAATGGTTTTTGAAGAAACAAATTGAGTAGAATTAAGCTTAAAGGATTAAAACTAATAATTTTATCATTAGGAAGTAAAATACAGAAATTTTGAGAAATTTTCTAACATATAGCTCACTTTAGGTTTTGAAGCATGTTAGAGATTTCAAAGAGAATTAAATGATATGGTTAAAAAAATTAGGTAAATGGAAATTTTATGGAAAAATTTAGTAAACCATTATTATGATATTCTAAACAAAATACTGTCAATTTTTAGTAAAAATGAACCAATAAGATAGCAAAAATATCCAAAAGACAGTATGCGGTATGAAAAATTATTCTACGTAGTTTAAATGTACTAAGTACTATTTCTGTTTGTTTAAACAGTAATTTTAAAGGCATTCGAATAAAAAAATGATTTGAAAATCCTACGCGATTGAGAAAACGTATTAAAAATGCTACGCGATTTTAAAAATAGAAAAATATCTTTACCCGATTTTTAAACGTTTGTAAAAACGACGGAATTATGAAAACGCGATAAAATTTCTACGCGATTGACCGTTACTATATTTATTTTATGCTGTCGGGAAAATGTGAACCCGCAGATTATTTTTGAGGATCTTTCATTGCCGAGAAAATGTGAACCCGCATGTGCTTTTGAAAATTTATCTGTTGTCGGGAAAATGTGAACCCGCATGTGTTTTTGAGAATTTATTTGCTGTCGGGAAAATGTGAACCCGTACAGGCTTTCTATCTATGTGTGCCAAGTTTTTGGTGGATTGGTTGACGAGACGAATCACATCGTGTTGTCGATGAGATAAACGTAGTGTGGTTCATTGTTCTAATGAACTTGGAGACTTTAGTGTACGGATCCCACATGTGGACAGTTGGTAGCTCCGCTGGGCCGTGGTAAACCGATAGCACACTATGGTACTCAACACACACTATATTTAATCGAGATTTGTGAAATCTAGTAGTACATTTGCCTGTAGTGCCACAACGTGAGACCGTGAACTACACCACGCCTGGATGATGGATTCCTCGTGTCGTGGGGCTATAGACGCAACGTGTGACAGCGCAATAGTTGGTGGGGCAGCCGTGGTACTAATAGATTTTACGAATCATTCCTCTCTCTGATACTTGTGTTTTCTTTAGCTCCATGGAGTAGGGTTTTGTCATATTATTTATTTATCTCTATGTCTATTTATTTTCATCTTATCTATTTATTTCTATTTATTGTTTATCTCGTATTTTATTTGTTTATTTTATCTGGTTACTTGCTTCTATATTTGGTTATTTTTATTATATCTTATCTGTTTATTCTTATCTTTCTTATTTTATCTCGTGATGTTTTATCTGTGATGTGATATATTGTTATGATATCTAAATTTTACTTCAATCTGTTATTATAACTGTTAAAGCTTTTTGTATTGCATGAACTGTATATATGTTGATTTGTCGTCTTCTTATTGGCCATGTTGTGATGATTTTATGTTGTCTTACCTCTTTGTTATATGTATTTTCTGTTTATTTATTTTACGCGGTAAAGACTTTGAAGAAGAGGATCAGCCCCTTGAGATCTTGTACCCCGAGGAGGAGGAAGGTCAGCAAGCGTGACGATCGCTTGACGATCAAGAACCATCCGATCATCCATATCCTCTGATTGATTGTGAGGATGGCAAATGCCAGATTTTTGGGGTTCGTAGAGCTAGTATTTCATGGAGGTTCTCTTTGGCTTGGCATCTACGAGGCGATCGTGATTCTCGTGACATATGCGGGACGTGTGACCGTGATTCTACGTCAGCGATTTGATGGAGAGCCCATTATGACTACGACGTTATTTCTGCACTTAGAGTTACCCTTATCCATTAGGCGTTATTGGGGTGCTGAAAACCCTGAGCCTAGTGAGATAAGCATCGTATCGACTGCGCGATCCCGTTATCGCCGTGTGTCGAGACATCCGGGATATCTATCTCCCGATGATCATTTTCAGGCCGAGAGTGATCCATCTGAGGATTAGATAACCATGATGTTTTTTTTGGGCGCGTCAGCGTATGTCTGTATATATTAACTCTTTTATTGCTTTCTTTACTGTTTTTGTTTAAATATTTGTAGTTCTTGTTGTAAATAATTTGTACAGCTTATAACTTAGTCATATGTATATTATCGTAATGATGTTTTTTTTTTTTATTTCGTATTTTCCGCATTATCTTTTTATATCATATTTCGTCTATCGTGAATTATTTTACAACCCGTATAATATTTAACAAATGTTTCACAACTTGGGTAGATTTTATTTCTATTTCTTTTATTTTCTTTTATGTGTGACATCCTCCAAAGGGTGTTACATTAGTTGGTATCGAGCCCAAGTTAGAGTCTTTTGGGGTTGTGGTTGGGTCTGTTTTTGTTTGTCTTTGTGTGATTCTCTCGTGATCTTTGTGATTTATATCCTTTCGGAAATATCTAGAAGGATGTATCTAACTTTGTTTTGTTATGTTTGAAGAAAGAAGATGGCTGGTAGAGGCAGAGGACGTGCTAACGTGAATCGTTTTGAGGACCCGATGTTGGTTGCCGCCGAGGCTATGCGCGGCATGGTGAAGTGATTACTCAAAGAAAATTTGAGAGCAAATTCAACAAAGAAGATGCTACGGTGATGCCCTAAATTTATCTGAATTTAGGCGCCATAATCCGCCACGCTTTAGAGGCGAGGTGGATCCGAGAAAGCGAGTCGGTGGATGCAAGATTTAGAGAGAATCTTTGAGGGGATGAGATGCACAGATGAAAAGAAAGTAACTTATGCCGTCTTTATGCTGAGAGGAGATGCAGAACATTGGTGGAGAGGAATCCGCCGAGTGTTGCAGTGAAGGACCGAGATCACCCGGGAAGTGTTTTCTAATACTTTTCTGGATAAGTATTTTCCTGCAAGTGCTAGGCATGCCAAGGAGATGGAATTTCTTGGGTTGCCACAGGGAAATATGACAGTGAATGAGTACGCCACAAAATTTGAAAGTTTGTCTCAATTTTCGGATTATGCTCAGAATCGACAAGATGAGGTATGGAAATGTCGGAAGTTTGAGTCCGGATTGAGAGTGGAATTGAAGCGAGGAGTGATATCTCTGAATATGAATCATTTTCATGCTTTAGTGGACGCATGTGCGCGACTTGAGGAGCTTGAACCGTCGCGAGATCAGAGGAATCGGAACTTTGGGCCAACAAGGTTTCAAAGAGGTGGAGGTAGCAATACAAATCGGTTTCTGCGTAAGCCGTATGCTAGACCACAAGGAAGTCAGACTCAACGACCGCCAGTTGGAGGGAGTGTACCTAGTGGTGGAGCAGGACAGAGAGTGGTGTTTACGCCGACGTGTTTTAAGTGCGGTAAGAAGGGCCATCTATCTCCAGATTGTACGATTAAAGGAACTGTCTGTTTTAACTGTGGACAGCCTGGACATATGTCGAAGGATTGTACTCGACCAGAGAAGAAACCTGTTGTTCGTCATGTTAGAACTCATCAGCAAAAATTTGGAAATACTCAACCGAGATCTGGAGGGCGAGTGTATACAATGATGGGATCTGAAGTTTCTCAATCTGATGACCTTATTCAAGGAGAAGGTGACATTGGAGGTAACCTTCTGACTGTATTGTATGACTCGGGTGCTACACACTCGTTTATTGCCTATGATTGTGTGGAAAGACTGAAGTTGCCTGTGTCTTCTCTGAATGTTAAGTTGAGTGTATTTACGCCAACTGCTAAACCTGTAGTTACTTCTAAGATCTATTTGGATTGTCCTATTGTTGTGAAGGGCCGTTTGTTTTTGGTCAATTTGATTTGTTTGCCTCTTATTGAGATAGATGTAATCTTAGGGATGGACTGGTTATGTTCTAACCATATCCTTATAGATTGTGCAAAGAAAACTATAGTTTTTCCTAAGGAAGAAGAGTCTGGATTCTTAACTGCTGTTAAGGTCAAGTCTTTGTTGAGAGATGGAGCGCAGGGATATCTGGTATTGTCTTCTCTAGAAGTTAAGAATGAGAAGGATGTGAATACTATTCCTGTTGTCAACGATTTTCTGGATGTTTTTCCTGAAGACGTACCTGGTTTACCGCCTGAGCGGGAGATCGAGTTCTCAATTGATTTAGTACCGGGAACAGGTCCTATCTCAATTGCACCGTACCGTATGTCGCCAGTAGAGTTGGGGGAGCTGAAAAAGCAATTGGTGGAACTGTTGGAGAAAGAATTTGTACGACCTAGCGTTTCCCCATGGGGTGCGCCAGTGCTTTTGGTTAAGAAGAAGGATGGAACTTCACGACTTTGTGTGGATTATCGGCAGTTGAACAAGGTGACTATCAAGAATAAATATCCGTTTCCAAGAATCGATGATTTGATGGATCAATTGAGAGGAGCTGTGATATTTTCCAAGATAGATCTGCGATCGAGTTATCACCAGATTCGTGTAAGAGGGGAAGATGTGCCGAAAACTGCTTTTCGAACTCGTTATGGACATTATGAGTATCAGGTAATGCCATTCGGGGTGACGAATGCTCCTGCCATATTTATGGATTATATGAACAGGATATTTCGTCCATATCTAGACAGATTTGTCGTTGTCTTTATCGATGACATTCTGATCTATTCTCGATCGAAGGAAGAGAGCATCTTGAACATCCGAATGTTATTCTTCATTTTGAGGAGAAGCGGTGTATGCGAAATTGGCTAAGTGTGAGTTCTGGTTAGAAGAAGTCCAATTTCTTGGTCACGTAATTTCTAAAGAAGGTATTGCGGTGGACCCATTGAAAGTGGAGACTGCTTTTACGATGGGAAAGACCTAAGACAAGAATGAAGTTCGAAGTTTTGTTGGACTTGCTTGGTTATTATCGGAGATTTATCGAAGGTTTTTCCAAGATTGCTGGACCACTTACACAACTGACGAGGAAAAGTCAAGCTTTTGAATGGACGGAAGAGCGTGAAGCCGCTTTTTCAAGAGTTGAAGAAGAGATTAACAAGCTGCACGGTGTTGATCCTACCAGATTCGAAGAAATCTTTCGATGTGTATTGCGACGCTTCTTATCAAGGACTAGGATGCGTGTTGATGCAAGACCGGAATGTGGTGGCATATGCTTCTCGACAATTGAAGGTTCATGAGAAGAATTATCCTACGCATGATTTGGAATTGGCTGCAATGGTTTTTGCTTTGAAGATATGGAGACATTTTCTCTATGGAGCAACGTTCAACATCTTCAGTGATCACAAGAGTTTGAAGTACTTGTACGACCAGAAGGAGCTGAATATGAGGCAGCGAAGATGGTTAGAATTTCTGAACGATTACGATTTTCAACTTTTGTACCACCCTGGTAAGGCGAATGTCGTGGCTGATGCCTTGAGTAGAAAGATTATCAGTGTTTCTGCGCAGATGATCAAAGAAAAGGAGCTCATTGAACAATTTAGAAATGAGTGGTCATTTGTTGAGTTGAAACCGGGAAAGATCTGTATGAATATGGTTACTATCTCAAGCGAGCTGATGGAAGACATAAGGGAAAAGCAAAATGCCGATAAATTTTTGCAAGGAATAAGGGAGCAAATGAAGCAAGACGAGACAGAGGGGCTGAAGTTGGGTTTGAACAACCTACGGTATTTGGGACATATCTTGGGCTTAAGGAAGCCAAATTGGACGAACCAGCTATCCATTTTATAGCCAAGACAAGGATCTACACCTTTCATGAAGAACACTTTTCGTGGTTTTGAAGTATAGTGGGTCGTTTTTGGCTTCCAAGTCAGACACGAAATTTTTGTCCTCAACCACCCACTCATCCATCCACTAATCCACTCATCCACTAACTCACCCATTCATCCACTCATACACTAATCCAACCACTTAACCACTCCACCCACTCATCCACTAATCCATCCACTAATCCATCCACTCACCCATTCATGTCCATAATTTGCCACTCACCAAAAGTCCTTTGGCATTTTTCACCAATTCAACCACTCAACCATTCCACTCACTCATCCACTAAACCAATCCACTAAACCAACCCACTAATCCATCCACTCAAACACTCCACTCACTCATCCACTCATCCACCCACTCCCTTTGTCATTTTGTTACCTTAGACTTCTATAAAAAGCACCATTTATCATGAACAATATGTAATTCTCCTTCATTTCTCTCTAAGTTTCTTCTTGCTTCTTCATAGTTTCTCATAGTTTTGTATATTTTGATGCTCCCCTTCATGATAATGGAGGGCTAAGCTACTTTGGGTCAATTTAGAACTCTTGAAGAGATTGTGGTTTGGATTCTTGAAACCTTGGTTATGCATTGTATTTGATTTGTAATTGAATTCCTCTTTTCTTCTTCTTTCTTCTTCTTCTTGATCTTGAATGCATGAATGGTGATTCTATTTATGTTGATCTAATTTGATCTTAGTTTAAGATTGAGATTTGTGATGAAACTTAGAACTAATTGATCTAAACTAATCACATAAATGAAGATTGAGATTTGTGATGAAACTTAGAACTGATTGATCTAAATTAATCACAGAATTAAAGAGGTTAGGTTACTGATTTGTGCCTAAGTTAATTGAATTCGGTACTTGAAATTAACATAGATTTTCATGAATGGTGCGATTGCGGATTTGTGTTTATCACTTGTTAATTGAATTCTAGACGATCGTCTAGTATAAATTCTAGATTTGATGCAGAGATCTCGGTTAGATCCAAATTAACAATTCAATTGCGCTTCAAGTGTTCTATGAAGGGTCTATGATTGAATCCACCCAATCTTGGATAGGTTTCTAAATTGACTGCTCTTTAATTGTTATTTCTTCCTTTAATTTTGTTAAGTGCGATCTTAAATTGTCAAACCCCCCTTTTTGCTAACTTTCACTTGATTTGATCAAATTGCATTTACGATCCTTGAGGAAACGATCCGGTGTTGTCACTGTGCTACAAGCTTAGGTAATAACTTCGGTTATAATTTTGAATGAGTTCGGCGCTCGTCACCTACTACTAAACAAATCCCACAAGCCTTCGCCGTTTACCTACAACCATTTGATGAAGAAGAGAAGTTAGACTTGCAATTTGTTGTTCAAGGGAGGAAATATTTATCTCATTAACATGCTGAGATGAAGGGTCAACCCTAGTGCCAAATTGTTGAGAATTGGCCGCCATATTTGCAATTAAGTTTCTTACGGCATCGAGAGTTTTATCCACCAAAGCTCCTCCACTAGCATAATCAAGCTCCTATCACTAGGTAGAAGGACCTTATAGAAATACTAGATAAGTAGTTGTTAACTAATTTGATGATGGGGGCAGCTTGCACATAATTACTTGAAATGTTCCCAGTATTCGTGTAGGGACTCTTCGTTGTGCTGCCTTACACCATAAATTTCTTTTCGAATGTTGGCTACCCTTGAAGCTGGAAAATATTTCTCCAAAAACAACCTCTTCATCTCATTCCACGTGGTAAATTTAGACTTTCAAAGTTCGATTTTTAGCCATGATTTCCTCCACTTCTAAATCAGAATCACTAGCAAATAGGAAATCAAGAGCTAGATCGTTCTCTTCAGGATTTCTCCAAGCTTCCCTCCTTAACCTGTGCAAAGTTTTATTTATTTTTGGATCACATTACAAATCACCTTGATTAGAAGATTGAGTTATAGTCATACGTAATCGAGGAAACTCTAATAAACCATGAAAAACAAATCAAGAAAAATCTATAGTAATGAAAATTAATAAATATTCTACACTTAGAAAATGCCTAAAACTCTTAGAAAACAGTGGAATTTGGCCTTGAGAAGGTGGGGCTAGTAATCCTAGGGAATAACTAGTCTTGCTCAAAACATTGTTTACCTTCATAAAACTATAACATCAAGGCTTAATTCTACCGTAATCAGAATTCTGCCAAAATTGTAACGATTGAAAACTAACAATTTATTTATTTTTTAATTGAAAATTTCAAGAACGAAATAAGAATTAGAAGTACAAAAATCAACTAGAATCACACCCCGACAATGGCGCCAAAATTTGGTGTGCTGCCACAGGCAATAAAAAATAAAAATTATACTCCTAAAAATATAGTTGTAATGCAAGTAAGGATTGTTCCCACGGAGAGTATCTAGCCTAGTTTTATACTACGTGAACATGGATGGGGTGGTTTTGAGTATAACGAAAATAATTTTAAGAAAAACAACTAAGGAACAATTCAAATTAAATTATCGAAATTAATCAAAAGAACAAACCTTGGTCTAAGTCAACATCTACCATCAAAATTTTACAACTGATCATCGATGCAAGTATATTTCAATTCACACTTTGAATATTCACCATTGGAACTATTTTCCTATCTATCCTTAGTCGTAGTTAATTAGAAAATAAGTAATCTAAATAACCCTAACTACTAAACATCCCAAGACAAACACTAAAGGTTTAATATAGTAACAACTTTAAGAATTAGAGAGATCGATGAAACTAAACAACACAAGCACAAGCAGTTGCATTTAATTTAGTCAAGCGTTCTTCCTAAGATCTAATAATTTCTGACGCAACAAATCATTAAATTTTAGTTGCTTCACAAATTAGAAGGATCAAACAATTACAAATTTAATATTTAATTTAGCAATAGATTGTAGTGAATAATAAACTAGTAGGCCTCCTAGTAATTAAACGAAACAATCATGAAAATAGTCATAGAAAAATATTTGATACTCAAAGCATAAATTGAACAATAAAATAAATTAGATCTAACAATTTTATTGATTGTGAAGCTTTCGTCTCCTTCTACTAATTATAAAATTTAGCCACGTAGGGCCATGGATGAAAATTTGAAGAAGAAAAAGAAGAAGAAAAAGAATAGGGGAGAGCAACGTGTGTTAGAATATGTTCATTACTCCCCCGTTTTTACCCATTATTTATCAACTTTTCAAGCCTACCAAATCTCTTATCAAATCTTCTATCAAATCTCCTATAAAATCTACTATAAAATCTTCTATCAAATCTCCTATATAATCTTCAATAGAATCTCATATAAAATCTCCTACCAAATCTTCTATAAAATCTCCTATAAATATTCTAAATATTATCCTTAGATAACAATATCCAAATCTAACTAATTAAAGAAAATATTAAAAATAAAATAAAGTCCTAATAAAACTAGGAAAATGATGTTTTTAGCTGAAATTTTCATGCAACAGAACTAGAAATTTCCAAAAATAAACCACGTCAGATTTGTGTATTAGAATTGCAGGCTAAGGAATGTCCTAGATTATAAAGCGATGTCGAAACTATCCAAAATCACCCAATTAGATTCGTTTTACACTTAACGCCTCCATTTGCATCCTAAATCAAAATATGAGAATAATGAGTATATTTAGGCACCAAATAAGTACAAAAGATTAAAGATTAAGGGAGAAAAATATGACATTTTGCATTCTCATCAAAGGCCAAAACCATGGAGGACAAGGCCAAGATTGTTGAAAATAAATCTAAGATTGCTGAAGACAAGGTGAAAACCCTTAAGTAGCAACTATTGATGACTTTCGAGAAGGTCACATTAGTAGAGGCGATGTTGGTTGAATCCCGAAGCAAGATCATAACCCAAGAGAAGGAGAATGAAGACTTACAAGCCAAGGTGGATGATTTGATGGAGAAGTGGGTGGTGGCTGTAGACTAGTCTTTTTCGAATGCCTTGGAGCAGCTGAAGGTCCTTCATCCTAGGATATACACTGAAGGGATGGGTTCACACCTAAAAGTGGTTGACGGCATAATCAAGGTGGCATAGGCAGCCTTGTGGGTAGCGCATAGCCATCCTTTGGGTAGTGCATAAAGACTAGATAAATATAAGCAAGTAATACTTGTATCATAACTTCATTGAAAATGTTCGGGTTATCTGGTGTCCGTATAGTAATTAGGAACATAAAAATGAAGGCCTGAAAAGGAATGAAATAAACCTAAGTACTAGAAGATAGTACTAAGTATGAAATCTAGCTATAGTATCTTCCTAGCTTGGTCGTGTTCCAACATCTCGGAACGTTCTTCTTGTTTGGGGTCTCAAGTTTGTAGGCTCCAATGTTTATGGTGACCGTTATCTAGTATGGTCTCCCCAAGTTATAGGTCGGCTTCCCTTAGGAGGCGTTCTTTCCATTAACATCTTCCCTCCTTAAAACTAAGTCGCCAAGTTTGAAACTTCATGGCCTGACTTTAGAGTTATACAAGTGTGGCGTTTTGAGTTTGAGGGCGACTTTGTGGATATAGGCTAACTCTCTCTATTCTTCAAGCAAGTCTAAGTTCTAGCAAATTAACTCTTCATTATTGCTTCAGAAAAGTGATACTTTTGTTGGCTGGACTCCTTGATTTCCACTGGATCATGACCTTACATCCTTAAGTAAGTTTGAATGGTGTTTCTCCCATGGTGGAGTGAGGCATGGTCTTGTATGCCCATAGGACGTGACCAAGTTGTTCTACCTAATCTCCTTTGGCATTGAGGATTTCCCTGTTGATGGCTTTTACTTGGCCATTAGTCTGAGGATGTTCCACTGAGAAGAAATGTTTCATAATGTGAAGATCGGACAACAACTTATGGATGTTCTTGTTCGCGAATTGGGTTTCGTTATCCATGATGATAGACTAGTTTATGATAATTTTGTAGGTGAACTTATGTACTCTAGCCAAGTTGATGGTTGATAGTGGCTTAGCTTCAATCAACTTTGTAAAGATGTCGATGGTCACTATGAGATATTTGATTTGTCATGCAGCTAGGGGAATCAGTCTGAGAATGTCCATCCCTTATCTATAAAACAGCCATAGGGCTGTGATGGTGGTGAGCTCTTCAGGAGGTGGAAGGTGTATGCCAGTGAACTTCTAACACTTATTACATATATAAATGTACTCCATGGGATCTGAGGTCATGGTTGGCCAAAAATACCTTGCCCTAAGAGTTTTATAGGCAAGTGATTTCTTCCAAGGTGATGCCTACAACTCCCTTTGTGGATCTTGGCCATGGTGTAGGATGCTTCCTTGGGCCTAAGACACTTGAGGAGAGGAATGGAGAATCCTTTGTGGTAAAGCTAGTTGTTGTAAATTATGTACCAGCTCGCCATCTAGATCAATCTCTTTACTTCTTTAGGGTCGGGTGGTAGGATCCCATCATGGAGGAAGGAAACTTTTGGTTTGATCTAGTCATCATCCTCGTTAATTAGCATTACTACCCCACACTCAGAGATGCTTGGAGTCGAGAGTGTTTCTTAGATCATGAACCTATTATTACCGGGTGTTTTGGTGCTAGCTAACTTAGAGGGGATATCAACTCTAGAGTTCTACTCTTTGAGGATGTACGCAACCTTGGCTTAAGTGAAGCTATTAAGGAGCTCCTTAACCTTAACTAACTATCATTGAAGTAAAGGTTCCTTGGCCTGGTAATTGTCGAGGACTTAGGCAGTCACTACATAGCCTAATTTCGGATGCTCTGAGGTCCTTTGCCATGGTGATCCCTATGATGCATGCTTTATACTCACCCTAGTTGTTCAAGGTAGGGAACTCAAACTTCAAGGAGTGCTCCATGGTAGCTCCATCGTCATTTTCTAATATCATCTCAGCATCACTCCCTTTAGGATTAGAAGAGCCATCGACATAAATGGTCCGCACATTTCCTTTGGCGGAGGGGGTTTCATGTGTCAGCTCAGCAACAAAGTTGGATAACACTTGACCTTTGATGGATTGGCGAGGTTTGTAGGTGATCCCAAACTTGGAGAGTTCTATAGACTATGCAATCAACCATCTTGTAAGGTCCGACTTATATAAGACTTATCGGATTGGTTAATCTGTCCTCATAACAATAGTATGACATTTAAACTATTGTCTTAGTTGTCATGCTATTATGAGGAGAGTGAATGCTTCCTTCTCGATGTTTTGATAACGGAGCTTGTGTCCCTGGAGGACTTTGCTCACAAAGTAGACTGACTCTTGTCCCTCATTTGTCTCTCAAACCAAGATAGAACTTGTGGCTTCCTCGTTAACATTGACAGATAAATATAAAGGGTCTCTCCTGGTTTCAATCTAGTCAGCATCAGTGGGGAGAAATTATATAAAGGCTTCCTATATATGGTGTCAATGTTCAGAACCGGGATTAAAGGTAGATACTTGATTGTGTTCCCAACCGTTTGAAGGTGGTTGAAAAGTTGGCTTCTCCTTGTGCGGTAGCGGCGAAAAGGAGGTGGTGTACCTACAAAATACTCTAATGCTTAAATTAAGGTTGTGCACAAGGAGGGAGAAGTATATGTGAGTAGATACATACCTTAGTGGCTTAATCCTGTATTTATAACATAGAATTACTTGCCGAGGAAGTAATATATGAGGAGATAGAATTTCTCTAGGAATAGGTTATGTAGTTAAAAGGGGATTTGAACCATGAATATCCTCATTAAATGATGGGATTCTGTTAGGGTATAGTAGTTATCCATAAGTTGGGTTGTGAAGACAGCAAAGCCGCAATAGGCCATGTCCGCAATCGAGCTGACCTGATTGGGCTGTGTATGTTAGGCCTGCGATCGAAATACCGGATCGGAATAGTTCTCAACAATTAGAACCTGTCGTTAGATATTAGGGACATAAACTAATGAATATAATACTAAAATATTTACTTTACTCTTAATTTATGATGTTTTAAATTAGTTTAAAATATTTGTATACTTTAGATTGAATGTTAATATAGCAACCTCATGTAAAAAGACGAGTGAGAGAATTACAGCAAAACAGCCGACGTGTTTCCACGCAATTTTTGTAATATTGAAAACTCAAGCTCACTAAAAAAACACAACGAAATATGATGGGCTGATCCGTAGAAAGTTGAAAACATGTTGATAGGTAGTACATTTTAACCAAGGAAAAGTTTTTCTCAACAATTTTCAACTTCCTCCAGAACCTTTGTCGTTTTTTGTAGATATTTTAATTTCTCGCTTCTCATTTCCCGCTTTTTAGATTCATAAACTAATAATATAATACTAAAATATTTACTTTACTCTTAATTTATGATGTTTTAAATTAGTTTAAAATATTTGTGTACTTTAGATTGAATGTTAATATAGCAACCTCATGTAAAAAGACGAGTGAGAGAATTACAGCAAAACAGCCGACGTGTTTCCACGCAATTTTTGCAATATTGAAAACTCAAGCTCACTAAAAAAACACAACGAAATATGATGGGCTGATCCGTAGAAAGTTGAAAACATGTTGATAGGTATTAAATACATTTTAACCAATGCCCTAAGGAGATTGGAACTTATCCTTTTAAATTGCAACGTTTTTTTTTTCGTTTTTTTAATGTATATTCTTAAAATTTAAGTTAAAGAATATTTATACTCTATATTAAATCTACCTAATTACATAAAGAAAAATATTAAATATTTTTAAATATTCATAATATTGAATAATTCTACTATTTATTCAATAATCTTTATTTTAATTCATTCATATATGCCTTAAGAAAACCCTTTTCAATTAAACCAAAGCCAGTTACAATTACACGCATAGAAGTCAATGCCTCTTGTTCAAGATTCTCTCTTTCTTCATGTAATATACGAATTATTATGTACTGGGGGATAGGTTCTACTAGCAAGGTAGGAACTTCTCCCTTTAAATACACAGACACATTCGACGTTTCATAAAGCTCAAGCCTCATAGAAGAGCCAACCTATTTTTCATACCAATCCTCTGTCGTGCAATTGCAACTTGCAACATTTTTCTTTAGTCCTTCTCCAGTTATTATGGGAACTCAGGCACCAATAGCAAGTTTACCGTTATTTATCTGCATCTAGGTTTCACAGTCACTGTTGAAGAATTAGGTTTAGGACTAGAGAATAAGAAAAAAAGAGAGACAATTGAAATACAAGAATATTATTTAAAGATGTGATGTTATATAGTGTGATAGAAAAGATAAACCAATAACTCTTATTTATAGTAGACTCTATCTCTAATTAAATAAGAAATTATAGATAAGGAAATATAACAAAACCAAGAAATAACTCTTAAGAGATTATCTAAGATACTCTTAAATATTCTAAAATACAATCAAGATATTATGAAATATTTTCTATATATTCTAACATTAATCCTCTAGTTAAAGCTTATTGCTTCAATTAAACACACAAAAAAAAAAACAAAATAAAAATATAGCGTGCTAAAGAAAGAAAAACTATACGAGCGAAGCCAACTAACCCAAACTACATTTGGGATGGAATCAATTTACTTCTGAGGAAAAACTACAATGGGAACAAAGCCAAACTCTATCTGGGATGGAAACAATCTGCATTTGGGTAATCATAACTGCAACGAAGGCAATCTTTGTGATGCCTCCTACCCTATATAGTACTCCTTACGCTCACCAAGGAGAACTAGATAGGATAGAGTACACAACAAGTTCCATTACTAAGTTTCTTTACCATTTTACTTACGTTTCTCACTTACTTTAACCATCTTTACTTCATCTTTATTTCATCCCCTTATATAGGTCGTCGAATTACCTTAGCTCTTAACATTATTTTTATCTTAAATTTAGGTTCTTTAGCTCTTCAGGTTAGTTGGGCTAGAAGTTCTCGATAAGCGTGCAATATAAATCAATTCTAATAAGTCTTCTTACTATCTCAAAGTGAGTCCTCCCTATTAGAACTATAACTCTAGCATTAATAAAACTGACATGCAATAATTAATGAAACATATTAGCCATTCGGGCTTTCATTTATATATTATTTTTATCAAGTCATACATATAACAACAAAACATAACATAGGCCTCAGTACCTATGTATACAGTAATCCCTTAATTCCTACCAGACAGTCAAGCTAGGTAGAAACATACATACTTATCCAGAAAAGATAAACATCTACTTCTAGATATATCAACACAAGAACAAAAGCTATATACAGTCAAAAGGGATCTACTAGATGCCTATCAGCTAGTCCTACCTTGCATGCCTTTGTTCTTAATCCGTTATATTTTTTAAGGTTTTGAGATAACAAACTATTATTTTCTGAATATTCTATATATTTACATAAAAAAAGCTCCTATATTTATTGCTCTACACTCTTAATATATTCTCTTTTGAGTTGAGCTTTAATAATCTTGAATTGTGTGAGCTATTCTAATTGTTTGTTGAAGTGTGTTAAGGTCTTAAATTTTTTATCTTAAAGATAGAACTTCACGTCAATCAAACTCAAAGCACTTACAATGCTCTCAGAAAGCTAATGCTAAAAAAACTACCCTTCAAAAAGCTACTTGCTAAGAAAACTCTCCATCAAAATGTTATATTTGTGAGACTTCAACTTGGAAGATCAAAGTCTCTTAGGAATGTCTTTCAAAAAGTCAACTAATATGGAACATTCTCCTAATAAAGTACAAAAGCAACTTTACCACCTCTAAGAAAGCTACAAAGATACCATAAGAAGACAAAATAATGGCTTTATCTTCTCAACATGTCTCAAGACATAGTATTGTTGCATTTAATGAAGCCCAATGTCTATAATTTAGGATGGAAGAGAGAAGGACAAGCCACAAGAATAATGGACTAATGCTTAGAGAACAAAATATTAGCTAATTAAATTGCAAAGCTAAATTCTTTCTCACTTGTACTCTAAGCAGAAGTGAATACGATAAAGTTCACAACTATGCCATTGCAAAAGAAATCTGGGACACACTGTCTATTGCTCATGAGGGAACTTATCAAGTTAAAAAATCAAAGATTAGTATGTTAGTTCATCAATATGAACTTTCCAAGATGCATGATCATGAAACTATTGATGAAATGTTTGGAAGATTCCAAACTATTGTTAATGGTTTGAAATCCTTGGGAAGAACTTACAATAACCAAGATCATGTAGGAAAATTCTTGAGAAGTCTACCAAAAGTTTGGAGACCTAAAGTGATTGCCATTTAGGAAGCCAAAGATTTGATCTCTCTAAGGTTGGATAAGTTGCTTGGCTCTTTGAAGACTCATGAACTGGAGTTCGAAGAAACTGAAGAGATTATCTTTAGAATAGGAAAATCCATAGCTCTAAAGGCTAATTAGAATGCTTCTAAATCCTCATCTCAAACCACTACTTTTAATGCTGCTGAAGACATTGAGGTTTCTGATGAATCAAACAATGAAGATTTAGAAGATGATGAATTATCTTTTATATCTAGAAAGATAATAAGGATATGGAGAAAGCATGAAAAGTTCATAAAAGGCTTTCCATCAAAGAAAAACATTCAGAAAGAAGACTCAAGCTAACAAGAAAAGAATCAAATCATCTATTATGTCTGCAAGAAACCTAGATACATTAGAACAAAATGCCCTCAGCTAAAGAAGACTACCAAGAAGTTCAAAAAGAAGAAAAAATCGAAGACTACCTTTGAAGATCACGATGATTCTTTAGAAAGTGAAAAAGAAATTAAAGAATTTGTCCATCTACGTCTTGTAGCTAATATCAAAGAAGAAGATGATGAGGTATCAGATTCTGACCTTTCTTTTTCTAAATTACAATAAACATTTGATGATCTTCTGTGTGACTCAAAGCTCTTAGCTTCTAAGTATTCTTCTCTCAAGAAAAGCTTTCTGAAGCTTTCCAAAGATTTTGAAAAACAAAAACTTAAGAAAGAATCCTTAGAAACTGAGAATGCTGAACTAAGGGATGAAAACAACCAGTTAAAATTGATTTCTGAAGAAAACTCAAATGAGATTTCTCATGAATCCCTTTGTGAACATTCTGATGAAGTTGAGAAACTTCAACAGAAAATTAATCACCTTAAAACTGACTTGGCCAAATTTGTAAATGGCACAAAGAATCTCGAAATGATATTGGGAAAACAAAAATGTACCAACATAGCATTGGTCCAAGTGGTAATGGGCTTGGGCACCTTAAGCATGTGGTCAGGGGTTCGATTCCTGGCTTATGTGTATAGAGAAAAATGCGGTTGGGAGCGATCCCCCTCTTCGGAGCCAGACAGTACCACGACAGATTAGTCATTCGCTTTCAAGGCAGAGGGATACTACGGGGAAACCTAAAAAAAATGTACTTTCGACAAAGCTGGATATGGTTATAAAAAATATGTCAAACAAAAGTATCTCAAAAAAACTTCTTTGTTAAAGCATCTTCCAAGCATGAGAAATCTTGCTCTTATTATCATAAATATGGTCATTGTTATATTGCATGTTTCAGAAGAAATTTAGATCTAGAAGTCCCTAGGCATAAGAAAGCTTCTGATTAATATCAGAAAACTAACAAGAAAGGGCCCAAGCTTGTGTGGGCACCTAAACAAATAGCAATATAACTTGCAAGTATGCCTGAGAAGCAAGAAACACAAGGAGAAATGGTATTTGGACAGTGGTTGTTCATGACACATGACAGAAGACCAATTTATTTTCCTATGCCTAAAGCCTAAACATGGAGGCACTATCACCTTTGGAGATGACTTCAAAGGAAAGATCATTGGAATTAGTAAGATAGGTAACAATTCCTCTGCTTCTATTAATAATGTTTTGCTAGTTGATGGATTAAAGCATAATCTACTTAGCATAAGTCAATTATGTGATAGTGGATATAATGTTTCCTTCAACAAAGCTCTCTATATTGTGAATGATTCTCAATCTGACATTACCCTCTTCATTGATAAGAGATATGACAACCTGTATAATGTTGATCTAGATGAGCTGAATGATCAAAATGTAACATGCTTGGTGTCCATGAATGATGAAAAATGGATATGGCATAAAAAGTTGGACATGCAAATATAAAATTGCTTTAAAAACTCATGAAAAATGATCTTCTAATGGGACTTGCTAAGATCAAGTTTGAAAAAGTCTTGTTTTGTGAAGCATGTCAAGGAGGCAAACAAACAAAAGAATCTTTTCAAGCAAAGAATATGGCCATTACCACATGACCCCTTGAGCTGTTACATATTGATTTATTTAGTCCAACTAGAACCACAAGTCTTGGTGGTAAGAAATATGATTTTGTCATTGTAGATGACTTCTCTAAATTCACATGGGTACTCTACCTTGCCCATAAGGATGATTCTTTGGAGGTCTTTAAAGTTTCCTGTGAGAAAGTTCAAAATGAAAAAGTTTTTTATATGTCTTCTGTTAGAAGTGGTCATGGAGGTTAATTTGAAAATTAGTTTTTCAAAGCTCTTTGAGAAAAAAAAATGACATCTCTCACAATTTCTCCTCTCTAAGAACACCTCAACAGAATAGTGTTGTGGAAAGGAAAAAAAGATCTCTTCAAGAGATGGCAAGAACAATGCTTTGTGAAAGTTCTTTACCTAAATACTTTTGGGTTGAAGCCCTAAACACCTCTTGCTACATTCAAAACAAAATTCTGATAAGGCCAATATTAAAGAAAACTACATATGAATTGTGGAAAGGCAGAAAATCCAACATTTCATACTTTCAACCTTTTGGTTGTGAATGCTTTATCTTAAATACAAAGGATCAACTGGGTAAGTTTGACTCAAAAATTGATAAAAGTATCTTTCTTGGTTACTCTACAACTTCAAAAGCTTTTAGAGTTTACAATACTAGAACTTTTGTTGTTGAAGAATCAGTGCATGTGACTTTCAATGAAACTAATCCTAGCATTGTGCTGAGAAGGATTACTGATCTTGAAGAAGATCTCGAAAGACTAAATTAGAATGAGAATGCAAACAAGAAAGCATAAGAAAACTCATTAGAAAGTAAATTTGATGACCATCAGAAAGCTCTTGATAAAGATGAAAAACCTGATGATGGCTCAAAGATCCACAATTGCCTAAGGAATGGAGACTTACTACTTATCATCCAAAAGATCTTATCATTGGTGAATAAGATCTTATCATTGATCCACATTGATGGGTCAAAAACCTGATTATGTTTTCAAACTCTCAAAAGCTTTATATGGTTTGAAACAAGCTCCAAGATCTTGGTATGAGAGACTAAGTTTTCTTCTAATTGAAAATAGTTTCTTAAGAGACAAAATTGACACAACTCTCTTCACTAAGAATTCTGACAAAGATTTTCTCATAGTTCAAGTTTATGTTGATGATATCATTTTTGGATCTACTAATGAAAATCTTTGCAAGAAATTTTCTAAGTTGATGCAAGGTGAATTCAACATGAGCATGATGGGAATCTCAAATTTTTCCATAGACTGCAAGTAAAGCAAGAAAAAGATGGAATTTTGATTCAGCAACAAAAATACAAAAACGACTTGCTCAGGAAGTTTAAGATGGAAGGTTCCAAGCTCATGACCAAACTAATGCATCCATTTGTTGTTCTAAACAAAGATGAAAATGGTAAGCCTGTAGAACAAAAAGCTTACAGAGGTATGATTGGCTCTCTTTTATACCTTATTGCTAACAAGTCTGATATCATGTTTAGTGTGTCTATGTGCTAGATTTCAAGCTAATTCAAAAGAATCACATCTTAATGTTGTTTAGAGAATTTTCAGATATTTAATTGGAACTACTAACCATCATTTGTGGTATAAGAAAACTCCAGACTTTGAGCTTGTAGGTTTCTATGATCTTGACTATGCTAAAGACATAATTGAAAGAAAAAACACTAGTGGAGGATGTCACTTCATTGGCAAATCACTTGTCTCATAGTCAAGCAAAAAGAAAAATTCAATAGTTCTCTCAATAGTAGAAGTTGAATACATTTTTGCATCAATTTGCTATTCTCAATTTTTATGGGTTAAATATCAATTGGAAGACTACTCTATAAGGTACAATTCTATACCTGTTTTCTGTGATAATACAAGTGCAATTAACTTAGCTAAGAACCTTATTCAACATTCAAGAGCAAAGCATATTGAGATCAGACACTATTTTATAAGAGATTATGTTCAGAAAGGTGTTTTTGAGTTAAAATTTGTTGAAATGTTCTTGGCATGTTTAAATGTTCTTATTATATGCAATTTGTTGAGATTATATATATAAATATGCTTTTGGCATGTTTAAATGTTCTTGTTTTATGTTATGCATTTTTCTTATCTATATATATATATATATATAGAGAGAGAGAGAGAGATAGAAAGAAAGAAAGAATTTCACAATAGCCTTGGGTGTGAATGTTAATGGTTACTGTCACATTGTTACATGATATTGTGGCTGATCAACTCAATATATATTGTTCTGTGTGTATAAGAAACTATATCATTTACCAAGAGAACCTATACTACTAGGGGACCAGCAAATGAAGATACAACTGAAATGATAGAAGTACTTAAAGAGATGACTACTGCAATGAAGGAGCAGACTGCCATCACAAATAAGATGTTAGAAAGGTTAGGAACTAATCCACCCGCACAACTGATAAATGATGCGGCAGTTGTGAGAAATTAGAACTTTCATGATCTCTCTGAGTTTAGAAGGCTAATCCCTCATCCTTCAGAGGAAAGTATAATCCTGTTAAAGCTAAAGGTTGGATAAGGGAAATGGAAAAGATCTTTGTTGTTATGGGTTGTACTGCTGAACAAATGGTAACTTTTGCCTCTTATATGTTAGTAGGAGAGGCAAAAAGCTGGTGGACTGATGCTAAAAGATTATTAGAGGCATCTGGAACTCAAATCACTTGGGAGGTATTTAGGATTGCCTTCTTGGATAAATATTTCCCTAAGAACTTTCAAAATGCAAAGGAGTTAGAATTTTTTAAAATAGAGGAAATGAGTATGTTTATGGGTCAATATGTGACCAAATTTGAAGAATTGTCTAAGTTCTACTCTTATTTTAGATACAATCTTGATGAAGAATGAAAATGTGTAAAATTTGAAGCAGGATTGAGAGAAGACATTAAGAGGAACATAGGACACTTGGAGATTAGAGATTTCCCTACCTTGGTTAATGAGTATAGGATTGTAGAGGCTTATGATTTTAAGCCTTCACATGAGCAAATGCCACAAACTTTCCAGAGGAGGAAGAAGATAGATGGTAGGTTTGAAGAGAATGCTTCTCAACCCAAGTACCTACAGGATAAAGGAAAACAAGTTCAAGTATAAACTTGGGGACCAAAGTGTGCAAAATGTGGGAAATCTCATGGTACTATAACTTGTATGAATGATCATATTGTATGCTATTCTTGAGGCAAATCGAGACATTATGCCAGGAATTGCCCTCAAGGATAGGGAGTAAAATCTAATCAGACTATATGTTGCACTCACTACAAGAAATTCGCTAATTAATGAGGGAATTCAGCGAGGGAAAATTCCCTCATAATTCCCTCACTATTCAGCAATATAATTGCAAGGGATTAGCGAGGGAAAATTAAGCCCTCGCTAAATTCCAAAAGCAAAGTCTAATAAGTTCAAGGTGGAAACAACTAGTGAATAGCGAGGGAATTGCGAGGTAAATTTCCCTCGCTAACAAAAGTCCCTCGCTAAATATATTAGCGAGGGAAATGTCTCTCGCTAATGTAAGTAGTAGTTGAGTTATTTTTAGGGAGGGAGTTAGCGAGGGAATTCCTTCACAAATCCCTCGCAAATATTGGTAAAGTCACTAAAACCTAAGTTAGAAATTGGAAGTCTGGAAATAACAAGTTAGCAATAGGAAGAAATTAGTTGTGCCTCTGCCTCTCTGTCTTCAGTCTCCACGATCCAGACTAGGCCTCTGCCTTTCTAGTCTCCACGACCACGATCTAGACTACTAGACCACGCCTCCACCGCTCCACGTCTAGCCGTGACGTCGTTTCACCATCGGCGACGCTGCTACTCCACCTCCACAAGTCTGGTCTTCACGATCCAGACCACGCATTTGCCTCTCCCATCTCCACAACCATGATCTAGAACACTAGACCATGCAAGTTGTCTCGAAGTTTTCTATCTTGGCCATCTGGGTCGGCTCCAGTTGCTACATACTTTGTTGTTATTATTATTTTTTTAATTTGTAGAGTAGTTGAAGCCATGGAGGAAAAAGATGGATCAGGTAGAACAAACACTATGTCCACTTCTTAGAGTCTTTGGCCAATGTAAAGTATTGATTTTTTTATTTTTTATTTTTAAGTAAAGTCATGGTATTTGTTGCTTGATTTGGTGTTATTTGTGTTGTGCCTAATTATAATATACATAATTTTCATAAAAATTTGGGAGAAAATGGTGGTTTGATACAAGTTTTATGCTATATTATGTTGTAGTTGTACATATTATTTTGACTTCAATCATTGTTTGTGATCACAAACACTAGGTATAAGAGCTTTGGGGTTAAAATTTGGCATTTATTTTACTTGTGTTTGTTAACCACAAAAATGCATGCTACATGTTTGATGTAATGCTTAAAAGGTTTGGTTTTTAAGGTACGCATGTCTATATTTAAATGTTTGAGTTGTGTTCATCTCTTGGCATCTATTTTTTTTTTTTGCCTTTGCCTAAACACAGAAATGAATGTTACATGATTGATGCAATGCTAAAAAGGTTTATTTTGTATTAACTTTGAATGACTGGATTTTCTAAAGCTTCGAACCAAATTGTAATGAGCATCCTACTGAAAATCTTTTGGCTCGAAGTAGACCACTGCGTGAACTTCTTGGGCAACACCCCTCAAGTTCGTCATTTTGCATTTGATTGCTTCTCTTAATTATTTGATGGTTGCATATAAGCAAAATAAAAAGTATATACATGTGAGGTGAATAATCATAAGGATAATAATAGTAATAATTGATCAATAAATGAACAAGACATATCAACTTTTTTCTTTTTCTAAAAAGAATATCAAAGATTCGCTATTTATTTTTCTCTGTTTTCTTTAAAAGAATATGATAAATTTTTATTTTATTACTAAACTCCTCCACCTTTTAAGAGTAAGTAATTTTTCAGCACAATTCATAGGCACTCATAGTACATATTTCTTATGGATGCGTATGTGGTGGAGATGGCTTAGGAGCATTAGGATTATATGGTAAAGAAAATGGTGAAGAAACTCTCATAGGATATATATGTTTGTGCACCAGTGCAACTATAGGAAAAGAATTAAGTTAGTAGTTAGCAGTGTCGTGAAATGTTGGATATAATATTTTGTTTTGCATCTTTCATCTTCCTTTGTTCAATTTGTGTTATGTCTTTTATCATGGTGTTAATGATTTTTCACTACAGATAACTTACATTTGTTTGTTAGTAGACAAGGTATCTCTGCAATAAACTTTGACAGCAAAGTAAATACTAAATGAAATGCTATAAAATCCATTTGTTTGTTTAGAATTTTCTTTCAAAGCTTTAGAATTCCAATTATTATATTTTTGAACTATATTTTAGGCAATATACTTGGTGTTTGTGGCCAAATCATGTTGCTTAAAACTGCATGACTTTGAAACTCTATATTATCAAATACATGAATTAACATATAAGTTTAGCTTTTAGCAGTTTTGTTTTTGCTTATATTCAAAATCCATTGTGCTTAACAAATTTCCTAAGATTAACGCAACATTGATTTATGCTTTTCCAAGCAATCTTGATCTTATGACCAAACTTTTGATGCATTGCTTCATTACATTAGGGGATGACTTACCAATTTATTTAGCAAGATTACATTTTAATTCATAATTTACTAAGAATTTGCATAATGATAAGAATTATGTAGAGCATATATCCTTTACATTTTCTTGCCAACTGACCTGTTTTAAAGTTAAACTCTATGAGCTTGACTATAGAGTGTTCAATTAATGGATACTTTAAAAAAAAATCCCTAAGTTTGATCGATGCATTTCCTTCTATGAGTGTAAGGTGGAAAGTGGGTCTTTCCAATGTTGTGGCATGGGACTGCAACTACTCAAATAGCTACTGAGAGCTAATATTCTCTTTTATTGTATATTGTTAATTTTGAGCTTATGGGAGATTCTGGGAAGTTTCTTACAACTTACACCTTTGGAACTCACACTGCAAAGCATGCATTCTATAAAATCTATGGCACTCACTTTTGGCTCCTCATTCTATTATCCACGCTCAAACCTAGCTGGGGCTACAATTGAGTTCAGGTGTTTTGACCCAGCAATTTTGACACATGTTGAAATCAAGCATTTTGAGAGGAAAAATTGGGACAACTCATGTAATAAGATGGGCATCTCTTCATGTTCAATGGTGCAAAGTAACTCCTATAACATCAAAGACTTGGAAAATAGTTTAGATTAGTAGTAGTAGTCCTTCAAAACCTAATGGGCCATTGAATTCAAGAACATCTTGATGTTCTTCTTTTTAATTGCTTTTATTTTCTTCTTATTTTAATTGTTTTTATTTTATTTTCAATTTCAATTTAGCTTATCATTGTATCTCTGTTCGCTTAAATAATCGAAATCACCGTAATCTAGAGTTGGTAATCAAACTCTTTATCCTAGTTCAATGGTGCAAAGTTCAATGGTGCAAAGTAACTCCTATAACATCAAAGACTTGGAAAATAGTTTAGATTAGTAGTAGTCTTGCATGAATTTTTTATTCCCTTTACACAGTTTATTTTGCAGTGCAAATACTCTAGACGTTATCTATAAACTATACATTTACTAAAAGTTCTATTCTACTATTCATTCTTCTATTCATATTCATGTGGCATATTCTCCTTCCTTTTATGTGTGGCACATGTGGCTTGGTTTGACATAAGGGAATTTGAATTTGGGTGTGGCACGTGAGGCATTTGTTTTTCTTTCAGTGATAGCGTTATGATGTTATGATTCCTCTTGGTCATTGTGCTATAGTATGATTATTGTTATGATCTTTATGTAACTGAGGTATTTGTTTTTCTTCTCCATTGAATTACTTTTGCATCAAACTGTTGTAGAAAAGATTCGGTTTAGTTCTTTTAGTTCATGTGTAACATTTATTCTCTGCCATGGATTGTTAGCTTAGACACACTTTAACTTTGACTTTGAATTTTGACATTTTAGTCACATTTATGATTTCTCTATTGTCATGATTCAATAATTTGGTTTGACTCCTCCACGCCATTTAGAGTTTCAAACACACTTCTATCACATGTGCCTTCTTTCTCATTTGCTTCTCCCGCTAAGTATTTGGGGGAGTGAGTTAAAAATATAATATACTTAGTCAGAAATTCTTTGTTTTTATAATTTTCAATAATAATAATGCTCAGTGCATGGTTCTTGTAAAAAATTCTTTGTTCTTAATTGATAGTTATTGTTTATATTTTCTTTCCTTTTGATATTAAATTTATATAGGGTGACTAAGGGAGTGGTGAATGAAACTGAAAAGAATTTGGGTGATGAGGAAGATGCAACATATGGAAACAAGGAGTATCATGCTAAAGAAACTAAAGAAAAGGAGCCCGAGGATAAGATGAATGTTTAGCTTAATTGAAGCTTTCTCCAATGATCTTGAATATGTTGTTCTATCTTCTTTATTTTCTATGTTTCATGATTAGGAGGCAAATAGAAGATAAATGTCTTATGAATAAATGTTAAATTATTCAAGTTTAGCTTTGGGTGTCTGTTAAGTGTATTTGTTTGCAAACCCCTAATTAAAAATGTGTAGAGAAGGTATGTTACTACTAAAGTCCTTTTTCTAAATAGATTTAGATAATTCTTTTTATTTCTATCTCAGAAATTTTGTACATGATAGTGATAGTGGTATTAGAGCTATCAAGAATTCTTTTTATAGTCTAGCTGATTGGCATTAGTAAGACCAAGATTCAATTATTTGCATATATTTGTTTTGAAGATATTATTAAAGAAAGCATTTCATAATATTTGAGAAAATGTATGATAGGAACCCAACAACAGAATGGATAAAATGCACTGAAACTAGAGAATTTGATATATGTATTCAGTACTATTAACTCCAGAATAGTGATTCTGGGTATTCGTTAGAATACAAGAAGAATAAAAAGAGAAAATACAGAAGAAATGAATCAATCCAGAGATTAAGGCCCCAGCCTTAGGAAAGGCCTACTCTCAATTCCTTCACTCACTAATTTCCTACCTCTTTCTTTTGTCCCCATCTCATATATATTCCTACTCTTGTAATTGAATACCCTACCTAGCTCTCCTTTTTCTCTCACTACCACATCAGCATTATGTTATGTTGCAGCCCATTAGCATGAGCATTCTTAATATTCCCTATCCTAACCTCCTTGCATCTGTGGGTCTAACAATGTCTTATGAAGAGGGCAATGCTTTATAGCAGTTCGTAGTGACTGTAGTTATTTATTGTTCATGGTTAGAGATAAATGCCTAAATTTTTTAAGGATAAGTCTATGTCGTTGCCTTTTAAATGGGACAAAGTTGTCTTCTTAGCTTCCTCATGGTCTTCAGCTAATGGGTTTTTTGGAGGAGCTGTGTAGGTTATGCAACAGGATTGCAGGGCTTTTCTTTTTTGATGATTTATTTCTTTGTTTCCTCTTTCTTCCTTAATTCCTTTAAAAGGATACCTTGTACTCTACCTTTTCTTCCTTTCTAATAAAATTTATTATTTTATTTTAAAAAAAGAATACTTCAAATAAGATGCTGCTATTATGTGATTATCTAAGTTATATTAGTATAATCTCTTGCTAATTTAGATTCAACAAGGCAGTGAGATCTTATGGATCAGTTCTTTGATTTAATTAAGTTTTTTTATATTTTAAATTGACAAAATAAAAAAGCAATCAAACTAACTTGCGAAGGATTAGCGAGTGAATGGCAAGGAAACCATAATAAAGAGTAAAAGACGGTCAACCATTGGCGACAGATTCGTAACAAAATAGCAACGTACTTTAGCAAGGGATTAGCGGTGGAGTATCTATGGATATTAGCAAGGGAATGACGATGGAATAGCTATAGACATTAGAAAAGGATTTGCAAGGGAATAACGAGGGCAATTAATGAGGGATATTGGTAGTACTAGATACGAAATTGGTACGGATTTTTGAACTATAGTTATGGAATAGCGACGGAATACCTACAAAATTTTCATTCGCTGATTTGCAAGGGAATACAAACACCCTTTTTTTTGAAAATTTACGACAATTTAGTTACGGAATAGTGACAAAAATTATCATCGCTACAAGTATTTAGCGATGGATTAGTGATGGAATGTATTTCATCGCTTCTTAGTGAGTAAAAAAATCAACTAAAACATCCCTTGATAATCCTTAGCAAAAATAATTTGCAAGGGATTATCGAGGGATGTTTCCGTTACTAATCTACAAATTTCTTATTGTGACTTGGGGTAAACCAGGACATTATTCCAAGCCTTCAAGGACATGGAGTGAAACCTAATTCCATACTACAAACCAAGGAAAGAGTCTTCAAACTGAGTGGAGCAAAGGCAACATAATCTCCTAATCTAATATAAGGTAAATACATAATTAAAGATAACTTCTTAATTGTATTGTATGATTCAGGACTATCTCACTCCTTTATTTCCCGTGATTGTGTGAAGCTGTTAGACTTACTTGTGCTTGAGCTTCCTTATGACTTGTTTACCTCACATGTTTGCTAAATTAGCAAAGTGTGAATGAATTTTGTTTTGCAAGGTAGCCTTGTGTGTGAACTAATTGTTGGAAATTCATTGGGACATTCTTAAGGGGTTGATATGAGTCAAGTTACTTTTGGGTTGGAACCCCTAAGTTGCTAAATAGAAATTGGAGATGACAAGTTAGATATCATCAAGAAAGGTGAAATCCCTTCGAGTATAATCTCTGATAGAGATCCCAGAACTTATCATATCAGGTAACTAAATTTTGAGGGCAAAATTTTTAAAAGGAGGGGAGAATTGTAATATCCTCCATAACCTATTAGCCTTAATGATTGATATAGTAGTTTATTAACCCTTGTATGAGTTACCTATTAGTTCTGGTAATTTTCTGAGTTTGTATGGGTATAATGTTATAACACAAGGTGTGAAAAATTGTTCATATTAGCTCAGAACTTAACATAAAATGCTTAGATGATGGAAATAAATATGGAAACAATTATTTCTAGACCACAAATAATTAGAATGAGTTGTGGTAATTTTTAGTGAATTAAGTGAATTAGTTTGGAATTTTTAATAAATAGAATGAGTGTTTCAAGGCCAAAATTAAATATAAGAGTATAGAAAATCATGAGATTTTGTGGTGATATTAAATAGAAGATGGAGATTATTCGGGGAATGATTACATGTTAAGGAAGATACCTGAAAACATATAAGTTTAATTCCTTAGGTTTATCTTAACTTAAGGAAGAGTAATAGAGCTTAGTAGCGGTCAATGGTGTATATAGATAATTATTAAATTATGAGTATAGGGACTAAATGAAGTCTTAGAATTTCCTATGACACTTATGGAAGTTAGAAAACTCATTAATGGAAGATTAAAGTATCCTTAAGAGATAAATTTCTTCCATTGAACCAAGACAACATAAAAGTCTTACGTTCTTGTCTCTTTTCTTTCCCTCCACCACCTCACACTCTCACTTTCTCACTTCACTTTTCTTTTCTCTTCATTATACATCGATAGTAGCAGAAGAAAGGAGATAGGGGGGAACAAAGAGATAAGAAAGAAAGAAGAAGAAGGAAGAAGAAGAAGGAATAGAAAGGGAAAACAAGAAGCACCACTATCAGCGAAGGAGTATAGGTAGGGGTTTTTGTGCACCTCTACCATACTCATATCCATTCTTATTTCCTCAAATCTTGTATAAATGGATTGATTGAGAATTTATTATAAATTCTATGATGTATTGATTATATTTACATATACATGATTAATGAGTATGAGATATATTATTATATATATATATATATATATATATATATATATATATATATATATATATCCTTATGGATTGAGATTGATGATATAAGAAAAATTATGGATTGATCCTTATAGTTAAATCATGTGAGTTTTGGTTTAAGAAAATGTATTTAGATATGATGATAACTTGATTAAATATAAAAGGGATATATACTTGTGAGATTTTCATGTTTGAAAGCTGATTCTGTTATGGAAATGGACTTGATAATTGATTATTAGAGCATGATAATCGATTATCAACTTACAGAATGCTATATTGTGAGTGATAATCGATTATCCAGAAGTGCTAATTGATTATCAACCTCCAGAATGTTAGGTTCGTGAGTGATAATTGATTATCCAAAGGTTCTAATCAATTATCAACTTCCAAAATGTTATTCCTGTTAGCAATAATCGATTATCTGATAATCGATTATCAGTCCTCTGTTTTGAGCAAATAGAGCTCTCTACTGCATGAAAACTCCAAGGGATACATTTATATTATGTGATGTGAAGGAATTTGATTAAGGTCACTAGATAAGGTGACTTATATTTATGTATGTATTCTTATTATGTTTATGAGGTGTACTAGAAAATAAATTGCTTTTTTAAAATATTATATTTGAGCTAGTATTGAATGATGAATTGAGATTTGCTCCTTTAGAATGTTAAAGTTGAGTTAGTGATTGAATGAGAATATAAAGTGTATCTTTAAGTGTTCAAAGCTTAAAGGATATTAGACATGATCCTCGTAAGGGGAGGTGATTCTAATTTTGTTATTGGAAATGATCCTCGTAAGGGAGATGATCCTAAATCTGATATTAAATGAAGGATATTGGAAATGATCCTCGTACAGGGAGGTGATCCTAAATCTATTATTGAAAAGAATCCTCGTAAGGGGAGGTGGTCCTAAATCTGTTATTAGAAGGAGATCCTCGTAAGGGGAGTTGATCCTAAATTTGTTATTAGAAGAAGATCTTTATAAGGGGAGGTGATCCTAAATTTGAAGGTGATCCTTGTAAGGGGAGGAGATCTTAAATTTGTTATTAGAAGAAGATCTTCGTAAGAGAAAGTGATCCAAAATCTATTATTAGAGGTGATCCTCGTAAGGGGTGGTGATCCTAAATCTGTTATGGGTAGTGATCTTTGTAAGGAGAGGTGATCCTAAATCTGTTATTAGAAGGTGATTCTCGTAAGGGAAGGTGATTCAAAATCTATATTGGAGGTGATCCTCTTAAGGGGAGGTGATCCTAAATTTGTTATTAGAAGAAAATCCTTATAAGGGGAGGTGATTCTAAATTTGAAGGTGATTCTCGTTAGGGAATATGATCCTAAATTTGTTATTAGAAGGTGATCCATGTAAGGGGAGGTGATCCTAAATCTTGATCAAGGAAATGATGGTGATTTTTTAGATATTTGACCAGGGTTACCTAGAATGATACTGTATAACGAAAGACTATACATATAGGTTGAGTGTACCATCCTGGTAAGCAGATCACTGAGTGTTTGGTAGTAAGAGGATGCGACATTCTCTCCCTACCAATTAATATATATATATATATATATAAGGATATAGGTCTTGAGAATATGCTTAGAAAGATGATAAATATTGAGCACTAAAGAAAGTTTTATACATGTTAAGCATTTCCATATCATCATGAAGATGTTATATATATATATATATATATATATATATATATATATATATATAGGGCATATCTAGTGAGAGGAGTTTTTATTGTGAGAGGGTGAGAGGAGCAAATCTTGACCATACAACCATACATGGATGGTCAAGATTAAAAGTTACTTAAAGGTCATGTGACCACTTAAAAAAGTCACATGCATTTATGTTCTATCTTGACTATTCATGTAAGATCCAATGGTCAATATTTACTTCTCTCATCTCTTACAATAAAGACTTCTCTCACTAGAGTAAGATCCTATATATATATAAGGATATAGGTCTTAAGAATATGCTTAGAAAGATAACAAGTATTGAGCACTAAAGAAAGTTTTATACATGTTAAGCATTTCCATATCATCATGAAGATGTAATTTATATAAATTATATATTTGATAATGAATGTTTGCAGTATGAGAGAATGTATATATTCTAGTGATAGTGAATTATAGTTCATACTTGATATATTCTTGATGGAATCTATGGTTTATTGATGATATGTTGAAACTAGTCATATTATTGGAATATAAGTTGTTGATCAATGATTAAAATTGAATTTTTGCCTTAAGAAGAGAAAAGAAACATTTTGGCTTTAGCCCTCTTTCTATATGATATTTTAAGTATTGACTTGTTTTTCCCTAAAGCAGTTAAAGTTATTACGATGACATTTTATATGTTAGAAGTTACTGAGAATTTATAGAATTCTCACCCCTTTCATCTTTCTTTCCATGATAATTTCAGCACGTGACTTACCGATGGAGTAGAGATTACCTACTCTTTTGACCATTGTTATATATTTATAATTAAGCAGTGATTTGTATATAGTTTATATGTACAATTGCCTATAGAGGCTTCATATATATCACTTGGACACTAATGTACTAAATTGTATGAAATATTAATGTCATTATGACTTATATATGTCAAGGTTACAAATGGGCAATTTAGATGTTCATTCATTTTTAGAAATATTATTATTATTCCTTACAAGGTTCAAATACGAAGTAGAATTAGTATATTTAAATATCAAAGTAAATATTAGTTTAGTCGAGACATGCCTAAGCCTAAGTACTTCAATGTAACCCGGATATACTAGGAGTATTAGTCATGGGACGTTACAAACACCACCCCCTCCCCAATTTCTGCATGAGCTTCTTTATCCAGCTTGTTGTCCTTGTTCCTCCATTGCATGTTGTTGTTTTCAAAGTGAATTTTAGTCAAGGTCAAAGCAATAGTAACCCCAAAACCAGGACTATATATGGGTAAAGAGGGAACATATATGGACATAACTTTCTCATAAACGCAAGACCTCTAATCATGCCTTATCCTTCCCTAATTATTACGATAATGCTTAAGTTTTTCATATCTTATGAACAACCACGACTTTGGCCTATTGTTCTTAGGAAACTAGAATCCAATAGGTAGTAAATTACAGATATTAAGCATCACTCGGCCCTATAAGAAGCTCTTCAGTAACTGGCCATCGAACACCGGATCTTTGACTTCCAACACATCACTCACTCGTCCCCCAATTTCCTAACCACTTTAAGTATTCATAGTATCAAGGGTTAATCCGTGAATTTGTATCCAAAAAGGGCAATAATCATGACATACCTAAAAAATTGATTGCCCTGGGTTCCACCATTGTATGCAAAGAAGGTGGCCTAAAATAAACCATAATCTATCCTTCATTACCCTCTTTGGGGTTTCGTCATCTTTAAACCCGATCATGAACTCTTTGATACCCAAAGATGTGATATAGACGGCTCCCCCCATGCTTTGAAGATAAGTGTCTTCACTTGGCCCTGGTCTATGGCTTTGTTTGCAATAACTTTCCTAATAAGAGTCTTCTAGTACAAGGAAAATGTCAAGTCTGAGCGAGGTTGAAGTTGTATGGTTGAACCCTTTAACTCATCATTTTTAAGATTGCAATGTGAGTTGTCAATTTTTGCCTCCATACTAAGCAAGTAACAGACCCTTGTAAGACAAACAAGATTAGTAGCCAATATGAGAGGATGCCCTAGTAAAGGAAGCGAGCAGATGTAACCCTGAAGACACGAGAGGAAGCTCACACAATAAGGATATAATTTTTTTCCTTTTTTCAAGGCTATTGGGGCCATACTTAATAAGTGTGCCCTTTTTTTGTTTTACATCACCAATTAATAAAAAAAAATGAACCTTTTTTAGCCTAGCCAACTACAAGTCCCCACTCAGTTTCCACCAGCCAAAAGTTAATTTGGCCAGGTTTGGATCTCCCCTCACAAGGCAGCTTTTTTCCATTTGGAGCTAACATTACCTAAGAATTAGGTAACAAAATCCCAAGTCCATGTAACTTTAAGCTAATGTTAAGTAACTTTTTTCCCCATCCAAGTAACATATTTTTGGGTTTAAGTAACTTCTCCCCACACAAGGTCACTTTTCTCCATTTTGGGGTAACTTTTCTTAAGAATTGGGTAACAAAACCCCAAATTCCGGTAACTATAGGCCAATGTCAAGTAACTTATTCCACCATCAAGTAACAAATTGTTAGGTTCAAGTAACTTCTCCCCTCCTCAGGTAACTTTCTCCATTTAAGGGAAACTTTTCCTAAGAATTGGGAAACAAAACCCAAAAGACCAATAACTTTAGGCCAATGTCAAGTAACATTTTACCCCATCCAAGTAACAAATTGTAGGGTTCAAGTAACTTTTCCCCTCCCAAGGTAACTTTTCTCCTATTGGGGGGTAACTTTTCTTAAAAATTCAGTAACAAAATCTCAGATCCAGGTAACTAAAGGCCAAATCAAAGTAACTTATTACCTTATCCAAGCAACAAATTGATGGGTTCAAGTAACTTTTCTTCATTTGAGAGTAACTTTTCCTAAGAATTAGGTAACAAAATCCCAAGTCCCAGTAACTTTAGGCCAAATCCAAGAAACTTTTTATTCCATCAAAGTAATAAATGGTTGGGTTCAAGTAACTTCTCCTCTCACAAGGTAAATTTTCTCCATTCAAGGGTAACTTTTCCTAAGAATTAGGTAATAAAACCCTAAATCCTAGTAACTTTAAGCCAATGTTAAATAAATTTTTTCCTTATCCAAGTAACAAATTGTAGTGTTCAAGTAATTTCTCCCCTCCCAAGGCAACTTTACTCCAATTGGGGGTAACTTTTCCAAAGAATTGGATAACAGAACCCAAAATCCTAATAACTTTAGGCCAAATCCAAGTAACTTTTTACCCCATCCAAGTAACAAATTGTTGGGTTCAAGTAGCTTCTCCTCTCCCAAGATAACTTTCTCCATTTAGGGGTAACTATACCTAAGAATTTGGTAACAAAACCCCAAATCCCAGTAACTTTAGGCCAATGTCAAGTAACTTTTTCCCCTACAAGTAACAAATTGTTGGTTTCAAGTAACTTCTCCCTTCACAAGGTAACTTTTCTTCAATTAGGGGTAACTTTTCCTAAGAATTGGATAACAAAACCCCAAATCCCAGTAACTATAAGCCAATGTCAATTAACTTTTTCCGTCTCCAAGTAACAAATTGTTGCGTTCAAGTAAATTCTCCCCTTACAAGGTAACTTTTATTCATTCGAGGGAAACTTTTCTTAAGAATTGGGAAACAAAACCCAAAATGTAATATCCTCCCTAACCTATTAGTCTTAATAATTATTACAAAAACTCATTAATCCTTGTGCTAATTATCTGTTAATTTTGGTAATTTTATGAGCTAGTTTAGGTATGATGCTATAACACATGACGTGAGAAAATAGCTCATATTATCTTAGAATTTAGCACAAATTGCCTAGGTGAAGGAAATAAATATGAAAAATTTATTTCTATACCACAAATAATTAAAATGAGTTGTGGTAAATTTTAGAGAACTAAGTGAATTGGTTTGACATTTTCAATAACACAAGATAAGTTTTTAAAGGCCAAATTAAATAGGGAAGTGGCTTGGAAAATTATGAAATTTTGTAAAGATGTTAAATAGAGGATGACGATTATTTTGAGAATAATTATAAGTTAAGGCAGATACTTGTAAGACTATAAGTTTAATTCCTTAGGTTTACCTTAACTTAAGGAAGGGCAATAGAGCTTAGTGATTATTAATTATGCATAGAAGATTATTAAATAATAAGAATAGGAACTAAATAAAGTCCTAGAATTTTCTATAACACCTATAAAATTTAAAAAATCATCAATGAAATATCGAAGTATCCCTAAGAGATACAATACTACCACTTAGCTTCAAAAGTCTTATGTTCTTATATTCTTCTGTTCCGCCACCGCCCTTCCCATCTCTCCATTCTCTGACTTTTCTTTTCTCACTATAACACGTTTCTTTCTCACTTATCTCTTTCTTAAATGAATCGTTTCAATAAACCGTTTCAATGCTATAAATTGTTGCAAGATCTTGGTCTGATTACTTTTTTGAGTATTAGGATAGATATTTGTCCTAATTTAGTAAGAATTTTCTATGCAAATCTATAATATGAAAATGCTACTCTGTCCACTAAAGTAAAAAAGGTGAAAATTGTGATCAATCATGAGATGTGCACTAAACTAACTGAGATGAAATTTGATGGTGTAAACTTTATTGGTAGTGGTAATGCTTCTATTTAGACCAATAAATATGAGTATAAGATTGCTTTGAACACTTTGATTTGGTTTCGTTATTGTGCAAAAGACAAGGTTATGGCTAGTGGTTTAACTCTTGAGAATCGTTTGCTGCACTATATTCTAGTCAGGGCTCTTATTGCAAGAAGGGGAAACTATTCTCAGGTACAATCAAATGATGTGTTGATCCTTAGGGCTTTGATCAATGGCAAACAGATAAATTGGGGGTACTATGCCATCAAGCACATGCTAAAGGCAAAGAAGGGCCATCATCCTTTTCCCTATGCTATGCTCATCACTAAAATCCTTTAGCAGTTCTATGTTCTACTCATCGATGAAGTCAAGGACCAAAGCAAAAATGGTCCTGAATCCATTGGTGAGCACACCCTCACCAAGATAAAATGGTTCTACTCATTGGTGATGAATGGTTCTATATAGACCATAGTGTGGATGGTAACATTACTCAAGGCAATAAGGATTATAAGAATGATGAAGAAGCGACAATGTTGAAAGCACAACAAGGTGCTCCACCACTAGTCTTCATGACTCAGTTACTCTAAGAAATGCGAAGCCTATGCACGTATATTATTGTGAGCATAGGAGGAGGTCATGACTAGGTGGATTAATTTGAAGGAACTACGATACAATGCATAAATTGCGTTGATCGGGAGTTAGCCTTCATTTGATCTACGATAGAAGGTGCTGAGATTGACCAAACCTTCACTGCTACTGCCCTAACCACTTTTGTTGCCCCTCCTTTGACTCCATCAACGTGTGATGATGATGATGATGATGATGATATTGATAATGATGATGCTGACAATGAGGATGCTGACAGTGAAGCGACCAAGTGAGGAGCTGGGAATTAGTCAAGGTAAGCTTCATGGTTTATCAATCTTTTACATTTTTGTCTAACCCTTAGCTCATATCTTAACCTTGTTGATACACTTGATAGTTTATGACTAATGTTTAGCATAATTCTGATATTTGGGCTGATAACTTTAGATGTTGAGTTTCATTTCATTAGTTAACTCTCTTATGCTCTTAGAGTGTTTAATGATCATATTGAAATTTCATGCTTATTTCATGTTTTCATTTCTTTTTTATAATGCCAAAAGAGGAAGAGTATGAATTGCATGAGTAAAGGGAAGAATTAAATGTCATAAATCTATTTGCTCGAATCTTATAAACGACTTAAAGGGGAGTGTTGTGCTTTTATCTCTGATCATTCTATATATGTTGCTCTTTACCCTTGTTGGTTTGTCATCATCAAAAAAGGAAAGAATGTGAATGCTTATTTCATGAAGGCTTTGATAATAACAAAGCAATGACAAAGATGAAGTCCAAGGGAAGCTTCAAAGCAATAGATTTATAGGACTTAGGATCTTATTTGTGAGAAGTGCTCTTTGAGATCTCAATAGACTCAAATTGGTTTTGAAAAGTCCATCATGAAATCTTTTAGTTGGTGGTTATTGGTTTTGAAAAATTTGGGATGTTTTGCACAAAATCATGTTTTAGACTTGGTTTATGAAAATCTTGTTTGAATCCTTGAAAAATCCAAGTTTTAGTTGTTTGTAATTTTTACAAAGCTTGTTTGTGCTCAAAATTTAGTTTTAAAATGGTTGTAATCCATTACAAGAGCTCCATCATTCATTACAAAAGTTCGTAATCCATTACGAGTTTGACATAGAGCTTGTAATCGTTTACCTCTCCCTCGTAATCCATTACGACCTTTCAAATACTTATTTCAACAAGTCAGAAGTATGGTAATCACCATGCCTCTATAATTGATTACAACTCCTGGAAAAGGTTTGTAATCGATTACAACATATTGTAGTCAATTATCAAGTGTCTCAAACACCTAGAACTTGTTTTTAAAACATGGTAATCGATTACCACACTTCTGAAACCAACAACAACTAGTATTTGGTGTATTAAATGCTACACTAACTCTCTCTAATGGCTCTATTTCATTGATGGGCTAAAAATACAAGTCTTGGGACACTTAATGATATCTTTTGAACATCCAACAACCTACTCCCAAGCATTGAATTCGAGTTTTAATTCTTTCAACATTCTTGTTCTATTTTCAAAGCCTTTGAGATATCTTTGAGAGCTTCATAGTGCTTTAAGTTATATAATATGCTCTTTGAGAGAGTTTACTCTTTTTATTCTTTATTGTAAATACTTGTGATGGTGGAGGATCCCTCTAGGAATTAAAGAGGCTTCTACACATAAGGGTGGATGATCCTAAAAGTGTAAGAATGGCTCAAAGCTTGTAAGGATTTCTTAAGCACCTATTGAAGTTTGAAACAAAATGGAAACTCTTGGGTGGATGATCCTAGGGACTGGATGAAGATCACAAGTGTGATTGAACTAGCATAAAACTTATTTGCACTCTTCTCTACCCTTATCTCTTTATTTTCAAGCTTGTTTATTGACTTTACATAATTGTTGCTTCATCCTTTACTCATTTATTTTTTTAAAAAACTTGTGCGAGATCTTTTTGTTATCATAAATCCATTCACTACATAAAAAAATAGCTTTAACAAAAATCAAAAGCGGCTTATTTGCAAAAAAGTTTTGAAAAACTCAATTCACCTCCCTCTTGAGTTTTGAAGCCACTTGGCAACAATGTCAAGTAACTTTTTATCCCATCCAAGTAACAAATTATTGGGTTCAAGTAATTTCTCCCCTCCCAAGGTAACTTTTCTCCATTTAGGGGTAACTTTTCCTAAGAATTCTATAACAAAAATCCAAATCCCAATAACTTTAAGCCAAATCCAAGTAACTTTTTACCCCATCCAAGTAACAAATTGTTGGGTTCAAGTAACTTCTCCCCTCCCAAGGTAACTTTTCTCCATTTTGAGGTTACTTTTCCTAAGTATTGGGTAACAAAACCCCAAATTCTGGTAACTTTAGGCCAAATCCAAGTAACTTTTTACCCCATCCAAGTAGCAAATTGTTGGATTCAAGTAACTTCTCCCCTCCCAAGGTAACTTTTCTCCATTTGGGGGTAACTTTTTCTAAGAATTTGATAACAAAATCCTAAATCCCGATAACTTTAGGCCAAGTTCGAGTAACTTTTTACCCCATCCAAGTAATAAATTGTTGGGTTCAAGTAACTTCTCCCCTCCCAAGGTAACTTTTCTCCATTTGGGGGTAACTTTTCCTAAGAATTGGGTAACAAAACCACAAATCCTAGTAACTTTTGGCCAAATCCAAGTAATTTTATACCCCATTCAAGTAACAAATTGTTAGGTTCAAGTAACTTATCCCTTCTCTCTGTTACTTTTCTCCATTTGGGGGTAACTTTTCCGCCATATAACCCTAAATTTTAGGGTAACTTTAGGTCATTCTAGTAACTTTTGGTTTAGGATAACCCCATTCCTAGTAACTTCGTACCATTTTCAAGTAACTCCCAATCCTAGTATCTCTTGTGCAATTCAATTTACAAACATGATAATGAAGCTGAGAAGATTTGTGCTTTCAACATCCCCACATATGACCATATGTTCTATGAGTATTCAACTCCAATCCAAACACAAAACAAACCAATTACCTGACATCCAATCAAGCCACTCAAAACCAATAAGCACTTTTTTAGGTTTTCTTATTTATTTAAAATTGAATTGGATTTGTTTTCAGTTTTCATTTTCAAAACATTTTGATGTGTTGAAATCCGCAAGTGTACGGTTTCATCGTCAAGTAATAAAAAGATTGAATCCATATGGACTATGTCTATGAATACTAATTTATTAATTAATTCAATTAAATTAAACAAAAGGGATAAAATTATTGAGAGATAAGAATGTAGTAACCAAGCAATTAAATAAATAAATATTAAAGTGCAAAGTTGAGATAAAAAAACAACAAGTTATTAGGAAAGGTTTTCAAATTCAAGAAAGCTTCCAAGATTGGGGGTAACCACAATGATACAAGACAAATCCTAATTGACAATCCTTTTATTAAAAATGAAATTCAATTGAAGGTGAATTCCCCTAAATTAGTTAATGTTCTTTCTTAAGAGATAAGAATCATGCCCAATTAAACTAATTCTCACTCTTGTGGTAATTGAATTTAAATTGAACCCATTATGCTTTATGGTAATTCATTAAATCCTCAAAAGGCTAAACCTACTCTTGTGATTTATACCTTAAGTTCAATTCTTATGGTTCCAACACCTAGGTTCACCTCTCAGTACGTCCCCAGATATCCGAGTTGCAAATATGTGGCCAACAAATTCACATGAATAAGCCCAATAAGGATTGAATCAAAGAACATTCGATATTAATAAAAAGAGTAAACCAAGTCAATTAATCATCATTAATGTATCAAAAGGCATTGCCCAATCCTAGAAACAAAAGAAACCACTCAGACATAGAGAAGAAGAAACAAGAAAATATATTAAAGAGCATTTAAACCAGTAGCAATGGGATAAGAGAAGAGGAAGATGAAGATCTAGAGCCTCCAAACGTGTTGGAACCCTAAAATTATATTCAAAACATCTATAAATACCCCTAGGGTCTAACTTGGTCTAAAACCGTAAAAGAAATGAAAACAAAATTAAAAACTGTCTCGGACTGCGATCCATGGTAGTGGGAAATTCCACGGCCAGGCCGTGGATCTCTCTGGATAAGTGTATTATGGACTGCTCTTGAATTCCACGGTCATGGAAAATTCCACAGCTAGGTCGTGGAACTATCTGGAAAAACACTTTCACTTCTTTGCACAGCTGCTCGATCCATGACCATGGAAAATTCCACGGGCAGGCCGTGGATCTCTCTAGAATAAACCTTTAACTCCAATTTGCTATCCGTAAAGTTCTAACTTCAAACGTGCAAGCTTTCCATCCATTTCAAGGCCAATTTAGCACCAATCCTGCACAACAACACCACAAATACTGCAGTTATCAGAACTAAAGGAAAAACAAATAAAAAGAGAAACTACAATGCCTAAAATGCATAAAAATGCATGCAAAACAAGAACAAAATATGATGTTGTTTCACACACATCAAATCCCCTCAAGCTTAAGATTTTGCTTATCCCCAAGCAATAACTAAGATCAAACTAAGAAATGGGATCAAGAGACAATAATGAATGAGGAACCCGAGAAAACATCCAACCAAGCAATAGGCAAAGGCAAATCAAGAATTAGAGAGGTAATCAAAATCAAGTCCAATTAGAGGCTAAAGTTCTCAGAAATCATGCTCCTCACTAAATTAGGTTCACTCTACTAACCACACTTAAAGTGTTTAAAGATGAAGACAATGCGCTCAAGATTCCTCAAAGAAACAACACTTCCATAAGTTTGATAAGAAACCAAATTTTCACTAATAATCAGCATGCATGCAAGAATCAAAAGGTCTTTCAAGGGTTGTAATGGGGCCATGAGAATGATGTTAGGCAGGGTAAAGAAAGGAAGGTATGCACAAAGGGCTAACAAAATTTTCAATAAGTACAAGAAATCCAATAGAACATAAATAGAGCAAAGGCATTTTTCAATCAAAAGCATAACTCCACATTTTCTTCTTTTCTTTTCCTTCTTTTCAAGCTTTCATCTCATGCTTTTCTTTTATTTTCTTTTCCCTTTCCCCTTAATTTTTTTTTAACATAGGGGAGAGACTTCATTTTCAAAAACATATGATTCCTAATACAACATTTAAACCCAATTTGCTCCATTCAATATTCTAAATGATCACCGACAATGTATCATCATAGGCATCAAGAAAAACAATTATGCAATAGGCTCAAAATGGGCAACTAGTGGATGAAAGTGTAACAATTACTTCAAAAGGCCAGAAAAATACCTGAGATGCCTTAATCACATTTAAGCATGCAAACAAAAATTTCGCCTCAAAATGGTTTCAAATCAAGTTCTAGAGCACAAAATCAATGAGGAATTATCACTCAACACAAAGAATGGGAGCAAAAATGATATAGTGCATAAATCCCATACAGGCTCAAAACTCACATCTAGAGGTTCAAAAATAAATGAAAAGCACAAATTCAGAGAACATATGCTAATTATCAACCATCAAGAAATCACCTCTACTATCAATTAAAATAATGCCTATTGCCTACCACAAGAATCAACAAATTGTGTTCCAAATCAATATCATCTCAAAATCCTCAAAAGAAAGGGGCACAAAGTTTAACCAAAAAGCCAAGAGATATGATGGTGTGAAAATGCAATAAGACAATGCATTATAAGACATGAGAATGCATGAGACTAATGATTTACAATGAAAATGAAAATGAAAATACTCTCCCAAGCTTAGAACTTACATTGTCCCCAATTAAAAATTTATAACTAGAGAAAGAATAAAAGAAAAGAACTCACTGCGGTGGTGGGAAAGGGTGCTGACTTCTCTTTTTTTTAGGCCCCCCTGAATTCCACCGTCATGGTTGGATCCACAGCCAGGCTGTGGATCTCTTTGACTTTTACATTTTTCTTCTGATCTTCAATCCATGGCAATGGAATTTTCCATGGCCTGGGTGTGGAACTTTCTAACTTCACTCTCCTACTAATTTAAGCTTCAAAAAGGGTCAAACCTAGACAAGATCCATGAGATAAAGATCAAACCAACAATCTAACACACAAAAATCAAAAGGAAAAGAAAAAAAATAAAAGGAAAAAACAAAGAAACTTGGGTTACCTCCCAAGAAGCGCTTGTTTAAAGTCATTAGCTCGACTCTAGTCTGGTTTCTGTGCTCAAGTGATGTCAATGGAGTAGTTCTCAGCCCCCACTTCTTCTTCACGGTGTTTCACTCTTTGGCCATTGATCATGAATGACTCATTGCCTTCTTTCTTCACCTCAAGCACACCGTAGAATAAGACTCGAACAATCTCATATGGTCTTGACCATTTTGACCATAACTTACTAGGACAGAAACGTAGAAGTGAGTTATTAACAAGAACTTTATCCCCAGGTTTAAATTCATGCTTCTTGACGTATTTGTCATTCTGCTTCTTTGGTCCTTTCTTGTAGAGTTTGGTCTTCTCAAAATTTGTAGAAGCCTTAGGCAAGGTCTTTTTTAACACAACATCAGTCACTGGTTCCTGCACACCTAAAAGTACAATACTATCCACAATCAATGCGATTACATGAATCCAAGGAATTAGAATTATTTTCAGAATTAAAAACATCAAACACTACTTCCTTATCATCTAATCGCAGAGTCAATTTTCCTTTGTGGACATTAATGATTGCCCTTCCAGTGGCAAGGAATGGTCGCCCAAGTATGATCGGTATTTTAGCATTTACTTCCATGTCAAGCAGAACAAAATCAACAGGTATGAAAAATTTACTCACTCTAATAGGAACATCCTCCAAGATGCCTACGGGGTATTTGACAGATTGATCCGCCAATTGAAGGGAGATAGTTGTGGGTTTTAGCTCACCCACCTCTAACTTCTTATACACAGAAAGGGGCATAAGACTAACACTAGCCCCCAAATCGCATAAAGCTTTATCAAAATTTGTGTTACCAATCAAACAATGAATAGAGAAGCTACTTGGATCTTTAAGCTTAAGAGGCATTTTATTTTGAATTAAAGCACTACACTCCTCAGTTAAAGCTACTGTCTCATATTCCTAAAGCTTTCTCTTATTAGACAAAATGTCCTTAAGAAATTTAGCATAGGTAGGCATTTGTTGCAACGCCTCAATGAAGGGTACATTAATGTACAATTTCTTAAGGACCTCTAGGAACTTTCCAAATTGCCTATCTAACTTGGCCTTAGTCAATCTTTGAGGGAAGGGCACTGGAGGTTGGTATGGTTCAGGGGGTACATACTTAGACACCTTCTTATTAGTTTCCTCCTCTTCTAAAGGTTGTGCCTTAGTATCTTTTTCCTCATTCCCCTCATCTTTGTCACTCTCCCTTTTACGCTTAGGATCCTCTAATTTCTTACCACTTCTCAAACTAACAGCATTGCAATGTTCATTTCCTAGATTTATTTCAGGCTGACTAGGAAACTTACCCTGTTGCCTATGTGAAATGACTTCTTGTTAGGCGATCTGAGTTTCCAACATCTTATTATGAATAACCAAATTGTCAACTTTAGTTGACAACTCTCTAATGGCCTCAGTCACAACTTGCCCATGTTGTCTAAACTCCTTATTTTGCTTATATTGACTCTCAACAAAATTCTCAAGAAGAGACTAAAGTCTAGATTTTTGTACATGTTGGAATCCAGAAGAGGGTTTAGCATTACCTTGCCCAGCTTGGTGTTGACTATTCTGGTAGGAAAAGTTAGGATGTGACCTCCAGCCAGGGTTGTAAGTTTGAGAATATGGATCATTTCTCCCCTTTTGGTTGATGTCGTGAAAATTATGGCATGATTCCACTTGCTCCACCAGTGCACCTTGTGAGGAGCCAATTCCAACTTGGCATTCGGCACTCATGTGTCCCTAGGCTCCACAAATCTCACAAAAATTGTTAGAAGCACCTATGACATTAACATGAGCTTTTTCAAGCATGTCAAAATGTTTATTCAAAGAATCAAATTTTGACATAATCAAATCAACATCGTCCACCTCAAACTTACCTCCCAAGAGTTTTCTCGGGTTGTGCCCTCTTTCATTTGCCCATTGGTGATGATTTGCAGCAACACTCTCAGTGATCTCGTACGCTTCTGTTAGCCTTCTGTTCATTAAAGCTCCACCAACTACAGAGTCAAGAGACACCTTCGAAGAATATTCTAGACCATTATAGAAGGTGTGGACGATCAACCATTTTTCTAACCCATGATGTGGGTAGGCTTCCAGCAGAGCCTTATATCTATCCCAAGCTTCCGACAATGACTCTCCATCTTTCTGAATGAAGCTTGTGATTTGGGTCCTAAAATGAGCAGTTTTGAAGGTGAGAAGAATTTGTCCAAGAAAGCTTGCTCCAATTGGTCCCAAGTAGTGATTGTTTCAGCTGGAACAGACTTCAACCAAGCTCTAGCTCTATCTCTTAGTGACAATGGAAATAGGCGAAGGCGAATAGCATCAACAGAGGCACCTTCAATCTTGAGGGTCTCATAGAACTCTAAGAGCATATCCACATGATCATTCTGGTCCTCTGATGGCAATCCTCCAAATTGGTTCTACCTTATCATAGAGAGTAAAGCAGGTGGTATGGTGAACTGTCTAGCTTCAATGGCTGGCAGCGCAATTCCAGATGCAAACCTCGAGCATTTGGGGCTGCATACTCTTTTAGTGGTTTATTGTCCACAGGTTCAGCCATGATAGGTGTTGGTTCAAGTATTTCTCTCGCTCTTTGCCTTTGTTGTCTTCTCCTTCTACGAAAAGTTCTTTCAATTTCATGATCTGCTTCAATAAAAGTCTCGGAATGTCTAGTACTTCGCATAAACAACAGAAATTACCTGTAGAGAGTCAAAGAGAAAATAAGAAAGTAGTAAAAAGGTTTAAAATAATCAAATTAAAAATTAAACTGATATTCAAGAAAAACACAATCTCCAGTAACGGCGCCAAAAACTTGAAGTGTTGAAATCCGCAAGTGTACGATTTCGTCGTCAAGTAATAAAAAGATATATCAATTAAACAAAGGGGATAAAATTATTGAGAGATAAGAATGTAGTAACCAAGCAATTAAATAAATAAATATTAAAGTGCAAAGTTGAGATAAAAAATAGCAAGTTGTTAGGAAAGGTTTTCAAATTCAAGAAAGCTTCCAAGATTGGGGGTACCCACAATGATACAAGACAAATCTTAACTGACAACCTTTTTATTAAAAATGAAATTCAATTGAAGGTAAATTCCCCTAAATTAGTTAATGTTCTTTCTCAAGAGACAAGAACCGTACCCAATTAAATCAATTTCTACTCTCATGATAATTGAATTTAAATTGAACTCATTACGCTTTATGGTAATTCATTAAATCCTCGAAAGGCTAAACCTACTCTCGTGATTTAGACCTTAAGTTTAATTTTTATAGTTCCAACACCTAGGTTCACCTCTCAGTACGTCCTTAAATATCTATGAGATACAAATATGTGACCAACAAATTCACATGAATAAGCGCAATAAGGATTGAATCAAAGAACATTTGAGATTAATAAAAAGAGTAAACCAAGTCAATTAATTATCATTAATGTATCTAAGGGCATTGCCCAATCCTAGAAACAAAAGAAACTACTTAGACATAGAGAAGAAGAAACAAGAAAACATATTAAAGAGCATTCAAACCAGTAACGATGGGAGAAGAGAAGAGAAAGATGAAGATGAAGTTCTAGAGCCTCCAAATGTGCCTCCTTCAAATAGAAATTGGAACCCTAAAATTGTATTCAGAACATCTATAAATACCCCTAGGGTCTAACCTGGTCTAAAACCATAAAAAGAAATAAAAACGAAATTAAAAACTGTCTCGGACTGCTATCCACGGCCGTGGATCTCTCTGGATAAGTGTATTCTAGACTGCTTTTGAATTCCACAGCCGTGGGAAATTCCACAGCCAGGTCGTGGAACTCTCTGGAAAAACACTTTTGCTTCTTTGCACAGCTGCTCGATCCATGACCATGGAAAATTCCACGGGCAGGTCATGGATCTCGCTGGAATGAACCTTTAACTCCAATTTGCTATCCATAAAGCTCCAACTTCAAACGTGCAAGCTTTCCATCCATTTCAATGTCAATTTAGCATTAATCCTGCACAACAACACCACATATAATGCAGTTATCCGAACTAAAAGAAAAACAAATAAAAAGGGAAACTAACATGCTTAAAATGCATAAAAATGCATGCAAAACAAGAACAAAATATGATGTTGTTACACACACATCACAATTCCAATTCAATTCATTCCAAACCAATTCATATTACATAATAATATATCCTTAATTGAATTTCTATTTTTTACTTAATAACTCAAATTTGTCAAAAGCTATACATAACATCATCAAGGAATCAAATATTATTTTATCCTAAATGTAAAATAGAATTGGACCATTTCTATTTTTATTGTCCTTTTATTTCGTGTTTGTACTTTTAATATGCTAAATAGGTTTTAACCTATAAAATTTTGGCCTAATTTTTTTTTTGTCAAAATCTGATTAAACCAATCTAATGTGTACCAATTTAAAACAATTTGAATTGGTTCGATTATCTCAATCAAACTCATCCAAACAACACAGATATAAATTTTAATTGTTTACATCATAATCAACTACACATGCCATTGTTTAAACTACATCACTTCCCTATTATCTTATCTAAATTATTGTAATATATCTAAGGGCAGTGTAGTCAACTATATTCACATCCCCCCAACAAATCAATTTGGCTTTCTTGTGACCATTCAATGTCAATAACAATAATCAACTACAATTTCCTAGTGCCTAACTCAATCCCAACACTCTACCATTCGTATCATGTTTCATACAATCCACAAACACACATTTCCATCAATCAAATAACAAAAATAAGAACAAATCTATAAGCAACACAACTTAAACTAATCAGCTCAAATTCCCCATTTAATAGAAAATTCCAACAACACCCAAGGGCAAACCGCAAATATGCAGTTGAAAATCTATGAATGACAATAATGTTTACCACTCAAATGTGGCATATACAATTATTCTAACAAAGAAAAAATAACTAAATCACTGTCTCAATAAAGTATTCCACACTCCATCACATAATGTCTAAAACTAAAAATAACTTAGTTGTTTAGCAACCTTGTTCTCTTTGCCATTGATCTCATGACACAATAAGATCTGACACGAATTTCAGGTTTGCTACCAATTTTACCTCCTACTTTTTCCTGTACACAAAATTCTTACTTCAATCTATCAAAAAACAAAGAAAAAAAACATGAATTCAATTCTAAAACAATAAACAACTCAAACTATTTTTTAAATCCATACATCAATAATTCCACACCTGAGTGCTTCCACTTGTTCTTGCACCACCCTCCTACACCTATGCCAGTAGGTTGCATCAATATGTGCACTACCCACTTTTGCCTCATATACCCTTTCTGCCTCAATCTCACCTTCTGCCCCTGCCTTCTCACTGTCATTGGCCTCAATTTCACAACTAACCAATGTCATTTCCACCATGGTCTCACGTTTTGTCTCTCTGGGGTAATTACGAACCACCTCAACTTCACAAGTAGCAGGCGTCATCTCACCTTTGGCTTTATGTGCCACCCCTTCCTTTTCACCACTATCGATTATGCCTCCACCCTTCCCACCCTCCTCAACAGTAAACAAGTTCATAAACTCTAACCTCAATATGTTAAAACTTCTATTTTGTTCTTCCATAAACCCCGATAGCTTATCAACATCACTTTTCAAATTAATAAGAAATTTCTCCAACACTTCCAAACGGCATACCATAAACTGTAAGGAAAAGAAAAATATTTCTGGTACTAAATTTATTGGACAAACACAGTATTAAAATTCAATAAATTAAAGATTTATTTTGAACTTTCCATCTTCGAAATCATTATAGCCTCCCTAATCTAACCCTTCGACTCCATAGTACAACGTAAGAGAATGCAAAAGCAAAATCACCTTTTCGGTTTAGGGTTTACCTTCTAGCTTCCAGTCACAACGGAGAAGAACACGCTAACACGATCAATCCCCTTGACCCCTTTAGGGTTCCTTCAAAGGACGATGTTGATAACCTCTTTTGATCAAAAACCTAATCCTAACCCAAAATCCTTATGATATTGTTTGGCCAATTATGCATATTGATATTTACCTCTTCAACCAGTCTCCAAACATTTAATATCTTACTTCTTTTCAAATTTTTCCAACGTGTAAAAATTAGTGGCTAAGAACCACTACAAACAAAGTTGTAGGTTACTGCTGTTTTTGGAGGTAGCACCGAAGTGTTCACCTCAAATTAAAAGGTTTTTGGCAACTATTATAAAGTGATTGGAACATGACGCAAATTTAATCGGTAACATTAAAAATATTAAAAAGAATCAAATATAAAAAATTGTAACTCAACAATTATTATAAAGTGATTGGAACATGCCAAAAAATTTATGTTAAAATCAATGTGGTTGAAAATCAATTACTTTTTCCCTATTAATTAACAAAGTGATTGAAGTATACCAAAAATTTATTTATTTTTAAATCATCATGAAATGTCTATGGTTATTCAATAACTTTATATAAAAGTATATTTTTTATTATGTGGTTATTTTTTTTAATAAATTACTTTTCTTTTTTTATGAAATGCTTATATATTATTTCTTATATTTTATTTTTTAAGATATTTTGTTCGTTGAGCCAATAATCAAATTACGTACGTATTATTAGCAATAGGAGAGTTTAAATTCACACAAGTTGAAATCATGTGTTGCAGCAATGAATTTGTGTTATGATTAGGGTTGTAAAAAGGAGAACTTACAATTTAATATTTGTATTTTCATCTGGTTTAAAGCAAATTCAAAAAAATAAGAACTTTGGGGAATTCCAATGAAAGAAAATATTGGACATATGGTTTGTCTTTGTTTGCAAGGATCTTTCCATAGAAATGGGAAAAAGGGTTATGGCATGTCGAAAATTCATGGATCTACACTTCTTTTTAGTTAATACTAATAGGCTTTGTCGTCGGTTGAAAAATCTTCTTTGTAAGCCAGCAATATGATCCATACTTAAAGATTTAGATTGTTTCTCTGATGAATTTTTCAGTTATCTCTTATATTTGTGGAAATGAATGCCACTAGGCAGTACTTGAGATTGAATAAAATTGTACCAAGCAAGAGGATTGCATTTAGCTAGAAACATGATTTATGCAATTATGTCCTTGTAGTAATAATATTGTCAACCACTTCTGAGTGTCCAAATTATGCTTGAAAATTCACCATATAGCTAGTGGCATTGTGGCAACAGTGTTTTGTGGTTGTGAATGCAGATTGGACACCAAAATAAAATAAAATAAAAAAGGCGTAGAAATTGAATATATGTTTGGATTATTTTTATCAAACAAATTTGACATCAGCCTTGTTTTATAAAATGAAGGTTTAGAATGACTCTTGACCTGGAAAAATTCAAGTGTAAAACCCTTAGTTCTTGGCATTGAGTATGTTTTGCCTACCGATAGGCGACAGAATCATCAGCAGGAAGCCAAGTATAATGCAGATCTGAAAACAGGGAAGCCCAATAGGTAAACTAATTTATAATCTCAAAAGCTATAAAATAAAATATAGCAAGAAGCATAATGCAGTTGAACATACGTAATTGGTGAGCCAAGATAAGTTGAACACCCTAGGTTTGTAAATAGCAAGCCATATAATGCAGGGGAGCTAAAGAATTAGATTATGTTATAAAATGCAGTTAGTGATATTGAAATCATATATACTAATTACAGAGAAAAGGGACTTTTAGAGGCTTACAAAGTATGTTGTTGGAGCAAACGCAAATCCTCCAAAAAAATCCAATAAGGGCACCAAAGAAACGGAATGTAATGCCCACAAACACTGTGAATGTTGAATCAAACTATTTAATACAATGAGAGGCAAATAAATGTGGAATTCATAAAGGCACTTGAAATAAAGTAGGGGAAAAAATTTGAAAAGAGAAGAGAGGATTTTGCTTACCAACAGAAACATTGCGAACAACAAATCGAAGTAGTCGGCTTGGCTTGAAATGTAATTTTTTAACCATTACAGATTCATTTAATCATGTCAAAAACTGGCATTGGATATAGCTTTTTAAACACCAACAGAAGCAAAAATCTTAGCTATTACATGATTGTAGTGATGAATTTTCAAAAGGGATTTGATTATTAAATACCTGGTAGCTTCCTATAACATGGATGACAACAAATAACTTAGCTATTACAATAAGCCATGTTGGTTTGTTTAGAGAGATGAGGATATTGTCTGCAACTCCATTCCCAAAAACCCAATACCCAATAAGAGCAACAGGGAATTAGCACAAGGCTACAACTAAATAGGCTACTAGCACTCCCCTCCACATGGGGCCCTTGGATGGCTTCTCTGGGGTGGAAGTATTATTGTTTGAATCTCTAGAACCACATTGTGCATGGCATAGGCGAAAGCAATATTAATGAATTTGAAGGAATAATACTCAATTCTTATTCAGTCAACTTCAATTTATGTACAAAGATAACATTATGTATATATACACATAGCTCCAATGATACAAAATAGATATTAAAGGATGGGGGAAATATCAGTAAGTAGTTGGTAGTGATTGATTTGGTTTGACTCCATGTATGAAGGTTATACATTTACTAAGATTTTCTTCCAATGGTTTAATATTATCCCATGATTCTTTACTTGTTTTTTCTTAGTCAGTAGCTAGAATTAAGGCATGATTTGAGGTGCTGATATTTAGGTTCTTTACACCCCCCTGGAAGCTTGGCAGTGACAGAGAATGAACGTCAAGCTTGTACAAAAGGAAGCAAAAGAATCCTTTGGCAATGCTTTAGTGAACAAATATGCAATTTGTTGAGTAGTGGGCAGGTATCGAAGTTGGAGATCACTAGCAGTAACTTTTTCTCTGATGAAGTGATAATCAATGGCAATGTGTTTGGTTTGAGCATAGAAGATAGGATTGTAAGACAAGTGAATGGCACTTTGGTTGTCATAAAAAGGAGTGGACGACATTCAAGTTGGATGCCAAGATTATGTAGTAAATATTGAAGACATGTAAGTTCAACAGTTGTGGTTGCTAAGGCATCTAGCTTCAGCACTTGAGCAGGATACAATGGATTGTTTCTTTGAAGTCCACTGATAATCACATATTTTATTCATTAAGAAACCCTTATGTTTATTCATTTACACTCTCCATATTCTTAATTGATTGAGTTTGGTATGATTTTGTGAGTTTGAGCTCAAATTGGTCCTAATTGAATATTTTCAGCATTATTGAGATTTGACACTGTTTCTGTATTTTGGCCATAACTTGAGTTCCTAATATCTGATGAACATGAATTTTACCTTGTAGGAAAGCTAAGAGGAAGCTCTACAACTTTGATGAAGAGCTCGAAGTCCGATTCAGATGTCTAAGGGACCTAAGTTTACATGGAAGTCAGAATATGGGTTCTGTCAGTAGAATCCGAACAGTGTGCACTCATAAAATCATATCTCAAGATGTAATAATGGAGATGGGCTGAAATTTGGAAAGTGGATAGTCAAGATCCAAATAAACAACTTTCATGAAGAACACATTTTGAGAAAAAGAAGTCTAGTAGGTCATTTTGAGCTTGCAAGTCGGAACAGAGGAGCTGAAGTTGGGTTTGAACAACCTACGGTATTTGGGACATATCTTGGGCTTAAGGAAGCCAAATTGGACGAACCAGCTATCCATTTTATAGCCAAGACAAGGATCTACAACTTTCATGAAGAAAACTTTTCGTGGTTCTGAAGTATAGTGGGTCGTTTTTGGCTTCCAAGTCAGACACAAAATTTTCGTCCTCAACCACCCACTCATCCATCCACTAATCCACTCATCCACTAACTCACCCACTCATCCACTCATACACTAATCCAACCACTTAACCACTCCACCCACTCATCCACTAATCCATCCACTAATCCATCCACTCACCCATTCATGTCCATAATTTTCCACTCACCAAAAGTCCTTTGGCATTTTTCACTAATTCAACCACTCAACCATTCCACTCACTCATCCACTAAACCAATCCACTAAACCAACCCACTAATCCATCCACTCAAACACTCCACTCACTCATCCACTCATCCACCCACTTCCCTTTGTCATTTTGTTACCTTAGACTTCTATAAAAGGCACCATTTATCATGAACAACATGTAATTTTCTCCTTCATTTCTCTCTAAGTTTCTTCTTGCTTCTTCATAGTTTCTCATAGTTTTGTATATTTTGATGCTCCCCTTCATGGTAATGGAGGGCTAAGCTACTTTGGGTCAATTTAGAACTCTTGAAGAGATTGTGGTTTGGATTCTTGAGACCTTGGTTATGCATTGTATTTGATTTGTAATTGAATTCCTCTTTTCTTCTTCTTTCTTCTTCTTCTTGATCTTGAATGCATGAATGGTGATTCTATTTATGTTGATCTGATTGATCTTGGTTTAAGATTGAGATTTGTGATGAAACTTAGAACTAATTGATCTAAACTAATCACATAAATGAAGATTGAGATTTGTGATGAAACTTAGAACTGATTGATCTAAATTAATCACAGAATTGAAGAGGTTAGGTTACTGATTTGTGCCTAAGTTAATTGAATTCGGTACTTGAAATTAACATAGATTTTTATGAATGGTGTGATTGCGGATTTGTGTTTATCACTTGTTAATTAAATTCTAGATGATCGTCTAGTATGAATTCTGGATTTGATGCAGAGATCTCGGTTAGATCCAAATTAACAATTCAATTACGCTTCAAGTGTTCTATGAAGGGTCTATGATTGAATCCACCCAATCTTGGATAGGTTTCTAAATTGACTGCTCTTTAATTGTTATTTCTTCCTTTAATTTTGTTAAGTGCAATCTTAAACTGTCAAACCCCCCTTTTTGCTAACTTTCACTTGATTTGATCAAATTGCATTTACGATCCTTGAGGAGACGATCCGGTGTTGTCACTGTGCTACAAGCTTAGGTAATAACTTCGGTTATAATTTTGACTGAGTTCGGCGCTCGTCATCCACGATACACAATTTGATTCAAAAAAGATGCAAAAACCAATGGTGTTTCTTCTAATTGTTGGACAACCCGCCTAATATGCATCACAAAAGGCATTAAGATTAAGACAACTTTGAGTTAAATAATGAAGACCATGCGTTAATGTTCCTTTTATGTAACGTATAATACGTTTGATAGCTCAGAGGTCTTTTTGGGTTAGATTTTGGAAATGTTGGCACACAAGAATGACAATATGGGTAATATCAGGTCGAGTTAAGGTGAAATATTCGCGAGAACCATATAAACGACGATACTTAGTAGGGTCGCGTAGGCCTAGCTTAGCATCATCTGAAGTTGGATAGGTTTTGGAGCGACGGGAGTGTTGATTTTTGAGGCGTCAAGCATATGTGCTTTTTCTAGGAGGTCATGAGCATACTTTGATTTAGAAATGGTGATGCCACTAGAAAAGTGCTTGACTTCAATGCCTAGGAAATAATGTAATTGTCCTAAATCTTTTAGAGCAAATTTCTTACTAAGTTGGTCGATATGATAAGAAATAAAGGAAGGAGTATTGCTAGCGAGGATGGCATCATCTACAAAGACAAGTAAGAGAGTGAAGTTAGTGCCATGACGATGAATCAAAAGATAAGAATAAGCTTTACTAAAAATAAAACCAAGAGAAATGAGGCAAGTAGACAACTTTTCAAACCAAGCACATTGGGCTTGTTTAAGACCATAAAGAGATTTATGAAGGAGGCAAACATGATTTGGGAATTATGGATGTTCAAAACTTAGTGGTTGTTCTATGTAAAATGCGTTCATTTAGTGTGCCATGCAAGAATGTGTTTTTGACATCTAATTGTTTAATAGGCCATTTGAAATGCACTGTTAGAGAAAGAATGACACATATAGTGAGAGTCTTGACAATTAAGTTGAAGATTCTGCCAAAATTAAGACTAGGAATTTGTGTGTATCATTTGGCTACTAGACAAGCTTTGAACCGATCAGTGTTGCCATTTTCTTAATTTTAGTTCAAAAAATCCATTTGGATCTTACAACGTTTGCATTAGATGGGCACGGAACAAGAGACCAAGAGTTGTTAGAGTGGAAAGCATCAATTTCGTCTTGCATAGCTACCTTCCAATTTGAGTATTTAAGAGCAATTTTGTAGGTTTTAGGCTCTTCAATGAAAATAATAAGGGCATCGTGGGATGTTGGTGGGTTAGGAATAGAAGAACAGACATAGTCTTTTAGGTATGATGGAGAACGTTTGTCTCTATTAGGTTGGGCTTATGGAAGGATGGGTAGGTTGGCAATGTCACTAGGTGATGAAGAATTATTGTTTGGGTTTGGATTAGATATAGATGGAGAGGATGGAGAGGATGGTGAAAGAGGAGATAGTTCAAGATTCGAGGAAGGTAAATTTAAATTGTTAGAAGATGTGGAGGAAGAGACTAAAGTAGGCATGGGTATATTTGGTAAGTCCAAGTATAATTGTTTAGGAGGCTTCCAAAGGGTCTTCATGCGTTGAAGCTTCCCTTATGCTTTCTGAAAACAATTCAACAAAATTAGGAAATGTAGTGATTCAATTTTTATGAGCAAAATAAGAAAAAATATTTTCATTAAAGACAACATGCCATGAAATATATACATGATTAGTGTGTGGATCTAGGCATTGATAACCTTTGTGAAGAGGACTATATCATATAAAAACACAAGGAATGGTTTTTTTTTTTTTTTTGAAAACTTATGTTATTCATGTGTTTCTAAATAGGGAAAACATTGAGAACCAAAAATTTGTATTCTAGAATAATCAAGATTTTCACCAAAGAGTTTAAGAAATGGAGTTTCTTTACAAATGGAGGAGAGAGATAGTCGATTTATGAGGCAAACAACAATTAGGAATGCATCAACCTAAAATTTTAAAGTAACATTGGCATGGAAAAGTAAAGTCAGTCCTATTTCAACAATATGTTGATGTTTTTGCTCAATAAGTTCATTTTGTTTTGGTGTGTAAGGACACGACAATTATTAAGAGATAACAAGTGAGCAAGGTGATTAGAGAACTCTTTTGAAGTAAATTTGCCACCACCATCTCTTTGAAACACCTTAATTTTCCTGTCAAAATGATTCTCAATAAAAGCTTGAAACTTAAGAAAGTATTTTGAAAAAATAGATTTATATTTTTAAGGGATATAACCATGTGTAGCAAGTAAAATCATCAACAAAAAATTACATAGCATTGAAATTTTTGAGAGTAAAGTGTAAGAGCTGGCCCATATAAATCATTATGAATTTTTTCCAAAGGAAATGTTGAAATTGAATCAGATTTGTTAAAGGAAAGTTTACAACGTTTTCCAAGTTGACATCTACTACATAAAGCATTTTTTATTAACCAATTTGAAACATTGATAACTTTCTTATTTTCTAAAATTTACAACAACAAAAAATTTAAAATTGGATGTCCTAAGCAAGCATGCCAAACTTCAGAAGATGCTTCTAGGACAACAACAAAAGCTTCAATTTTTCCACCTTCAAGTGCATATAGGCTCCCTTTTTAATGTTCTTTGGCCAAGATATGGTGTTTTTTTATACCATGCTAGATTTTTGGCATAACATGGCATTTGGCATTGGGCTTTGGATAGCGTTTGCCATTGGTTGGAAGTGTGGAACCATGTGGGCATGCTTGACATGAGAGCTTTTACACATGGATTGGAATCATATAACCTAAAAAGCTAACTTCTTAGTTTTGACCGAACCCAAGCTTATATACCTTCATTTATCCTCTAGCTTAACTAATATAGAAATCTCATATGTGTGTTATTCTAATACTCCCCCTCACATGTGAGAGTTTCCTTTTTTTTTTTTCCTTTTTCCTCTTTTTCTTTAATTTTTTATTTTTCACATTTCTTCATTTTTTTCTTTTTCTTTATCTCATTTTTTTTTTCACACTAGGGGACCTCTAGACTATAGTTGAACTCCAGCTAGGCTGCAATTGGATCCTCATATGTCCTCATCTTTGTTCATAGTTGGGTCACAATCTAAATCTCCATCTATTCTCAATTGGGCCTTTCTCCATATGTATTTTTTCTTCATGACCAGTTCTCTAGACTTGGCAGTCGATTATTAGTTTATTTATATGACAATCAACCTAATGATATGACTTGTGTGAGCTTTGTGACAATCCCCTTTAGTCTTCTTTTAATACAGGCCCGTCTAAGATCATTATTGAAGCTTTGATACCATAATAAATTTGAAGGAAAATAATACTCAATTCTTATTCAGTCAACTTGTGTTTTTGTACAAAGATAACATTGTGTGTGTGTGTATGTGTGTGTGTGTGTGTGTGTGTGTGTGTGTGTATACTAAGGGTGTGCAAAAAAACCAAATGAACCAAATTGCACCATAAACTGAACTGAACCGGGTTATAAAAAATCCATTTTATTAAAATGGGTTCATATAATTGAATCGAATCTTACTTTTATAAACGGTTAGGTTAATTAACAAAACAAAAAGGTTTGGTTTAGTAAAATAACCAAATCAAACTGGATTTGATCCAATGATCCAAATCCACATTCATTTCCACGGTGAAATACTGAAATCTTCTTTTAGAGAATTAAAATATTAAAATTCATTCCACTTTCAACCAAACCCAATTGAACCCTAACCCCTAATTTCTGCCACCATACGAACCCTAGAATCCTAATCCACTAATTGATTCTACAACGAATTCCATTGACGAACCCCAATTGCGATTCGTGAAGTTTGTGATTCTTATTCGCGCAATTATGGCTTCTTGTTCACAATTGCAGATTCCCGTTCATGTGTGGCTTCTCATCTGTTGATTTTGTTTGAAGATCGTTCGCAGATTACTTGTTTTGAAGATCGTATGTGGCTGCTTAGTCTCTCACTCTCGTTGAATTAGCTCCACCGTTCTATTCTCTATGATTTGTGCATGCAATGTTTTGGTAAGATGCTCTTAGTTTCTCCTTATGATTCCCTTGAATTCCAATTTCTAAGGTGTTTTTTGTCCTGTTACCAGATTATTGCTGCTTGCTAGATTATGGGTTTTCTCAGTTGGGTTCAATTTCCTAACCTAGGTAAGACTTCATGCATTACTAGGTTTATGATTATGCTTGGTGGTAGATGAATATGATGTTAGTTTTCTAAAGTTTTCTTGAGTTTTCTATATATGTGGTTCATTAGTTATATGCTTAGTGCTAGATGAATATGACTAAGAACCTTGTTGCCAGTATTTGGTAGTGTTGAATGAGGGTGCTATGTTTTCTAGTTTTAGTGCAATGGTTATATGTGGTGTGGGGCCTCTATTTTTGACTGACTTATGAGATGATTTCATGTAGATCTTATGAGGTAGGTTTGATTTGAGGTGTTAGTGCTTATGATGCTATGGTTCACTTTTCTTATTACTAGGGCATGTTTTCTAAGATGCAAAAGACTAGTTTTATATGATCAATACTTAACCCAGAAAGTACTCATTCAATAACCCAGAGGTATAGATAGGCTAGATTCAAAGAGTGGTTGCTGACTAGAGAACACATGAACTGTGTCAGTAACTGAAATAGACATATTGGGAACAGTAGCTGATGTGGAGGAAGCTAAATGAGCTGGAATATTCCTAACACTAAGGGATGCTATATATACTATATAGTATTGTAATGTTGCCAACTGATCTTTAACAACAAATATAATAGAAGTTTATTGATTTATCCAAAAGAAAACAAACAGAAGAATTTTGAATGGAGAAACTAAAAGGCACCTACCTTGTAAGATATCAAAGTGACAGGCATTAGGGTTATAGCAAAGCCAACAACTAGTTTAGCATAAAGAAAACAGAGGCAATTAATTGTAGTAAGCAACATAATCAGGAAGACAACCACCACAAAGCTTAGCAGCTTCATCATATGATAATATATCAGAAGAAATCTAAATGGCAAGTTAAAGGTTTGCAGAACCAGATGGCACATATAAAAAGCAATTTTTGAAAACTATAACTTACTTTTCCTCCCTCAGAAATTAAAGCATTAGCCTCTAGCTCCAAATATTTTTGCTTATTCTGCATTTCTTTTTGTGGAATTGCGCCTTTATATTCAACCCAAGGCCTGGAAATAATACAATAGCAAGTGCTAAGCAAACTTTGTATCTTATAAACACATTTCAATAGAATACTCATGTGAGTACAAAAGTAAGAGATTAGCCAAGGTTAGATTTTTCTAATAATGATGCTAAATAATGATTAATATTATCCTAGATTAGCAATGATTTGACAGATAAAACATTGCTTCTGAGCTTGGAAAATAAATTACAAAAACTAATGACAAGTGAAAGGCATAAAAGCACAAAGGAAGAGACACATTGTAACACCCACCATAGGGTATCACAATTAAGACTAATACTAATATAACTTACCCAAGTTATAAAAGAATTAATCTTGTAAAAACACTGATTTCAATAATTCATGTGCGGATAACTGAAAATAAATAAAAATCCATAAGTGCAATATGTAACTGAATAAAACTCACCATAATATACATAGATACAAATAATTTACATAAATACATTGTACTCCAAAAGATAAATATGTACAATATATACATCAAAACATAAACTGCTTAACTAGAACTTCTAAAGACTAAGGATTTGGGCCCTCAGAAGGATCCTCCTCCTCCTCCTCAGTGACATCATCAAAGAACCCCAGCGGATACAACCGTCATCGGGCTGATGTTTTAGCAGATGACATCATTGAATCCTCTTGTGGAGTATAGACACTACCACCCCAAAGCTCTCGAATAGGCATCGAGAACTCCAAACAAACAGACACATTCATTGACATGACTGGAAAGTTCCACTAAGATTCATAGTCAAATCCCCAGTATACACAAAACATTCATTACCCATATCAAACCTCCATGCATCAGTTCCCCCATGGAATTATACTATAAACAAACCAAGCACCTGGCACCTTGCCGCCATAAAATCAAACAAAAGGAAAACTATCACGTATGGAAAATAAAATTTCCTGCCTCTTTGTCTCCATGATCTTCATTAAACATACACAATAAAGCAGAACAATACAACAAAGAGGTTAAATCCCCTACATCAATACTAGTATGATAGTATAGAAAATGATAGTAAATATACAAATATCAAATCAATCATGTTATCACATCATAGATAACATATCAAATAACATAATTGTCATATTAATATGCAAACCAACTATGCGTATGTACACTGACCAATTCCTACTCCATGGAACTAATCATAATTTCAGAGAGAAAGATTAGGAGTACATGTCTGTATATTATCAGCCCCAAGTCATGTTCCATGATATCATATCAAAATGCGCAATATGGCTTATACAAGACACTCTCAAGTAATCACGAAAAGAGTAGCAACTCCGTCGAGATCGTCGCTGTGTTTGCATCGGATACCACGACGTAGAGGTGTTACCCTCTGGCCACATATGACATTCCGTGCTCCAACGCCTCCAAGATCAATAACTGATCGTGACTACGCAATTCTCACTCGCACAAAGGTGTAAATTCATCTCCTAGGCAACTTGCCTTTACCAATAAAGCTTACATGCCTTTTAATGCATGATGCATGATCCAAATACACATACAAACATCATTATCACTGTTTTTCACAAACACATGCCATCACTTGGCGGTATCACTTTTCAATGCATCCGGACCCACCACAATAGCCCGACAGCAAACTACTATTATTTCCAATCACGTAAATATTTTATCGCATTTTCACAATCGCGTAACATTTTTCTTACTTTTTCAAATCGCGCAAGTATTTTCCAACATTTTTGCAATCGCAGAAATATTTTTAAACATTTTCTAAATCGCGTAGAGATTTTTAAACTTTTTCTCAATTGCATAACGATTTTAAATCATTTTCTCAATCGCGTAACTTAAAAATCACTATTTTAGAATCACGTAAGATTTTTCTAATATTTTTCGCTTGCGTAAAGTATTTCTTAGCTTTCTAAATTTATTTTTGAAACTTTCTACATAATGTAGGCATTTTGGCCTTATTTATACTATTTTCTTCCTAAAAATTCTTTAAGTAGTATTTTCTACTATTCCTCACAAAAATTACACTTCCTTGGTTTAATTAGATATTACAGCTCAAAATTTCCTAACGCGCTTCAAAACCCAAAGAGTGAGCTATATGTTAGTAAATTTTAAGTTTTAATTTGATTTTCTCGTCAAAACCTAATTACACTAAATTGATTCTAAAAATTAGTTTACTTTCTTTTTACCATTAAATTGAGTTCTTGTTAATTAATTACCTAAGTCTACACTTAGGAAATTAATTTTGGATCTAAAATATCAAATCTTGGCATGTTGGCCAAAAAAAATCCATTTGTGCTTCATAAATTATATTTATTTATTTTCTATCCATTATTCTTTGTAAAAACCTTTAATCTAATTTCTTGTCATTAAATCACTTATACTACTAGAATTTGACTTTTAGAGACCGAAAAATCAGTCTCTAAAATAGTTAGATACCGATTTAAATCGGTCTCTAAAAGCCTCGTCGCTAAATATTAGAGACCGATTTTAAAGAGACCGATTTTTTTGGTCTCTAAATGGGTCGCTAATTTTTGGTCAAATATTAGTCAATTATATTTTAAAAAAGTACATTAGAGACCGATTTTTTAGAGACCGATTTATCAGTCTCTAAATCGGTCTCTAAAAATATGAATATATTATATATTTTAACGCAGTCTGTAAACTAGAGACTGATTTATCGATCTTTAAATCAGTCTCTAAATTGATCTCTAAAACTCTGAAATCGGTCTCTAAACTAGAGACCGATTTATCAGTCTCTAAATCGGTCTCTAAAATCTCTAAATGTCTTTTTTAATAATTACTAGAAGATCCATCTGTAATACCAAAACTACAATTTAATCTATATTATTATTCTTTTTGTTGTTTTTCAGAGAGGAAAACTCTAAATTTTTCTTATTTCAATTGACTGTAAAATATAGAGAAATATATAAGAAAAAACATGGCTATAGGTCTATCACTAAATCTCCTTAATTCCAGTAAAAATCTCCTAAATTAAACTTTAAGCATATTCCTTCAACCAATTTGCCAATAAAATGGAGCATCAATGAGTGTATAAACTTTATATAATGGTTGTCCACTGCACTCTAATAAAAGTAATAGCATACAAATCTTGGTAATTGATTGGCTCTTTACCTTCTTAAACAAAGGAAAAACACTATAATCTGACTACAGAATAAAAGTCAGACATATACGTTTCTTTCTTTAATGCATGAGATATAGACTTGCACATACATTTCAACTCAAAAGATACAAGGATTTTCAAATTAAAATAAAAAAGAGAGAGAGATACAAGGATCTGTCACTATCAAGATGATTCTTAAACAAAATACAAGAAAAATAGATAATTTTAAAAACTGGATCCACCTTAAGCAAGAAATTTGCTCCTGCTACAAGATAAGCCATTTCATCTTCTTTATCAGGACTAACTTCGAGTCTTTCTTTAAAAAGGTCAGCAAATTTATAAGCAGCAGAGCAGTGCTTCATACATGATAAGCTAGAAATTCAATGTGTGAAATTGATTGAAGCCTGCACAAAATAGACAACAACAGTGACATAACATTGGGATGATGATGTTTCAGACCATAGTGAAATACTGCTAAAGAGAGACAAAATGTGAACTCAAATTGACCTAAGAGAAAGATGAAAGCCCAATCCCCATCAGCATGGATGTAAGTTCCAATAAATAAAAAGGGGGAGAGGGGGTCTTTGGTCTTTCCCTCCTCATTTGACTTCCCATTATATATTCAAAGGAAAAGGCTAGGCAGTCTTATGTGTTTGACGGTGAGTCAAGGACCATGTAAGTATTATTTCCCCTAAAATATCATATACTCTTATACAGACAAATTGCAAACTGTAGAAAGAGTAAAGGCAATGCCTCTTTGGTGAATGACATTTTATCTTTTCATTTAAGGCAACTCAGGGGTGCCTGCCAGTTTAGTAGTTTTCTTTTTATCCTTTTGAAATATAATGCCACAAATAATGGTATATATTTATAAATACATCATCTCATATTTATATAATTTTTATTATTTAATTATAATAGATTTTATCTTATTTTTTATATACTTACATTCTAATTATCTCACCTAATACCGGTTGCAAGAAATGTGAGCTATAATAATGTGTATCATTTTTCTAATGCCACATGTCAAAGAGGATAATATTTTGCACATATTAAATTATTTTGCACATATAATTTGAATAATCTTAAGTTTCAGGCATATTTTTAATGCTACAAACCTTTTCACATTGGGGGCTCAGAACATTGCACCAAATAAGAGAAATTTTAAGTTGGATAACTATTTAACTCAATTACTAATATTTGCAGGAACAAACAACCATTAGAAGAAAATAAGCCTATGTTCAAAAGTGCACCAAGCAAAACAAGAAAATATTGCAGTGCAAACCTGACCACCAGGTAAATCAACCGTTATCATCATGCCTGGACCTAATCATCCTTTCAAGATAATCTTTGACTCATCCGCAGGTACAACACCAACCTAAAAGAGAATAAGACAAGGCATAATATCTTAAATCCAATAATTGAAAGTAATGAAACAGAATCAATGGCTTCAGAACTATAATTCTCATTTCTACACATAAGTATGAGAGATGCTAACTTTCAAATAAATATGTTTGAACAAGACCAAATAATTACACATGTAGCATTTTTTATAAGTAAAGACCATTAAAAAGACATCAGAGGAAAAGGCAAAGCAAAACCCACATACACAGGATGTATACAAGGAAAAGCACAGAAGAAAGGTCAGAAAACTAATATCTGAAATACTGTCCTTGAGTGTTATTTGTTACTTATTAATAACAAAGTTAAAGCAAACAATTAACATGATGCTAATTAGAAAGTAGCTAACAAAAGAAAAGCTATTGTATCATTAAGTGAAGTAGTACCTGAGGTATTGTATTTTTCTCCATCACAGAATTTTACACCAATTTTGGTTCACAGGCAGGTTTAGAAATAACTACTTATCAAAGCCATAAAAAAATAAAAACAAAGAAACACGTCTGCAAGCACACACAAACAAAGAATCAACATAAATATACTTAGTTACACACAGATATATTGTTGCTTGAGCTGATGGGACGTAAGTTTGTCAATGGTAGTTTGTCATTATGCAAGAATACCATTGTATTGTGGAATAAAGTATAATAAATAAGGACATGCAAATCAAACTTGTACAAAGCTGTTGCAAGGACAAGGCCAAAAGAAAGGAATATTATTTTTATAAAAGAATTAAAACTAGAATTAGATGAAGTAGACATCAACTTTTTCTGCAATTCTAATAATTATACAGCACACTACTTCAATAACTTGTACTGAAATTGAAGTCATCTCAAATCATAGTAGTTAATATAAAAAGCAAGACAATTACGGAGTAAAAGTATCTTAAATGAGGACTTATTGGTAATAGGGTGTCAGGATTTAAGAGCATATAACCAACAAAGAATATCATTTGCCATCTGGGAAAATATACAAGCAATTAAATACAAGTCATATTTGCTTTCAAATTTATATGCACTTGAACTACTTGTAAAAGGTCTATCCCACCCCTAGAACAACGGTTTGGCTTTGCAGCCAAATAACTTGGATTTTCCATAATATGGGAATAGAAAAAGAAAATAAACTTCATTCATCAGGCTTCTCATATCATGCCCTAATAATTCATAAAAAAGACTAATTTCCTTGCCTTAACCACACAGGCCAAGAAAAGACCACAATATGCAGTTGGTATATCATGTGCCAATAACAAGTGATGATGAAAAATAAGCAAATAAAGTCTAATTCAATTTCCACTTATCCTTAATACTACACCTCTCCAACAAGTATATCAAGCAATTTCTATTTGTATGATCTAATGATACATGAGTAGGTGCATAGTGCATCAAAACCAAAATATTTTTTTTGATAAAAGCATCAAAACCAAAATATTCAAAAAGTTAAAATGAAAAAGTCATTACTAACATTACAAGTTACAACAGAGACATAAATTTGACCTAAACTAAGATACTAATACCAATCAATCAGTGAAGAGTACCTGGAAAAATAATATCATATTGGTTCCTTGAGCTTAAGATATCTACTTCATAAGCTATTACCTCCTGTTTGATCCTCCATGTCTTCTCTATGCCTTCAGCCTCCAGATAACCTCCCTCGCTGGGCATAAGCCACTACATATTCGAAATTAGAAATGTGGGAACATGGGAAGTTCAAAACATGCAACTATATCAATAAATCTATTAACAACTAACATCAATGACTCTACAAATTATACAGGATGAAACTAGTTGACCCTTCAGCCTCTAGCTTTGGCAGATTTTCCATATAATTCTTCTCTAACAGCTAGTTGACCTTTCAACTTTTTATCCTTCAAATCCTGCAAATTATAGTTTACAATTTAAGATTAAGAGATAACATATTCAAGTACCAATGTCATAATTCTAGAAAGTTGAATGCTTTATACCTCCAAATTAGCAACTTCTCCTCTGAGATACTTCTTTATTTTCATATCTAGCTCATCAGAAATGTCCTGCAAAGCAATGTAGCGTCTTGAGAATCATAAACTCGAAATATCATGCAGAGATACCAAACAACGAGCCTTCATTTTCAATACGCTCCATCTTCAGCAGAGTGAAATAAAATTATGCTAGAATATTAAAAATGCAATTATGTAAAAGGACAACTGCTTATTGAGCTTAATCTTTTCCTGATTCTCTTTTATCTTCTCCTTGTATGATTCCAATTCAAGATTTGTCCTCTGCAGCTCTTCCTTTAGCCACAAAAACAATTCAACCAAAATCAGAAACTAAACATATTAATTGGTAACAACACATAGTCACTATAACAAACCACATACCATGTTGAAACAAAAACCACAATGAGGAGAGTCAAAAAGGTAGCTTGACAAGCTAGTTTATGTTAATTCAATACATTAAAATGATTCTATAATAACACACGGAAATAGTAATCGTCCAACTTCAAACATGATATTATCAGATGCCACTCGCTCCTTTTTCGTTCTTATCCTACTATAGTGCTTGCAGGTATGCACCTATTCATACTTCATAGGAGAATCTAACCAGTAACCACTATACCATGTTATTACAAACCACGAAATCGCTTGATTCCATATTATTACAAAGAAAAACATATATTCCCCTGAATAGTTCATTTCATACTGAGACAAATAAAAGGATCGCACAAAAAAAAAACTGGTTCTTTGCACTTCAACCACGTGACAAGGATAATAGCGTTATCTTCGAAATCTTAATGGACCAAACAAGAAGAAACATAGATCTATGCGTTTATTTTGCTCAGACAAAAGTTTTCAAACCTTAAACGTAACAGATCCAAGCAGAGCAACTACCACAACAAGTCAACAACCAAATATCTATAGAAATGAACTTACTGAAAATCCAGAAGCTTCCTCTAATTTTTTAGTTTTTTTTAATAAAAAAATCACAAAATAATATGCCACAAATCAGCAAACAAAAAAAAAGGTATGAAAAAAGAAGGACTAACTCTTGATAAGCAGAGAGTATGAAAACGGAGGAAAAAATGACTCAGCCAAGGAAAGAAGTGAAGGCCATTGTGTTTTGCGTGTTTCTCTTTCTTTCTTCCGAAGCAAAGAGCTTTTAGAGAAGGAGACGTAGGCAGGATTGCATTTGCGGGCAGCGTGGAGGTAGGCGACAGCGATGGAGCAGAGGGAAGTGTTAGAGGCGAAGGCGTTGCCCAGGTGGAACGATAGCGACCATTCGAGCAACGAGTGCGAAAGGATCGTTGAATACAGGTAGCTCGCCAGGGCTAGTTTCGATTCTGCATCGCAACGGGCCTCCGCTTTGAACTGGGCCTACACCCACATGTCGAGCGGCGAGAGGCTAGCGGCGACGGGCTTGTGGCTAGCAATGAGGGTCAGGGAGAGGCAACAACTGTGAGGGTGAATGAGTGGCAGCAGGGTGAGGGTGTTAGGGTTTGAAATGCGAAAAAATTGAAGGGGCTCTCAGCTGATATGGTAAACTTTTAGAGACCGAATTTACGGTCTCTTTCTTTTTTAAATTTTTTTTATTTATAGACCGATATTTCGGTCTCTAATAATATTTTTTAAATTTTTGTTATAATATAATTAGCAACCGAATTTGCGGTCTTTAATTATTTTTATTTTTTTGTAACTTTTTTTATTTAGCAACTGAAATATCGGTCTCTAATAATAAGGTATTTTTTTTAATTTCTTTTATAGTATAATATCTGTCTCTAATTCGGTTTCAAAAAAAAATTTAGAGACAGAATTAGAGACCAATTTTTTTTAAACTTTTTTTTTATTTAGAAACCAAAATATCGGTCTCTAATTTTTTATTTTTTTCGCTACCTATTTATTTATTTACTTCTGTAAATTTTTTTATTTAGAGACCGATTTTATTTCGGTGGCAAATTAATTTTTTTTAATCGGTCTTTCTTTATTTCGGTCTCTATAGAGACCGAAATAAATCGATCTCTAAAACTCAAATTTCTAGTAGTGTTAATCCATATTAGTAAAATAATTTAGAACATTTTGCTCCAAATTTGATGTTGAGGTCGTGAGCCTCTAAGGTTTTTTGGAACCTTCATACACTTCCTTATCATGTGAATCACATCCTACTATATACAATAATCAATATGCTTTCATAATCACATATTCAAGCATATTATCAAAGCTACAAAGCATATCAATCACAACCATCACAAATAATGAAAGTTTAAACAATCAAGTGAATAAATCCTTATAAATTTTTCACCACAAACAATTACATTTCCTCACCACCAACACATGGTTGATGAGGTTAATCTCTCTCTTACCTCAAGGAAGACAAAATTCCTTCTTGTTTGGCCTCCTATGGATTTCGTCAATCACCCTAAGAAAATCCTAACAAACTTAAACTAAACCAAAGTCACAAACAAAGCTTGAAAATAAGAAACCATGGATCAACCATGGTTTAGAAACTCAAGAATCAAACTTAGGAACAAGAAACAAGAATTTTACATTGTAGAGTAGAAAATCCTAGCTTGATTTAAAGGTAGTAGATGGAAGAACTAAGCTAAGTTCTCAACATGAAAAGGTCTTAGAATAGTGTTTAGGTTTAGAAAATGAGATTAGATGAAATTTTAGAAACTTGGATGGTGTTCTTTGGGTGGTTGGCCGAGAGCTTCTCCAAGGGAAGGAATGGAGTTTTTGTTGTGTTAGGAAGAGAGAAAATGGAGAGAAAGGCTTAAGTCATAAAGTGTAATAGAAATGAAATAGAAATATCCTATTTTCTCTAGTGCTTGCCGTGGAATGCTTCACAAAGAGAGCAAGAAACTTAGCTACCAAGTTTATGAGTAGCACATGGCTTAAGTCACTAGTTGATCACACTTTGGTCACTTGGTTTTCTATTGGTTCATGCTTAAGGAGTCATAGCATGAATCACAAATCCTAGAAGGTGCAAGAACCCTCTTGGTTGTGGAACTCAATGGAGTGAGCTAACCAAGTTTTGATTCAATTTGTTTCCAAATATACTTAACTTAATTAGTTTGTTTATCTAGTTTCATGACTAGTTTCCAAGTCATTTTTGTTGACCAATTTTCATTGGTTTACATTAAGCTTCAAGTTTTCTAATTAGTTCACAAAACAAGTCATCAAGACTTTTTCTAAAGGCTATTATCCAATAGACAATAGTTACAGAAACTATTACCCAATGAACAGAAGCTACTGCTCGCAAGTCAGTAAGTATTGTCCACTGGATGATAAAACATGAAAAAATTTTATTTGACAGATAAATTCTAAAAATTATAAAATTGAGAATTGTGCCTCCCGGATTTAGGTTCAGTAAGCTCTCCCGGCTCCGAATAAATCATCGAAGATTTTTTCCGGTCCAAAAATTTTTATTTTCTCAGCTCGGAATAAATCACACACAAAGATAAAAAATAATCATAGAACAGTCAAAATAAATTCACAATGCACAAGAATCACAAAACAGTAAAATCATGTATTACTGAGAAATAGCAAATTTCGGGGTGTTACAACTTTCTCCCATTAAAAAAAAAATTTCATTCTCAAAATTTATCGTACCTTAGAACAATTGCGGATATTACTCCTTCATTTTATCTTCCAATTCCCATGTAGCATCTCCAGTCGTTTCGTTCCAGATCACTTTTACTAATGGAATCTCCTTCCCTCTGAGTTGTTTCACTCTCATGTCCTCAATCTTAACAGGAAGTGTTTCATAAGTCAATTTCTCTTTCAATTGTACCTCATCGAGCTGAATAACATGAGTTGGATCAGGAATATACTTCCTTAATTGGGATACATGGAAAACATTATGAAGATTAGAGAGAAAAGGTGGTAAAGCTATCTGGTAAGCTACTTGACCTATCCGACGAAGAATTTGATAGGGTCCAATAAATTTAGGAGTGAGTTTTTTGGATTTTATAACCCTTCTAACTCTCGTCGTGGGTGTGACTCGCAAGAACACATGCTCACCTTCTTCAAATTCAAGAGGTCTCATTCTCTTATCCGCATAGCTTTTCTGCCGACTCTGAGTTATTCGTATTTTCTCTTGAATCATCTTTACCTTCTCCGTTGTTTGTTGCACCATCTCTGGTCCTGTTGTCATACTTTCTCCATCTTAATATCAACACAAAGGTGTTCGGCATTGTCGTCCATACAGTGCTTCATAGGGTGCCATCCCTATACTTGAGTGAAAATTGTTATTGTAGGTGCATTTTATCAAAGACAAGAATTCATACCAACTCCCTGTTTGTTCTAACACACAAGCTCTTAGCAGATCTTCTAACGACTGGATAGTCCTCTCAGTTTGACCATCGATTTACGGATGGTAAGCAGAACTCAAATGAAGTTTAGACCCCATTGCGTCTTGTAAACTTACCAAAATCTTGATGTAAACCTTGGGTCTCTATCAGAAATGATACTAGAGGGTACACCATGAAGTCTAACGATTTCACTAATGTACACATGGGTCAACCATTCCATTGAATACTTGATATTGATTGGCAAGAAGTGTACAGACTTCGTAAGTCGATCAACAATGACCCATATAGAATCATACCATTTCCTAGTCTTTGGCAACCTAGTAATAAAATCCATGGCAATACTATCTCATTTTCATTCTGGAATAGTTAGGGGTTGTAGTATACATGTTGTTCTTTGATGTCTAACCTTCGCCTTTTGACAAACTAGACAAGACGATACATGCTCAGCAATATCTCTCTTCATTCCAGGCTACAAAATAACAGCTTCAGATCTTGATACATTTTGGTCATTCCTGTATGTATACTCAACTTGCCGGTGTGAGCTTCATCGAGAATCGCCTTCCTTAGCTCTAGATCATTGGGTATATAGATCCTACCTTTGAACTTTAGGACCCTGTCAGGTCCTTCCTCAACCGTTGAGACACGACCTTGCTTTATTAGTTCTATCTCATTTTGCAAAAATTGGTCATCTTCCTGCTTCTCTCGAATCTCTTCCAGCAAGTCATTCAAAACAGTAACCATATTCAGACGAATTCTTCCTGGTGCTAATTCTACCGATAACCATATATCTCTAAACTGCTCAATCAATTCTTGCACTTTGATCATCATGGCAGAGACACTAAGCATCTTCCTACTCAAAGTATCTGTCACAACATTTGCCTTTCCAGGATGGTATTGAAGTTGAAAATCATAATCCTTTAAATTCTAACTATCTCATCTATCTTATATTCAACTTCTTCTGATCAAACAAATACTTCAAACTCTTATGATCACTGAAGATATTGAATGTAGCCCCATGCAGAAAATGCCTCTAAATCTTCAATGCAAAAATAACTGCAGCTAATTCCAAATCATGCGTTGGATAATTCTTGTTGTCTCAAAGAAAATGCTACCACTTTTCTATTATGTATCAATACACATCCTAATTCTTAATAAGAAGCATCACGGTAAACCTCAAAAGACTCATTTGGATCTGGTAGAATCAACACTGGTGCAGTAGTCAACCTTTTTTTTAATTCTTGGAAACTCCTTTCGCACGCATCTATCCAGGTAAAAGCTTGATTCTTCCTTGTGAGTTGTGTAAGAGGTTCGTCTATCTTAGAAAACCTTCAATAAACCTCTGATAATATCCTACTAGTCCAACAAAACTTCAGATCTCAGTCATTGTCTTTGGCCTTTCCAACTGAAGAATTGTCTCCACCTTTGCTAGATCCACCATAATTCCTTCCGTGGAAATCACGTGACCCAAAAACTGAACTTCTTCCAACCAGAATTCACACTTTGATAACTTTGCATACAATTTATTCTCTTTCAAAATCTGGAGAACTATACTGAGATGTTCAACATGCTCTTCCTGACTTTGAGAATAGATTAGAATGTCATCAATAAAAACAATGACAAATCTATTTAGGTATGGACGAAAGATCCTATTCATGTAATCCATGAATTTCGCAGAAGCATTCATCACTTCGAACGAGTTCACAAGATACTCATAGTGCCCGTAGCGCGTTTGATGTGTGTGAAACAACATCATATTTTGGTCCTGTTTTGCATGCATTCTTAGGCATTTTAGGCATTTTAGTTTCCTTTTTTATTTATTTTTCCCCTTAGTTCGGATAACTATGGTGTTTTTGGTGTTGATGTACAGGATTGGAGCTGAATTGGTCTTTAAATGGATGGAAAGCTAGCATAATTGAAGTTGGAGCTTAAAGGGTAGCAATTTGGGACAAAAAGCTCACTCCAGAGGGTTCCACGGCCTGCCTGTGGAATTCCCCACGGCCATGGATCGAGCAGCTACACAAAAAAAGGCAAAAGGGAGAGTCCAGAGAAGTCCACGGCTTGGCCGTGGACTGATCCACGGCCGTGGATCTCAAACAGAGTGATCCACGGCCGTGGATTGGGGTGCGTGTCAGCTTTTTAAGTTCGTTTTTCTCTTTTTTTGATGGGCTTGGATCAGTTTTAACCCATGGGGTATATATAGTTGTTCTGAAGACAATATTAGGGTTCAAATTTGGTTTAGAAGGAGGCACATTGGAGGCTCTTGATCTTCATCTTTCTCTCTTCTCTCTTCGATTAAGGGTTAGAATGCTTTTGAACTTAATTTCTGGTTTCTTCTTCTCCATGTCTGAGTAGTTCCTTTTGTTTCTGGGATTGGGCAATGCCCTTTGATACATTGATGATGATTAACTGACTTTGGTTACCCCTTTTATTAATTTTGAATGTTCTTTAATTCAATCCTTATTGCACTTATTCATGTGAATTCACTGGCCATTTATTTGCATCTCATAGATATCTAAGGACGTACTGAGAGGTGAACCTAGGTGTTGGAACCATAAGAATTGAGCTTAAGGTCTAAATCACGAGAGTAGGTTTAGCCTTTCGAGGATTTAATGAATTACCATAAAGCGTAATAGGTTCAATTTAGATTCAATTACCATGAGAGTAGGAATTGGTTTAATTGGGCACGGTTCTTGTCTCTTGAGAAAGAACCTTAACTAATTTAGGGTAATTCACCTTCAATTGAATTTCAGTTTAAATTAAAGGATTGTCAATTAGGAGTCTTGTATCATCGTGGTTATCCCCAATCCTGGAAGCTTTCTTAAATCTGAAAACCTTTCTTAAACAATTTGTTGTTTTTGATCTCAACTGTGCACTTTAATATTTGTTTATTTAGTTGCTCGGTTACTACGTTCTTATCACTCAACAATCATATTTGCTTTGTTTAATTTAATTGAATTAATTAATTAATTGGTATTCATAGACATAGTCCCTATGGATTCGATCTTTTTATTACTTGACGACGAAACCGTACACTTACGGATTTCACACACCAAGCTTTTGGCGCTGTTGCCGGGGACTGTGTTTTTCTTGAATATCAGTTAATTTTTAATTTAATTATTTTAAACCTTTTTATTACTTTCTTGGTTTCTCTTTGACTCTCTGCAGGTAATTTCTCTTGTTTATGTAAAGTACTAGACATTCCAGGATCCTTGAAGAAGCAGATCCTGAAATTGAAAGAACTTTTCACAAAAGGAGAAGACAACAAAGGCAAAGAGGGAGAAAAATACTTGAGCTAACACTTGTCATGGCTGCACCTGCTGATAATAGACCCCTCAAAGAGTATGTAGGCCCTAATGCTCGGGGTTTGCATTCTGGAATTGCTCGGCCAGACATTGAAGCTAGACAGTTCACCATACCTCCTGCCTTACTTTCTATGATAAGGCAGAATCAGTTTGGAGGATTGCCATCAGAGGACCCAATTGATCATGTGGATATGTTCTTGGAATTCTGTGACACCCTCAAGATTGAAGGCACCTCTGTTGATGCTATTCGTCTCTGCCTATTTCCATTGTCATTGAGAGATAGAACTAGAGCTTGGTTGAAGTCAGTTCCCGCTGAGACAATCACTTCTTGGGATCAATTGGAGCAAGCTTTCTTGAACAAATTCTTTCCACCATCCAAGACTGCTCATCTTAGGACCCAAATCACAAGCTTCGTTTAGAAAGATGGAGAGTCATTGTCGGAAGCTTGGGATAGATATAAGGCTTTGCTGGAAGCCTGCCCACACCATGGGTTAAAAAAATAGTTGATCGTCCACACCTTCTATAATGGGCTAGAATATTCTTTGAAGGTGTCTCTAGACTCCGCAGCTGGTAGAGCTTTGATGAACAGAAGACTGACAGAAGCTTATGAAATCATTGAGAGTATTACCTCTAATCATCACCAATGGGCAAATGAAAGAGGTAATAACTCGAGAAAACTCTCGGGAGGTAAGTTTGAGATAGACGGGGTTGATTTAATTATGTCAAAATTTGATTCTTTGACTAAACGTTTTGACATGTTTGAAAAAGTCCATGTTAATGCCATAGGTGCTTCTAACAGTTTTTGTGAGATTTGTGGAGCGCAGAGACACATGGGTGCTGAATGCCAAGTTGGAATTGGCTCCTCACAAGGTGCATCGATGGAGCAAGTTGAATCATGCCACAATTTTCATGACTTCAACCAAAAGGGGAGGAATGATCCATATTCCCAAACTTACAACCCCGGTTGGAGGTCGCATCCCAACTTCTCCTACCGGAATAGTCAATACCAAGCTGGGCAAGGTAGTACTAAACCCTCTTCTGGATTCCAACAGGTACAAAAATCTAAACTTGAGTCTCGTCTTGAGAATTTTGTTGAGAGTCAATTTAAACAAAATGAGGAGTTTAGGCAACATGGGCAAGTTATGATTGAGGCCATTAGAGAGTTGTCATCTAAGGTTGAAAATTTGGCCATTCATAATAAGATGTTAGAAACTCAAATTGCCCAACTTGCAAGCACTTCACATAGGCAACAGGGTAAGTTTCGTGGTCAGTCTGAAATAAATCCAGGTGATGAACACTCCATGGCTGTTAGTTTGAGAAGTGGTAAGAAATTAGAGAATCCCAAGGGTAAGGGGGAGAATGACAAAGATGAGGGGAATAAGGAAAAAGAGACTAAGACACAACCCTTAGAAGAGGAGGAAAATAATGAAAAGGTCTCTAAGTATGTACCCCCTGAACCATACCAACCCCCAGTTCCCTTCCCTTAAAGATTGGCTAAGGCCAAGCTAGATAGGCAATTTGGGAAGTTCCTAGAGGTCCTAAAGAAACTGTATATTAATGTACCTTTCACTTCAGCGTTGAAACAAATGCCTACCTATGCTAAGTTTCTTAAGGACATTTTGTCTAATAAGAGAAAACTTGAGGAATATGAGACAGTAGCTTTAATTGAGGAGTGTAGTGCTTTAATTCAAAATAAATTGCCTCCTAAGCTAAAAGAACCAGGTAGCTTCTCTATTCCTTGTTTGATTGGTAACACTAGTTTTGATAAAGCTTTGTGTGATTTGGGGGCTAGTGTTAGTCTTATGTCCCTTTCTGTGTGCAAGGAATTAGAGGTGGGTGAACTAAAACCCACAACTATCTCCCTTCAATTAGCGGATCGGTCCATCAAGTACCCCGTAGGCATCTTAGAGGATGTTCCTATTAGAGTGGGTAAGTTTTTCATACCTATTGACTTTGTTGTGCTTGACATGAAAGCAGATGCTAAAATGCTGATCATACTTGGGCGACTATTCCTAGCCACTGGAAGGGCAATTATTGATGTCCACGAAGGGAAATTGACTTTGCGATTGAACAATGAGGAAGTAGTTTTTAATGTTTTCAATTCTGAAAAAAATCCTAATTCCTTTAATTCATGTAATCGCATAGATGCTACTGATGTTGTGGACAGTGTTGTGCTTTCAGATATGCAGGAATCTGTGACTAATGTTATGTTAGAGGAGACCTTGCCTAAGGCTACTACCAAGTTCGAGAAGGCCAAACTCTATAAGAAAGGACCAAAGAAGCGGAATGACAAATGCGTCAAGAAGTATGAATTTAAACCAGGGGATAAAGTTCTTGTTGATAACTCGCTTCTACGTTTTTGTCCAAGTAAGTTGTGGTTGAAATGGTCTGGACCATATGAGATTGTTCGAGTCTTATCCTATGGTGTGCTTGCGGTGAAGACAGAAAGTCATAAGACATTCATGATAAATGGTCAGAGAGTTCAACACTATGAAGAAGGAGTGGGGACTGAGTACCACTCCATTGACATCACCTGAGCATAGAACCAGCTGATAGTCAAGCTAATGACTATAATTTAATGCTTCTTGGGAGGCAACCCAAAATTTTCTCTATTTTTCTTTATTTTCTTATTTTTATTGATTAACACTTTTCTGTTTTTGTTTCTTAGTTAGCTATTGTTGAGTCTGCTTAGGTGCCTCCCGAGTTCGAGTCTTTGTAGGGGGATGTATATAGTTATCGGCCGCCAAAAATATTTTTCTTCTATTTCCTTTAGTTTTTCTTTATTTTCGCATTTCATTCTTTTATTTTGTTTTTCAATTTTTGATTTATTTTTCTTGTGCAGTTTTAGACCAGATGTTCGAGTTCATGGCTACACCCACCCTTTCCCACCACCGCAGTGAGTTCTTTTCTTTTATCCCTTCTCCAGTTATAGATTTTTACAATGGGGATAATGTAAGGTCTAAGCTTGGGGGGGTACTTTTTTCATTTTTTTATTTTCATTTTTATTTTTATCCTCATTATCATGCATTTCCCATGTCTCATTTTGCATTGCATCTTGTTGTTGCATTTTCACACCATCTTTTCTTTCTGCTTTTTGGTTGAACCTTGTCCCCCTCTCTTTTGAGGATTTTGAGATGATATTGATTTGGAACCCAATCTGTTGATTCTTGTGGTAGCAACAGGCATTGTCTTTAATTGATAGTGGAGGTGATTTCTTGATAGTTGATAATTAGCATATGTTCTCTGAATTTGTGCTTCTTGTAACACCCCTTTGGAGGATGTCACACATAAAAGAAAATAAAAGAAATAGAAATAAAATCTACCCAAGTTGTAAAATATTTGTCAAATAATAATATGGGTTGTAAAGTAATTCCTGATAGACAGTTTAATAAAAATAAAATATGGCGAAAAACATAAATTAGACAGAATAACATTGCTCATAATATACATATGTTCTATGTTATAAGTTATACAAATAATTTACAACTACAATTACAAATATTTAAACAGAAAACAGTAAATAAAAACAGTAAAAGTGTCAATATATACATCCATACGCAGACGCGCCCAAAAAAAACATCAAGTATATTTATTCCTCTGAAGGATCACTCTCATCATGAAAATGATCATCAGGGGACAAATATCCTGGATGCCTCGACTCTCGGCGATAACGTGATCGCGCAGTCGATACGATACTTATCTCACTAGGCTCCGTGGTCATACCACCAAAATGACGCCTAATGGATAAGGGTAACTCTAAGTGTAGAAACACTGTCGTAGTCATAATCGGCTCTCCATCAAACCTATGACGTAGGGTCACCGTCATCCGTCCAGCATATGTCACCGAGTCTCTATCTCCTCTAATGTTCCACGATAGAGATCCACCGTGAAACTCCAGCGTCACGAACCCCAAAAATCCGGGCACAGCCATACCAAAACAAATCAATCCAATGGATATGGATGATCAGATGGTTCTTGATCGTAAAACTGGTCGTCGGTTTGCTGATCTTCCTCCTCCTCGGGGTACAAGACCTCAAGAGGCTGTTCCTCTTCTTCTTCCTCAAACTCTTTACCGCACAAAGTAAATATACAGGAAACACATACAATAAAGAGGTAAGACAATCTAAAATCACCACAAACATGACCAATAAGAAGACGACAAATAACAATTATACAATTCATGCAATACGAAAAACTATAACAAATAATAATGAAATAGAGTAAAACTTAGATATCATAACGTTACATAACATTACGGATATAACACGGATAAAAAAAAATAGATAAAACAATACCACGGATAGAATAATATAAGAATTAGACAACCATCATAATAATTATCGATAAAGATAAATAGAGAATAATGGAATAACATCCAAGATATAACCGGATAAAAATAAATAAAGAAAATAGAATATCATCCAAGATATAACCAGATAAAAATAAATAGAGAAAATGGAATATCATCCAAGATATAATCATATATACTAAGACACAATCCTACTCCATGGAGTTAAACACGACAGATATCGAGAGAATGACTTGCAAAATCTATTAGTACCACGGCTGCCCAACCAACTATTACGCTACGCATCACATGTTGCGTCAATAGCCTACGACACTGGAATCCACCATCCAGGGCGTAGTATAGTTCACGGTCTTCCGTTGTGGCACTATAGGCAATGTACTACTAGACTTTACAAACCTCGATTAAATATAGTGCGTGTCGAGTCCATTAGTGTGCTATCGGTTTACCACGGCCCAGCGGAGCTACCAACTGTCCACATGTGGGATCCCGTACACTAAAGTCTCCAAGTTCATTAGAACAATGAACCACACTACGTTTATCGCATCGACAACACGATGTGATTCGTCTCGTCAACCAAAACACAAAAATTGGCATAAAGACAATACATAATTCCAAATATATGAAATTACGAAAATGCCCTCAAGATAATATGCCCTCAATGGCAGAAAAATAGAAAGCCTGTACGGGTTCTCATTTTCCCGACAGCGAAAGCTTGCCCTCATTGGCAACAAATATAAAGAAAACCTGTACGGGTTCACATTTTCCCGACAGCGAAAAATAAATATAGTAATGGTCAATCACGTAGAAATTTTAACGCATTTTCAAAATCTCATCGTTTTTATAATCGTTTTGAAATCGCGTAAATATATTTTTCTGTTTTCAAAATCGCGTAGGATTTTTAATACGTTTTCTCAATCGCGTAAGATTTTTAAATCATTTTCTTGACTGAATTCCTTAAAAATCACTGTTTAAATAAACAGAAATACTAAATAATACTTTTAAACTACGTATAATATTTTTCATACCGTATACTGTCTTTTGGACATCTTTTCTATCTTATTTGTCCGTTTTTACTAAAAATTGACAGTATTTTGTTTAGAAAATTATATTAATGGTTTCCTAATTTTACCATAAAAATTCTGTTTATTATATTTTTAAACCATGTAATTAATATTTTTGAAAACAACTAACATGCTTCAAAATACAGCATGAGCTATATGTTAGAAATTTTCAAAAGTTACTGTATTTCTCCTTACAGTAAAAATCATTAGTATTAACCTCTTAAACTTAATTCTAACCACTTTATTTCTTTAAAACTCATTGTAGAAAATTTACTTTAACTTGTATTGCTTCTTTTTGATTGAAAATAGTTTGGAATTAATTTTAGAAATCATGAATTGTCTAATTTGGCATGTTGGCCGAATTTGATAAAAACTTTGCATTTGATTTCCAATTTGTTTTTCATCTTCTAAATGTATGTTAAATCTATTGTATTGTCTATATTGATTAAATCATTACCTTAGAAAATAGTTTTAGAAATCAAAATGTTGAAGTTAGACTTGTTGGCCGAAATTGTAGGGTTATGCCATTTGATTTCCAAATTCTTTTTTTTTTTTGACTTAAACAACTTGAAACCTTCTTAATTCTCCTAGGTTAATTAAATCACCTTTTAAGAAAATTAAGAGAACATTTTGGTTCTCCATTTTTATTAGTGGCCGTGAGCCATCATGGAGTGTTCTTTGGAACACACATGCATTCCTTGACATGTTGTTCACATCCTATACATTATCATGCAATTCTATACTTTATCATACAATCCTAACACATGCAATATTATCAAAGCTTGTAGACATGCATCTTAAAGCTTGTAGACATGCAAGGTTATTACAATCACCAAATAAAGAAAGCTACTAACAAATACCACATAACTACTAACAAACACAAAAATTAACAAATAAACATATAACAACCACATCACCACCGAATCCTTATGGATTCTACAAACACCACAAATTAATCCATCTTCTTACCACCACCAAGGGATGATAAGATTAGTCTTCCTCTTACCTTAAATGACGACAAATGGTTTGTTTTCACTCCTCCTAGGGTTCGGTTTTCTCCACCAAAATACCTAGCATCTCAAACGAAATTTTACAAGTTACTAACCATGAAAAAGAACCTAAACCATGATAGATCATGGCTTAGAACTTTGAAAAAGAAGAGAGAAAAGAAAAGCATGAGATTTCACCTTCTAGGTAAAATCTTCAAGGTTGGTTTCCAAGCTCCAAATGCAAGAATTTGCAAGAACTCTCAACTAGAGATGTTCTTAGGATGGTGTTTAGGTTTAGAAAAGTTGGCTTGATTTAATTTTGGGTGGTTGGATGATCAAGAAGTAAGCTTGGCCGAAAATGGTGAAGAGAAAAGACAAGAATGGTGGCTAGGGTTTTTGATGAGAGAGAAGAGAGAATTTTTGCATGGAAGCAAAGTGATCTTTGGTCTCCTAACTCTCTTGGCCGTAGCTCATCAAAGGGCATGCAAGGTGGGCACCTTGCTTGGCTTCATCCAAGCCCTTGGATGCATCAAAGGTTAGGATTAATGCTTGCTTAACAAGCTTGCCTCCTATTGGTTGATCATGGGTGACTCACAAGCCTAGTCACATTGTCCATTTATTATCAGCTTAGTCAGCTAGCTGAGTCAGCTTGTTCTGGAAAGTTCTACTGCTAATGATGTTTAATTAAGCTACTAAGTTAACTGTATTAGCTAAACGTGGGTCCCGCAAAATATTTTCGGGTCCACTATCATTTTATTATACTGACTAATAAAATAATATTATAATATTATAAAATTATTTTATTTGACAGTAAAATCCTAAAAATTAAAAGATTATTTACTGTCTCATTTAGAATCGGGTTGAGTAAGATCCCTCAATTCTAAATAATAAAATAAGATTTTCCCCGGCCCGGAAAATATTATTTTCCTGCCTCAGAGCAAATCACACAAAAAGTCGATATAAAATCACAGACAGTAATATCGGGCATTAAATCAAGTAGAAAACAATTAAAAACAGTAAAAACAGCAAAAACAGCACGTTCGGGATGTAATGGTCATTTTCCCATTTTTTCCCACAACGTAGCTAACTGTTCAAAAAGTTCAAATAAAATTACAGACAATATTAATTGTCTGTATATCTTCCAGAAAAATTAAAACAGTAGCTCGAAAAAACTTTTATTTTACCGTCTCGGAACAAATTACGTAAAAAGACCAAATAAAATTTGAGCTTGTATAAACGTATTTGTATTTCATGCAGAAATCGAGAAACAGTAAAATAAGGACACAACGGTCATTTACACAATAACTTGAAAAACAGCAAACAGTACATTCAAAATATTTTCTAAAAATTGGGGCGTTACACTTCTTATTGATTTTTGAACCTCTAAATGTGAGTTTTTGAGCCTATGGGATTTATGCACTATATGATTTTTGCTCCCATTCTGTGTTGAGTAATCATTCCTCATTGATTTTGTGCTCTAGAACTTGATTTGAAACCATTTTGTGGTGAAATCTTAGTTTACATGCTTGAATGTGATTGAGGCATCTTAGGCATTTTTCTGGCCTTCTGAAGTAATTGTCACACTTTCATCCACTAGTTGCCCATTTTGAGCCTATTTCATACTTATTTTTCTTGATGCCTATGATGATATATTGGCAGTTATCATTTAGAGCATTGAATGGAGCAATTGGGTTTGAATGTTGATATAGGAATCATATGTTTTTGAAAATGAACTCTCTCCCCTATGTTAAATAAAAAAAAATTTAAGGGGATAAGGAAAAGAAAATAGAAAAAAAGCATAAGATGAAAGTTTGAAAAGAGGGAAAAGAAAAGGAAGAAAATGCAGAGTTATGCTCTTGATTGGAAAATGTCTTTGCTCCATTTATGTTCTATTGGATTTCTTTTGCTTATTGAAAAAGGTGTTAGCCCTTTGTGCATTCCTTCCTTTCTTTACCCTACCTAACATCATTCCCATGGCCCCATTATAACCCTTGAAAGACCTTTTGATTCTTGCATGCATGCTGATTATTAGTGGAAATTTGGTTTCTTATCAAGCTTATGGAAGTGCATTCTCTTTGAGGAATCTTAAGCGCATTGTCTTCACCTTTAAACACTTTGAGTATGGTTAGTAGAGTGAACCTAATTCAGTGAGGATGCATGATTTCTGAGAACTTAGCCTTTAATTGGACTTAATTTTGATTACCTCTCTGATTCTTGGTTTGCCTTTGCCTATTGCTTGGTTGGATGTTTCCTCGGGTTCCTCATTCATTATTGTCTTTTGATCCCACTTCTTGGTTTGGCATTAGTTATTGCTTGGGGACAAGCAAAATCTTAAGCTTGGGGGGATTTGATGTGTGTGAAACAACATCATATTTTGGTCCTGTTTTGCATGCATTCTTAGGCATTTTAGTTTCCTTTTTATTTGTTTTTCCCCTTAGTTCGGATAACTGCGGTGTTTTTGGTGTTGATGTGCAGGATTGGAGCTGAATTGGACTTTAAATAGATGGAAAGCTTACATAATTGAAGTTGGAGCTTAAAGGGTAGCAATTTGGGACAAAAAGCTCACTCCAGAGGGTTCCACGGCCTGCCTGTGGAATTCCCCACAGCCATGGATTGAGCAGCTGCGCAAAAAAAAGCAAAAAAGAGAGTCCAGAGAAGTCCACGACCTGGCCGTGGACTGATCCACGGCCGTGGATCTCAAACAGAGTGACCCACGGCCTGGCCGTGGATCTACCCACAGCCGTGGATCGGGGTGCGTGTCAGCTTTTTAAGTTCGTTTTTCTCTTTTTTTGATGGGCTTGGATCAGTTTTAACCCATAGGGTATATATAGTTGTTCTGAAGACAATATTAGGGTTCGAATTTGGTTTAGAAAGAGGCATATTGGAGGCTCTTGATCTTCATCTTCCTCTCTTCTCTCTTCGATTACGGGTTGGAATGCTTTTGAACTTAATTTTTGGTTTCTTCTTCTCTATGTCTGAGTAGTTCCTTTTGTTTCTGGGATTGGGCAATGCCCTTTGATACATTGATGATGATTAATTGACTTTGTTTACCCCTTTTATTAATTTTGAATGTTCTTTGATTCAATCTTTATTGCACTTATTCAAGTGAATTCGCTGGCCACTTATTTGCATCTCATAGATATCTAGGGACGTACTGAGAGGTGAACCTAGGTGTTGGAACCATAAGAATTAAGCTTAAGGTCTAAATCACGAGAGTAGGTTTAGCTTTTTGAGGATTTAATGAATTATCATAAAGCGTAATGGGTTCAATTTAGATTTAATTACCACGAGATTAGGAATTGGTTTAATTGGGTACGGTTCTTGTCTCTTGAGAAAGAACATTAACTAATTTAGGATAATTCACCTTCAATTAAATTTCAGTTTAAATAAAAGGATTGTCAATTAGGAGTCTTGTATCATCGTGGTTATCCCCAATCCTGGAAGCTTTCTTAAATCTGAAAACCTTTCTTAAACAATTTGCTGTTTTTGATCTCAACTGTGCACTTTAATATTTGTTTATTTAATTGCTCGGTTACTACGTTCTTATCACTCAACAATCATATTTGCTTTGTTTAATTTAATTGAGTTAATTAATTAATTGGTATTCATAGACATAGTCCGTGTGGATTCGATCTTTTTATTACTTGACGATGAAACCATACACTTGCGGATTTCACACACCAAGTTTTTGTCAAAAAGCAGTCTTGGGCATATCCTTTACCTTGACACGAATTTGATGATAACCAGATCTCAGATCAATCTTGCAGAAAAAAGCTGCTTCTTTCAATTGGTCCATCAAATCATCAATCCTTGGAAGTGGATACTTATTCTTTATCGTAACTTTATTTAACTGGCGGTAGTTCACACACAAACGTGAAGTTCCATCCTTCTTCTTGACTAACAACACTGGAGCTCCCCATGGTGAAACATTAAGTCTCACAAACTATTTTTCCAACAGTTCATCTAACTGCTTCTTTAACTCTACTAATTTTGATGGCAACATCTAGTATGGTGCAATCGAAATAGGACCAGCTCCTGGCACAAGATCGATAGAAAACTCTATCTCTCTTTCCGGTGGTAATCCGGGCACATCATCAGGAAAAACTTCAGGAAACTCGTTAACAACAGAAATAACATTCACGTCTTTCTCATTCTTGACTTCTAAAGAAGACAGCTACATGTACCCTTGAGCTCTATCCCTCAATAAAGTTTTAACTTGATTGGTAGTCAAAAATCCAGGAATCTCATTCTCAAGAAATACTAAGGTCTTTTTAGAACAGTCTAACAGGATATGGTTAGAAGATAACTAATCCATTCTTAAGATTATATTTATTTTAGTAAGAGGCAAATAAATTAAATTAATAGAAAAGACTCGATTATCAATAATAACAGGCCAATTTAGGAATATTTTAGCAGTACTAACAGCCTTGACAATTAGTGTAGAAACAATCAATTGAAAGTTCAAAGAAGACACATACAATCCCAAACGATCCACACAGTCATATGCAATAAATGAATAAGTTGCACCCGAATCATATAGTACAATTAAAAGATTACCTGATATGACACATTCTCCCTTAATAAGATCTTCAGAGTAGGAGGCTTCAGTTCCACTCATCGTATACACTCGCCCACCAACTTGCGACTTAGCAGCACGAACATTACTTACTGAAGGCACCACCTTCGCTTGATCACAATTCCTCGAGATATGAGTAGACTTTCCATATTTAAAGCAGATTATCCTTCTGATTGTATAGTCCCTTGTCATATGACCCTTTCCACACTTTAAACACTTCGTTGGAGGTGCCATAGTCTACCCAAAATGATTGCTACTAGGACCTCCTCCCCGTGGCTGTTGTTGTTGCTGGCTTCCCGATGGTCGGGAGTATGGTTTCTGCTTAAACCAGTTATTGTTGTTCTTTCTTCCCCTTTGGAACCTAGATGGTCCAAAGTTATGATTCCTTGTATCTCGAGATGGTTCTAACTCTTCAAGTCTACGACACATGTCCATCAAGGCTGAGAACTTATTCATTCTCATTGGCAGTACCCCTCGCTTCAACTCAACTCTTAGACCTTCTTCAAACTTACGACATTTCCACACCTTATCTGGTTGGATTTGAAAATATCGTGAGAACTTTGACAAGCTGTCAAACTTTACTGCATACTCGTTAACTGTCATTCTACCTTGTCGTAGCCTAAGAAATTCCATCTCCTTGGCATGCCTTGCACTGTCCGAAAAATATTTTTCCAGAAATACCTCACAAAATACTTCCTATGTAATTTCCCTTCTTTCAGCTTGTAGTACTCTCTGAGTTGCTCTCCACCAATTTTCACTGTCTCCTATTAACATAAAGGTGGCATAAGTCACCTTACGGTCATCTGCACATCCCATTCCTTCAAAAAATATTTCTAGCTCTTGGATCCATAAACTTGCCTTCTTCGGATCAAACTCGTCTCTAAAATGTGGCGGATTGTTTTGACGAAACTTAGACAAATTCTGGACATCAACATTTACTTCTTGTTGTTGCGTCGCCCTTTGATTCTGCTGCACAATAACATCTTCCATCCGCTGTATTGCTTCCACAGCTGCATTCATCGAATCTTCTTTGCGACCCCCGTTCGAATGTGCACTATGAGACATTTCTTTCTTCAAAATTAATCAAACGAAACACAATAAAGTCATATGTAACCTTTTGAAAAACAAACATAGAGAATCACATAACACAAGCAAAATAGACCTAACCACAAAAACCCAAAAGACTCTAACCGGGGCTCTGATACCAACTAATGCAACACCCACCGTAGGATATCACATTTAAGACTAATACTAATACTAATATAACTTACCCAAGTTGTAAAAGAATTAATCTTGTAAAAACACTGATTTCAAAATTTCATGTGCGGATAACTGAAAATAAATAAAAACCCATAAGTGCAATATGTAACTGAATAAAACTTACCATAATATACATAGATACTTAAACCTTGTTAATAAATAATTTACATAAATACATTGTACTCCGAAAGATAAAGATGTACAACATATACATCAAAACATAAACTGCTTAACTAAAACTTCTAAAGACTAAGGATTTGGGCCCTCAAAAGGATCCTCTTCCACCTCCTCAGTGACATCATCAAAAAACCTCAGCGGATACAACTGTCGCCGGGATGGCGTCCTAGCAGATGACACCATTGAATCCTCTTGTGGAGTATAAACACTACCACCCCAAAGCTCTTGAATAGGCATCGAGAACTCCAAACGAACAGACACATTCATTGACATGACTGGAACCCCATCACGAGTTCCACTAAGATTCATAGTCAAATCCCCGGTATACACAAAATGTTCATTACCCATATCAAACCTCATTGCATCAGTTCCTCCATGGAACTGTACTATAACAAAACCAACCACTTGGCCCCTTGTCACCATAAAAGCAAACAAAAGGAAAATTATCATGTATGGAAAACAAAATTTCTTGCCTCTTCGTCTCCACGATCTTCATTAAACATACACAATAAAGCAGAATAATACAACAAAGAGGTGAGATCCTCTACATCAATACCAGTATGGAAGTATAGAAAATGACAGTAAATATATAGATATCAAATCAATGATGTTATCACATCACAGATAACATATCAAATAACATAATTATCATATCAATATGCAGACTAACTATGCGCATGTACACAGACCAATTCCTACTCCATGGAGCTAATCACAAATTCGGAGAGAAAGATCGGGAGTACATGTCTGTATATTGTCAGCCCCAAGTCATGTGCCAAGATATCATATCAAAATGCGTAATATGGCTTATACAAGACACTCTCAACCAATCACGAAAAGAGTAGCAACTCTGTCGAAATCGTCGGTGCATTTGCATCGGATACCATGGCGCAGAAGTGCTACCATCTGGCCACATATGACATTCCATGATGCGATGTCTCCAAGATCAATAATTGATTGTAACTACGTTATTCTCACCTGCACAAAGGTGTAAATTCATCTCCTAGGCAACTTGCATTTACCAATAAAGCTTACATGCCTTTTAATGCATGATGCATGATCCAAATACACATACAAACATCATTATCACTGTTTTTCACAAACACATGCCATCACTTGGTGGTATCACTTTTCAATGCATCCAGGCCCACCACAACAGCCCGACAGCAAACTGCTATTATTTCCAATCGCATAAACATTTTATCATGTTTTCACAATCATGTAACATTTTTCTTACGTTTTCAAATTGCACAAGTATTTTTCAACATTTTTGCAATCGTGGAAATATTTTCAAAACGTTTTCTAAATCGCGTAGAGATTTTTAAACCTTTTCTCAATCGCGTAATAATTTTAAATCATTTTCTTAATCACGTAGCTTAAAAATCATTATGTTAGAATCACATAAGATTTTTCTAATATTTTTCACTTGCGTAAAGTATTTCTTAGCTTTCTAAATTTATTTTTAAAACTTTCTACATAATGTAGGCATTTTGGCCTTATTTATAATATCTTCTCCCTAAAAATCCTTTAAGTAGTATTTTCTACTATTTCTCACAAAAATTACACTTCCTTGGTTTAATTAGATATTACAACTCAAAATTTTCTAATGCGCTTCAAAACCCAAAGGATGAGCTATACGTTAGTAAATTTCAAGTTTTAATTTGATCTTCTCGTCAAAACCTAATTACACTAAATTAATTCTAAAAATTAGTTTACTTTCTTTTTACCATTAAATTGAGTTCTTGTTAATTAATTACATAAGTCTACACTTATGAAAATAATTTTGGATCTAAAATATCAAATCTTGGCATGTTGGCCAAAAAAAATCCATTTGTGCTTCATAAATTATATTTATTTATTTTCTATCTCATTATTTTTTGTAAAAACTTTTAATCCAATTTCTTGTCATTAAATCACTTAATCCATATTAGTAAAATAATTTAGAACATTTTGCTCTAAAAATTGATGTTGAGGCCGTGAGCCTCTAGGGTTCTTTGGAACCTTCATACACTTCCTCATCATGTGAATCACATCCTACTATATACAGTAATCAATATGCTTTCATAATCACATATTCAAGCATATTATCAAAGCTATAAAGCATATCAATCAAAACCATCACAAATAATGAAAGCTTAAACAATCAAGTGAATAAATTCTTATGAATTTTTCACCATAAACAATTCCATTTCCTCACCACCAACACATGGTTGATGAGGTTAATCTCCCTCTTACCTCAAGGAAGACAAAAATCCTTCTTGTTTGGCCTCCTATGGATTTCATGAATCACCCCAAGAAAATCCTAACAAACTTAAACCAAACCAAAGTCACAAACAAAACTTGAAAATAAGAAACCATGGATCAACCATGGTTTAGAAACTCAAGAATCAAACTTAGGAACAAGAAACAAGAATTTTACCTTGTAGAGTATAAAATCCTAGCTTCATTTCAAGGTAGTAGATGGAAGAACTAAGCTAAGTTCTCAACATGAAAAGGTCTTAGAATAGTGTTTAGGTTTAGAAAATGAGATTGGATGAAATTTTAGAAACTTGGATGGTGTTCTTTCAGTGGCTGGCCAAGAGCTTCTCCAAGGGAAGGAATGGAGTTTTTGTTGTGTTAGGAAGAAAAAAAATCGAGAGAAAGGCTTAAGTCACAAAGTGTAATAGAAATGAAATAGAAATATCATATTTTCTCTAGTGCTTAACGTGAAATGCTTCACAAAGATAGCAAGAAACTTAGCTACCAAGTTTATGAGTAGCACATGGCTTAGGTCACTAGTTGATCACACTTTGGTCACTTGGTTTGCTATTGGTTCATGCTTAAGAAGTCATAGCATCAATCACAAATCCTAGAAGGTGCAAGAACCCTCTTGGCCGTGGAACTCAATGGAGTGAGCCAACCAAGTTTTGATTCAATTTGTTTCCAGATATACTTAACTTAATTAGTTAGTTCATCTAGTTTCATGACTAGTTTCCAAGCCATTTTTGTTGACCAATTTCCATTGGTTTACATTAAGCTTCAAGTCTTCTAATTAGTTCACAAAACAAGTCATCAAGGCTTTTTCTAAAGGCTATTGTCTAATGGATAATAGTTACAGAAACTATTACTCAATGGACATAAGCTACTCATCGCAAGTCAGTAAGTATTGTCCATTGGATAATAAAACACAAAAAAATTTTATTTGATAGTTAAATTCTAAAAATTATAAAATTGAGAACTGTGCTTCTCGGATTTAGGTTAGTAAGCTCCCCGGCTCCAAATAAATCATCGAAGATTTTCCCTGACTCGAAAATTTTTATTTTCTCAGCTCTGGATAAAGCACACACAAAGATCAAAAACGGTCATAGAATAGTCAAAATAAATTTACAGTGCACAAAAACCACAAAACAGTAAAATCATGTATTACTGAGAAATTACAAATTTCGGGGTGTTACACACACAATCCAGCTAATCACTTTCAACCTATTTCGGGTTATCTGTTAATAGCTAGCAATAGATACAATACACATAAAAGGCATTAAAAGCAGTTTAAAATAATATACCCATCAAGAAAATGGTAAGCTTTGCTAGGCTCTTAATAACCCAGTCCTATTCTTGGCAGACAAATATCAAGCAAATGCCCTGCTGAATGCAACAAATGAAGAATAAAAAAGGAATGAGATTATAGAAGCAGAATATCAAATTTTATTATATGCAGTTTAATAATCTTATATTTAAAAAAAAGTTTTTAAAACTGCCTTGTTGAAAATAAAATCGAGTCTAGGGTGCCACTCTCAAAAAAGTATTAATTGAAAAGTTGGTAATATCATCTGATCAACAAGGGAAAAGTGGAGGGAAACATGATGGAGAAGAAGGAGCTGAAACATAAGATGATATGGAGGAATCATCTTCTTCTTCACTCGAACTCTCAGCCTTTATAATATGATGGTTCCTCATGTATCTGTTTTCACTCAAACTCTCAGCCTTACACTAAATGCCTCCACCAGAAGCTCCCTTATTCTCTCTTGGTTACACCTAGCAGTTCTTTAATCTTTTGGAGACAATCCTTTTTATCTAAAAAGAAAAGAATCATCTGGTGTCTTAGTTAGAACCATCATTTTATTTCAGTACATTTTTGTATGTTTTGCATTTTCAATTGAGTGAAGTTTTTAGCACATTTTCTCTCTATTTTGCATTTTTGTACATGAGTTTTCATTTGTTTTAACAAGTTAACTAATCTGTGTGTTGAGAGCGTCAGGAACATAGGATTGCTTGTCAGGAACAAATTGACTGGGATTATTCGAGCTAAGCACAAGGTCAATGAGTTGCCAAAATTTGTTTTGACATTTTTGTATGTTGGTTCTCTTAGTGTTTTAGCAGAATTCGTAATTTATAGGGGTTAACTCTTTCTCCATCCAATTCAGTTCACTACAAGTTTTTATATGTTAGTAATTTATATGTTGGTTATCAAATTTACACCTTAAGGGTAAAAGAGCCACCGTTATTGATAACTCTTTTGGCATATACCCTATGAACTTGAATTTCAAGTACTAAGGGTAAAACTTCCACATACGATTAAAGTTTTATTTTCTTAATCGAGTTAAAATTTGAGCAAAGCCTTAGTTTCTTGTTTGAAATTCAATATTAATGAGCACATGTACCTTTTCAAGATACTACTTATTGTATTGAATCTTGAATTGTCCAAGTTGGACAGTTTGGTAAAAAACTTTTTCTTCACTTGGTCAATAGTTATTCTGTAAATCATATATCTTATAATTGTTGAAATTTCAGTTTGCTACATTTCCTTTTGTTCTCTGGGTACATACTTAATCACAGTAGATCTCACCGCATTCAATTCTTGCACTTGGAGACCAATCGAAAATACTGCCGAAATTTTGTCAAGTATAAAATATGATATTTAAGGAATAACTATTAACCAAGTATTGAAAAAGTTTCTTAATGGGATAGGGTCATACCATGTTAAGAAAAAGATGGAGATTTTGGAAATAATTGATGTTGAGGTTAATAATTGTCATCTTAGTTTACATATAGATGTCATCAATGGGTGATCAGAATAACTTTTCGGTGTCAGAGACAGTAAAGCATTGATAATCATAATTTCCTACATTAATAAAGCCCCATTTTTTAGTCCTTTACACTCTCCATGTACTTAATTGATTGAGTTTGACCATGTTTTGTAAGTTTAGGCTCAAATTGAGCTTAATTGATTTTTCTAGCATTATTAGGATTTTACATTGTTGCTATATTTCGGCCATATATTGAGTTCTATATATTTAAAAATTATGTATCTTACCTTGTAGGAAAGATACAAGAGAGCTCTACAACTTTCGTGGAGCACTAGAGCTTAATTGGATATCTAGTGATCCGAATTGGGCTTGGAAGTCAGAACACGAGTTCTATCATGTAACCTGAGTAATGTGTACTAATTGGTCCATAATTCGGGCTATAGGTGTAATATGGAACTGAAACTAGTGGCATTTGAAAGATAATACATATATATTTAATTCTTATAAAGATCACTTATCCAAAATATGACTTTTAAATGATGTTTTCATCCTTTTACGTAGGCTGACGAGATCAGAGACTTTTCAAGTGATTTTGGTGGCCAAGGAAAGCTAAGGGGTAGAGGATTAACTTTAACTTAGGAGAAAATTAGGATTCTTAAATTTTAAGTCAGTTATTTTTGTATAAATAGGGAACTCGAGATAGATAGAAACCCTAAGTCGTTTTACTTGATTCTTTTGCCTAGAATTTTCTCCTCTTTTGCAAACTGTGTGATGCAGCCATGAAGAACTAAACATTTGAGATCAATCCAAGGATCTTGAGAAAATTTTGGTTTGGCTTTGAGAATCTGCACCTAATTTCAATTTTGAATAAAATTAATTATCTTCTTCTTCTCTTGATTTGGATTTCGAATTGCATGATTAGAGATCTCTATTGTGTGATGTGATCCGATTGGATCTGTAATCCTAATTGAGGTTTATGATTAAATTGTGATTAATTAATTATGGTTTAATCACATGAATTGAAGATGGTTAGGTTGGCAGATTTGTTAATCTAGGTTAACTGAATTCTGGTTGTTAAACTAGCATAGATTGTATGAATCTAGCAATCGTAGGTTTATGAATTATTTGTTAGTTAAATTCTAGGTGATTATCTATCTAGTGTTAAGTTCTATGTGTTAGATGCAGAGATTTTGGTCAATCACAGATTAACTAATTAATTCAATCTAGATGTATGTTTAGTGATCGATGATAAGCCAACTGGGTTTCTGACGGTTTCTTAGATTAGTTGCTTTGCAATTTGATTTTTTCTATATTTAATTATTACGTTTACATTTTGAATACATAATTCCTCCCTGTTTGACCTTGATTTGGTTTGACTGGTATCTTGATCCTCAAGAGACGAGTCAGTTCACTGCCTTATGCTACAAGTTATCGTTAGAACTGGAATTTTGTTATTTGGTTGAGCTCGGCACTGAATCAAATTTGGCGCCATTGTTAGGGATCATTAGATGCTAATTAATTATATCAAGACTTTCCCTAACCCATTTTCTCCTTAGTTTTGGTGGTTTTCAAAGCAAAACGGGTGATTTTTTGTGATTTTTTTGAAAAATGTATGAACAAATGACACGTGCAAAAGATACACTAATAAGAGCAAGTGCATTCTATCACCAAGTAATATAGGACTTTGAGTCCAGTTATCGATCCCACGAGGAATAACTGATAATTACTAAAGTTGTATTATTCTTGTGTTATTTAGACGACCAAAAAGATATGCAAGATTCAATTTAAAAACAGGAAACTAATAAAAATAGTAAAAAGAAATTAAATAAAGAAAAGATAAATAAAGATAGAAAAATGCTAGAGCACAAGGTTCACTTAAGTTTAATTATATAAATCTTCTTTCAAATATAAATAGGTAATTCTTTTGCTAATATTCCCTTATTTGCTATTGAATCCCAATGGTCATGGTGAAATAATATTCTATTCTTAATTTAACCCACCTATTTGGTCATTTAGTTGAATTAATCAAGAATGCAGTAAGCTTTTATTCAAGAGATGAACCAACATACCGTTAATTCCATTGGTAGGAAAAATTGATGTTTAGTCATTCACCAATATAGTCCTAGGCTTAAAATATAGATCCACTCATTGAGTGCGGATGGTCACCGGTCAAACAATGAATTAATAAATGCCAAAAGTGATCAAGTTATGACAAAGATGAAAGTAATATAATAAACCCATAAAGAAATTACCATTATTATATTAGAAATCAAATCCACATAATTATAAACTCAAGATTCCCCCATAGCTCTAGCTATGAGTTTAGTTACACAAACTAATTACAAACAAACTTAAAATATTATACAATCTCATAATAAGAAAATAAAATAAAAGAGAAAAACAAGAGGGAAAGAAAGATCAAAATCCCTTTGCAGAGATTAAGAACTTCAAACCTTCAAGAAATTCTCCATTAGAAATCTTCATAACTGAGAGAAACTGAGAGAAAATGTGTAATTGGCTAGCTGACATGGACAATGATTTTGATGATAACAAACATTAAGATGATGAGAAGATCAAGTCCAAGGTTTTCAAGATTAGCTTTAGGACTTAAGGTCTTTGTAAGGAGACTCATTGGATATCTCATTGATTTTGGACACAAAGAAATATTTTCAAAATTGTTTTAAATTAAATATCACAAATCCAAATCATGGTTTTGAAAGCATTTAAAAGTGTTAAAAGCCTTTTTTCAACAGAGGTATTCGAATACCATTTAAAGGTATTCGAATAACATCCTAGTATCACGTTTTTACAAAGCTTTTTAATCAGAGGTATTCGAATACCTCTGATGGTATTCGAATACGGTATTCGAATACCTCCTGATGGTATTTGAATACCACAGGATTTCTGAAATAGAAAGAAACGGCTATAATTCAAATTTAAATGGATATTAATTGTTTAAACGGCTCTTTTTCTCAAATGCTCTATAAATAGAGACCTTGAGTCTCTTCTAAAGGTTGCCCAACCACTTGAATTATTTTTGCTTGTGTCAAAAACGTGATTCACTATTTTCTCTTATTTTCTGTGCTCTCTTCGCCAAAATCTTGAGATATCCTTAGAGAGCTCCATAGTGCTTCAAGTTGTAATATTTGCTCTGAGTGAGAGTTTCTCTTCTTCATCTATTTCTCTGATATACTGTATTGTGAGGGTGAGGTATCCCTCAATAAAAGGGTGAGGTATCCCTTGTTGTAAAGAAGGTGAGGTATCCTTCAAAGGGGTGAGGTATCCTCTAAGGTTTGTGTAAGGGTGAGGTATCCCCGCAGGCCGAGGCTTTAGCACAAGGGTAGAGTTTCCCGTGTGTGAAAAGTGCTCTATTGTGTAAAGGTTGCAAGCACTGTTTTTAAGCTTGTATTGAATAGTGAAAAATCTCGAACCGTGTTTCGAGGACTGACGTAGGCCACAAGTGGTTGGTGGTCGAACCAGATAAACATCGTGCCTTTTTCTTCTTTCCTTAATCTTTTGTCTTTCTCGCACTTTATTTATTATATCTTGCAATTTAATTTCTAGTTGTTCTTCTTATCTTCATCTTATTCACGCCTTTATTATTTAAATTCAGCATAGTTTATTTGTTTAAGGCTTTTGCGAAAAATTTTTAAATACTCAATTCACCCCTCTTGAGTACCGAAGCCACTTGGGTAACAAGTGGTATCGAGCTAGACTTCTTGTATAAAGAGCTTAGCCGCTTCAAGAGTACATGGCTTCATCAAATGTTTTATCAGAAGAAACTTCCATAAATCGACCACCCTTTTTCAATGGGGATGGTTATGCATATTGGAAGGAAAGAATGAAAATTTTTATCGAGGCTATTGATCTAGATGTGTGGGATGCTGTCGAAAATGGCGCATTTATACCTACACGCGTTGTCAATGGTGTAAAAATCGAGACACCTAGAAATGATTGGTCTAAAGATGATAAAAGAAAAGTTCAAAATAACTTAGTAGCCAAAAACATCATTACCTCAGCTTTGGGGCATGATGAATTTTTTAGAATTTCAAATTGTAAAACTGCTAAAGAAATGTGAGACACTTTACAAGTTACCCATGAGGGTACTAGTGAGGTAAAGAGGTCGAGAATCAATTCTCTAACTCGCGAATATGAATTATTTACAATGAACCAAGGAGAAAGCATTCAAGAAATGCAAAAGAGGTTCACCCACATTGTTAATCATCTTGCATCATTAGGAAAGAATTTTACTAACGAAGATTTGATTAACAAAGTGTTGAGATGTCTTAGCAGGATTTGGCAACCCAAAGTAACAGCTATTGCAGAATCAAGAGACTTATCAACAATGTCTCTAGCCACCCTATTCGGAAAGCTTCAAGAACATGAGCTGGAACTAAATAGGCTCAATCAAAGTGAAGAGCATGATAAAAAGAAGAAGGGAATTGCACTCAAAGCCACTTCTTCCATACTTGAAGATGATGATGAGGATGCTGAAAATTTTGAACTAAGTGAGGAGAATCTTAGTCTCCTTGCGAAAAAATTCGGAAGATTCCTAAAGAAAAAGGGGTTTCAAAGAAGACCACCCCTTCCTCAAAAGAAGGCATATCACAAAGGAGAAGGATCCTCCACTCCTCCAAAATGCTACGAATGTGGAGAATTGGGACACATAAAAATGGAGTGCCCAATCTATCAAAGAAAAGTGGAGAAGTATGAGAAAAGGCACTCAAGGGAAAAGAAAGAAAGAAGAGCCTACATAGCATGGGATGACAACGACATGGACTCCACTGATAGCTCAGATAGCGAAGAAGCTCAACTTTGTCTCATGGCCAAAGGAGAAGAAAAAGAAGAAGAAAGCGACAACGAGGTAAATTCTGACTTATCTCCTTCTTATGATGAATTACAAGATGCCTTTGAAGAATTGCATGACGAATTAATAAGGCTCACTAAATTAATTTCTTCATTTAAGAAAACTATCTCTTCTTTGGAAAATCAAATTCTAATTTTAAATAAAGAGATTGAAGAATTAAAAATTAAAAATGAAACTTTGGGAATTATTGATGCATGCTCATCTCATTCCTCACATGCTTCTACTTGTTTACCTTGTTCTTCATGTCATTTGCTTGAAAATGAAATTGAAGATTTAAAGAACACCCTTGCCAAATTCACATGTGGAAGAGATAATTTAAATATTTTATTAGGAAAACAAAGGGTTGTTTTTCAAAAGGCTGGAATAGGATATAACCCGAATAATCAACACAAATCCTATAAAAATTATTTTGTTAATTCTAGCATCTCATGTAGCCCATTTGTTAAATGTTTCTATTGTGGGAAGAAGGGTCATAGTGCTTCAACATGCAATGTAAGGAAAAATATCAATACAAAAATTGGAACCAAAATGGTATGGGTTCCTAAGGGCACTATACCCAAAACTGACAATCAAGGACCCAAGAAAATTTGGGTACCAAAAACCAAAAATTGAATTGTGTTGCAGGTGTGCTTGATAGCCAAGAGCTAACTTCAGCATTTTTGAAAGTGGTTGCTGCAAGCACAAGACTATAATAAATTCTAAGCTCTCCTTCTTGTCTCTATCAGGTTTGGACTTGCATTCATATGAGTATTTCCATCAAAAGGTAAGCTTTCTTATCTCAAATATGCCTTCTGGATGCAAAATATATGCTTTTATGTTTGAGTTATTCGAATACCTCCCTGTGGTATTCGAATACCATTGCATCTGTACGTGAAAATCAATGTTTTTCTGATAGGTCTATTCGAATACCCTCCCATGGTATTCGAATACCATACATCAGGACAGTTCTTGTGGTTTTATTAGTTTGGGGCATTCGAATACCCAAATGTGTATTCGAATAACCTGAAAAATCTTCATCGGTACTTGTTACATGCTATCTGAGTATTCGAATACCTTACAAGGCATTCGAATACTTGCTCCTTCCGAGTTTATAAAATGTGATGGGTATTCGAATACAGCAAGAGGTATTCGAATACCACATGGCTGAAAGCAAGTTTTTCATCGTCCTCTCTATTTCATTTCTGCTTCTATTCTTTTTTCTTGCATATGCAATGCAAATAACATGCTTTAATCTTATTTCATCAAGCCTTCATTTATGCCTTATATGAAAATCACATGATGTTCTTAAATGCATATTTCTTGGCTTGTTCTTGCCCTTTTATTTTTTTCTAAAATATGCTCAATGTAATTGGCTATTGTTTTGATATACGAACAAGTGCAATAAGTGGTATATGAAATATTTAATATCTATGTTTTTATTGACATATGTCAGATTTATAAGAATTTATTAGCAAGTGGTAAATGCTTAGAACATCTTGACAAGTGATATCAAACAAGTGGTAAATGCTTTACATTTTGACAACAAGTGATATCAAAGTGGTATGAACATAATAACAAGTAATAACAAATGATAACAAATGATATCAAACAAGTGATTTCTTGGCCAAATTAATCGATAAATATATTTTTGCCCTTGAGAATCATTTGCTGCTTTTGCCTCATTGTTTTAAATGTTTATTGGCTTATGAGTTTGACTAACCCCTATGGATCCAACATTAATGGATACCAATGAAAGCACTCTGAATTTTGTTGTAGGGAGAACACTACCTCTAGCATAAATTTAAATGGACAAAATTCATTCAACTTGAGGACATGCATATATTGTTTAATATGATAAAATGGGAGAGAAAAATACTTGCCCCATCTTTTTGATCATGACAAAAGAGGGAGAATGGTATCAAATGTACAAAAGGGGGAGAACAAGTTTAAATGTCTTTGTTTGAGAAAAGTCAAAAAAAAAAGTCAAAACAAAAATAGAAATTGGATTCCAAAAGTAAGGGGGAGCTGCTGTGCACATCTCTGATATAAATCACCTCTTATGAAAAAGAGGGGGAGTAAGTATCTCTAAACTAACTTTGTGAATTTCAATTTATATGAACTAATGCTTTTCTCAAATGTTAGTTTGTCATCATCAAAAAGGGGGAGAATGTAATTGGCTAGCTGACATGGACAATGATTTTGATGATAACAAACATTAAGATGATGAGAAGATCAAGTCCAAGGTTTTCAAGATTAGCTTTAGGACTTAAGGTCTTTGTAAGGAGACTCATTGGATATCTCATTGATTTTGGACACAAAGAAATATTTTTAAAATTGTTTTAAATTAAATATCACAAATCCAAATCATGGTTTTGAAAGCATTTAAAAGTGTTAAAAGCCTTTTTTTTAACGAGAGGTATTCGAATACCATTTAAAGGTATTCGAATAACATCCTAGTATCACGTTTTTTTACGAAGCTTTTTAATCGAGGTATTCGAATACCTCGATGGTATTCAATACGGTATTCGAATACCTCCCGATGGTATTCGAATACCACAGGGATTTCGAAATAGAAAGAAACAAACTATAATTCAAATTTAAATGGATATTAATTGTTTAAACGGCTCTTTTCTCAAATGCTCTATAAATAGAGACCTTGAGTCTCTTCTAAAGGTTGCCCAACCACTTGAATTATTTTTGCTTGTGTCAAAAACGTGATTCACTATTTTCTCCTATTTTCCGTGCTCTCTTCGCCAAAATCTTGAGATATCCTTAGAGAGCTCCATAGTGCTTCAAGTTGTAATATTTGCTCTGAGTGAGAGTTTCTCTTCTTCATCTATTTCTCTGATATACTGTATTGTGAGGGTGAGGTATCCCTCAGTAAAAGGGTGAGGTATCCCTTGTTGTAAAGAAGGTGAGGTATCCTTCAAAGGGGTGAGGTATCCTCTAAGGTTTGTGTAAGGGTGAGGTATCCTCACAGCCGAGGCTTTAGCACAAGGGTAGAGTTTCCTGTGTGTGAAAAGTGCTCTATTGTGTAAAGGTTGCAAGCACCTGTTTTTAAGCTTGTATTGAATAGTGAAAAATCTCGAACCGTGTTTCGAGGATCGGACGTAGGCCACAAGTGGTTGGTGGTCGAACCAGATAAACATCGTGCTCGCTTTTCTTCTTTCCTTAATCTTTTGTCTTTCTGCACTTTATTTATTATATCTTGCAATTTAATTTCTAGTTGTTCTTCTTATCTTCATCTTATTCACGCCTTTATTATTTAAATTCAGCATAGTTTATTTGTTTAAGGCTTTTGCGAAAAATTTTTAAATACTCAATTCACCCCCCCTCTTGAGTACTGAAGCCACTTGGGTAACAAAATGGAATTTTAGAGGTTCAGGGCCGTTTTTCCTTCTGTTGCTGCGCTCAATTTATAGACATTTCGAGTGAACAGTACTCACACGGCCGTGTCTAATGGAGACATGGTCGTGCCTAGTGACATCATTACTTACGCAGCTTACTTAACCATTAAGTTTAGGAGACACTGCCGTGTCTATTGGAGGCACGGTCGTGTCTAAGTGTATTTTCATAGACATGGCCGTGTCTAGTGTAAAAGTTTTTTTTTTTTAGACACGGAACCCTTCCAAAGCTAGAATGGACCTCTTTTGCATTGAAAACTAGGTATCTTTGCTTGTTTTTCTCCAAATGTATTACAACTTTATAAATCTGCAAAAGCAAAGATAAAGATAAGTATCCAACTAAAACTTGTCCGAAAATACAATCAAATCAACACAATTTGTACAATAAAATAGTATAAGATATAAGCTTATCAACTCCCCCACACTTGAGCTTTGCTTGTCCTCAAGCAAAGAATATGAATTAACAACAAGATCAAACTTGGCATCCATAAAAATGAATCAAGGGAAATTTCACAAGTAAAAAGCCCAAGTTTAGCAATCAAATCCAATCAATCAAAGATCATTTAGCATTTAAAACGTTAAAATTCTTTTAGTCTAGCTTGCAACTTTTCTCTTCACCAAACATATGAGATCACTCATCTTTCCATCGCTCAAGTGTTTAAGGACAAAGAGATCACTCAAATTTCTCAAGAAAAATGCAAAACCATAAGCTTGCTTATCAATCTCATCTCCACTTTCAAGTTCACATACATAACAAGAATCAAAAGGACTTTATCTAGTTGTAAAAGGGCCAAGGTAAAGAAGGTAGGAAAAAGATAAATAAGGGCAAAAAGTTTTCATGGATAAATATATTCAAAGAAGATTCTGGCTGAAAAGATGAATATATCATGATGCACAAGGATTTTAACAATTCTCTATTTCAACTCAGTATTTTCATCATTCTTTACCAATAATTCTTTTCCTCTTCTTTTTTTCATATAGATTTTTTATATATATATATATATATATAATTTTGTATTATATATATACTTTTGAAGATATAACAACTTTTCAAGACTTCTAATTCAACACATCAGATGCTCCAAGAAATTGGGTATTCAAAGAAATCATTTTCAGGCTCAAATGGGGCAACTAAAGGGTTATTTTATCAATACAAGTCTAAAAGTCAAGAAAGAATAAAGCATAATTACCTTAATCATATTCAAGTTCGTATGTGAATCATTAAAGCCTCAACAAGATATCAAAGCAAGTTCTAGTACACATTAATCAAGAGAAAACTTACTCCAGAAGAAAAAATTTAATCATTAAAGCTCAAAACTCACTTTCTGGCTAAGTTGGTACAGAAAATAAAAGCAAGCAGACATGACTAATTTTTAAGTAAGATGCTAAATTTCACTTTTCTTAATTGAAAAAGATTGCTTTAAAATCATCATTGAATTGCCCTTTCATCAAATCTCTATCAGCTTAGAATAAATCAAGCAATTAACACACAATTCCAGTTTAATTATTAGTATTACTCAAGTGTTCATCAGTTGTGTTTTTTTTTATAAAATACAATACTAATATACAGTACCCCCCCACACTTAAGATAAACATTGTCCTCAATGTGGAAAAGAAAGAAATGAAGGGGTAAAGAAAAGAGCAACACAACTTGATGAAGAGTGATATAGTGTCAGGGAGAGGAGAAGCGCAAAATTCAGCATCGCAACAGACCCTGCAAAACAAACATAACAAAAATAATAGAAACAACTAAAAGAAAAAAACACAGGTTGCCTCCTGTTAAGCGCTTGGTTAACGTCATGAGCTCGACGTTGCCTTTTTTGGATAAATCAAGGTGGCTTAAAGCAAGAAAAATAGAATGACGCCTTCTTCTTTTCAAAGTAACGACTCAAACCCTTGTCTATTTCTGTGGAGGTGCCTCCATAAACATTTTGAGCTTGAGAAGGACTTGGTTGCTCGAGAAGTACTTTGGCTCCGCTGGGCCTTTGTGGTTTCAATTGATCAATTGATGAAGGGTTAATCTGTGAAGGAGCAAGGATCATCGGAGGACCTTTATCTTTTTCATCCGCTTGAGTTTCCAAAAGATCAACGTCAACATTATATGATTGTGGGGGATCTTTGATAGCTAAGACTTCTTGCTTTTTAGCTTGAACAAAATTGATAGGGGTATGAAGATTTGACATTGGGGAAGATTTAACCTCCCTGAAGACATTTATGGTCACATAATCTCCATCCACTCTTAAGATAAGCTCACCCCGAGGTACATCAATCACCGCTCTTGAAGTTGCTAGAAACGGTCTTCCAAGAATAAGAGAAATATCAGCATCCTTTTCCATATCCAGCACCACAAAATTAACTGGGAAAATAAATTTATCCACCTTCACTAAAACATCTTTCAACACACCGTGAGGGTATGTGAAGGATCTATCAGCCAACTGTAGTGAAATATTGGTGGGCTTTGGTTCTTGCATTCCCAATTTCTTAAACACAGAGAAAGGCATTAAATTAATACTAGCACCTAAATCACATAATGCCTTATCAAGATAAGAAGTACCAATTGAGCAAGGAATAGTAAAACTCCCTGGATCTTTTAATTTCGAGGGTAACTTCTTCAAAAGGATGGCAGAGCACTCCTCATTCAGACAAATCGTCTCAAATTCCTCAAGCTTGTGTTTCTTTGTAATTATTTCCTTCAAGAATTTGACATACTTGGGCATTTGAGAGATGGCTTCAATAAACGGAATGTTGGTTTGCAACTTCTTGAATATCTCCAAGAATTTTGCAAATTCTGTATCTGGCTTAGCGTTCTTGAGCCTCTGAGGAAATGGGATGGATGGCATTTGTGGCTCACTGACCTGCACCACAGGAGGTGCTTCATTTGCCTTCTCATCTAAAGTTTTTCCACTTCTCAGGGTAATTGCATTGACCTATTCCTTTGGAATAGTCTCAGTAGTACTAGGTAATGCCCCTGTTGCTCTTGTTGACATCATAGTGGTCAACTGACTAATTTGTGTCTCCATGGTCTTCATTCTGGCTTCTGAATTCTGCATGTACTTCATTACCAAATCTTCAAAGCTTGGCTTCTCTGCAAGTGCTTGAAAACATGGTGGTGATTGTGGGGCTCTCTGTTGATTCTGCTGATAGCCTTGTTGATTCCCCCATTTGAAATTAGGGTGGTCCCTCCAACCAGGATTGTATGTATTGGCATATGGATTGTACTGTTGCCAGTTGGAATTACCAACAAAATTTGCTGCTTCAGGCTTAGGGGCAAAAGGACTACCAATTTGACAATTTGCACTTACATGTCCTTGTCCACCACATGCTTCACAATTGAGTGGCAGGGCTGCACTGTTGGTTACCAACAAAGTCTCCACCTTTTTCGTCAATGCTTCCAATTGACTCAGAATGTCAGTGGAAGAGTTTACAGCATTCACAATTATTGGTTTCTTAAGAATTTTGTGATCATTTTGCCATTGATAACTGTTCAGTGCCATTTCTTCAATCAATGCATGACTTTGAGTAGGTGTTTTCCTCCAAAGTGAACCTCCCACAGCAGCGTCAATGAGTGAACGGTTTATAGAAGATAAACCATTATAAAAGATCTGGACCTACTTCCAGATAGGAAATCCATGATGTGGACATCTCCTTAATAGCTCTTGAAAGCGCTCCCATGCTTCGTAGATAGTATCTATGTCAAATTGCACAAAAGAAGATATGTCATTCCTTAATTTAGCAGATTTTGAGGGAGGAAAGTACTTTGCCAGAAATTGTTGTGTCAATTGATCCCATGTAGTGATGGAACCCCTTGGTAGTGACGTTAACCATTGACTCGCCCTATCCCTGAAAGAGAAAGGAAAGAGTCGCAATCGAATCGCATCTTCTGTCACTCCATTATATTTTATTGTGTCACACAATTGCAAGAACCTGGCCAAATGATGATTTGGATCGTCTGAAGGCAATCCACCAAATTGAACAAATTTTGAATCATGGAGATCAATGCTAGTTTGATCTCAAAATTGTTAGCCGCCACAACTGGTCTTATAATACTTTCTCCATATCCTTCGGCAGTAGGGATGGAATATTCAAGCATGGTTCTTTCTGTTGGGGCAACTTGTTCATCACGATTCACCTCAATTACTGGTCCTTCCATCCTTTTTATATTTTCTGCTTCAGTTGCAGTATGAGTTTGTTTTCTTAACCTGCGAGTTATTTTCTCAATTTCTGGATCAAACGTTAGATCAAGAAACTGAGAACGAGTGAGCATAAACATGAAAAATGAACAAGTGACAAGTATGAATGTTAGATCAGGTTACTCAATTTTTCTTCTTTTTTTATTTTATATATATTTTTTAAATTATAAGTAACAAACTAATTAAAAGAAATAAAAGTAAAATAAACAAAAATAAAAATAAAAATAAAAATGACTAAAAATAAATATAAAATAACAAAAGCGAAAATGAAATATTAACAAAGGTGTGGTAAAAATTAACCACCAAATAATAATATAATAATAATATTATTAATAATTATAATAATAATAATAATAATAATATAATAATAATATTAATATTAATATTAATATTAATATTAATTATATTAACTTGGATGTGGTAAGAACCAACCACGCAATATATATTAATAAAAAGCGTAAATAAAAAAAATAAAGGTAAAAAGCATAAATAAAGAAAAATAAAAGCAAAAAGCATAAATAAAGAAAAATAAACGCAAAAAGCATAAATAAAAAATAAAAGCAAAAAGTGTAAATAGAAAAAAATAAAATAAAATAAAATAAAAGAAAAATAAAATAAAAATGACAAAATAAAAACAAAAAATAAAAATTATAATAATAATATAATAATATAATAATAATAATATAATAATAATAATATTATTATATTAATAATAATATAATAAACCCGACGAAAAAGTAAAAATTATTATTATATCGTATCCCGCTACTATTCACTGTAGCGGGATTTTCATTTTACTGTTTGTAATAGAAAAATTTTGTCTATTTAACATTTTGTCTTCAGACTTGTAAGGCATTCGAAATTTTGTCTCTTAGAAGTTTCTCTAGTCTTACAAAACAATCTGAGAGTGTGAGTTCTCCTCCCTCTTCCCATCTCCCAAACTTGTAATCTTCAGTTTATTTAATAAAGTTTCAATCTTTTCTATATATGTAACTTTTCTTCTCTTCTCATCCCTTTGCCAGATCTCGCCGTCTTTGACGCACTTCCGGTTCTCACTTTAATGCTTTAAATTTATTTACTTCATTTTCTGCATTTCATTTACATGTAAGCAGTCCGTCTGCATCCTACTTCTCTCTATCCTACTCCTTCTCCCCCTCCGTTTTCCCATGATCTTCGTCCTATAACTCTGATATCAAAGCCTGATGGGGAAGTAGGAAAGTAAATGAATGGAGTTTAAGTTGTTTTTATCTTATTGAACTAGATACTAACGTTGTTATATTATAATGCTTTGATATTTATCTGATCTGCTTATTTCTTTGTTAAATCATGTTATAACCTTTTAAAAACTGGAAGTTATTTCTGGATCTGGATAAGTACACAGTTTATGTTACCCTATCTTGGACTGGACGGTACATAATAACCGTGTTGGATCTTTTCTGTGGGGCTGTAGCAGTAAGTCCCAGTGGTGAAGGGCAGTAAGTCTAATTCGACGATGCTTCCACAAGAAGTGATAGTTTGGGAACGGTGGTGACTTTGGACCAAGATCTGGTAAATGCTTTGCGATGGCTATGGATATGGATATAATTAAGGACTTAAAAGATTAAAATATGATTTAATAACTAATAATCATCTCAGATCTAAATCAAAGTATGAAATAATCTAGTAATCTTAAGATCTAGTTCAGAAGATAAATTTAACTTAAATTTCCTCATATCTGCTTCTATAGAACTTTATGATGGCTATGATATCGGGGGTTTATACATCTTATCTGCTTCTGATCTTTGTTTTTTGTGTTTATATTTTTGTTCTTATATTTGTTCTTATATCTGCTTTGCTTTTCTCTCTTCTGTAACCATGTTACGTTCCTTGTCTTCTGCCTTTTCTAAACTGTCAATCAAATCATCTCAACCATCATCTTCTTCTCTTTCTGAAGAACAATCAAAACAAACTAAAACTGACATCTTTAATGAAGAAATTCATTTTGAAGATATTAATCAAGATTTTGATAATTGAGAAATTCCTAAAGTTTCCACTGACAAACTCTACAAACCTGAAGGTAGTTTCTTTAAGAGTTCTGATTATGTCATTAGAACTGTAGAGAAAACAATCATAATTGAATCTGACGATGAGGAACTTTTCTTATTTTCTGAAGAATCAATTAAAAAACATAAATCAAAATACAACTTTCTGCATGTTGCTTGTGTGCAGGTAGCTGTCAAGCCTTTAATCCGCGATGGGTTAAATGCGTCTATCCTTCTCTGTCTAAGAGATGTTCGTCATAATGAATTCCACGACTCACTGCTTGGAACCGTAGAAACAAGCTTAGGTCATGGCCCAATCTACTTCAATTGCTACCCGGATAAAACGGTTAGTCTCCAAGACAAAAACATCTTAGACTGTCTCTTCTTAAATCTGAAAGTCTGTGGCTTAAACATGAAGCCCGGATCTGTCCCTTTGTCTTTAATCTATAGGATTCAGTACAAAGTTATGAATTCTTCCATCTCTAAAGCATTAAAATCAAAAGAAAAAGGGGTTACAACCTTATTTTTAACTGACACATCTAAGGCCAACATTATTGTCCCAAAAATGATCCGTTGGGAGGATGTTGTTCTCCCTCAAAAATGGACTATGGATGAAGCTGCACCAGCTTTGCCCAGAAAATCTCCTGAGATTCATGAAATTGTCCAACATCAATCTGGAAAAGTCAAACTAACGTTTGACCGAAGAAACTCTTTTAGCTCGTCTAGATCTTTTAGGTCTAATTCAACTAGATCTGATAATTTTAGGTCTGCTGTGTCTAGAAAATCTTTCTCAACTGTAGGATCTTCTTCTTCTATAATCAATTTGCAGGGTTTAGACACATCGTCGACTCTCCCTAAACCAATCTACCGTCAGGAAGATAACCAAGACCAGAGATCTATTCTCTCTCCAACTTTCTCAGATATGAATAACGTCCATGATTAGTACACCATTCGTAATTGATAAACCAACCCTTAAAAAAGACTTCTTTTCCGAGGCATAAATGCCTCATCGGGAATGGTTTTTTGATAATTATAAGGGTAAAAAGAAAACTGAAATCCAAAATAAATGGTATTCATTTATGGAAAACGTCAAAACTAATGTTCCTTTCTTTGACTGGTTTCATGCCTATCTAACTAGGAATGAAATTCCCTACCCTTGGAGCATCGGTCTTATGGAGGATCTGTCTGTTAACGTCTTAACAGTCTGCCATCGCAAGGACGAAACCCTTGTTAAATCCATTCTTCCTCCTCAAAGTTCTTATTTTCTTGATAAGAAAGATAAAAACAATAAACCTGTTATCGCTTCTCCTTTCAAATCTAGAGCTGACGATGAACCCATAGGATCTCAAGATATTAAAAGTCTTATGGAACAAAATAATTATACAAACAAATACCTCCAAGTCTTAGGTGAGAAAATCTTAAACAAAGAACCTAAGAATAAAGAGAAACAATCTGAAGATAAACCTTCAGTTTCTGGAACCAAGATTGATAAAACTGCAATCGAGAAACCAATCTTCAAACCATTTAAAGTTTCCAAACAAGTAAAAGAGTCTATCAAACACTTAAAAAACAAGAGTTTAGGCAATCCTAATTCTAATCCTAATACTGATTTGGTCAGTGAAATTGTCTCAAAACTAAATCGTATTCCGCCTATCGATGTAGTCATTCCGGATACACCTCAATCCGAAACCTCTAGAGTTTCAAAAAAAATCAATAACATCAAACAATCTGATTCCCAGTCTGAACCATATTGTTAATCTGAACAAAGTTCTGTCATCAAAGTCAATCCAGTTATTAGCAAAGTTCTTAACTGGAAAAATCCCTCTAAACTTTATTATCAGCGAGCAACTCCTCCTGACCTGTTGCTTGAAGAACGTGATCCAATGTTTAAATCTTTTAGTGCCAACAATGTCTATGTCTGGGATATCGATGGCAAAACTGAGTATCAAATTCTTAATACTCTTCAAGAAATGACGATGGTTTCTACAGCCTATCAAACTTCCTATGACTGTAGCAATCAGTTTATCTGTGAAGATCTTGTTGTTGGCTTCACTGGACAACTCAAAGGTTGGTGGGATCACTATCTCACTGACACTTAGTGAAACGACATTCAAAATGCCGTCAAAATTGACCCAGAAGGCTATCCTATCCTTAGTGATGGAAAACCTATCCTTGACGGAGTAAACACATTAATCTTCGCCATTGTCCAACATTTCATTGGTGATCCGTCTATCTGGCGTGATAGATCTGCTGAACTTTTGTCTAATCTTAAATGTAAAACCTTAGCTAACTTTAGGTGGTATCGTGATACCTTCCTTACTAGGGTTTATACTCGTGAAGACTGTCAACAACCTTTCTGAAAGGAGAAATTTCTTGCAGGTCTTCCCAAATCTCTAGGTGATAAAGTTAGAGATAAAATCCGTGGTCAATCTCTTAATGGAGAAATCCCTTACGAGCAGTTGAGTTACGGTCAACTCATTGCTTTCATCCAGAAAGTCGCCCTAAAAATCTGTCAAGATGATAAAATCCAATCTCAGCTTGCCAGAGAAAAAGTTCAAACTAAGCGGGAGCTTGGAAACTTTTGTGAACAATTCGGTCTTCCTTGTGCTAGGAAGAAGAAAACTAAACCAAAACCGATTCATGCACAGAATAAAAAATCTAGATACTTTAAACATAAAGCTTCAACCAAACCTAGAAGACTTAAGGAAGAATTTAAGTCAAAACCTCCTATTGACAATGTCAATGTCCCAAAAAAACCTGTAATCTGCTATAACTGTGGCAAACCTGGTCACATTAGCAAATATTGTAGGCTTAAGAAAAAGATAAAAGCCTTAAATCTTGATCAAGCTATTGAAGAACAACTTAATAATCTTCTTATCGAATCATCTGAAGAAGATTCTAAAAAAGAATTTTTTGAAGATTTAAACCAAATCAAAGATGATGATATCCCATCATCTGATGACTGACTCTCCAAAGGTTAATGTTTTAACCAAAGAACAAGATCTTCTGTTTGAAGTTCTGAACTCTGTTGAAAACTCTGAAGAATGAAGTATCTTTTTACAAAAATTCAAAACTATCATTGAAGAATCCTCTTCCAAAACAATGAAAAACCCGATCATAAGAAATAAATATTATCTCAAAGAAACTATCAAGAAGCTTGAGAAAACTTCTAAGAAACCCGTCACTCTTCAAGATCTTCAATCTGAGATTAATAATCTTAAAATTGAAGTTAAAAGACTTAAAGAAGAATAACAACTTCATTCGCTTATCATCTCCCAGTTAGGTGATATGCAGTCAGATTCTTAATCTGAGAAATCTGGATTGATTCTTGAAACATTAGTCTTAACTAACTCTAAGATTCAGAACGATGATGTTGCATTCTGTGACATTATTAACCAATTAAGAATTCAAAAATTCTTCATTAACATTAACATCAAAATCGATGATTTTGTGCTTAACACTATTGCACTGTTTGATACTGGTGCACATTCAAACTGTATTTTGGAAGGAATGGTTCTGACAAAATACTTTGAAAAAACTACTGAGCGGCTCAGCACTGCTAGTGGTTCCAAATTCAAAATACAGTACAAACTTTCATCTGCAATCATCAAAAACCAGGGTTTCCAAGTTGAAACCTCCTTCCTTCTTGTCAAAAATCTCAAAGGTGAAGTAATTCTTGGTACGCCTCTCATCAAGTCTCTCTTCCCTTTGCAAATCACTGATGAAGGTATTATTACCCAGCATCTCAGTAAAACTATCTGTTTCTTTTTCCTTAGGAAACCGATTCTCAAAAGCCTTAATCCAATTGTTAATTTAATTAACAATAAACAAAAATAGATTAATTATCTTAAGGAAGAAATTTCTTATAAGAACATTGAAACTCAGCTTTCTCAACCTCAGGTTCAAAAACGCATTCACTCTCTTCATCTGCAAATCCAAGAATCAATTTGTTCTGACCTTCCTAATGCGTTTTGGGAACGAAAGAAGCATATGGTCGATCTTCCATATGAAAAAGACTTTAACGATGGCATAATCCCAACCAAAGCTCGTCCTATCCAGATGAGTCATGAACTCCTAGATTTCTGTAAAGTCGAAATCAATGATCTTTTATCTAAAGGTCTCATCCGTAAGAGTAAGTCTCCTTGGTCTTGCTCAGCCTTCTATGTCAACAAAGCTACTGAGATCGAAAGAGGAGCTCCGCGCCTTGTCATAAACTATAAACCGCTTAATCAAGCTCTTCAATGGATTAGGTATCCTATTCTTAATAAAAAAGATCTTCTCAAACGTCTCTACTCAGCCAAAATCTTTTCCAAATTTGACATGAAATCTGGATTCTGGTAAATCCAACTCAAGGAGAGTGATCGCTATAAGACGGCTTTCACTGTACCTTTTGGGCAGTACGAATGGAATGTAATGCCCTTTGGTCTGAAGAATGCTCCTTCGGAGTTTCAGAGGATCATGAATGAAATCTTCAATTCATATTCAAACTATACAATCGTGTACATTGATGATGTTCTTGTATATTCCCAATCGATTGATCAACATTTCAAACATATTAATATGTTTATTAATGTAATTAAGAAAAATGGTTTAGCTATTTCTAAATCTAAAATCAATCTGTTTCAAGCCCAGATTCGGTTTCTTGGTCATAATATTTATCAAAGAACTATTAATCCAATCAATAGAGTTATTGAATTTACTGACAAATTCCCTAATCAAATTATTGACAAAAATCAGTTTCAAAGGTTTCTTGGTTGTTTAAACTATGTTGTTGATTTCCTTCCCCAGCTTAGCAATCTCATCAAACCTCTGCATGATTGTCTGAAAATTAACCCACCTCCGTGGTCAGACATCCATACAGGTATTGTCAAACAGATTAAATCTCAGGTGAAGTCTCTTCCATGTCTTTACCTTCCCAATCCTGAAGCTTTCAAAATTGTCGAAACTGATGCCTCAGACATTGGTTATGGTGGCATTCTCAAACAACGTGTCGCAGACAAAGAGCTTGTCATTGCATATGCATCAAAACTTTGGAATTCTGCCCAACAGAATTATTCAATTGTGAAAAAAGAAATTTTGGCAATTGTTTTATGCATCACAAAATTTCAGTCTGACCTTTTAAATCAAAAGTTTTTAGTTCGTGTTGACTGTAAATCGACTAAAGTCATTTTGTTAAAAGATGTTAAAAATTTAGCTTCAATACAAATTTTTGCTAGATGGCAAGCCATCCTTTCTGTCTTTGATTTTGATATTGAATATATCAAAGGAACCTCAAACACTTTGCCTGATTACCTTACTCGTGAATATCTTCAGGGTAAGTAGCAGCATGCCTCGAGGAGGCTCATCATCCTCATCATTCCCTTCTCACAGAAGGGGCAACAAAGGTAAGTTAGTTCTATCCGAATTAACTAAAAAACAATCTTCTGAGTCATCTGCTCTTTCAGAGTCTTCTACTCAGGTTCAAACCTCTCAATCTGGTACCCGTAAACAAACAATTGATGACTACCCTGTCCAAACACTACAAGCCTTTCAACAGCAAGGCCTCACCAAACTCCCCAGAGAGTCATGGGCTGACATAGCCTCCCAAGAAGACCTTGAATCCCTCATCCAGAAACAGAAAAATAAGGAAATTGTTATCAATTCCCCTAACAAACAGATTGTCCCATCCCAACCTTGCCCGGTCCAATCCCAAACTGATTATATTACCAAAACAGAGCCTGTCCTACCGGTCATGCAAATGGAAAGGGATTTCTGGGATGTTAATCCCAGAGCCGTTGCAGAAAGAGTCTTTCCAAAAGGATTCTTATTCAAACCCTCATCTCTCATAAAAGACCAAAAATTTTATGAATATGTCCTCCTTGCTTCTGGATCTGTGTCTGTGAAGCATTTCAAAGAAAATGAAATTGTTTATTACTCAACCTATCAGATTTTGAAGTTCGTTTCTCCCTCCGATTAGGGACAAGAATTCTATTTGACTAAAAAAATTTCAAAAATTTATAACCCCATTGGTTATGATTACTTTGACTACCTCCAGGCTTGGTATTCTATGTTCTGGATTAAAACTGAAGCTGATCGTCATTCTTGGCTTATCTATTTCAAGAGAAATATCAAGTATGACTTCCAAAATTGGTTCGCTCAATGGTGGGCTTTCTTTGGTCCTATCCCTGACATCCTTGCTGCTAATGTTCTTGAAGGATTTAAGTACTTTGAGAAGCGATTTGATCGTACCGACCCCTGGCCTATCGAATTGCACTTCTTCTCCAAGTTCTCAATCTCATGGGTTTGCTCATGTCAGTTTGTCTACCACAAGGGATTTCCAGGATTCCTACCTTTTATGGACAGACAAGTATCTGTTAAATGGTGGCGTAAGTTTGACGGTTGTCATGCCACCATTGATGGAGTAAAACATTGGTTTAGCCAAAACTAGAAAACTCTGAAGTCTGCTGATCCCGAGACTAGCATCTTCTTGAATCAGAGGGCTCATGCTACTGCGGCTCTCAATGCATCAACTTCAAAGGAAGAATTTGAAGAAAATCTTAGAATCATTCTCTAGATTATTGAAGAGGAGAAATCTGAGTCTAAGTCTAAAGACAAATCAGAATATGGCTCTCAAAACAAATCAGATTCTGGTTCATATAATCAAAATGAAGATGATCATCTTTGCAGTCATCGTTCATCCTTTATGTGAGCATGAGAAAACTATTTGCTACTGTTCACTGTAGTGGGATTTTCATTTTATTGTTTGTAATAGAAAAATTGTCTATTTAACATTCTGTCTTCAGACTTGTAAGGCATTCAAAATTTTGTCTCTTAGAAGTTTCTCTAGTCTTACAAAACAATCTGAGAGTGTGAGTTCTCCTCCCTCTTCCCATCTCCCAAACTTGTAATCTTCAGTTTATTTAATAAAGTTTCAATCTTTTCTATATATGTAAGTTATTCTTCTCTTCTCATCCCTTCACCGGATCTCGCCATCTTTGACGCACTTCTGGTTCTCACTTTAATGCCTTAAATTTATTTACTTCATTTTCTGCATTTCATTTACATGTAAGCAATCCGTCTGCATCCTACTTCTCTCTATCCTGCTCCTTCTCCCCCTCCGTTTTCCCGTGATCTTCGCCAATAATCAGATTCTGTTTTCCCCATCTGGTATCAGAGCCTGATGGGGAAGTAGGAAAGTAAATGAACGGAGTTTAAGTTATTTTTATCTTATTGAACTGGATACTAACATTGTTATATTATAATGCTTTGATACCAGAGTTATAAGGCAAAGATCATGGGGAACGGAGGGGGAGAAAGAGCAGGATAGAGAGAAGTAGGATGCAGACAGACTGCTTACATGTAAATGAAATGTAGAAAATGAAGTAAATAAATTTAAAGCATTAAAGTGAGAACCAGAAGTGCGTCAAAGACGGTAAGATCTGGCGAAGGGATGAGAAGAGAAGAATAAGTTACATATATAGAAAAGATTTAAACTTTATTAAATAAATTGAAGATTACAAGTTTGGGAGATGGGAAGAGGGAGGAGAACTCATACTCTCAGATTGTTTTGTAAGACTAGAGAAACTTCTAAGAGACAAAAATTTCGAATGCCTTACAAGTCTGAAGATAGAATGTTAAATAGACAAAATTTTATTATTACAAACAGTAAAATGAAAATCTCGCTACAGTGAACAGTAGCAAATAGTTTTCTACCGCTCGCTACAAAGGAATGGAAAGTGAAAGATGACCCCTTCTGCTACAAGAATCAACCCGCAAGGATGACTATTCATCATCACTGAGATTGACACTTTGACTGTCAAGATCTTTGCCAAAACAGTCGTCTTCATTTTGATTATATGAACCAGAATTTGATTTGTTTTGAGAGCCATATTTTGATTTGTCTTTAGACTTAGACTCAGATTTCTCCTTTTCAATATTCTGGAGAATGATTCTAAGATTTTCTTCAAATTCTTCCTTTGAAGTTGATGCATTGAGAGCCGCAGTAGCATGAGCCCTCTGATTCAAGAAGATGCTAGTCTCGGGATCAGCAGGCTTCAGAGTTTTCTGGTTTTGGCTAAACCAATGTTTTACTCCATCAATAGTGGCATAAGAACCGTCAAACTTACGCCACCATTTAACAGATACTTGTTTGTCCATAAAAGGTAGGAATCCTGGAAATCCCTTGTGGTAGACAAACTGCCTTGAGCAAACCCATGAGATTGAGAACTTGGAGAAGAAGTGCAATTCGATAGGCCACGGGTTAGTAGAATCAAATCGCTTCTCAAAGTACTTAAATCCTTCAAGAACATTAGCAGGAAGGATGTCAGGGATAGGACCAAAGAAAGCCCATCATTGAGCGAACCAGTTTGGGAAGTCATACTTAACATTTCTCTTGAAATAGATAAGCCAAGAATGACGATCAGCTTCAGTTTTAATCCAGAACATAGAATACCAAGCCTGGAGGTAGTCAAAGTAATCATAACCAATGGGGTTATAAATTTTTGGAAATTTTTTAGTCAAATAGAATTCTTGTCCCCAATCGGAGGAAGAAACGAACTTCAAAATCTAACAGGTTGAGTAATGAACAATTTCATTTTCTTTGAAATGCTTCAGAGAAACAGATCCAGAAGCAAGGAAGACATATTCATAAAATTTTTGGTCTTTTATAAGAGATGAGGGTTTGAATAAGAATCCTTTTAGAAAGACTCTTTTTGCAGCGGCTCTGGGATTAACATCCCAGAAATCCCTTTCCATTTGCATGACCGGTAGGACAGGCTCTATTTTGGTAATATAACCAGTTTGGGATTGGACCGGGCAAGGTTAAGATGGGATAATATGTTTGCTAGGGGAATTGATAACAATTTCCTTGTTTTTCTGTTTCTGGATGAGGGATTCAAGGTCTTCTTGGGAGGCTATGTCAGCCCATGACTCTCTGGGGAGTTTGGTGAGGCCTTGCTGTTGAAAGGCTTGTAGTGTTTGGATAGGGTAGTCATCAATTATTTATTTACGGGTACCAAATTAAGAGGTTTGAACCTAAGTAGAAGACTCTGAAAGAGTAGATGACTCAGAAGATTGTTTTTTAGTTAATTCGGATAGAACTAACTTACCTTTGTTGCCCCTTCCGTGAGAAAGGAATGATGAGGATGATGAGCCTCCTCGAGGCATGCTGCTACTTACCCTGAAGATATTCACGAGTACGGTAATCAGGCAAAGTGTTTGAGGTTCCTTTGATATATTCAATATTAAAATCAAAGACAGAAAGGATGGCTTGCCATCTAGCAAAAATTTGTTTTGAAGCTAAATTTTTAACATCTTTTAACAAAATGTCTTTAGCCGATTTACAGTCAACACGAATTAAAAACTTTTGATTTAAAAGGTCAGACTGAAATTTTATGATGCATAAAACAATTGCCAAAATTTCTTTTTTCACAATTGAATAATTCTGTTGGGCAGAATTCTAATGTTTTGATGCATATGCAATGACAAGCTCTTTGTCTGCGACACGTTGTTTGAGAATGCCACTATAACCAATGTCTGAGGCATCAGTTTCGACAATTTTGAAAGCTTCAGGATTGGGAAGGTAAAGACATGGAAGAGACTTCACCTGAGATTTAATCTATTTGACAATACCTGTATGGATGTCTGACCACAGAGGTGGGTTAATTTTCAGATGATCATGCAGAGGTTTGATGAGATTGCTAAGCTGGGGAAGGAAATCAACGACATAGTTTAAACAACCAAGAAACCTTTGAAGCTGATTTTTGTCAATAATTTGATTAGGGAATTTGTCAGCAAATTCAATAACCCTATTGATTGGATTAATAGTTCCTTGATAAATATTATGACCAAGAAACCGAATCTGGGTTTGAAACAGATTGATTTTAGATTTAGAAATAGCTAAACCATTTTTCTTAATTACATTAATAAACATAATAATATGTTTGAAATGTTGATCAATCGATTGGGAATATACAAGAACATCATCAATGTACATGATTGTAAAGTTTGAATATGAATTGAAGATTTCATTCATGATCCTCTGAAACTCCGAAGGATCATTCTTCAGACCAAAGGGCATTACATTCCATTCATACTACCCAAAAGGTACGGTGAAAGCCGTCTTATAGCGATCACTCTCCTTGAGTTGGATTTGCCAGAATCCAGATTTCATGTCAAATTTGGAAAAGATTTTGGCTGAGTAGAGACGTTTGAGAAGATCTTTTTTATTAAGAATAGGATACCTAATCCATTGAAGAGCTTGATTAAGCGGTTTATAGTTTATGACAAGGCGCAGAGCTCCTCTTTCGATCTCAGCAGCTTTGTTGACATAGAAGGCTGAGCAAGACCAAGGAGACTTACTCTTACGGATAAGACCTTTAGATAAAAGATCATTGATTTCGACTTTACAGAAATCTAGGAGTTCATGACTCATCTGGATAGGACGAGCTTTGATTGGGATCATGCAATCGTTAAAGTCTTTTTCATATGGAAGATCGACCATATGCTTCTTTCGTTCCCAAAACGCATTAGGAAGGTCAGAACAAATTGATTCTTGGATTTGCAGATGAAGAGATTAAATGCGTTTCTGAACCTGAGGTTGAGAAAGCTGAGTTTCAATGTTCTTATAAGAAATTTCTTCCTTAAGATAATTAATATGTTTTTGTTTATTGTTAATTAAATTAACAATTGAATTAAGGCTTTTGAGAATTGGTTTCCTAAGGAAAGGGAAACAGATAGTTTTACCAAGATGTTGGGTAATAATACCTTCGTCAGTGATTTGCAAAGGGAAGAGAGACTCGATGAAAGGCGTACCAAGAATTACTTCATCTTTGAGATTTTTGACAAGAAGGAAGGAGGTTTCAACTTAGAAACCCTAGTTTTCGATGATTGCAGATGAAAGTTTGTACTATATTTTTAATTTGGAACCACTAGCAGTGCTGAGCCACTCAGTAGTTTTTTCAAAGTACTTTGTTGGAACCATTCCCTCCAAAATACAGTTTGAATGTGCACCAGTATCAAACAGTGCAACAGTGTTAAGAACAAAATCATCGATTTTGATGTTAATGTTAATGAAGAATTTTTGAATTCTTAATTGGTTAATAATGTCATAGAATGCAACATCATCGTTCTGAATCTTAGGGTTAGTTAAGACTAATGTTTCAGGAATCAATCCAGATTTCTCAGATTCAGAATCTAACTGCATATCACCTAACTGGGAGATGATAAGCGAATGAAGTTGTTGTTGTTCTTTAAGTCTTTTAACTTCAATTTTAAGATTATTAATCTCAGATTGAAGATCTTGAAGAGTGACGGGTTTCTTAGAAGTTTTCTCAAGCTTCTTGATAGTTTCTTTGAGATAATATTTATTTCTTATGATCGAGTTTTTCATTATTTTGGAAGAGGATTCTTCAATGATAGTTTTGAATTTTTGTAAAAAGATACTTCGTTCTTCAGAGTTTTCAACAGAGTTCAAAACTTCAAACAGAAGATCTTGTTCTTTGGTTAAAACATTAACCTTTGGAGAGTCAGAATCTTCATCAAATGATGGGATATCTTCATCTTTGATTTGGTTTAAATCTTCAAAAAATTCTTTTTCAGAATCTTCTTCAGATGATTCGATAAGAAGATTATTAAGTTGTTCTTCAACAGCTTGATCAAGATTTAAGGCTTTTATCTTTTTCTTAAGCCTACAATATTTGCTAATGTGACCAGGTTTGCCACAGTTATAGCAGATTACAGGTTTTTTTGGGACATTGACATTGTCAATAGGAGGTTTTGACTTAAATTCTTCCTTAAGTCTTCTAGGTTTGGTTGAAGCTTTATGTTTAAAGTATCTAGATTTTTGATTCTATGCATGAATCGGTTTTGGTTTAGTTTTCTTCTTCCTAGCACAAGGAAGACCGAATTGTTCGCAGAAGTTTCCAAGCTCCCGCTTAGTTTGAACTTTTTCTCTGGCAAACTGAGGTTGGATTTTATCATCTTGACAGATTTTTAGGGCGACTTTCTAGACGAAAGCAATGAGTTAACCGTAACTCAACTACTCATAAGAGATTTCTCCGTTAAGAGATTGACCATGAATTTTATCTCTAACTTTATCACCTAGAGATTTAGGAAGACCTGCAAGAAATTTCTCCTTCTAGAAAGGTTGTTGATAGTCTTCACGAGTATAAACCCTAGTAAGGAATGTATCACGATACCACCTAAAGTCAGCTAAGGTTTTACATTTAAGATTAGACAAAAGTTCAGCAGATCTATCACGCCAGATAGACGGATCACCAATGAAATGTTGGACAATGGCGAAGATTAATGTGTTTACTCCGTCAAGGATAGGTTTGCCATCACTAAGGATAGGATAGCCTTCTGGGTCAATTTTGACGGCTTTTTTTATGTCGTTTCACTGAGTGTCAGTGAGATAGTGATCCCACCAACTTTTGAGTTGTCCGGTGAAGCCAGCAACAAGAACTTCACAGATAATCTGATCGCTACAGTCATAGGAAGTTTGATAGGCTGTAGAAACCATCGTCATTTCTTGAAGAGTATTAAGAATTTGATACTCAGTTTTGCCATCGATATCCCAGACATAGACATTGTTGGCGCTAAAAGATTTAAACGTTGGATCATGTTCTTCAAGCAACAGGTCAGGAGGAGTTGCTCGCTGATAATAAAGTTGAGAGGGATTTTTCCAGTTAAGAACTTTGCTAATAACTGGATTGACTTTGATGACAGAACTTTGTTCAGATTAACAATATGGTTCAGACTGGGAATCAGATTGTTTGATGGCATTGATATTTTTTGAAACTCTAGAGGTTTCGGATTGAGGTGTATCCGGAATGACTGCATCAACAGGCGGAATACGATTTAGTTTTGAGACAATTTCACTGACCAAATCAGTATTAGGATTAGAATTAAGATTGCCTAAATTCTTGTTTTTTAAGAGTTTGATAGACTCTTTTACTTGTTTAGAAACTTTAAATGGTTTGAAGATTGGTTTCTCGATTGCAGTTTTATCAATCTTGGTTCCAGAAACTGAAGGTTTATCTTCAGATTGTTTCTCTTTATTCTTAGGTCCTTTGTTTAAGATTTTCTCACCTAAGACTTGGAGGTATTTGTTTGTATAATTATTTAGTTCCATAAGACTTTTAATATCTTGAGATCCTATGGGTTCATCGTCAGCTCTAGATTTGAAAGGAGAGGCGACGACAGATTTATTATTTTTATCTTTCTTATCAAGAAAATATGAACTTTGAGGAGGAAGAATGGATTTAACAAGGGTTTCGTCCTTGCGATGGCAGACTGTTAAGACGTTAACAGACAGATCCTCCATAAGATCGATGCTCCAAGGGTAGGGAATTTCATTCCTAGTTAGATAGGCATGAAACCAGTCAAAGAAAGGAACATTGGTTTTGACGTTTTCCATAAATGAATACCATTTATTTTGGATTTCAATTTTCTTTTTACCCTTATAATTATCAAAAAACCATTCCCGATGAGGCGTCCATGCCTTGGAAAAGAAGTCTTTTTTAAGGGTTGGTTTATCAATTATGAATGGTGTACTAATCATGGACATCATTCATATCTAAGAAAATTGGAGAGAGAATAGATCTCTGGTCTTGGTTATCTTCCTGACGGTAGATTGGTTTAGGGAGAGTCAACGATGTGTCTAAACCCTGCAGATTGATTGTAGAAGAAGAAGATCCTACAGTTGAGAAAGATTTTCTAGACACAGCAGACCTAAAATTATCAGATCTAGTTGAATTAGACCTAAAAGATCTAGACGAGCTAAAAGAGTTTCTTCAGTCAAACGTTAGTTCGACTTTTCCAGATTGATGTTGGACAATTTCATAAATCTCAGGAGATTCTCTGGGCAAAGCTGGTGCAGCTTCATCCATAGTCCATTTTTGAGGGAGAACAACATCCTCCCAACGGATCATTTTTGGGAAAACAATGTTGGCCTTAGATGTGTCAGTTAAAAATAAGATTGTAACCCCTTTTTCTTTTGATTTTAATGCTTTAGAGATGGAAGAATTTATAACTTTGTACTGAATCCTATAGATTAAAGACAAAGGGACAGATCTGGGCTTCATGTTTAAGCCACAGATTTTCAAATTTAAGAAGAGACAGTCTAAGATGTTTTTGTCTTGGAGACTAACCGTTTTATCCCGGTAACAATTGAAGTAGATTGGGCCATGACCTAAGCTTGTTTCTATGGTTCCAAGTAGTGAGTCGTGGAATTCGTTATGACGAACATCTCTTAGACAAAGAAGGATAGACTCATTTAACCCATCGCGGATTAAAGGCTTGACAGCTACCTGCACACAAGCAACATGCAGAAAGTTATATTTTGATTTGTGTTTTTTAATTGATTCTTCAGATAATAAGTAAAATTTCTCATCGTCGAATTCAATTATGATTGTTTTCTCTACAGTCCTAATAATATAATCAGAACTCCTAAAGAAACTACCTTCAGGTTTGTAGAGTTTATCTGTGGAACTTTAGGAATTTCCCAGTTGTCAAAATCTTGATTAATATCTTCAAAATGAATTTCTTCATTAAAGATGTCAGTTTTAGTTTGTTTTGATTGTTCTTCAGAAAGAGAAGAAGATGATGGTTGAGATGATTTGATTGACAGTTTAGAAAAGGTAGAAGACAAGGAACGTAACTTGGTTACAGAAGAGAGAAAAGCAAAGCAGATATAAGAATAAATATAAGAACAAAAATATAAACACAGAAAAACAAAGATCAGAAGCAGATAAGATGTATAGACCCCCGATATCATAGCCATCATATAGTTCTATAGAAGCAGAAATGAGGAAATTTAAGTTAAATTTATCTTCTGAACTAGATCTTAAGATTACCCGATTATTTCATACTTTGATTTGGATCTGGACATAATTAAGGACTTAGAAGATTAAAATATAATTTAATAACTTATAATCATCTCAGATCTGGGATTTCTAGGATTCCTACCTTTTATGGACAGACAAGTATCTGTTAAATGGTGGTGTAAGTTTGACGATTCTCATGCCACTATTGATGGAGTAAAACATTGGTTGAGCCAAAACCAAAAAACTCTAATATAATAATAATATAATAATAATATAATAATAATATAATAATAGTATAATAATAATATTATTATTATAATAAGATATAAGAATAATAATAATAGACAAAAATAAAACACAGATAATAAAAGTAAACAAAGCAAATATAATACAAATAAAAGAAAAGTTTGTCTAAATTAACTAGAACTTTACGCCTTTAATATTACCAAATTTATTTCCCGACAACGGCACCAAAAACTTGACACGTGCAAAAGATACACTAATAAGAGCAAGTGCACTCTATCACCAAGTAATATAGGACTTTGAGTCCAGTTATCGATCCCACGAGGAATAACTGATAATTACTAAAGTTGTATTATTCTTGTGTTATTTAGACGACCGAAAAGATATGCAAGATTCAATTTAAAAACAGGAAACTAATAAAAATAGTAAAAAGCAATTAAATAAAGAAAAGATAAATAAAGATAGAAAAATGCTAGAGCACAAGGTTCACTTGAGTTTAATTATATAGATCTTCTTTCAAATATAAATAGGTAATTCTTTTGCCAATATTCCCTTATTTGCTATTGAATCCCAATGGTCATGGTGAAACAATATTCTATTCTTAATTTAACCCACCTATTTGGTCATTTAGTTGAATTAATCAAGAATGCATTAAGCTTTTATTCAAGAGATGAACCAACATACCGTTAATTCCATTGGTAGGAAAAATTGATGTTTGGTCATTCACCAATATAGTCCTAGGCTTAAAATATAGATCCACTCATTGAGTGCGAATGGTCATCGGTCAAACAATGAATTAATAAATGCCAAAAGTGATCAAGTTATGACAAGGATGAAAGTAATATAATAAACCCATAAAGAAATTACCATTATTATATTAGAAATCAAATCCATATAATTATAAACTCAAGATTCCCACATAGCTCTAGCTATGAGTTTAGTTACACAAACTAATTACAAACAAACTTAAAATATTATACAATCTCATAATAAGAAAATAAAATAAAAGAAAAAAAAAAAGAGAGAAAGAAAGATCAAAATCCCTTTGCAGAAATTAAGAACTTCAAACCTTCAAGAAATTCTCCATTAGAAATGTTCCTAACTGAGATAAACTGAGAGAAAATGAAATTCTGGAGGTTCAGGGTCGTTTTCCCTTCTGCTGCTGTGCTCAATTTATAGACATTTCGAGTGAACAGTACTCACATGGCCATGTCTAAGGGAGACATGGCCATGCCTAGTGACATCATTGCTTGCGCAGCTTACTTAACCATTAAGTTTAGGAGACACGGCCGTGTCTAAGTGTATTTTGGTAGACATGGCCGTGTCTAGTGTAAAAGTTTTTTTTTTTTAGACACGGAACCCTTCCAAAGCTAGAATGGACCTCTTTTGCATTGAAAACTAGGTATCTTTGCTTGTTTTTCTCCAAATGTATTACAACTTTATAAATCTGCAAAAGCAAAGATAAAGATAAGGATCCAACTAAAACTCGTCCGAAAATACAATCAAATCAACACAATTTGTACAATAAAATACTATAAAATATAAGCTTATCAACAAACATGCTCAGAATGAGGTGAAACTTGGTCAGTTTAAAGAAAATGGCCTAATAAACAAGGCTCACGTATAAACTATGAGGTCACCCCTGGTTTGCCTAAATTCCATCGTTTAGACACTTTTTCAATTTTTTAAGATTTTTTATTTCATTTTTGAGTTTCATTTGTGTGTAATTTCATGTTGGGTGGTCCCATAATTTTTAAAAACCTATAGATATAGTTTCTGTTGAGTTTTTGTGAGATTTTTTACCATTGCTTTGTGTTTTTATGTTTTGAGTCAGTTTTGAGTCCCTATAGTGCTATCTGAGGCATGACTATAGGTCTTCTGATAGTCATATAGTTGACATTGACACTGAAATTGAAAGAACCTTGCATGTATTGAATAGGACTCGTAGAATTAGTGAATTTGAAATAGAATCTGACATTGAAAGAATAACATTTGAGGTTAAAACTGACATTGAATTTGAAACTGAAGGTGAGCATATAGATAACACTACATCTATGGCTGATAACAATCAAAATAGGACCTTAAAGGAACTAGTTGCACTTGATGTGAACTATTAACCATTGTGCTTTCAATATCTAGATTTGGATGCTGATTTTGAACTTAAGTCTGGTTTGATTCACTTGTTGTCTATGTTTCATGGCCTTGTAGGAGAGGACCTTCACAAGCACTTAAAGGAGTTCCATGTAGTTTGTTCCACCATGAAACTACAAGGAATTATAAAGGAATATATCAAGCTAAGAGTTTTTCCCTTTTCATTAGATGGTGTAGCCAAAGACTGGTTATACTACTTGCAACCAAGTACTATCACTTGCTGAAATGACATGAAGAGACTGTTTCTAGAGAAGTTTTTCCCTGCCTCAAGAGCTGTTGTAATCAGAAAGGATATATGTGGGTCAAACAGATGAGTGGGGAGACCTTGTATGAATACTGGGAGAGATTTAAGAAATTATATGCAAGCTGCCCACACCACCATATTAGTGATCAGCTGTTGATACAATACTTTTATGAAGGCTTGTTGCCAATGGACAAAAACATGGTGGATGCTACAAGTGGAGGTGCCTTAGTTGATAAAACCCAGTTGCTGCTAGAGACTTGATTGCAAACATGACTGTCAACTCACAGCAATTTGGTACCAAAATGATAACTCCAACTCGATGAGTCAACGAAGTCCAGCTTTCTAATGTTGATCAACAAAGACTATAACATAGACTTAATGAGCTGACCTCTTTGATAAGACTATTGGCAATAGAGAAGCACTAACCATTTGTACAAGTACCTGCTCGAGTGTGCTGTATATGTTCTTGTCCTTCACACCCCACAAATGCATGCCCTATGTAACACCCTCCGTAGGGCATTACATTTCCGACTACAAACTTATAATCTGAAAATCATTTCATAAAAGTATTTGAGTTATAAAACATGAGTTTTAAAATTTCTTTTCGTGAAACATAAACTGACCATAATTTATAAGTAATACTGAAAAATAGATTTAAATTGATTAGTATACATCACAGACACCACATAATATTTAACAGTACTTATTCCGTTTTGTATCCATCTCGACGCGTCAGATATCTGTTCCTCCGCAAAACTGCACATTGTCGAAACTGGGAAGATCACTCCTCGCTGTCATCCCCAAACTCGAACTATTGCCTCCAGTTAAGTCTAAGAAGTTTGCTTCGTCTACTATACAAATTTTAACAATACAAACACAAACAGACAGTACAGTGAAGATGTGAGATCCCCTTTCATCAATACTAGTATGGTAGCAAAGAATGATACGAATGACAAAGTCATTTCATTCATACAGATATCACAATTATATTCATGTCATCATTTCATAAATAATTTCAATAACCATATATCACAATAAAATAAATAATAACAGTTTTATCATAACGAATATCATCAATATATGTGAAATGATTATGTCACACTACTTGAACATTGATCATGCTACAACAATATGTGTACTGACCATGTGTATGCATACTGAACCAATTCCTACTCTATGGAGCTAAACTCAATTTTAGAGATGAATGGCCCAGAAGATCTGCCAGCCTCAATAACAGTCTTCACCGAGCGCAAAAAGAGATAGTGTTTATCGGTTCCTCGTCAGTGCATTGCAACGATTCATCATGGTCAGAGGATCATAATGTGATAACATAATCACTAGATGACTCACCTCGCCCTAACGCACCCTAAGATCCCTCATGGATCACACTATTCGATTCTCATTCACTCCTAGGCCCAACCAGCCATAATAGCCACCGGCTATATTCTGTTTAATGCATGATACCTCAATGCATATCTCAATTTCATTTCATGCATATCTCAATTTCATCTTTAGACTGTTCCCAAATGAGATTAGAACAACTGCTCATACAATTGTCTAATGTCATAAGATCAATGAATATTATATAATCGCTCATACAATTACATAATATCACTGATACATCCAGTTCCAATACATCAGTTCTTACAACAACTTTGTTGTATTTTCAATCGCATATCATTTTTAACGCGTTTTCACAATCGCGTAACACTTTTGTTACGTTTTCAAATCGCATAACCATTTTCTAACGTTTTCTTATTCACGTAAAATATTTCAACGTTCTCCAAATCGCGTAACTTAAAAATCATATTTTTAAGTCGCATAAATCATTTTTCATCATTTTCAACTACGTAAAATATTTCTTAATATTCCAAACATCATTTTGGACTTTCCAAAAATTAATACAATTTCTAACTTCAAATCCCACACTTTCTCACTTAAAAATCCTCTACGTAATATTTTTCATCATTTTCCCAAAATCAATATTTCGTTTATATCAATTATTCCAACTTAAAATTTTCTAACGTGCCTCAAAACTCAACAGGTGAGCTATACGTCAGTAAACTTCAAGTCACCAATTTATTTCTCTTTTATAAACTAAATCCACTAATTTAATGAATTCCAAAAATAAGTTTTTCTTACTTTTATATCCCAAAATCCCTTAATTTAAATCCTTTGCTATTTTAATCCATTCAATATTATGTTTAAAAATACTATTTGTTCTAACCTAGTTATTCTTGACATATTGGCCGACAATCACAAATACCTTCATAATAAAATCTTTGTTCATTTTCATGTTCACTTTCTTTGCAATCACTAAATCATTAACTTATTACCTACTCATCTAAAACTCATGATTAGTAAAATAATTTGAAATACTTTGTTCCATATCAAGTAAAAAGCTGTGAGCCTCAAGGTTCTTTGGAACCAAAACATTTTTGCTTTCCACATAATTCTCATCATATAACATATCACATGTTCATGCTTACTATGAAAATGATAAAATCATATTAAGCAATTAATCACAAATTAATCAAAATCATAACATCAAATCATGTATACTTATCAAAGCAATAAGCATATCAATCACCAAACAATCATAAACATGGAAAGCCTTAAACCAACAAGTGAATAAATCCTTATGAATTTGTCACCACATACACATCTATTCCTCACCACCAACACATGGTTGATGAGGATAATATCCCTCTTACCTTGGATAATCCATCAAAGCTCCTTGTATGTCCTTCTTGAATCCACTTTTCTCCACCAAGAGTTACTTAAAAATCAAAGTAAACACACATAATCAACATCTAAGGCTTGAATAAGAAAACCATGGATTCAAATCATGGTTTAGAATAAGAAAATAAAATCAATGGTGAAAATCCCTTGAACTTCACCTTAGAACCTTAGAACTTAGGCTTAGAGAGAACTCCTTAGAGATGAATGATTTTGATCATGGCTTCAACTACAAAGTATCTTAGGATGATGTAAGGATACTAGATGTAAGGTTGTTTGAAATTGTAGAAGAGTGGAGGGTGGTGCAAGGTGGTTTGGCCGTGAGCTTTGTGGGGGAAAAAGGTAAGAGCTTTTGTGTTCTTTGCTTGATGAGAAGATGAAGATGAATGAATCTTGAAAATTTTTTAACATGAAAGTGTCTTAGATTAATGAGAGAATTCAAAAAATGATATTGGTAGGAATTATAGAAGTTTGGAGAGTGGATCTTTGGTGCTTGGTCGAATCTATAGAGGAAGAGAAAGTGAGAGAGTTTTTGTTTGTGATAGCTTTTTCGAAAAAATGATAACTTTGAAGTAATGAAACAAACTCCTCCCTTTGCCCTCTATGATACTTGGTCGTGGAATCATAGAGAGAATGAGTGAATTATTTATGTTGATCTTCAATGTAGAACCTTGTGGAGACTTCCAAGAGATAGAATTGAATTTGAACCATTGGATCCCTCCTCCATGAAGCCTTAGTCGTGAGATGTATATTCAAAATGGAGGGTCAAGAGCTTCTCTTCCATGCTTGCCATCCAAGGGTCACAAAAAGTCCTAGCCACTTTGTGAGACTCACCACCACCACTGATTCCATCAAGGGTTGAAATCAAACCCTTCTCCTCTAAGTCTCATTTCCTATTGGTTCTTGGAAAGTCCAAGCCACTAAGTTGAACTCATCATCACCGTTGGTTTGATCAAGGGTGGATATCCAAAGGCTTCACCTCTAAGTTTGCACTAGATATTTTAGGTATACTTTAAGCAATAAATAATAATTACTGCTTATAAAGTCAGTGTCTATTGTCCAATGGATAATAAAATATACCTAGATTTTTCTCTTGCTCCAGTTGGGTAACTATTGTTGATCATTTTTCTACTGATTACCCTTGATGAGTCACAGAGCGAGTCATCAAAGAGAAGTTTCTAAAACAGATGAGTCAACATGATGAGTCGTAGCGCTGAGTGACTAAGAGAACCTTCTAGAACATGTGACTCACTGCGGCGAGTCACAGGGTGAGTCAGCGTTCTACATTCTTCTAGAATGTGGCGAGTTAGCATTCTAGAACATGGCGAGTCATCATTTCTACAAGCTTCCAGAACAAGCCGAGTCACATGTGTTGAGGTGTCACGCCACATGTCAAGCTTCTATTGGTCCTTCGCGATGAGTCACAGTCATCAACTTTGACCAACTCCTCATTGGTCCACATGTAAAGCAAGTACTCAAGTACTTGATGACTAGTCACGTGACTAGGCATTTTCTAGAATCATCCACTAGATATTTTCTAGTAAATATCAACCGAAGGACAATAACTACTGTATTTTTATTACCCAATAAATAAAATAGTAGAATATACAGTAAAAAAAATTTCAAAAACTGTTTCTGGATTTAAGTTTAGTAAGATTCCCCAACTCCATATTAACAGTACAAAATTTTCTGGCCAAAGAAAAATTTTATTTTTTTGGGCCCACCTCGGGTTCGCATATAGCCCAAGAATACTATTAAAATAATCTAAAATATAAAAACACACAAGAATTCAAAAAAATCATAATAATTATGAAATTCATGAAAATCGAATCGGATTAGTAAAAATAATCAAGAATCGACATAAATAAATAAAATAAGAAGGCTCATATACAACCCCAAAAATAATATTAAAATAATAAAAATTGTAAAAACTCCCAAAAATTCTTAAAAATAACAAAAATTATAGAATTCACGAAAGTCGAGTCGGATTACTAAAAATATTTAAGAATCGACCGAAATAAATAAAATACGAATTTTCGTGGTGTTACACCTTGCACTTCAAGATGACAATTTTCATTCCAAGACCAATTTGTTGTTGCAGCAGGTGTCTTTCTTGGTAAACCACAATTCCAATAGCAACAACAAAGATATGATTCATTCTCCAATATATACAATCTTTGCTGGAGAGATCATTCTAACTTGAGATATGGGAATGCAACACCATAACAGCAGTACAAGCAGCCCTTCCAACAACAATTTCAACAACAGGTTGGACCAAGCAGACCACCCTTCCAACAACAACCACAAGGTCCTGCAGCCACAAAATCTAAGCCTACTTTGCGGGATCTAATGAAGTAGATAGCCACCAACAACATATAGTTTCAACAGAGGACAAAAGCTTCAATTCAAAACTTAGAAACTCAAATTGGACAGTTCGCTTCTACTCTGAGTCAATTACAGAATCAAGGATCTGGTCAACTCCCTTCCCAAACAATTCACAATCCAAAAGGGAATATGATTTCCACTATGTTGAGGTCTGGAAAAACAGTGGAAGTGGATTCCCAACTAGTAGTGAACAAACAACTGCACAAGCCATCAGCAGTAACCATACCTGATTCTGGTGCACTAGCCCAGAAATCTAGTAATGATGATGAGAAAGTAGTCGTTGGAGCCAAACAGAAGCCTCAACCTGCCATAGCTCTTCCTTTTCCACAAAGAGTCACATAATCTAGAAAAATTGAAGAGGCTGAGAAAGACAAAGAGCTTCTTGAGACTTTTAGAAAAGTGGAAGCAAACATCCCACTACTAGATGCAATGAAGCAGATATCGAAGTATGTCAAGTTCTTGAACGAATTGTGTACACACAAATGGAGGCTGAAGGGTAATGAGAGAATCAACATGGGAAAGAATGTTTTAGCTCTCATCCAGCCTATGCCACAGAAGTGCAAGGATCCAGGGACTTTTACAATTCCTTGCATAATAGGAAATTGTAGATTTGAGAATGTCATGCTAGACTTGGGTGCTTCCATTAATGTAATTTTTATGTCTATTTTTAATTCCCTTGAACTTGGTCCTTTTTAGGCTATAGATGTGGTGATCCAGCTAGTTAATAAGATTAGTGCTTAACTAGCTAGTTTGGTGGAGGATGTGCTGGTCCGGGTGAACGAGCTAATATTCCCAGCTGACTTCTACATTTTGAAGATGGGGGAGAGTCATCATCCAACAAGACTTCCTTTATACTAGGGAGACCTCTCCTCAAAACAACACGAACAAAGATTGATGTGCATACAGGAGTTCTATCCATGGAGTTTAGAGATTCCATTGTGAGTTTAATATTCTTGATGCTATGAAACATCCCATTGAAGAACATACAGTCTTTCATATTAATTTAATTAATGATTTAGTTGATAATTCGTATGCTGACTTGTGTGAGGAGTTTCCTGAGATTGCTGATTTTGGTGACTTTATGTGCGATGATTTGTGTGCTAGTTATGATGGTGATAAGTTGTGTTCTGTGTGTTCTAAATTTTTTTCTTTTTTGGGATATGATGAATCTGTTCCTGTGTTAGCAGATTGTACAACATATGATATATATACAGAGGTTCAGGCAGCAAAAGCAGAGCAACAACAGCCCATTAGATTATTACCTTATGTAGTGCAGCCATTGAAATTAGAGTTGAAGCCATTACTCGAGCACCTGAAGTATGCATACTTGGTAGGTAATGAGCAACTTTTGCTGATTGTAGCCAGAAACCTCCCTGTTAAACAGAAAGTAAGATTGTTATAGGTTTTGTGAGAGAATAAAAGGGTCATCGGATAGACACTAGTAGATATTCCTAGCATTAGCCCTTCCACATGCATGCATAAAATTTTACTTGAGGATGGAGCTAAACTAGTGAGGCAGCCCCAGAGGAGACTGAATCCTCTAATTTTGGATGTGGTGAAGAAAGATGTGACCAAGCTACTACAGGCTGACATTATCTATCCTATCTCTGACAGTCAATGGGTGAGCCCGATGCAAGTTGTCCCTAAGAAATATGGAGTAACTGTTGTGGCCAATTAGAAGAATAAGATGATTCTTACTAAGAATAGCTGGAGAGTCTGCATTGATTATAGAAAGCTCAATTAGGCTACTCGGAAAGACCATTACCCCCTTCCATCCATTCGCCAGATGCTGGAGCGGTTGGCTAGCAAGTCATATTATTGTTTCTTCGACGGTTACACTGGATACTTCTAGATCCACACTGCACTTGAAGACCAAGAGAATACCACATTTACCTATCCTTTCGGCACCTTCGCTTACAGATGGATGCCCTTTGGCCTCTGCAATGCCCCTGGCACCTTCCAGCAGTGTATGCTAAGCATCTTTTCTGACTTTTTAGAAGAGCGCATGGAGTTATTCATGGATGATTTTACTATTTATAGCTTTTCTTTTGATTCTTGTTTGGATTGTCTGGCTAAGGTACTGCATAGATGCATTGAAACTAACCTTATTTTAAATTTTGAAAAATGTCATTTCATGGTAAGCACATGGTATAGTTTTAAGCCATGTAGTATCCAATAATGGCATTATAGTAGATCCTACTAAAATATATGTCATTACCTATTTATCTTATCCCACATGCGTGCGGGAGATGTGTTCTTTTTTGGGACATGCAGGTTTTTATGGATGCTTCATTTGGGATTTTAGCAAGATCGCCCTTCCACTATCTAATTTGCTATAAAAGGATGTGGAGTTCGTCTTTGACTAGAAATTCCAGGAAGTCTTTGATCATTTGAAGAAAGCGTTAAGCAGCACTTCCATCATCCAGCCCCTTGACTAGACACTTCCATTTGAGCTTATGCGCGATACCTCCAATTATGCAGTGGGAGTTGTCCTGGTACAGAGAGTAGGGAAGGATCCTCATATGATTTATTATGCCTCCAGAACTTTGGATGCTGCTCAAGCCAACTACACAACTACAAAAAAAGAACTCTTAGCCGTTGTATTTGTTTTAGACAAATTTAGATCACATATGCTTAGTTCTAAAGTAGTTATGTTTTCTAATCATGCAGTGCTGAAGTTTCTTCTAAAGAAACCCAAAGCGAAACCACAACTAATTAGGTGGATGCTGCTACTCTATGAGTTTGATCTTGAAATCCAGGATAAGGGTGGAGCAGAAAACCTAGTGGCTGATCATTTGAGCAGAATTAAGAGAACTTCAAAGCCTCTGGCCATCCATGATTCCTTCCCAGATGAGCAGCTTTTACAGCTGCAAGGAAAGACTACCTCTCCTTGGTTTGATGACTTAGTTAATTACTTGGTTGCTGGTGCACTGCCTACATATTTCACTAAGGCTCACATTGATAAGTTAAAGAGTGAGTCTAAGTATTATGTGTGGGATGATCCTTATCTATGGAGATTTATTAGTGACCAAGTGATTAGGAGATGCATACCTGATCATGAGTTTGATTCTGTTCTTAGCTTTTGTTATGCATTTACATGTGGTGGACATTTTGGACCTAAACGTACAATTAGGAAAGTCTTGGACTCTAGTTTATATTGGCCTACCTTATTCCATGATTCATACTTGTTCTGTAAGTCTTGTGAATAGTGCCAGAGAACAGGGAACCTTTGTCGTAAGAATAAGATATGCCACAAAATATTTGTTATTTTGTGAGATTTTTGATGTATGGGTATTGATTTTATGAGACCCTTTCCTATTTTGTTTTTGTTTTGTTTACATTTTGATGGTTGTTGATTATGTATTTAAGTGGGTGGAAGCAAAAGCCATTCGGACCGATGATACCAAGGTTGTTGTGGGTTTTGTTAGATCATAGATTTTCTGCAAGTTTGGAGTTCTGAGGGCCATCATCAGTGATCAGGGTTCGCATTTATGTAATTAGAGCATAGAGGCTTTGATGAAGAAGTATGGAGTCATGGACAAAGTTTTTACACCTTACCAACCCCAAGCTAATGGGCAAGTCAAGGTTTCCAACAAAGAGATCAAGTAGATACTTCAGAAGACAGTCCAACCTAACATAAAAGACTGGAGAAAGAAACTTGAGGATACTTTATGGGCTTACCGGACAGCCTATAAGACACCGAATAGGATGTCACCTTATCGGATTATCTTTGGCAAGGCATGTCACCTGCCAGCAAAAATTGAGCATCACGCATTTTGGGCAGTGAAGAAGTGCAACCTGGACCTAGACCAAGCAGACATGGAGAGGAAGCTACAATTGCAGGAATTGGAGGAGATCTACTTAGAGGCATATGAGAGTTTCAAACTTTATAAAGCGAAGACTAAAGTCTTCCATGATAAGATGATTATGAGAAAAACATTTGAGATTGGTCAAAAAGTGCTTTTATATAATTCTCGTCTTAAATTGATGCCCAAAAAATTGAGATCTAGGTGGGAAGGTCCTTTTGTTGTTACTAATGTTTTTCCTTATGGTGTAGTTGAGCTTCAAGATGTGACTACAAAGAGGAGCTTCAAGGCTAATGGGCATAGACTCAAGCACTTTTATGATGGTTTCAAAGAGCATAACATAGAGGAGGTGGCCTTGCTTAATGCTACTTATCCAACATGAAAGAAGGAGTTTCCTTCCTTACTTGTTTATTTTACATTTCGGTTTTTTGCTTTTAATTTTGTTTTCTATTTTTCTTTTTTTTTTAAATTCTATTTTTATTTTGTTTTTAAATTCTGTTTTGATGTTTTTCAAAAAAAAATTGTGTGCTTCTTGTTTTTAGTTTTTAATTGCTTTCTAATGGCTCTTGAGATGTGTGGAAGTTGAGTTTGGACAAATTGAGGATTAGAGGTTCATGACATAAGTGAATGAATTATCTTTCATCTTAAATTTGACTTGTTTGGTAATGGAAATTGAATTAGTAAATTAAGTTTGAATTTGAGTTTATTGATGAATGAATTAAGTAATTGTGTCATTCTCTTCCTTCTTGTGTGATTTTCAGTCATAGATTTTGATCACTCTAGAACTTGCTTTGATTTTTTTAGGCTATATTTTTATATGCATGCATGAACATGATTGAGACATTCTTTCCTTGCATTAGTTACTTTAGCCAAATAGTCAACCTTACATATTTCCCCTTGAGCTTATTTTCCTATTCTTTGTTGTTCTTAGCTCATTACATACCTTTAGTGAAAAATCATGTTGTCCCTTTACCTTAGGGACTATGAGAGTATTGGCATTATCCTTAGATGAGCTCATGAACAAGTATGGGGAAATCTTAAATTGTTATTATTGTTTGGTCTTAAGAACAAGTAAGGTTTAAGTGTGGGGGGGTGTGAAAATGTTGTGCTAAATTGTTATGCAAAAAAAAAAAGTTGCAATACTTCAAAAAAAAAAAGAAAAAAAGGAAGAGGGAATATATATGAAGATAATAATTTGCATCATATGGAATCGCATTAAACTTTCATGTTTGTTTTTAGAATTCATCTCCAGTGTTCTTTTATTCTCTTTGGTTTTTAGCTTGTCATATTCTTATCATTCTCTTCCCTTACCTTAACCTCATTACAACCTTGAATAAATTGCTCTTGACTTGTGTATGCATGTGTATAGAATAGTGGAGAAGTAGAAGATAAGCAAGTTTCTAGTAATGTAAATTTTCGTGAGTTGAGTTAAGTGAAACACTCACCTTCTAAACATTTTTAACACTAAACACTTGAGAGAGTGAAAGTATATCTTGTGAGAATCTATCATTCTTAGTTTATGTTTTTCAATTAAAATTACCATGCTTATTGATTTGAGATGTAAAGAAATGTCACTTCATGAATGTTTTTATCCCTTAAACTTCTTGGTTGCTATCCTTACTTGTAAACTTTTACATTCTTGAAGGTCATTAGAAAGTAAATTTCTTTGAGTTTTGGTTTTTGAGTTTTTGTATTCCTTGTCCCTTAGTTTGAATCTTTAGTTTGCCCAAGATGTGCAAAAGCTAAGTGTGGGAGAATTTGATAATAACATATTTCATACATTAATAAACCCTTATTTTTAGTCCTTTACACTCTCCATATACTTAATTGATTAAGCTTGGTCATGTTTTGTAAGTTTGGGCTCAAATTGGGTTTAATTAATTTTTTCAGCATTATTAGAATGTTACATTGTTGTAGTATTTCAGTCATATCTTGAGTTCTAGATATCTAAAGATTATGTATTTTGCCTTTTAGAAAAAAATAAGAGAGAGCTCTACAACTTTCATGAGAGACCCTGTGCTGAATCGGATATCTAGTGAACCGAATTAGGCTTGGAAGTCACAACATGTGTTCTATCACGTAACCCGAGCAGCATGCACTAATTGGTCAATAATTAGGGTTGTAGGTGTGATATAGACTTGAAATTGGTGGCATTTGAAAGATAAGACATAGATATTAAATTATTATGAAGACCACTTATTCAAACTATGATGTTTTTTATGGTTTTTTCATCCTTTTACGTTGGCTGATAAGATCAGAGACCTGTTAAGAGTGATTTGGGCATAACTCTTGAATCTTAAGCCTAAATCAAGTGATTTTGGTGGCCAAGGAAAGTTAAGAGGCAGAGGATTCACTTTAACCTAGGGAAAAATTAGGATTCCTAATTTTTAAGTCAATTATTTTTGTATAAATAGGGAACTCGAGATAGATAAAAACCCTAAGCCATTTTACTTTATTCTTCTACCTAGAATTTTCTCCCCTTTTTTGTAAACTGTGTGCTGCAGCCATGGAGAACTAAACATTTGAGATCAATCCAAGGATCTTGAGGAAATTCTGGTTTGGCTTTGAGAATTTGCACCGAATTTCAATTTTGAAAAGAATTAATTATCTTATTCTTTTGATTTGGATTTTGAATTGCATGATTAAAGATCTCTGTTGTGTGATGTGCTCTGATTGGATCCTTAATCCTAATTGAGGTTTATGATTGATTAATTATGGTTTAATCATATGAATTGAAGATGGTTAGGTTGGCAGATTTGTTAATCTAGGTTAATTGAATTTTGGTTGTTAAACTAGCATAGGTTGTATGAATCTAGCGTTCGTGGGCTTATGAATCGTTTGTTAGTTAAATTCTAGGTGATTATCTAGTGTTGAATTCTATGTGTTTGATACAGAGATTTCGATCAATCATGGAATAACCAGTTAATTTAATCTAGATGCATGTTTAGTGATCGATGACAAGCCAACTAGGTTTCAGACGGTTTCTTGGATTGGTTACTTTGCAATTTGATTTTTTTCTACATTTAATTATTACGTTTATATTTTGCATACATAATCCCCCCTATTTGACCTTGATTTGGTTTGATTGGTACCTTGATCCTCAAGAGACGACTCGGTTCGCTGCCTTATGCTACAAGTTATCGATAGAGCTGAATTTTTTTTATTTGGTTAAGCTCGACACTCGAATCAAGCATTTGGTTTCTACTCCACCAATTGTCTTTGACACTACTGGTGTGTTATCGCCTCGTACTAATAGGCGTAGAAATTGGTCGGAGGCTTGGAAACACTTTTCTGTGAAGTCTGGTTCAGATAAGAAAGTTAGACGCAACTATTGTGGTACCTTTATCAAGTATGATAACTGAACAAGTACTATGCATTCTCATTTGAATATATGCAAGGATAATCTGGATAAAGACAGAAACAAAAGGTAGAAATCAGTTCCATCCTCAATGGGGACTGCAGATAGGCATGCTGTTTCTTCTCATTCATATGTCAAATTTGACCAAGAAACCTACCGGAATGAACTTGTGAAGATGTTCGTGGTAGCAGAGCTCTTTTTTCGATTTGTGGAGAATGAAACTTTTCAGAAGTTTGTGAATGTGTTGCAACCAAGATTCAGTGTCCCTTCACACACTACATTAGCGTGAGACATTTTCACACTATAGGATACAAAAAGAACGAACTTGAAGAAGTTTCTTTCGAAATATTGTCGAAGAGTCTGTCTTACTATTGACACATGAACTTCATCTTAGAATATGAGTTATATATGTTTTACTACCCATTTCATTTATAATAATTGGGGGCTTCACAAGAAGATTCTGAGTTTCTGTCAAGTCACAAGTCATTCAAGAAAAGTTATGGCCAAGACTTTTGAGATGCACTTGAATCATTGGGAGTTGAATCGCATTTTTAGTTTGACAGTTGATAATACTTCATCAAATGATGTAGGGAATCAATACCTAAAAAGGAGGCTAGCATCTTAGAACAGCTTAGTTCTGAAGGATTATTACATTCATATGTGTTATTGCATGCATATTCTAAATTTGAATATGAATGAGGGGTTGAAAGAGATTGATGATTCTGTTTTGAGAATCTGAGGTGTAGTGAAGTACATAAGATCTTCTCTTTCTAGATTAATTAAATTCAAGGCATATGTTGAGCAGGAGAAGATTGAATATAAGGGTCTAGTTTGCTTAGATGTTGAAACTAGGTAGAATTCAACCTATCTTTTGTTAGAGGCAGTTTTGAAGCACCGAAAGACATTTGAGGATCTTGAGATGCAAGGCAATAAGTATATTGACGAGTTAGAAAAGGGAAATGGTGTGCCTACATATGAAGATTGGGATTATGCTCGCTTAATTTTATCATTTTTGAAGATCTTCTATGAAGCTACTTTGTGCATTTCTAGTGCCTTAATATATATATATATATATATATATATATATATATATATATATATATATATATATATATATGCAAGAGGTATTTGAAATTGGGAAAAGGATCTGCCAATTATGTGGCTCCGAAGATATAAGTGTAAGTATAATGGCTGAAAGGATGAAGAAGAAATACGACAAATATTAGGAAAATCCTAATGGTCTGAACATGTTATTGCTAATTGATGTTGTATTTGATCCTAGGTATAAACAAGGATATGTTAATTAGTCAATTAGTCAGATCTTTGATTTGGGGAAGGCAGTTAAATTGCAAGATAAGTTGGATTATTGTTTGGAGTCACTTTATGAGGAATATAATGGTCAAGAAGGGGGTTTCAAAGTGATACACAAGAAGCACAAGTTGATGAAAATGATGATGATGATCTCTATTGTTGGAATCAATTTTTAAAATCATAGAGGCCCAATTTGAATGCTAAATTTGAGCTAAAGAAGTATTTGAAGGAAGATTTAAAGACCAATCTGGACTTGGATATTCTAAGTTAGTGGAAACTAAATTTAAGTTAATTTCTGATCCTTGCAAACATCGCTCGAAAGGTGTTGGCCATACCTGTCTCCATTGTAGCCTCTGAGTCTGCATTTAGTACAGGAAGAAGGGTGTTTGATCCTTATCGTAGTTCCCTAACACCTAAAATGGTGGAAGCACTCATCTGTACACAAGATTGGATGAAAGGAACACCCTTGTCATTGCTTTCTAAACAGGACTTTGAGTAGCTTGAGAGATTTGAGCAAGGTAAGTTAATATTAAATGTTCCACAATTATGTTATTACTTATTGCTTATTATATTATGTTTTCATAAATAATGAGATGTTGTTCTTCTTTTTTGTAGAGATAGTTTCACAACAAGATGTTCCTTGTTCTACTCATATTTATCTTTATGATTGAAGGGGATACATTTTCTTGTATTTGTTCTATTGCTATTTTTTTTTATCTTAGGATAATTATGTATTGGACTGAGTTTGTATTAAGGCATGTTATTACTTATCAAGACATGTTCTCTATTCTTGATACCTCGTTCCTGGTTGTCAAGTTTTCATTTCAATTAATATATAACAAGACAGTGGTTTGGTGTGTATATCACTCCTTAGGCACCAAATGATGGTAACTTAGTAGAGGATATTCTCCTACTGCTTAATTGGATTTTGATTGTTATTTTAATTTGATTCTTTATAAGTTTTGCAGAAAACTTGTTTCCTGTAACGTGATTTTGTATATATATACATACACATAGCTCCAACAGTACAAAATAGCTGGGTCACAATCTGATTCTCCATCTGTTCTTAATTAGGCTTTTCTCCATACGTCTTTTTTCTCCATAACTAGTTCTCTAAACTTGACAGTCGGTTTCTAATTTGTTTATATGACAGTCAACTCAATCATATGATTTGTGTGAGCTTTGTGAGAGTCCCCTTCAGTCTTCTTTTAATACAAGCATGTCAAAGATTCTTATTAAAGCTCTGTTACCATAATAAAATTGAAGGAAAATAATACTCAATTCTTATTTAGTCAACTTGTGTTTTTGTACAAAGATAACATTGTATATATATACACATAGCTCCAACGGTACAAAATACATATTAGACGAAAGGAGATATATGGACAAGTAGTTGATGGTGATTGATTTGGTTCAACTCCATGTATCAAAGTTGTACATTAACTAAAATTTGCTTCCAACGGTTTAATATTATCCCATGGTTCTTTACTTGACTTTTTTTTTGTCAATAACTGGAATTAAGGCATAGTTTGAGGTGCAAATATTTGGATTCTTTACAAATATCACCTAAAGCGTTGAGGAAATTGAAAATTGTTCCTGCTAAAGTGGTGGCTTTGTAGCCATCTACTGCACATCTTCTGGATCACCCTTGTACACAGAAGCCGCCCATGCAATGGTTGAGTAACTGCATATAGGATTCAAATCTCAAACATGCTTCCATGAAGTTGAATTGAAACCAAGATAAAATCAAGTCCTTCTATTTGTTAGAGAGTAAAGATATAGAGAAATAGATAATAGTCTATTTCTAAATGTGTATATGTACAAGAGATTTACACCAATTTATAATCCTAAGACTATATAGCGGTAATTCAAGTGTAATACAAGAAATATAAATAAAATATAATTAAATAGAATTTCTAAATTAATTGCATATCACTTAATTAATTACACATATATGCTAACATCCTCTTCGTTGATACTCAAATTTGTTCATCCTTTTTTAATTGGTTAATTATTAACAATTTGGTGTTTGTGACGTTTATTCTCATTGTTTTGTTTTATGTAGCTTTATTTTTATTTTGAAAAAGTAAAACTAAGTAAAAAAATATTGGTGGCCTTAACTTAGCCCAATTCATTTAAGTATGCTTTGCCTTAGCCCAAAAACTCAGCCTAATTTCAAGAAAATAACAACACAAAAAACAAAAAACAAAAAACAAAAAAAGAAAGAAATTGGAAGAAGCCAGCTGTGGTTTGCTGGAGCCACCCGTTGCTTCAGAAAAGGAAAGAAACAAATGGAGAAATGGAGGCAAGAAAAATGAAACATGAGAAAAGAAAGTCGACCTCCTTGGGTTTTTCTATTTAAATTCACGTAAGTGAGCTGAAGTGAGAGAGAACAAAAAGATTCCTTTCTGATAGCAAAAAAAAAAAGGATTCTGGAAGGTGAGTGTGAGAGAAAGGCGAGAGGTTGGAGCTAGGAGTTTGGGTGGAGAAACAGAGGTTTGTTCATTTGAAAGAACCCCTCCTCATTCTCCTTCCCTTTTCTTTTTTCTTTTTCTTTGAATCACTATCATTCAACCTGTTTGTATTGATTTTCCTCTGATCAAATGTAATGAAATAGCTTCAGTAGCATACCAATATTAACCACAAACAACACTCTACCCTAATATTGACCCAACAACCTTCAAACAAAACCAATAACTCAATCTCATAACAACCCCAAACATAACCATGGAACCACACCATTCCAACATTATAAAACATAACACCTATACACATCAAACTCAGAAAACTTCACTCCCGTAGATCCTAACCTCCATTTCCAGTTACCACCAAACAATAAAAATACCATTCCATACCACCAAATCACAAAACCTCAAAGCCAAAAGAGAGAATACAAACTGAAATTACCCAGAACAGCTTCACCATAACCCACCATCTGTAACCCCACAACCAGCACGAACCACCATGAACCTCCGCCGCTACCCGGACCCGCGACTGTTAACACTAGAAAACGCCACCACGCACCACCATGAACCACCCTGCCGACGAGCCACCACCACGACAAACTAATACCTGATAATCACATATTTTATTCATTAAGAAACCCTCATTATTAGTCATTTATACTCTTCATGTACTTAATTGACTGAATTTGATTATGTTTTGTAAGTTTGAACTCGAATCGGACTTAATTGATTTTTCAGCATTATTCGAGTCTTACACTGTTTCTGTATTTTGGCCATATCTTGAGTTCTAAATGTCTGATAATTATAAATTTTACCTTGTAGGAAAGATAAAAGAGATCTCTACAACCGCCGACGAGCCACCACCACGACAAACTAGTACCCATAGCCAAACACCACCGAACGAGACCACCATTGTACCCACACCTAGAACCCTGAGCCACGGTCTCAACTGCCTCTAAAACCGAAAACCACCAGAAACTAAGCCCAGAATCGCCTCAAACTTGCCCCCACTATTAGCATGATTTATGTTGCAAGATTCAACATGATTTATGCTGCACATTTGACTTGTGTATCCATTAGTTTTACTTTTTCTGTGTATAAATAGAGCCTCACTTGTACATTTATAGATATAAAAAACATATACTGATTCAATTCTTTCCCTTTGTCTTTGCTTCTAACATGGTATCAGTCTAGGTTCTCGATCCTTGTCGGCCATCCTCCGCCATTCTCTCTGTTGGCTCCACCACATTTTGTCATCTCTCCGTCAAGACTCCTTGTCATTGCCCTCAAAATTTCACCACTGTACACTCTGCCACGCGCTTCCACTCTCTTCGTTTATTACTTGCGTTGATCTCTAAAACCGAAATCCACCGGTTAGATCCAAGTTAAGCCATTCAAATGCTCCATGCGCTTATCCGCCCAGCACCCAAGTAACCAGTCACACTCGTGACCACCGCTCTGTTTCTGCGTCGCATCCTCCATCGCGAGCCTCCAACCCAGTCGCCACCCTAGACCTCCTCGAGGTATCCTTCGTAACACCAGAACCAGCGCTGTCCGCTCATCAGATCCTGCACACCAGCCGTCGTCCGCTCATCAGATCCTGCACACCAGCCGCAGCACTGGACCGCTCAAACCAGCGTTGTCCACTCATCAGATCCTGCACATCAACCGTCATACGTTACTCCGAGCATAGACCCGCATTCCGGACCATAACCTGCTAGTCGTCAAGCCCGTACCAAAACCGTTGATCCCAACTGCCGTCAATCCATTCGCTCCACTGATGCGCCATATATTCCGACCAGCACCTAGCTCGCCGCTCCTCCTGCTCTAGTCGTTCTGCGTCGAAAAGCCCAGATCTACACCACCGTTCGCACCAGTCACTACCAGATCCAGCCTAGATCCGTTCACTCTGCCTAGTTCGAGCTCTTTCATGGACCACCGATAGGCATCACCCCCATTCCTTCGCGTCACCTCTTGCGCTAACAGAGGTCTGAGCCTCCCACTTTCAGCTTATTCCTTATGATATTATTTTGTTTCTGAAGCCTTAAGTTTTGACTTATGTGTTTTATTTGAATCACAAAAAAAAAAACAAAATGGAAAAGTTCGATATTACTCTTCCCATCCCTGTTTTGCTCAATGGTACCAATTACACACATTGGGTTGAGGCCATGCATGGCTTTCTAAAAGGTCGTAAACTCTAGAGATATGTGACAAGTGACGTCATAATCTTGACCAAAGATACAGATGACATCATCAGATCATCACCTGGTTTCGCAATACCTCTACTCTAAGTATTCACTTATAGTTTGGACGTTTTGAGACTGCCAAAGAAGTTTGGGATTATTTATAAAAATGATACATCATTTCTGATTTATCTCATCAATATTAGTTGCTGAAGGAACTCAATCATCTGAAACAAGGGCACGAACAAGTTGTATATGAATTTCTGGCTCAGATGGAAGCTATTTGGGATCAGTTGACCTTATGTGAACCAAACTTGAAGGATATAAGTGATATCACGTTGTATCAGGAGTATCCTGACCGCACCAGACTCATCCAATTTTTTATGGCTCTCACTAATGACTATGAGCCTATTTGAGCATCTCTGCTACACCAGGATCCCTTGCCTACTCTTGAGGATGTTCTCCCTCGTCTCAAATCTGAAAAAACTAGGTTGGGTTTTCTTCGATCTAAAGTAGATTCAGCATTTGCAATTATAGATAAAAAAGGGAAAATTATGTCGTCACTATCGTCTTCCTGGGCATGCTCTTCCTGAATGCCCTAACATAGAATGTCATACCTGTAAAAGGAAAGGCCACATTGCACCCAACTGCGCTTCCCTGATCTTTCGATATTGTGAACTGCCAGGACATTTGATCGAGCACTGCCCTACTTGTCCACCAAGGCCTGATCAGCATAAGACTCCGCTTTGTTCCAGTTCCTCCAAACCTGCTCTTGCTACTGCTGCTACTGCCAATGACTCTCTAGCCTCTTCTTCTACAGCCTTGTTTGTCCCTTTATTAGGCCGCAAGTGCACGGGTCATACAAGTAATACAGATACAGAGTATAAGTTCGTTCCCACGAGGATAAATGGCTTCCAATACTAAATAACAACCAATAGCTTAGCTAAATTCTATTCAAGAACATATAAAATAGGTGAAAAGCATATAAACTAAATCTAAATTCTACAAAGCAATAAAGATAATGGTTTAGAGATCTAGGAAATCCTTCTTCACCTCCTATTTCATACTAATGATATGCAATCTTTCCAAGCAACATTAATGATTAGTTAGTTTAGCTTGAGAATCTGATTTAGTCAAAAGTCTATGTTTAGGTCAATCAACACTAGTATCATTTACCTAATCCACTATGTTTCCATGAGAACTAGTGTAAACTCCTTTAATGAACGATCTATTCTCAAACACTCGCTAATACATGACTAAAATGTATATTTCTATCCAGTTAGCGAAATCAACTCATCCAAGCCAATTGAAGTCGTCGAACATGCATCTACCATACTATATTCATATCCACAAATCCCTATGTCTAGTTCATTTGCATCAACCAAGACCATGCAATTGATGGCCAATCAGAAGCAAGCATGAAGTATAGGGATAGTAAAACAAAATCAAACATTAATATAAACTCAAAAGATAACATAAACATTAATATTCATAGAAAGGATTCAAAGTATCCCTAAATACAGCTCAGCTAATCCATGAACACGAAATTACATCAAAACAATGCTCATAAGATAAGGGAGAGAAGAGAAACTAAGGGAGAAGGAAGTAGAAATCATCTTTGAAGCTCAAATCATCTTCCCTAAGGAAGAAGACCTCCATCATTGACTCCTCCAGCCTCTAATCTGCCCAGAGATGAAGAACAAGTCGCAGCCTCTCTAAAACCTAAAAACTAACACGGAGCTCCCTTGTAAAATCTATTAAAATTCTATTTATAGGCTCAGAAAATAGAGGCACGTTGCTGCATTAACATGCCTACGCCGCGGCATATGTCAAATTAGGTCAGGGACGTTGCAGCATTAACATGCCTGCACTACGGCGTTCAATTTGCGTAGCTCTCTGACTTGATGCAGAGGATGCACAACATCGCGGCATACAATCCTTAACGTCGCGGTGTGACAAGTTTGTCAGCAGAATTCTGCAGCAAACACAATTTTGCTGTTGTTTTTGCTCCTTTGGGTTCCTCTTAGGCTTTCTCATCAGTGTTGGTCCAAATCTTCCACCAATCTACTTGTTTGCAGCTCTTCCTACAATAGAGAAATCACCAAATTAATGACAAATGCAAAATCCACTTAATCAATAACATAATACGCACAGTTTGCTCAATATCATATAGGAAAGGTATCAGAATTTGATATAACAAATATAAGCACAAACCTTCCAAATATGCATAAATACAAGGACTTTAGCCATCAGATAAATATAGATATGGGGCATAAATAACTACACAATGTGGAGTTATCATGCCTCCCAGACTGTCATTTTCCCCAATAACCTCGAGTCTCTCTTTATGCAAATCATTTCCACTTCTGGTAATCCCTCTGTTGCTTTATCCACTACACTAGGTAATCCTAAATGGTATTTTGACTCTGCAAGTTGTAATTACATCACATCTACATCCCATCCTTTTTCTTCATTATCTACTAATGATTCTATTCACTCCATACATACTGTTGATGGGTCTTTTATGAACATAAGTCATAAGAGTTCCATCTCTCTATCTACCCTTAATTTGTCTGACACCTATCTCATTCTTAAATTAAATTTCAATCTTATTTCTATGGGACAACTATGTGATCTTGGTTATGAACTCACATTTTCTTCCTCTGGTTGTCGTGTGCAAGATCCACAGACGGGACAAGTCATAGGGACTAGGTGTAAGATCGAAAGATTATTTGAGCTCACTAGACTTCATGTTCCCCATGTATCCAACCTTTGTGCTGCTTCTCTTTCCTTCTCCATTCAGCTATGGCATCAACGTCTTGCTCACAGTTCATTAAGAAAAATGTGATCTCTTATCTCTCAGGGAACTCTAGTTTCAGTTAGTAATGAATCTCTTAATTGTACTTCTTGTCAAATTGCTAAGCAACCAACATTATATTTTCCTAAAAGTACTTCTATTTCTTATTCCTCATTTGATCTTATGCATTCTGATGTTTGCGGACCAGCTCTTACACCCACAATGGGGGGGTCTAGATATTTTGTGCTATTTATTGATGATTATTCACGTTTTACTAGGATTTATTTATGAAACATGGTCATGAATTGCCTCAAATTTATATTGATTTTGCCACAATGATCAAAACGCAATTTTCAAAAGTTATTAAAGTTTTTCGTCGTGATAATGCTATGGAATATCGTGACTCAAAGCTTTTGACTTTTCTTGCTACACAAGGTACCCTCTTAGAATTTTCATGTCTTGGTACCTCTCAACAAAATGGTCGTGCTGAGAGAAAACACCGTCATATTCTTGACTCTGTACGCGCTATGCTTATCTTTTCCTCTTGTCCAAAGCGTGCTTGGGGTGAAGCCGCTCTCACTGTAGTTTATGTCATTAATCGTCTTCCATTCTCTGTCATTGGTAATCTTTCCCCCTTTGAGCATCTTCATAATACTCCTCCAGATTACAATTCTCTCAAAGTGTTTGGTTGTACTTGTTTTGTACTTCTTCAACCCCATGAACATACTAAATTTGAACCTCATGCCCGTCTTTGTTGCTTTCTTGGTTATAGGACAAAACACAAAGGTTATCGTTGTTGGGATCCTATCTCTCAGCAAATTCATTTTTCCCGTCATGTCATTTTTTGGGAACATGTCATGTTTGCCTCTCTGTTTAAGTTCGAGTCCATTCCTTCCACCTCAACTCATTTTTTCACCAACCCATCTATTGATCCTTTTCCTAGTGATCCTGATGCAGGTTCCTCTAGTGAGCTTACAAACATTTTCGGTGTCCCAACCACTCCCGATGACATTGTTCCAGACGTAGATCCTACTCCTACTCCTCCTCCTCCTCCTCCTCCTTCTGAGCGCCCAACTAAGGTAAGAACTCATCCTAGCTATCTTCATGATTATCATTATTTTTCTACCATTCTTCACTTTCATGAACCTCAAACCTATCCAGAAACCTCCAAAGATGCCCATTTGCAGCAAGCTATGCAAGACGAGTTACAGGCTTTGGAGAACACCAATGCTTGGGACCTGGTTGATCCTCCTACTGGCAAGGCACTTGTGGGATGTAAATGGGTATACAAAATCAAGACTCATTCAGATGGCTCTATTGAAAGATACAAGGCTCGCTTGGTTGCTAAGGGATTTACTCAAGAGTATGGTATTGACTATGATGAGACCTTTGCCCCTGTTGCTCGTATAATCTCAGTTCGCACTCTTCTTACTATTGCCGCTACTCAAAAGTGGTCCCTTAATCAGATGGATGTGAAAAATGCTTTTCTCAATGGTGACTTAGAAGAAGAAATTTATATGCAACCACCCCTAGGTTATACTTGTCCACCTTATAAGGTTTGTCTTCTCCATAAGGCTTTGTATGCTCTTAAACAGGCTCCTCGAGTATGGTTTGCTAAATTCAGTTCTACCATCAATCAGCTTGGGTTCTCATCTAGTCCTCATGACTTAGCTCTATTCATTCGTCGGACTAATCAAGGCTCTGTAATTTTACTTCTTTATGTTGATGACATAATCATTAATGGAGATGACACTTCTGGCATTGCGGATCTTAAAGCCTCCTTGAGCTGCAACTTTCAAATGAAGGATCTTGGCCCTCTTAGTTATTTTTTAGGTCTTGAAGTTCTTTCTTTTGCTAATGGGCTTTTCTTGTCACAAGCTAAGTATGTCTCATATCTCATTTCTCGAGCTAGTTTTATAGATAGTCACACTGAGTCCACTCTTATCGAGCCTAATGTTCGCCTTACTCCTATAGATGGTATTGTACTTGATAATCCCACTTTATATCGGTAGTTGGTATGCAGCCTGATTTATCTCACTATTACTCGTCCAGACATTTCCTATGTGGTTCACTTAGTTAATCAGTTCATGTCCACTCCGCGCTCTACTCATTATGTTGTTGTCCTTTGCATTATTTGCTATGTGAAAGGTACTTTGTTTCATGGACTTCATTTCTTTGTCGACTCCTCCTTAATCCTCCGAGTTTATTATGATGCTGATTGGGGAGGAGATCCCACTATTCGTTGTTCCACCACTGGTTATTGTATTTTCTTGGTGATGCTCTTATCTCGTGGCGCAGCAAGAAACAGACATTGATTGCTTGTTTCAGTACTGAAGTCAAATATCGAGCTCTTGCTGACCACACCTCTGAAATACTCTAGATCCATTGGCTTCTTGATGACTTGGGCGTCTCTCAGTCTTCTTCCACTGATCTCTATTATGACAATCAAAGTGTTATTCAAATTGCTCACAATGATATCTTTCATGAACGCACCAAGCACATTGAGATCGATTGTCATTTTATTCGCCAACATATTCTTGGTCGTGCTCTTCGTCTTCTCTCCAATGGCACTCTCGATCAGCCTGCTGATATCTTTACCAAAGCTCGTCATCCAGGTCGCTTTCGCACACTAGTTTCCAAACTCAAGTTGGTTCCTTCCACACCTACTTGAGTTTGAGGGGGGATGTCAGCATGATTTATGTTGCACATTGCTGCAAGATTCAGCATGATTTAAGCTACACATTTGACTTGCGTATCCATTAGTTTTACTTTTTCTGTGTATAAATAGAGCCTCACTTGTACATTTATAGATATAAAAAACATATACTGATTTAGTTCTTTCCCTTTGTCTCTGGTTCTAACACCCACCAAACCAGTGACGAACCCACCGTATCCATTGCATAGCGACCATACCCCGCTATGGCCGCGAATCAGATCCTCCATTCCTTGTCTCCGGCAACGTGTGCCGCCAGTTGTGCCCCCGTGGCCACACCACCGCCTGAGATAGTCGACATAGGCCGATGATGGTTTTCACGAACCAGAGCAAAAGCTCTGTTATCTCTACTTTTTCTTATTTTGTTTATTTGGATATTTATGACCAATTGAAAAGTCATTTCTTTCCGAGACAACTCTTATTATATTCTTACATCAAACAATGTATACACTCCTTTTCACATTTTATTTAATATCATTTATTATACGTACTTTTTCTTATTACTTTCTCTCACTCAATCATGTCTCTTAAAAAGGATGTGAATAGTAATACACCTCTAAAAAAAGGTGTAAGACTATCTTTTTCCTATTAACAATTTTGTTATTTGTATAAATTATTTCTTTCAAATCAGTATAGTAATACAACAGATTTTGTTATTTATCTAGTTCACATTTATATACATACAATATTTATACAAGATATTAAATTTACTATAAAAAAAAAACATTTTTCTTTTGTTAAGTTGTTGACTTCTTATTCTAACTTGAACTAATGACTTTAAGCAAGTCTCATGTTTTGAAGTGTGTCTATTTGTGTTTTGGGGTAATTTGTTTTTATTGACTTGGGCTTGCACTTTGCTATGATTGCTCTTTGTGTTTTTTTTTTTTTCTGTTATTTTAAAAAATAATAATGATGATCACATAAAATAAAATAAATGAAATAATGAATGATAAAATCACATATGTCCGGGTTGGTTGTATCGTTTTATGCATACTTGTCGTTATTTTAGATATTTTTTTTTTGCTATTTAAATTTTATCTTCTCATATTTGTATAAAAGAAATTTTAAATATGGGATAAGATTTTAATGATGAAATAATCAATATTAATCGTGATGGTGTGACATCTTGACTTTCTTGAAGTAAGAGAAAATTTTATAATTGTGCCAAGAGCACTGGTAAAATTATAAAAATTTCTGAAAAAAATCTTATTCTATATCTCAAAATTATTTATTATAACCATATCATGGTACATTTGTATTATCATTTAATTTGACCCAATCATGTTTGCACTCGTGCATCAATCAAGTAATTTAAAACCAACCAATGACGAAAAAATTGAGAGAAGATTAGGATACCAATCAGATAAACTCTTCTCAATAATCTTGATGCATTTATATTATATCTTGCCAAGAACGTTGTGGAGGTCTAAATTTCACATTAAAAATAATTTACAAAATAAAATATTTTCGTAAAAAAGGAAATCTTTAAATAAATTTGAACATTTGCATATAACCCCAACATTACGATTGTGGTGGATCAAAAGTCTTTTTAATCATTTATTCTCAAAAATAAAATATTTCTTTATGAAATTTATTCCTATAAATAACTCATTTCATCAAAAACATTTTTTTAAAAAATAAAATATCTTGAAAAGCTATCTCTTTTGAAAATTTCCAATTCACTACTTTCATGCACTATGTTGTGGGTTTGAATTTTATTCTACAATAATGGCTATTTATCCATCCATTCTTTATTTAAGTCATTTATCATCTTTGATAATATATTACAAAATGGGACATGTAAAAATAAAAATAATAAAAAATTATTTTTAAATAATAAAGAACCAGTTTAATTAATTTTGCAAATAACAATAGATTAAATAAGTAATCATTCTTAGAACAGACGACATAGGGTGCTAATACCATTCTACCTATAATCAACCCCAAACCTGAACTATGGTACGTAGACCATCTTTAAGGTATTCAATCCACCTTTTCATTTTAATGGAAAAAGTTATTTGTGGCAGTTCCATCTCTTGCATCCATCATCATTCACATTCTGCATGTTTTCATTTTCCTTTTCAAAAAAATGAGAGTCTCGCCGCTCCTCACTGAGTCGTGTCGAAAAGGACATTACAACACCCCCTCAAACTCAAGTGGGTGCAAAGGGAACAAACTTAAGTTTGGAAACCTGAGTATAGAAGCGACCAGCATGATGAGCTTTGATGAATAGATTCGTGGGCTGGTCAAGGATTCCGATGAAGATGAGACGAAGTGCACCACAAAGGATGTGCTGGCGAATGAAGTGGCAATCATTCTCAATGTGTTTGTTGTGCTCATGAAAGACATCATTGTGTGCAATATGAATAGCGCTTCGATTGTCACAATAAAGGGCAATGAGGGAATGCTAAGAAATACCCAAGTTTCAAGTAGCCATTGAATCCAAAGTATCCCAAAAGTAATATCATCTCGGGCACGATACTCAACTTCAGTATTAGAGTGAGCAGTCAAAGTTCGCTTCTTGTTATGCCAAGAAACGAGAGAATCATGAAGGAAAATACAATAACTAGTAACAGAGCGACGATTAGTGGAATCACCACCCAAATCAGCATTTGAATAAGCTCATATAACCAAATATGAGTCAACGGAGAAATGGAGACCATGAAACAGTGTACCCTTGATGTATCGGATAATCCGAAGAACAACAGTATGGAGTGTGGAATGTGGTGCAACCATGAATTGGCTTACCAAATGAAAAGCATAGGAGATGTGTCGCGACCAAGATTGCGGTGGGAGTGGCGAATAAATAAATTGTTAGGAGTCGCCACCAATTTTATTTTAGATAGGAAAAATTGAAAAATCATTCTTATAAAATGGTCCTTGAAACTAGATTGGACTCGGGAGTTAGTTATGCATAGGGAATGATGGAAACTTAATCCCATAGCACCCCTAACACACCCATCCTGAGATGGTACCTTAAATCAGTTGTGCAAAATTAATAATCTCAAATTATATTTGTTTCACCTCTTTTATTAAAAAAATAAAAAAAATAAATAATTTGTGAAAATTTAAACTTTGGCTTGACAGAATAAAGATTCTGCTCCTACGTATCCTTAGGTGCAATGAGGAACACAAAGTCACATAGTTCTCTATAAAATTATTGTGGGTTGATTATTTTTAACTTTGAAAAAATTCATTTTTATTCTAAAAAAAACATTTGATTTTTTTTTCTATGTTTAAAAAAGATTTGAATCATCAAGTTCAATTTTTTTTTATTTTTTATCTTTTTTATCTTTTTTTATTCTTTGTTTTTTACATTTTTTTATTTAAACTCTTCAGCCTATTCCCAAAAAAAAAAAAAAAAAACCAAAAGACAACACAAAAGCTTACTAAAAAATACAGAAAAGACTAGGCTCTATTTTTGGAACGAAAAACGGGGGGCTTGGAAGTAAAGGTCGGTGCAACACAGAGGAGCATGAATCAGTCAGATCCGATCAACTTCGACTCAGGCAACGGGACAGTTCGAGCGGATAGGTCGCACGGATCTAGGCTAGTTGAGGGGTGGCATAGCAATAGATCTGGTCGGTCCCAGTCTTCGAGTAGCGAAGCTTGGCAGTGTTGGATCGGACATTCCAGCTGGCGATTGAGTGACTCAAATTTGGCGTAGAACGGTGGAGCGTGACTGCACAGGTCACAGATCTGGTGGGAGCGAGCTGCGCAGTGCGCGTACAGGATTTAGGTCATGCGATAGGGCAGTTCAACGCGGTACAAGCCAGTGGATTCTTCAAAGTGTTGGTGCGTGGGTGACGACAGTGCGGCTTATGGTGGTCTGAGGTGGATCAGTTCTGTTTAGATTGTTAGACGGTGGTTGAGCGATGCTACAAGGTGGTGTTGGAAGGTAGAGGATGATAGTGTTGGAATGATGGTTATTGAGTTAGGTGTTTGTAATGGCGGAAGGATGGTGGTTGTGAGCTTCATGATGATGATGGTGTTGGAGGGGTAATGATTATAATGGTGGTGATCGTAATGGCGGGAGTATGGTAGTTATGAGCTTGGTGATGATGATGATGGTGTTGGAGGGGTGATGATTGTTATGGTGGTGATGGTGGTGAAGTGAAGATGGATATTATGATTGTGGCTGGTGGATGAAGGCTATGTGAAACAAAAATGTCTAGGCTATGAATGTGTGTTTAGGGGCTATGTTGTTAGCTTTTAGGCTAAAGTATTTTTTTTTTCTATGTGGGTTAGAGTTTTTATAGGAGGGGATTAGGAGTTGGAGAGTGATTGTGATTAGGATTTGTTTAGGATGATAAGTTGTGGTCTTTTAGGATGAGTTATGGTTTGTTTAGGGTGATAAGTTATGGTTTGTTTAGGATGAGTCATAATTTGTTTAGGATGAGTAGAATGATAAGTTATGAGTTATGGGTTAGATAATAGGTCAAGTTATGGGTTGAATAATGATCAATGGGTTATGGGTTGGCTAATGAGTCAAGCTATGGGTTTCTACAAGAAAGTTGAATCATTTTATTATTATTTTTTTCTTTTCTTTTTTTCTCTTTTATTTTTTTTTTACTTTACAAAAAAAGGAAAAAATGCCCCTAGACAAAATTAGGTGTTCACAGTTGCTCTTCTTTACTTGTTTCTTACTAGATAAAATGAATAGTTGCAGTTTTTCAATTATCCTTATAAGGAACGAGTAAAGACATAAACTCAAATTTTGTTCGGGGAATGCATACAAAATCAATGCGAGAATAATGAAATGTTAAGAGCAGATATGCTTAAAAGTGAATGGCAGGAATTTAAAATGTAATGAGCTAATGTGCTCAAAAGTAAATGATAGTAATTGAAAATGCAAAGAGCCGATGCACTCAAAAGAATTGACAAACATTTAAAATGCATGGAGCTGATGCGCTCAAAAAAATTTAAATTGTAGGGTGTCGATGCGCTCAAAAGAACTTAAAATGCAGGGAGTCGATGCACTTAAAAGAACTTAAAAAATAGGGAGTCGATGTGCTCAAAAGAATTGACAAAAATCTAAAATGCATAGAGCTGATGTGCTCAATTGAAATTAAAATGAATGGAGCCGACGCGCTCAAAAGAATTTAAAATACATGGAGTCGATGCGTTCAAAAGAAATTAAAATGTATGGAGCCGATTTAAAGAATTTAAAATGCAAGGAGCTGACGTACCAAAAAAACATTAAGAGAATGGAGCTGACAGGCTCAAAAAAATTTAAAATGCATGGAGCCAAAACGCTCAAAAGAATAAAAACATTTGTGCCAGTTAGACATGGACTTAGCAAAACCTTTGAACTAATGACAATTATGGAAAGCTTTGACTAATCAAACCCTTGTTCATGCGTTTTTCTTCATCAGACCCTTCGATTGGCTTGGAATCCTCTTGACTTGTTCATTTCCCTTCTTCATTTCTTCTTTCTTCATTTTTTCTGACCCCTCATTTTCTTCTTGACAGTAGAAGCTTATGTGGCTTGTATTGTAATCATTTCCAACAAATGCCATATTATAATCTGTACTTTGAGCTACTGAGATCTTTAATCTAACCCAATCATTAAAGGATTGTTGTAGAATTATCAAATCAAACTATTGACATTAAATTTATCTTATTTGAGACATAACTTAATGAGTGAACATGCATTCATGAATGGACAGAAATTCGTTGAATGAACAAACTTCCTTTTATTATTTTGATAATATGATCGTACATGAACTTTTGGTAAGACACATACTTAAAAGATGAAAGCAAAGAAACAAAGGAAAGTTGCAAGGTTAAGAAAAAATTTGCCTCAGTGTTAGTTCTTTGTCCTTCAACTAATTGGTTCCCTACAACTGCTTGATAATTCAATTGTTGTCTCTATTGCTACCTTCTTCAACACATGTTGTCCTTAATCCTTCAAAAATTTGCCCTAATATGGCCAATTGAATGTAAACAAAATTGTCCCTATGTAGCTAATTGAACACAGATAAAAATTGCCTTAGTTTGGTGAATCCTTAAAGGAGTTTCAGACCATCTTTCCTTGAGATTTTACCTATTTATTTGCCCTAACTTTTGCTTAGACCATCCTTTCGAGTTTTCAACCTAATGAGCCTTTTTCTTCCTTTCTTTTTTTTTTCCTTTTTTTTTTCTTTTATCTTTTTTTTCTTTTTAATTATGAGCATGGAATTGAAAATTTGGAAGAGCATGAACTTTTTGTCTCAAAATTAAAGTTAACAAAAATGACAGCAACCCTTCATTGATCATAATGGACTTTTTGAGGCTTGTAATGTGGCCAAGGTTAAGGGTTATCAAAGGAAGGATAGAAGGCTCAAACAAGTGTTTAAGGGTTCAATGGGACCAATGATCCTTAGTAAGCTTTGTCAATTGCCTTTAGCATTATCAAGAGCACTAATACTCACTTTTGTATTCTCTTTCCTTTTTCACTTCATTATTTGCCCTTGCTATGAACCATTTCATCTTTTTTTTTTAGAAATCAACCTTTTTACTTCATGCTAACCCCTAATGTAGGGATGATCCTTGTCCAAGGTTCCTTGAAAAAAAAATTTCAAGCTCAAAAAGAGTAATAAGGGATAATAAAGATGATGAAATTTTGTAAATGATAGAAAAAAATGGCTAATCTTCATTTTCAAATCATGATTGCTTATTTTCAAAACTTTAATTTTAAGACAAAAATATAGTGCACACCAAATGATTACTTATTTGTTCCTTTTCAAAATCTTACCTTCAATTGCTTGATGACTTCTTCCTTGATCTTCAGAGACATATCAAGATGCATCCTTCTTAACTTCTGCTTCTTAGCCTCAACATTCATGTTGAATACCTCTACTACCTTGTCATTTAAATCAAATCCCTTTTATGAATATTCTAGTAATTTTGAAAAATTTTCCACAACTTCCTCTTCATCATATCTAGGGTCTTTTTCATCAAACATCACAGGAAAATCAATTGATGAGTTTCCGAGGTCCCTTTCATGAGGCAAACTTTCTACAAGACCTAGATCCTTGGAAAGTAACTTGTGTAGAGTTCGAAAGGTAAAATAGAGTAGGAATGACAAAGCAAGAATAGACCAACAACAAGATATTATACAGAAATATAAACTAATAAATGCAAAAGGATAAGCCAAAGGTGCAACGAGGAGGAATGATGAATATTCATGCAAATTAATTTAGTTAATGTCTCAAATAACATAAATATAAACTCAAAACATAGTCAATCTTAGATATCTGCTTAGTTCAGTATAACCAGACAATTACTTGGAAACAATCCCATCAATCATTGGTTCAAACTGCCAGTTCTTCAGTGGCTCCTCATCAGTAAAAAAAAGGATTGCCTTGCACTCTTCTGGGTCTTCTTCATGCAATGTATTAATACTGAGAAGGCATCAGGAACAAATGACTTCTTCAAATATGATTATCTCAACTGGTGTTGGGAACGTTTCCCTCAGGTGAAGAATGTACTTCATCTTGCCCTTATCATTTCCTTTTCCCAGAGTCATACTTCCCATTCTTTCCTCTAGAGCCACATTGACCTCTTCAGAGGACGTTACCTCTTGACTAGCTTGTATTACTCCTAAAGCGAGCAATCCCTGGATTCGAACTTTAAAGCCCCAACTGTTCTTGATATCATGTCTCATTCCCCCACAATGATAAACATAACTTGACTCTTCATCCTGCTTCTCCTCTTATTTCATCGTTGTAGCTAGTGTAATAATACTATAACTTACTTTCTTCAACCCCTCAAATATTTCAGTCATTGACGTATGCAAGCTCATGACTTTTCTTATGGGTGATTCTTCCATCTTTAAAGTATTTACCTCATTCCTTTCACCATGATTAGGAATTGGGTTGTTGACAATACTGGATCCAGCCTCCTTTTGAATGTCAAGCTTTTCATAAGCAATTTGTTTCCTTACTGTTGTCTTGAAAGATTCACAATCTTCAATTGAATGACCTGAGATGTCCATGTGGTATTTGTAAGTTAGTTTGGGTTATACCACGTTAGGAATGGTGGTTCTAGGGGATGTACAGGATTTTCCGAGATAAGGTGGACATCAAATAGCCTTTGGAATAAGTCTGCATTTCAAATAGATAATCTTGGGAAAGGAGGTAGGTTTTGGAAGTGACCTTGGTTTTGGAAGTTTAGCCGAGGTTGTGGGTGGCTTGGGTAATTTTGTGGAGGTGCAAGTGGATATCAGGTATAGTTTGAGCGAATTGGTACATATGATTGTGGTGTTAGAACATTGTTGATTTGGAATTGTGAGGTTTAGATGATGTTTATGGTTGGCACAATTTGGTGGGGTGGGTAATAAGGAGGTGTATGTATTTGGTATGGAAAGTGAATGTCAGGGTTATATGGTGCTTGATGACTTGATATTTGTAGGGAATATCGGAGTTTAAAGATCTGTTGGTGTTAGACTTAATTCACCTTGTGATCTTTCTTTTTTGGCTGGAATCCCTTATTAGGAGTAGTGGTATCCTTTGTATTACTTACAGACAACTTCTCAGCTTTGGCTAAAATCTCGATCCTTTCTCTCGCAGTGATCAAGTCAGCAAAATCTTTATAAGTTATTCCAGTCATTGCCCTGATAAAAGGATTTCTCATGGTTCCCAAGAAATATGAACACTTCTCAAACAGTGTCAATGGGGGTTGAACTTGTGATAACTCTATGAAAGTAGAGTTATTTCAACTCGATTTGATATTTAAATTGTGCTAAATCCTTGTTTTATTATCATGATGAGCATTGAAACACTTTTGCTTTGTTAAGTTGAGAAGGATTATCCATCTTTGAATATCTATGAGTATATGTGATGAATTTGAATGATTTCTTTATCATAGTGCTTTGATCTTAATTACTGAGTTTCTTTCTACAGATGGAAAGGTAAAAAAAAACATTGAAAAACATGAAGAAAAAGACAAGAATTAAACCTGAGAAAAAGAGGAAATCATCATCATGCCAGGACAGTATAAGTTGTTGGCTGCCGCAGCATTATAACGCTCAGTGTCGCAGCAGCCAGGGAGGAAGGAGAGTTCCAGGATAGCACAAAAAGTCTGGTTCTTTGCGGCAAGATTGATTCACTCAATGTTACATCACCAAATATCTTTGATTAGTGTCCGTTCGGTTTGTAATAATTTGAAATAAAAGGTTATTTAATAAGAGGCCATTCTGAGCTCAGGTGATACGAAAAAAAGGTCTGAATGAGAGCTTTTGGAGCAGGAATCTTGAAGGAAACAAAGGGAGAATCGAGATCGGACTCTTGGATTCATCATCTGCAACTCCGTATTTAGAGTTTTTCTGAATTTCTAAATTTTTATGAAGGCAACTATTTCTGAATTGTTATTGTTGCTCTCAATGTATGCCATGAACTAATTTTTATTTCTAGGATTGTAATCGAACTTCTCATGTAATTTGAATCATTAGTTTGTTGAATTCCTATTTCAATTTACAAGACATATTTACTCATGCTTATGTGTAATGCTTCTGATTGCCTGATCATAAGTTGGATGATTTTGTGGATTTTAATTGAACTTGGAAAAGGGAATTTGAGTCTATGAACTAGTATGAGTAACTTGTATTTGAACCAATTGTTGTTAATTAGGGAAAAATTGTTCTAAGGATGAGAATATCAGTTAGAGCCATATGTGATTCCAAATAGAGCTTAATCATGAACGTAACCTATTTGATGTATTGTCTCATAGGAATATAGAGATTAAAATTAAGTGGTTTAAATTTTATGTTGCCATCGAAAGAGGGATACAATTATATTAGAGCTCTAGATTGATATTTTGAGTAAATTGGAATAGGAAAAAGTTGTTTTAAATGCAATTCAAATGAACTGAGAAGGAAGATTACAATCCTAGGATCCATCAAAACAGAGTTTCTAAATTATTCAGTTCTTGATAGTTTATGCTTTTGCAATATTATTTTTCAACTAATTAAATTAGTCAAAATTAAAATGTTATTTGGATAATAGTAGGAATTTTGAATCTTAGTAGTTAACTATAAAATTTAGTAACAAATTCTCGTGGGAACGACTTTTATTCACTACTATATTACTTGATTGACACGTATACTTGCGTTGTTGGATTTTTTCCACCAAGTTTTCGACGTTGTTGCCGGAGATTTAGTTTCTAATTTTGTAGTTAATATTAACACATAGAATTGCTTATTGTTAATTCAAATTGGTTTCTGGTTGTATATTCATATTTATTTTATTCAATTTCAATTTTTAATTAGTTTAGTTGGTTTTACTAATTTCAGGCAATCTTTTCTCTTATATGTAACAAACTCGACAAACGCAAAGTCCAGAGTTATTATCTTTTGATTCTGGGATCTAAAGAACACTCTGAGGAATTAGAAAGGAGCATTCAGAGTCGAAAAGCAACTCTCAATCAATGGCTAAAGAAACACTAATGAAATCTTTGAGGGAGTATTATGTCCCTCAAGTTTAGAGTCTGCATTCTAGCATTCAGAGGCCGGCCATCCAAGCTAATAATTTCGAAATCAAGCTAACCATTATCCAGATGATCCAGACCTTTGTGCAGTTTGGAGGGTTGCCTAATAAAGATCGAAATGTTCACCTGCTGAATTTTTTGGAAATATGTGACACTTTCAAGCACAATGGAGTTGTAGAAGATGCTATCAGATTGAAGCTTTTTCCTTTCTCTCTATGAGATAAGGCTAAGAGCTAGCTTCACTCACTTCTGGAAGGGTCTATCACTACCTGGGATGCCTTAGCTGACAAATTCCTTGATAGATTCCTTCCACTTGGGAAGACAGCCCAAATGTGGAAGGACATCATCTCCTTTGTTCGGTATGACAGTGAATCTCTTTATGAAGCATGGGAGAGATTCAAAGAACTCATCAGAAAATGTTCGCACCATGGCATTACTAAGTGGATGCAGGCTCATACTTTTTATAATGCTCTGAATGGACTTGTGAGAACTATTATTGATGCAGCAACTGGAGGAACCTTAATGAGTAAGTCTACTGATGAGGCTTTTGATTTGCTGGAAGAAATGGCTTCTAACAGCTATTAGTGGCCTACAGAAAGACAAGTACCTAAGCGTGCGATCGGAGTATATGAGGTGGATGCTATTACTGCGTTATCAGCTCAGATTGCTTCTTTGTCAAAGAAGTTTGATGGCCTTGGTGTTTAGTCTGCTGCAAGTCCTTTTGTTACTTGTAATTATTGTGGAGAGGCCCATTCTCTGGAGAATTGTTCATTAAATCCAGAATCTGTGAACTTTGTGGGACAATTTAATTAGTAGAAGAACAATCCCTACTCCAACACATTTATTTCAGGATGGAGGAATCGTCCAAATTTTGCTTGGGGTCAAAATCAGAAAGTTAGTGCTTCATCTTCTAGAGCATAAGGCCCTCCTCCTGGTTTTAATCAGCAGAATATTGTTCCGCAGCAGGAGAAGAAGCCATCACTGGAGGAAATGTTTATGCAACATATGGCAAAGAATGATGCCATGATTCAGAGTCAAGCAGCTTCTCTCAGAAGTCTGGAGAATCAGGTGGGCTAGCTAGCTTCTGCTATTAATAGTCAACCTCCTGGAACTCTTCCTAGCAATACAGAGGCAAATCCAAGATTGGAAGACAGGGAGCATTGCAAAGCAATTACACTTCGGAGTGGTAAGGAAATTGAGAATGATGTTACAAAAAATTCCAACACTTCGAAGGAAGACCGGAACAAGAAAAATCAAGCTAAAGAGAAGGCAATTTCAAATCTTATTCCTCCTCCTTCATTTTCGTAGAGATTCTAGAAACAAAAGAATGAAGCTCAATTTAAAAAATTTCTTGATGTCTTTAAGAAGCTGCATATCAATATCCCATTTGCTGAAGCACTAGAACAGATGCCCAGTTATGTGAAATTTATGAAGGACATTTTGTCTAAAAAGAGAAGATTGGGTGACTATGAGATTGTAGCTTTGATTGAAGAATGTAGTGCAATTATTCAGAAAAAGCTCCCTCTTAAGCTCAAAGATCCTAGAAGCTTTACTATTCCATGCACCATAGGCAATCAATTCCTTGGAAAAACTCTATGTGATTTGGGGGTAAGCATTAATCTAATGCCTTTGTCAATTTTTCAGAGACTGGGTTTGGGAGAAGCTAAACCCACCACAGTCACTCTTCAACTGGTGGACCATTCTTATACTTACCCCAGGGGTATCATTGAAAATGTTTTGGTGAAGGTGGATAAATTTATATTCCCTTCAAATTTTATTGTGCTTGATATGGAAGAGGACTACGAGGTTCCCATCATTCTTGGAAGACCATTTCTAGCTATGGGGGGGACCTTGATTGATGTGAAAAGGGAGAACTCACAATGAGGGTGCAGGATGATCAGATTACTTTCAATATTTATAAAGCTCTGCAATACCCTTCAGATTTTAAAGAATGTTTCAGTATCAATATGGTGGATAACTTGGTTCATGATGTTTTCAGAGATACTCATTCTGAACCATTAATGACATCGTTGTGCTCTGCAGAGCATGATGAATTTTCTGAAGAAATGGAAGAGTGTGTGAAGTGGTTGGATTCATTTCCTAAAATCTCTAGATTTTCGCGGTAGTTTGAATTGCTTGATCTTTCTACTAGTACTAAGGAGGCCCCTAAACCTTCAATTGAGCTGCCACCAGTTTTGGATCTCAAGCCCCTACCTTGTCAATTAAAATATATTTTTTTGGAAACCAATTCCACATTTCCAGTAGTTGTATCTTCTGCACTTTCTGATGTGCAAGTTGAAAAGCTTTTTCGCATCTTGAGAGAGCACAAAAGAGCATTGGGTTAGTCTATTGCCAACATCAGAGGTATCAATCCTTCCTTGTGTATGCATAAAATTCTTTTGGAGGACGAACATAAAGCATCTATAGAGCATCAGTGGCAACTTAATCCAATTATGAAAGAAGTGGTGAAGAAGGAAATAATCAAGTGGTTGAATGCATGTATAATTTATCCTATTTCTGACAGCTCATGGGTGAGCCCAGTGCAGTGTGTGCCAAAGAAAGGAGGAATGATAGTGGTGGCCAATGATAACAATAAACAGATTCCAACTCAGTCAGTTACTGGATGGCGAGTTTGCATGGATTACAGGAAATTAAACAAGGCCACTCAGAAGGATCACTTTCCACTTCCAGTCATTGATCATATTCTTCATAGATTAGTGGGAAAGGAGTTCTACTACTTCTTGGATGGATACTCTGGCTATAATCAGATTGCTATAGCTCCTGAGGACCAAGAAAATACAACCTTTACTTGTCCCTATGGCACTTTTGCTTTTCAGAGAATATCGTTTGGTCTGTGCAATGTTCCAGCCACTTTTCAAAGATGTATGATGGCTATCTTTTCAGATATGGTTGAGCAAAATCTTGAGATTTTTATGGATGACTTATCGGTGTTTGGGGATTCATTTGATAGTTATTTGTTGAATTTATTTCGAGTTCTCTAGTGCTATGAAGAGACTCATTTGGTGCTTAATTAGGAAAAGTGTCATTTCGTGGTCCAAGAAGGCATTGTGTTAGGCCACAGAATCTTCAACAGAGGAATAAAAGTGGACAAAGCAAAGCTTGATGTCATTGATAAACTCCCTCCTGCTTCTTCTGTAAAAGTGATTCGGAGTTTCTTGGGGCATGTAGGTTTCTACAGACGCTTCATCAAGGACTTCCCTAAAAATTCAAAACCATTGTGTAATTTGTTGGAGAAGGACACTCTTTTTCTTTTTTATGAAACTTGTTTGAAAGCATTGAAGGAGTTACAAAATGAAGTCGGTATCTGCTCCTATTATCATTGCTCTTGATTGGGATCTCCCTTTTGAGTTGATGTGTGATGCAAGTGACATTGTGATTGGGGAAGTATTAGGGCAGCGACGAGAGAGGATCTTTTATTCTATTTATTATGCCAATAAGACTCTCAACGATGCCTAAGTTAACTACACAACAACAAAGAAGGAGTTGCTTGCAGTAGTGTTTGCTTTTGATAAGTTCAGGTCATATATAATGGGTGCCAAGGTAATTGTGTTTACTGATCATTCTGCAATCAAATATTTGATTAGTAAGAATGATGCTAAGCCCTGATTAATTCGATGGATTCTATTGTTACCAGAATTTGATCTTGACATTCGGGATAGAAAAGGCACTGAGAATCAGGTTGCAGATCACTTGTCTAGGCTGAAAAATGAAGTTGTATTGGAAGACTCTGTTCAGATTAATGAAAAATTTCCAGATGAACAGTTGCTAGCAGTCAATCAGGTAAATTACCCGTGGTATGCTGATTATGTGAATTTCTCGGTAAGTGGTATTTATCCACCTGATTTAAATTATCAACAGAAAAAGAAATTTGAGCATGAAAATTTTATTTCTGGGATGAGCATTTCTCATCTAAAAAATGTGCTAATAAAATTCTGCAAAAATGTGTTCCTGATGAGAAAATTTCTGATATACTGCACCACTGTCTTCCCCCTATGGCGGTCACTTTGGAGGTGAAAGAATAGCAGTAAAGGTTCTTCAATTTAGTTTCTATTGGCCTAATATTTTCAAAGATGCTCATAGATTTATTGCAAGTTGTGATCATTGTCAGCGTGTAGGTAACATATCCCAGAGGCATGAGATGCCACTGAAATCAATCCTAGAAGTGGAGTTATTTGATGTGTGGAGGATAGCTTTCATGGGTCCCTTCATACCATCTTTCGGTAATTAGTATATTCTGGTGGCAGTAGATTATGTATCCAAATGGGTTGAAGCAGTGGCTTTGCCTTCCAATAACTCTAAGGTGACGTTGAATTTTTTAAGAAAAAATATTTTCACTCGCTTTGGGACACCAAGAGCAGTCATCAATGATGGAGGTTCACATTTCTGTAACAAATACTTTGAGGCTCTCCTCTTGAAGTATAATAACATTAAGCATAAAGTTGCTACTGCATATCATCCTCAGACTAGTGGCTAGGTTGAGGTGTCAAATAGGGAGGTAAAGTGCATTTTAGAGAAGACCGTTTGTAACACTCTAAATTTTCGTATCTCTTAAACAGTAATTTTGACAGTTAACAGAATTTTACTGTTTAGTAATTTCTGTGCACTGTAAAATTATTTTGTTTATTCTGTCACAACATTTTTGATCGTTTGAGAGATTTACTCCGTATCTGTGTCGAAAATATAAATTTTCGGGCCGAAGAAAACTTTACGTAATTTAATTTTTACCGTTAGGTAATTATTTTACGTAATCTGATTTGATATTTGTGCGTTTTCTAATATTTGTGATTTTTGTGGATGATTATGAAATTTTTTACTGTATGTGGGCCTTGTGGGTCTTAAAAAATAAAAATTTTTCTACGCATAGAAAAATTTGTACTTGTAGACGGAGACAGGGGATCTTACTAAACCTGAATCCGAAAATAGTTTTAGAAAATTTCTTGTACTGTGTTTTGTACTGTATTTAATTTATCGAGTGATAAAAATACAGTAAATATATTCTTTCGTGGGGTTTTAGCAGATAAAAATAGAAATTATATTGCTTAAGTCAACCTTGGTGGTTTGGATATCCACCATTGATTTAATTAATGATGGAGACTTGATCTTGATTTAATTAACGGTGGAGATTTGATCTTAAAAGTGAATAAGATCATTTATAACCGTTAGATGGAGATTAAATCAAGGGTAGAGATTTGGTCATATAAAGTGACTATTATTTTGTAACCATTGGATATAGAATTGATTAAGGGTGGAGATTTGGTCTTGTAAAGTAACAAGGACCATTTATGACCATTAGATGAAGATTTAATCAATGGTGAAGATTTAGTCTTAAAAAGTGACAAAGACTAATTATGACCCTTGGATTAAAAGTAAGAAGGAGTAATCTTAACCCTTAATTTTTGGAGACACATCTAATGGCTAGAATTTAAAGGAGAAAGATCTAATGGCCTAGATTAAGTCTTCTAATCAAAAGTCTACCTAAATCCTAACCATTGAATTAATCAATGGTCTAAAATGCTCTAAATAATGGCTTGAAAAATATGACAAATTATTGCATGCAAAATGGAGGAAGGGGACGGTTTTGGATTGTTTAGAAGACAAAGAAAAAAACTTTATGACCATTATTACATGTCATGGTCAATATTACATCATCCTTGAATATGATTTCTTTGTTTGCATCCTTAGGAAATTTCTTGGAGGGAGGCCAAAATTTATTTCATGCATTATCACCTTCACTTTTCATCACACTCCACGGCCATACACTTGAGAAAGAAGACATTTCATTTCATTGTCTTCACTTTGTGACAAAAGGAAGCTATCATCTTTTAATGCAAAGCTTACTTGTGATTTTAGTGACTTTGCACATGTGCTTATATAGTCATCATCCTACTCAATATCTATTAAAGCTATCAAATAATTCTCACTTTCTCTCTTCTTGATATCCCACGGTCATACACTCAAAAGTAGGAGACAATACTCATTTATTGATTTCACTTATTCAATTGCTCATCATTCTATCCAAAGAACCAAGAACCAATACAAGAAATTCTCTTATTTTCTCTTCTCCAAGCAAGTTTCGGTCAAGCACCTTAGAACCATCATCCAAATTTTATCATTTCATCCAACTTGATTTTCTAAACCTAAACACCATTCTAAGAACATCTCTAGTTATGAGTTTTTCCAAAATCATTCATCTTGGGCTTCAAATCCAAGCTTCAAGTTTCTATCAAAAATCAAAAATTCCATCTTTGTGTTTCAAGAGAAACCATTCGGTCAAGACACTCAAAACCACCATCCAATCTCTTTTAATTTCATCCAACCATAGATCTTGAATCTACATGATATTCTAAGCAACTTTCATGCTGGAGATTTCCTCTAAATCATTCATCTTCATGGACTTTCTTCAAGATCAAAGCTATTGGGTTTTTGAGGTGAAGTGTAAGGAAACTTCATTTCTTCTTTCTTTTTCATGATCTAAACCATGTTTGATCCATGGTTCCTCTTAATCAAGCTTAGTATACTAATTTTTATGTATTTTATTTTGTATTTGAGAAGCCCTTGATGGTGAAGGACTTGGAAAAAGAAGCAAAACAAAGAGCTTTTGAGGATCTTCAAGAGGTAAGAGGGAGATCCATCTCACCAACCAAGCATGGTGGTGAGAGATGGTCTTATATTTGCTGGATGTTGAATCCATGTGAAGATTCATATCCATGGTCATGTAATAATTTATGTGTGTTTATGAGCTTTGATTTATTTGCCTATGCTTGATATGCTATGCATGATTTTATGGCTTTGATGGTATGCTTATATTATGCATGATGAGTATATGGCATGCTTATAGTATTTATGATGAAATATGTATGTGTATGCCATGATGTATTGATGGAAAAGAAATCAATTTTTGGCTCCAAAAGCCAAGGAAGAGCTACGGTTTTGATGCCTTTGATTAGGGTTCATGTTGAAAATTTTTCAAGAACAAGGAAATTGATTTGTTTAATGAAAATTATGAAGTGGAGAAAAATGAATTTTCTTGGTTCTAAAGGCTATGGGATTTTCGGTCAAGACACCTCAACATAGGTGTTTATAACTTAAGATTTTCATGAAAGATTAAAAATTGGATTAATTTGAAGAGTATGGAAAATAAACAAAGGATATGTTTTTCAAGAGAACAAGAACATGGTTTTGAAGGATTTTTATTGATTTATTTTGTGTAAAAAGATCCTAAGTGTTTTTCTAAACATGAGTTTTGAATGAAACGGGCAAACGTTGATTTTAAGGATTTGCAAAGAAAGTGAAAAAAAATTTGTAAAGAAAGTAAAAATGAATTTGAACAAATGGGTTTGGTTTTATAACCATTGGTATTTCGGTTTTGAAAACAAAATTTTTTCGGTTTTGAAAACAAAATTTTAATGGTTTTGTTTGTGTAAAACCATATTAATTTAAAAGGAAAAGTATTTGATGGCTTTAATAGTTTTGTTTGTGTAAAACCATATTGATTTAGAAGAAAAAAATGTTTTGATGATTTCAATAGTCATGTCCACGTTTTTGAAGGCTTGTAATGCCTTAATTTTTTATGAACAAAGTGAATTTCAAAGTGGAAACGTAACTTGATTTAATACAAGGAATTTGGAAAGGGAATCAGAGTATTTTATCTCTTGAGAGAATTTTGTAAACATGTTTGAAAATGTTTGAACTTCAATTTATTTTGAAAAATTGATTTTAAAATTGATTTGAGAAAAATGGAGAATATAATGGTGTTTTGAAAATTTACTAACGTATAATTGATTTTCGAGTTTTGAAGTACGTTAGGAAATTCTTAAACTTTTGAAACGTTGATTTATATCATTGGAAAAGTAATTTTTGTGGATTATATTTTGGAAAAGATTTTCTTGAGTAAGGAAATGTGAAAAATGAAATACAAAGTTATATTATTTTGAGAAAAGTTGAAAAAGAATTTTTGAAGGTTAAGAAATATTTTCTGTAATGAAATTGTGATGAAAAATGTTTTATGTATCTTAAAAACGTGATTTTTAAGCTACGCAATTTGAAAAATAATATTTGAAATATTGAGGAATATTTTACGTGATTGTAAAATGTTGAAAAATATTTTACGTATCTTAAAAACGATTTGAAATACAGTAAAATATTTCTACGCGATTTGGAATACGTTAAAATATTTCTATGCGATTTGAGAAACGTATATTTTTTCGCGATTGAGAAAAACGTTGAAAAAATTAGTACGTGGTTTAAAAATGCAATAGAAGAGTTACAACATTTTGAAAACGTAACAGAAATGTTACGAAATTTTGTAAACTTAACAGTAGTGTTACGGTATTTTAAAAACGTAATAAACACGTTTTGGAATTTTAAAAACGTAACAAAAGTGTTATGGTATTTTGAAAATGCAACAGAAGTGTTGTGGAATTGTGAAAACGTAACAGGAATGTTGCGCAATTTTGTGAAAACACGACGAAAGTGTTTTATAACTATGAAAATGTGATAACATGATTTTCGTTGTTGAAAGTCAAGATGATTATTGTTGAACCAAATCCATACACTGCTTGTGAGAAAATGACATATTTGTCTGTGATTGGATTTGGTGCATTATATGTGCATTGGAAAAATATGCATTGAAGCATATGATTACATTGAACAAATGAAATTGAAAAGATTTGGCTCTTTGGGGTTGGACTTGCACTGATATATTCGTGCATTGTATAAAGTATAGCTAATAAGCTATTTTGGCCCTTGTGGTTGAAGAGGGAATGAGAATTGATAGTGAGATCTATGATGGATCTTGGGGTCATAATAATGGGTGCCAAGGTAATTGATGTTTACTTGATCATTCACCGGCGAGTAAATATTTGATTAGTACTTGGTGATGCAATCCGTTGCATACGCATTGACGATACCCGACAAGAACACAATTCTTTTCAACAACCGGAAGATTGTCTTTGGGCTAAGGCGACAATCGACAGAGCATTCTCCTCGAAATTGTGAAAATCTCCATGGAGTTGTTTTTGAAAAAGCTCGAGTTTTGTGCACATGCATAAATCGAGCATTTATATCTGTATGATATATTAATTGAGGAATATTGACTATGACAATTGTTTTGAATACTTGGATGATGATGATGATAATCTGTTGATGGCATTATTGTGATTATTGTGTGATGATAATAATGTTAATGGTATGATGATGATAGTTGATTAATGTTGAGTGCATTATTGGAATTCTGGTATGATATATCTGTATGATATGTTGTTTGTGTTATCTCTATGCTGCCATGTTGGTATTGGCGTAGGTGATCTCACCTCTTTGTTATGTTGTTTTGCTGTGTCTGTATTGTTAAAATCAAATAATAGAATGATCGAGTTGTCTTAGACATAACGGGTAATGAATACTCTGAGATGGGTGACAACAATAAGGAGTGGACATTCAAGACTCGAAGGTATGCAGTGTTGACAAAGAACAAATGCGTCCCTTCATGTCCGATGCAACAAGATGGATACACAATTCTCGTAATAAGTATGTTAAGTTTTAACGTTAGTGTTGTACCGTTTGCTATTAAGTAGGACTCTCAAGGGACGTTTGCTACCGTTAAAAAAAAAGAGTCACTAGTTTTATATTTCTCTTTAAATTGTGAAATATTCATTGGTGTCAATATTGTATATTAATCAGTTTAAATATATTTTTAGTAATACTTATGAATTTCAGTAAGTTTATGTTTCAGTAAAGAAAGAAATTTTAAAACCCATCTTTTTATAACTCAAACCTTGTGTGAACTTCTTTACAGATTTTGAGTCGAGAGTTAGACATGTGATACCCTAGGGAGGGTGTTACACCATTAGTCCAACTCGGAAGGATTGGTCAAAGCGATTGGATGATACACTCTGGGCACACCATACAGCTTACAAAACTCTGATAGGCATATCTCCTTTCAGACTTGTGTTTGGGAAAGCTTGTCACCTTCCTTTGGAGTTAGAACATAACGCTTATTGGGCTATAAAAAAGCTCAATTTTGATTTGCAAGCTACAGGTGAGTGCAGGCTTCTTCAACTTAATGAGTTGGATGAGTTTCAAAGTGAAGCTTATGAAAATGCTAAGATTTATAAAGAGAAAATGAAAAAGTGGCATGATAACGAATTCTGGAACGTACTTTTGAGTCAGGTCACTATGTGCTTCTATTTAATTCTCGATTGAAATTTTTTCCGGGAAAGCTCAAATCCAGGTGGTCCGGTCCCTTCTTGGTAACTAAGGTGTTTGCACATGGAGCTGTTAAGGTTCAAGATATCAAGGAGCAAAGAAAGTTCTTAGCGAATGGCCAGCGTCTTACGAGATATTGGGGTAGTGATTTCAATCGTGATAAAACCTCAATTACTTTGGCTAATCTTGCATGATTGGGGATAAAGTCAAGCCGACGACTTTAAATCAAGTACTTCTTGGGAGGCAACCCAAGTTCTTGACCCTTTATTTTAAAAAAATTAATCTTTATGTGTTTTTATTTTTTTTTTACATTTTTAATTGATGAGTAGCAAAGTTTCACAGTTGATTTGTTGAATAAGTGCAGTTTCTGGGTGCTGGGGCTATGAAGAAATGATGTTGTGGGAGGCAGAGAGTGAGCAGAGACGAAAATCAAGTTGTCAAGATCAAGGACTGGGTGCTCCAGTGGTCACCAGTTAGTGCTGCGGCGCTGACGGTGAAATTTTCTCGCAGAAATACGCGCCTCTGGCCACCATAGTAGCCAAGTGGCTAGTTCTGCGGCGGTGGCTGCTCATCAGGACCCAAAAAAAAATTGATGACCAGCAATTAGCTGCAGCGATAGCTACTCATTAGGACAAAATAATAATAATAATAATAATGAAAAAAAATACACTGCGAAAAAAATTACACTGGCGAATGCTCATGCAGCCTAGGCGAGGGCAATGAATAGGTCAAGCCCTAATGTATATGTTGCGCCGCAACACACCCCCATCCCCATTTATTTCTTCTCCTTCTTCCCCATCCTTCCACACCTCCTCCAGCCACCTAAAATCACCATAGCCACCCTTTGAGCTTCACAACCCACCATTTTTCTTCCTATTTACTTACCATACCCACCATTTTCCTCTCTTTTCCCTTCCAACCCATCACCATAAACTCTAAACTACATCATTTTTACCATACCTCATCACCACTACTCCATTATAGCCACCATTGTCGCTGCCGTTCAAGCTTCACCCATCACCTCTACCCACGGTTTCTTCCATTATAAGCCCAAACACCATTTTCGTTTCACTCCACCACCCACCACCACTTATCACCACCACTCTAGCCACCGAAAAACCACTATGGCCGCCACCCTTTGAGCTCCATTTTCTATAATTTTTTTCACCTTTCTTCCACCCTTTCATTTCCCCCACCATATAAACTACCCACAAACCACCATAACCCACCTTGTTGAATGGGTCCCAAGTGTTCAAGAGTTTCATCCAGAGCTTCATCAAGTGCTTCATTTGATGCTTCAAAATTTGTGTCTATTGATGCAGAACATCACTTCCAATCTGCTTTGGTGTGTAAGAAATTTGTTCTAAAGCGGTGTATGTATGTCAATGCTTATAGATATAGGGACCTATGTGTTATTATTAATTCTAGGATGTGAGATAATTTTTGTACTCACCCAGGCCCTGCGGTGTTGCCCGTTGTGCCGGAATTCTATGCAAATGTTGTAGAGCACACTGATAGTTTTGTATTTGTGAGGGGTAGGCAAGTTGATTTTTCTAATGAGGCTATTAACCGTGTTTATGGGCTTTCCGATATCCCTGACGATAATTATAGTCAGTTGAGCCAGGGAGAGGTTGATTTGGATGATGTGTTGAACACATTTTGTGTTCCAGGAACTACATGGCAGCTCTCTAATGATAATCCTTGTTCCATATTGAAGGGTGATTTAGTGCCGATGGCACGTGTTTAGTTGCACTTTGAGCTAGCCCGCTTGTGGCCTAGTCTGCATTCTACTTTAGTTACCAAGGAGCGGGCTATACTTCTATATGCCATCATGTCTGGTTTGAGTATTGATGTGGGGCATTACTTCACTTTATGAGTAGGCAGGGGTCTAGTGGCATTCTACTGCAGCAGTTCTTCCAACAAAGGCCCTTATGGATGACATGCTTGTTTCTCGTATTTTGAGTGGAGATGATGGTCCTTCCGCTGAAGCAAGTTCTTCTACTGCATAACCACCTATTATGCGTCCCCTACCTCCACCTCGTCAGACTCCATTGTCTACACCTGCACAGCTGGCTCAGGTGAATTTACAACTTGATTATAAGATGTCTTGCGGGTATGTGCTATTCAGCTGGGGGCAGATATGACCACATTTCTAACTTTTCCTCCTCCACCTCCGGAGTTAGATAATGGCAGCCAGGATCCGGCTGTTGATTAGCTAACTTTATCTGGGAAGTTTCACTTTCTTATTTTATTTTATTTTATTTTTATTTACTGTTATTTGTTAGTTTCATGATTGGCACATTAAGGACAATGCACTGTTTAAGTTTGGGGGGGTATCCTATTCTTATAATCTGTTTGCTATTTTGTGTGCATGATTGATTTTCAGCTCCCATGATAGTATTGAATCATTCATTTTGCTTGACTCTTGAGAACACAGAAGATTGTCTGAGGTGTGCTTATCTTTGTTGCAATTGGTTTGGTTAAGTTAAGTGGCCTATAAAAATATTTCCACTTAGTCTCTTGCTTTGAGATGCATGTTTGTGTATAGAATGCTTATGTAATTTGTGCTCTCTATTTGCGGGATCTTACAATAATTGTGATACTCTCTTAATGCGAAATCCTAGGTGTGATCCCAAAATTTGGATATGATTTAAGCAGTTTTTGGATCGTTTGTACCTTTCAAGCCTACCATTGTGATATACATCCTTAGTACCTCTTTTGAGACTTGTGATGCATAAGCCTTTTATTCTGTTAAGCATGACATGATCAACCTGGATGAGCCTATTTATAATTGTCAAACCTTATTGTGTTATGGGTATTATGTGGATGCATCTACTTTGGGTCTGGGCATTATTTGATTATATTTGAGAGTGTCTCAATTTGGTGCTGTAAAAAGCATTTGTTTCGAATGTGTAAAAAAAAAGAAAAAGAAAAAGAAAGAATAGAAAAGACAAATGAGGCAATGCAAAGAGTTAAAAGTAAAGAGAGACACCAAAGTCAAAAGTTGATAATTTTTATGGAAAGAACATTTGTTAAAAAAAAAAATTTGATGCATCTTACGATACCCAGAATTTTTGTGATATTCATCCATTTGTTCATAGCCAAGTACCCTGCCCTAACATTACAAGCTTCAAAGTCCTTCTGATCGGAGTTTTGGGGTCATGCCTACATTAGTGGAGAAAGAATGGAAATGAAAGTTGTGAGGTTCATGTATTTTGGTGAGTATCATTTTGCATAAGCTTATCTAGATAACATGCAAATCTTTGTTAAGAGGCAATACACACAAACACGAGAAACTCAACTTAACTCCTGATTTGTAGCTGAGTGAAAGTATATTAGGATGATATTTCTGAATATTGAGATGTTAAGTGAATGTGATGATTGTTTGAGGATTGAGCTAAGAATCTAATTTGTACAAGTTGATGAAATTAATTTGATAAATCTCGGGTGTTGCTTACTGTTGTTCTTTTGCTCGAGGACTACCAAAATCTTAAGTTTGGGAGTGTGATAACACTATGAAACTAGTGTTATTTGAATTCTATTTGATATTTAAATTATGGTAAATCCTTGTTTTATTATCATGATGAGCATTGAAACACGTTTGCTTTGTCAAGTTGAGAAGGGTTATCCATCTTTGAAGATCTATGAGTATATGTGATGAATTTGAATGATTCCTTTATCATAGTGCTTCAATCTTAATTACTGAGTTTCTTTCTACTGATGGAAAGATAAAAAAATCATGGAAAAACATGAAGAAAAACGCAAGAATTAAACTTGAGAAAAAGAGGAAATCATCATTATGCCAGGACAACACAAGTTGCTAGTTGTCGCATCACTATAATTGATTGCGAGATTTAAGGATGCAAACCCAAGTACAGGTTATCTCAAGTAATAAATTTCTCAGGAGTTCGAGGTCAATCCACAGGGAATTGATGAAGAAAAATTAATTGAGGTAAGAAAAGAATTTGTCACAACACCAAAAGTAATAAAAGATGTTCGCAAATGAATTTAAGAACTTGCTTGGGCTAGGAGATCCACTCTTGATAATAAATTAAAAGCAAGATTATTTCTCTTTATAACTCAATTAAAAAACACACACAACGGAGGTTCCAATCGGAAAATATAACATTCAAAATTCAATTATATATGTAATCATATTATGATTCCTTTAATTATCTAACAATATTTGTAAATGAGTTTAAGCATTCACTGTGCCAATCCTATTGTCTACAATAAATCAAGATCTCCATTATACAAAGAAGGTTTCTAAATTGATTGGAAACAAAATACAACGCATATAATGTCCATTTGATAATATATCATTTAAGCACAAGAAATAGAATAATCTAACCTTATTTCATTACCAAGAGCTTCACTCTTTCACCCAATCAAGATGAAGATTTAGTTACTCATAGACAAGAAGAAAGAAAGAGAGAAGGAGAGAAAAATGAACATAGCTTTAATTTAGAGCAAGAGAAAATTACAACAAAGGAAAACAATAAACAAGAATAACCATAACTTCTAAAAACTAAGTCTAACACCAAGAGCACCAAATGATCAGCCAATGGTGCCTTTTATAGAGGATTAGGGATACAAACTGACAAGGAGAATGATTAAGAGTAGGTGGATGAGTGAGTGAATGAGTGGAAAATGCCAAATGGTGAGTTGGTGAGTGGAAAATTATTGAGATTCTTTGTCTTTGAAATCATTCAGTGCTGATCTCATGGATGCCAGCAGAATAAAGTAATGTGGTCTTCATGAAAGTTGTAGCATTTTGTCTCACCTTTCCAATTCCACTAAGATCAACCAAAAATTCATCCTACAGCCCAAGATATGACCATATTACTGTAGACTATTCAGGCTCAGTTTCAGCACCTCTGTTTTGACTTCCAGACCCAATATCACCTCCAAGTTATCCGAATAAGCTCTTGTGATCTTCATGAAAGTTGTAGATATGGGTCTTAATTTCAAATGTCCAAATTTTAGCCCAAGATAATTCCTACAGCCCGAGTTATGCTCTGATTACTACACACTATTCAGGTTCTAATCACAAAACCCGTACTCTGACTTCCAAGCTCATTTAGCTTCACTAGATATCCAAATTTTACCTGGAGCTCGTCATAAAAGTTGTAGAGCTCTCTCTTATCTTTCCTACAAGATAAGATACATAATTATTACACATGTAGAACTCAAGATATGGCTGAAATACAGAAACAGTGTAAGACTCAAATAATGCTAAAAAAAATCAATTAAGTCCAATTTGAGTCCAAACTTACAAAACATAACCAAGATCAATCAATTAAGTACATGAAGAGTGTAAATGATTAAAAATGAGGTTTTATTAATGTATAAAATATGTGATTATCAAATTCTCCCACACTTAATTTTTTGCACTCCTGGGCAAAACACATAAGACCAAAGCTAGGAAACAAAGAAAACAAAATAGACTCAAAAGCTAAAAGCTCTAAAAGACTCGATGAAGCAAGAAGAGCAACCAAAAATTCAAGGGATCAAAGCATTAATGAGGTAACATTTCTTCACATCTGAAACCAACAAGCAAGAAAACTTCAGTTGAAAAGAATGAATCAAGAATGATAGATTCTCACATAATTCACTCTCAATCTCTCAAGTGTTTAAAAGGTAAGTATTTCACTCTATTCAACCCATGAACAATTGCACTACCATAAGCTTGTTTATCTTCTACTTCTTCGCTACTCAAAACACATGCATACAAAAATCAAGAGGACTTTATTCAAGGTTGTAATAGGGTCATGGTAAAGGAGAGGGGATAATATGGATATGAGAAGATAAATACCAAAGAGAATAAAAGAGCATTATGGTACAGTTAAAGTAAATAAAATGTTTGAGAACATTCATCATAAAGGACAATCACCAATATTTGACTAATGTTTTGTTGAAGATCAATCCCAAATTAGTGAATTGAATTCATTGTTAGGCTTGAACCTTCTCATTTTCTTCCTATTGTTTCCAAGCATCCACCTTTATTCTAGACTCTGATAATTCTTTGATTGCAACAGTGGTCAGTTCTTTTTTTTTTATCATTTTGCACACACACCCCCACACTTATTCAAGAACAAAGCCAATGCTCTTTTATTCCCTAAGGTTGGGTAAAACATTTTTTTTTTGAAGACACGTAATGAGCTAAAAACAAGGAATGGTCAAATATGCTCAAAGGGGTTACACAAGCAAAAATATACAAGGATGGCTATTTAGTCAAAGTAGCTATTTCAAAATGCCTCAATCATATTTATGTATACATGTGAAAATGTAGCCTCAAAAAGAATCAAAGCAAGTTCTAGAGTAACAATTCCATGAGTTAAAATCTCACAAGAAAGAAGAGAATGGTACAAATATTCAATCCATTAATCAATAGGCTCAAAATCTCACAAGGTATATTTCTATCATTTTCAATCCACCATATCAATATTCATATCCAAGCCTGTGATTTTTAAGAAAGAAGACAATTTATGTTAAGATCCAAGAATCCATTTGCTACTTCTACAAATAAACACTAAATAGTTACTACCCCAACTAAGATGCGTCTCAAGAGTAATAAATTGTTTTCAAAAATTTACTCCTTACTCTGCCATCCTTAATTGGTTTTATTACGAATAGGTTTCTGATAGTCATATCACTGAACATACTTCCCAATTTAGATGCGTCTCAGGAGTAAAATTACTCCTTACTCTACCATCATTCATTGGCTTAGTAAGTCCATGACAATCATATCATACTTCCCAAAAAAGAAAAAAAAATTGGTCAATTATCCTTCCCTCCCAACCAGATCATAACATTGTCCTCAATGTTAAAATATAGATGAGTAAAGACTAGAAGATATTACCTGTTGCGGCAATTACTGAAAAGAAAAACCTGATACAAATTTAAACAAAAACAAAGTACAATAAATAAAACCAAAGCTTAATATTATTTAAATAACTGGAGTGTGTGATCGGGCTTGCGATGCATACTGCTTCCCTCACTACTTCCTGCTGACCAATCTATCTGAGTTATTACTAGGTTAAGATCAAAGATCAAAGGTAAAGGAAACATTTTTTTTTGGTTGTTTTTTTGTTATTTTTTTTTTTGGTCGACACTATTTACATCCCCATACAAAGGCTCCGAAATCTGGGAGGCACTTAAGCCAACTCAATAAAAACACAAATGAAATACTAAAAACTTACCTCAGCTTTGGTAGACAGAATCTTCTACCAAAGTCTCGGCTACATCTGGATCCTTCAACTCAAGTTATGGCTTCAACCACTGACCATTTACCTTCCTCCTTTTCATTAAGGACTTCCTGTGGTTGCTTGCACATATTAAAAACATTAAGCTCTAGTGTCATGTTTCCAAATGTTAGCTTCACCACTCCATTTCTGCAATTTATCAAAACATTAGATGTTGCTAAAAATGGACGGCCTAAAATAACAGGAATTGACTTGCAACTATCAACCATAAGTTCAATATCCAAGACAATAAAATTCACAGGATATATGAATTTATCAACTTGAACTAACACATCTTCCACTATTCTTCTTGGAATTTTAATTGATCTATCGGTAAGTAGAAGAGTTGCAGAAGTTGGTTTTAACTTACCCAAGTTGAGTTGCTGATAAACCGAATATGTAAACAAATTGACACTAGCACCAAGATCAAGTAAAGCTTTTTCAATTTTATGTTCTCCAATAATGCATGAAACTGTAGGACAACCAGGATCTTTATATTTCAACGCATTATTATTCTGAAGAATGGAGCTTACCTGTCAGCCAAAAATGCTTTCTTTTTCACATTTAGTTTCCTTTTAACAATGCACAAGTCCTTCAAATATTTGGCATAACAAGGAATCTGTTTGATAGCATCTAACAAAGGAATATTGATCTTCACTTGTTTCAGAATTTCAAAAATGTCAGTGTTACGGTTCAATTTCTTTAGATTATTTAATGCTTGAGGAAATGGAGGTGAAGGCGAGAGTTTGGTCTCCTTTTGGTCAACTTCTTCATTTTCTTGGGAAATTGGTTCAACTTCTTTCTCACAAGGTTCAGGAATTTGTTTTTCAACAACCTTTCCACTTCTAAGAGTTATCACTGACTTGACTTAGTCCATTTATTGGTTTTCTGAACTCCCCTCATTTAGACTGTACTGACCATTGGGATTTGGTTGAGGTTGAGAAGGAAATTTTCCTTTCTCGTGAATGGTGAGTGCAGAAGAAAATTTAGCAAAAGTGTCTTTTATGTCATTCATGTTTTGATTGTTTTGTTTATTAATGGTCTCTTGCTTTTCTATGAATGCATGCAGTGTTTCTTCAAGGTTTTTCCTATATGGTGGGATATAAGGTGCATATCCTTGAGAATTTTGAGAGTCCTATTGTGCCTAAGGAGGTGGTGGTTACACAAATTGTGATTGATTATTATTCCTCCAGCTGAAGTTCGGGTGATTTCTCCATCTTGGATTGTATGTATCTGAAAAAGAAAAAGTAAATGGCTTTTTAAAATTATTCATTGCATTTACTTGCTCATGTACAACTTCTTTAAAAATAAAAATATTATGACATTCATATGTTGAGTGTCCTAAGTCATCACAAATGCCACAAATTTCTTCATTTTGCATAGATTTCATTTCTTTTGCTTTTCTTAATTCCATGGCTTCAACCTTTCTAGCCAAACTGGCAAACCTAACATTTAGATCTTCTTCTAGACTAAGGTGATATTTTCTTTTATTAGCACTTGCAAGGTTAGATCTAATTGAATTTTCAAAAGGGTTAGTATTATGCCAAGATTGAGAATTTTCAGCCAACTGATTTAAATAGTCTAAAGCTTCATCAGGTTCTTTATCAAGAAACTCATCATTGCACATTGTTTCCACAAATTGTTTAGTTTCAGGTGTTAAACTTTCATAAAAGAAGCTTATAGTGCCCTATTTTTTAAAACCATGATGTGGGCAAGAATTTAATAAATCTTTAAACCGTTCCCAACATTGAAAATATGCTTCATTTGAATTTTAGGAAAAATTTTGGATTTGTCTTTTCATAGCATTGGTTTTATGTGTTGGAAAAAATTTCTTTAAGAACTCACCTCGCATTTCTTGTCATGTGCCAATTGATCTTGGTTTCAAAGTGTTAAGCCAAGATTTTGCTTTATCTTTTAAAGAAAAATGAAACAATTTAAGCTTAACAATCTCTTCAGTGCAATTTTGGTCATTGAAAGTAATACATACTTCCTCAAATTCTTTCAGATGTAAATATAGACTTTCATATTCTAAACCATGAAAATTAGGAAGTAAAGAAATCATACCTGGTTTAAATCTAAAATTGTTGGCATTGAGTGGAAAGATAAAATATGATGAACTAGAATTTCGAGGTGGTTGCAAATATTCACTCATGGTTCGTAACGGTTGATTTTCATGTTCATCATGTACACTTTCATTTTCAGCCATTGTGTCAATTGTGTATGATTGTGATTCAAACAAATCAATATATAAAGTACCAGGATTAATTTTAACCAAACGACCAGAATTTAAATCACAATACCAATTAAGCATAAATACATAAATAACTTGAAATAAATAAATAAAAATAATGTACAAGTTAGCGGTATAACCCGTCATTAAATATTAATAAGGATGTGGTATAAACCAACCACTCAATAAATATTAACAAGTAAAAAGTTAGATAATTGATAAATTAAAAAGTTAGATAATTAGAGAGTTAATAATTAGTAAGTTAGAAAGTGCAGAAAAGTAAAATGCGAGAAAGTAAAATGCGAGAAAATAAAGTACAGAAAAGTAAATTTAAAATATAAAAACCGGAGAGAGATCGAGCCCCACTAGAGCCGACGAAAGAGAAGAGAAGGAAAAAGATTATTTCATTATGTTAGAAAGCAATAATAAATAACAGAAATTAAAAAGTTAGAGTGCAGAAAATAAAAGACGTAAATTAAAAAGTTAGAGTGCAGAAATTAAAAGTTAGTAAGCAAAAAATAAATGACATAAATTAAAAGCTAGTAAGCGGAAAATAAATGACATAAATTAAAAGTTAGAAAGTTAGTATGTTAGCAAGTTAGTAAGTTAGTAAGTTAGATAGTTAGAGAGTTAGAGAGTTAGTAAAGAAACTGAAGGATCGGCAAACCAATCTTTTGCTCCGGTGAGGGAGAAGAAAGAATAGATTTTATTAAAGAAAAAGAACCTCAATAAATTAAAACTTCTAATCAAGTCCCGGCAACGGCGCCAAAAACTTGATTGCGGGATTTGATGATGCAAACCCAAGTGCAGGTTGTAACACCCTTATGGGGATGTCACATTTATGAAATAAAATAAAATAAAGATAAGTAAAATTCTACCCAAGTTGTAAAACATTTGTTACATAGTAATACGGGTTGTAAAATTTTTTCGATTAAACAGAATATTACGAAATAAAATAACATGGAACATAAAATAAACAAACTGATATCACACATAATATACATATGTTTTTGTTTTAAGTTATACAAATAATTTACAACTACAAATATTTAAACCAATACAGTAAACAAAGCAGTAAGAAGTCTATATATACAAAACGCAAACGCGCCCAAGTATGCATCACAGAACTCTAACCCTCTGAAGGATCACTCTCGGATGAAACTTCAGGTGATAAGTATCCAGGATGCCTCGACCCTCCACGAACTCTAGTCCGTGCTGTCGACACGCTGCTAATCTCACTAGGCGCATCGAACATACCACCCCAATGGCGCCTAAGAGATAGTGGTAACTCCACATGTAAATACAACACAATAGAAAAGATAGGCACTCCATCAAACTCTATACGTATGGTCACAGTCAGACGCCCTACGTACGTAACCGAATCTCTGTCCTCTCTCAGTCGCCAGGCTTCAGAGCCTCCATGAAAATCCAACCTCATGAAACCAAAGAATCCTGGTAGCGTCATACTCATACAATCAATCCAATGGGTATGGATGATCGGATGGTTCTTGGTCGTCGAACAGATCCTCGGCTTGTTGTTGTTGCTCTTCCTCCTCAGGGTATATAAAATCAAAAGGTTGTTCCTCTTCCTCAAACTCTTCTTTTAAAACATACTTTAAAATACAGAAAACAACACGTACAAAGAGGTAAGACAATCTATATCACCACAAACATGGTAAATAAGAAAACGACAATACAACAGATATAGCAATTCATACAAAATAACATACCATAACAGCATAAATAATAATATAAAGTAACACAGAAATTAAGTGTAACAAAGATCATATAATGTCACAGATAAAATGGTACAGATAATAATATTATAATGCACAACACATAAATCATATGTAATGCGACTCAACCCTACTCCATGGAGCTACAACCACAGACATCAGAGAGAATGACCTATAAGTCCTATTAGTACCTTAGGCTACCCAACCAACTATTGCACTGTCTCACATTGTGTCTATAGCCCACTGTCCAAAACATCGTGGTGTAGTACACAGTCCATACATCGGGTAACTACAGGCATTGGACTAGCATAGTTCTTACAAGATCTTGATTAAGTATAGTGCGTGTCGAGATCACTAGTGTGTAGTCAGTTACCACGGCCTAGAGGAGCGACCAACTGTCCACATGTGGGATAATCCGCACACTAATGCCTCCAAGTCCAATAAGAAATGAACCACACTATGCTTATCATACCGACAACACGATGTAATTCACCTCGTCAATCAATCGCCAATTCCAAAACGAATCGACTTGACTGTAAAAATATGAACAGAACTATAATTACCAAAATGCCCTTCAAATCTCAAATAATTACCAAAACGCCCTCAAACATCAAACGCAGTACATCCCACCTGACAGTACTGTTTCTCAATCTGTCCGGGTTCACCACTTTGGCCCGACAGTAAAACTTACTGTTTTCATCAATCGCGTAGAAATTTTATCGCGTTTTCACAATTTCGTCGTTTTTACAAATATTTTTAAATTGCGTAAATATATTTTGCTGTTTTTAAAATCGCGTACTATTTTTAAATCGTTTTCTTAATTGCGTAAGATTTTTAAATATTTTCTTGTCTGAATTCCTTAAAAATTACTATTTAAATAAACAGAAATAATATTTAATATGTTTGAGTTACGTAGAATATTTTCCATACCATATACAATATTTTGGATATCTTTTCTATCTTATTTGTTTGTTTTTAACAAAAATTGACAAGATTTTGCTTTGAAAATCTATAACAATAGTTTTCTAAATTTTTCTTAAAATTTCTTTTATTTATATTACACCCATCTAATTACACTTTTGAAAACTACTAACGGGCTTCAAAACATAAAGTGAGCTTTACATTAGAAATTTTACAAAAGCTACTGTATTATCTCCTAAACAGTAAAATCATTAGTTTTAGCTTTTTAAACTTAATTCAATCACTTTTATTCCTCAAAACTCATTGTACTAAAAATCTTTTTGACATTATTACTTAACCTTGATTGAAAACAATTTTAGAAACTAAAAACACTTAACTTTGGCATGTTGGCTGAAATCCATTAACTTGTCATTTGATCTATAGATTTGTTTTTCTTGCTCTAAATCAATTTGTATCTTGTCAATTTACCTAAGTTAATTAAATCACTCTTTTAGAAAATGGTTGAGAATATTTTGGTTCCCATTTTGTGTTGAGGCCATGAGCCTTGGGTTTGTGCTCTTTGGAACACACATGCAAACCTTGCATATTATTCACATCCTACAAATTATTCATGCATTTCTAACACATACAATATATTCAAAGCTTGTAGACATGCATATCAATACAAATCACAATTAAGAAAGCTATTACAATAAGCACACAACTGAATCCTTATGGATTCTACAATCACAAACAATTCCATTTTCTTATCACCACCCAAGGATGATAAGATTCAAGCCTTCCTCTTACCTTAAGTGAAGCTAAAATCTCTTTCACTCCTTTCTAATGGTTTCGGGTTCACCTCCAAGAAAATCTTAAACAAAAATTTAAAGAGTTAAAACTATAAGAGAAAATCATAAACCATGGATCAATCATGGCTTAGAACCTTGAAAAAGAAGTTAGAAATGAAAAATAAATTTCCACCTTCTAGGAAAAATCTCCAAAGAAATTTTCCAAGCTTTAGATGATGTTTTGCAAGAACTCTCAACTAAGATGTTCTTAGAATTGTGTTTAGGTTTAGAAAAGTTTGGATAAAATTTTAGGTAAATGTTTAGTGTTTTAGGGCTCTTGGCCGAATGGCTTCAAAAGAAGCAACAATGGTGTTTCTTGATTTTGGAAGAGAGAAAGTAGAATAGCAAAGATGAAATTGAAGTGAATTTTGCCCTCCAAGGAGTACTTGGCCGTAGAGCTCAAAGGAAAGGAGGTGGCCACTTTGTTTGACTCTTCATGACTCCATCCAAGCCTTAGACTTCATCAAGGGTCAAGATTAATACTTGATCACCAAACTTGTCTTCCATTGGCTAATCCAAGCCTTGTCATTAAGCTTAGTCATAAGCCTTGTCATAAGCCCTTGAATGTTCCACCACTTATGATGCTCAATCAAGCTACTAATCCTATTAAGCTTTTAAGTACACTTAACTTATCTTAATTAGATTAATTAGTTATATTTCTAATTAATTAACGTTCTACTAATCTAAGCTTCAAGAACCATTGATCATATCAAGGGTTGATATTCCATCTGAAACTTTCTCATCCAACGGTGTAAATTAAGTCAAGCCTACTTCGTTGACTCAATTCTTATTGGTTCAAAATAAATCAAGCCACTAATGTTGACTACTTTAACTAAACGTGGGTCCCGCAAATTCATTTTTGGGTCTATTGTCATTTATTTATATTGTCCTAATAAAATAATATTATAATAATATAAAATTATTTTATTTCACAGTAAAATCCTAAAAATTAAAAGATTAACAATAGTATCATCCAGAATTGGGTTTAGTAAGATCCCCCAGCTCCGAGTAATTAAAATAAGATTTCTCCGGCCCGGAAATTATTATTTTCCTGTCCCGGAGCAAATCACACAAAAAGTCCAAATAAAATCACAGACAGTAAAATAAAACACTGTATCATACAGAAAAACAACAAATAGTGCAATTCGAGACACAACGATCATTTATCCTAAAGTTTGGGGTGTTACACAGGTTGCCTCAAGTAATAAATTTCTCGGGAGTCCGAGGTCGATCCACAGGGAATTGATGAAGAAAAATTAATTGAGGTAAGAAAATGATTTGTCACAACACCAAAAGTAATAAAAGATGTTCGCAAATGAATTTAAGAACTTGCCTGGGTTAGGAGATCCACTCTTAGTAATAAATTAAAGGCAAGATTATTTCTCTTTATAAATCAATTGAAATCCACACATAACGGAGGTTCCAATCGGAAAATATAACATTCAAAGTTCAATTATATATGTAATCATATTATGATTCCTTTAATTATCTACTAACATTTGTAAATGAGTTTAAGCATTCACTGTGCCAATCCTATTGTCTACAATAAATCAAGATCTCCATTATACAAAGAAGGTTTCTAAATTGATTGGAAACAAAATACAACGCATATAATGTCCATTTGATAATATATCATTTAAGCACAAGAAATAGAATAATCTAACCTTATTTCATTACCAAGAGCTTCACTCTTTCACCCAATCAAGATGAAGATTTAGTTACTCATAGACAAGAAGAAAGAAAGAGAGAAGGAGAGAAAAATGAACATAGCTTTAATTTAGAGCAAGAGAAAATTACAACAAAGGAAAACAATAAACAAGAATAACCATAACTTCTAAAAACTAAGTCTAACACCAAGAGCACCAAATGATCAGCCAATGGTGCCTTTTATAGAGGATTAGGGATACAAACTGACAAGGAGAATGATTAAGAGTAGGTGGATGAGTGGAAAATGCCAAATGGTGAGTTGGTGAGTAGAAAATTATTGAGATTCTTTGTCTTCGAAATCATTCAGTGCTGATCTCATGGATGCCATCAGAATAAAGCAATGTGGTCTTCATGAAAGTTGTAGCATTTTGTCTCAGCTTTCCAATGCCACCAAGATCAACTAAAAATTCGTCTTACAGCCCAAGATATGACCCAATTACTGCAGACTATTCAGGCCCAGTTTCAGCACCTTTGTTTTGACTTCCATACCCAATATCACCTCCAAGCTATCTGAATGAGCTCTTATGTTCTTCATAAAAGTTGTAGATATGGATCTTAACTTTCAAATGTCCAAATTTCAGCCCAAGATAATTCCTACAGCCCGAGTTATGCTCTGATTACTACACACTATTCAGGTTCCAATCACAAAACCCGTTCTCTAACTTCCAAGTCCATTTAGCTTCACTAGATGTCCGAATTTTACCTGGAGCTCTTCAAGAAAGTTGTAGAGCTCTCTCTTATCTTTCCTACAAGGTAAGATACATAATTATTACATATCTAGAACTCAAGATATGACTGAAATACAGAAATAGTGTAAGACCCAAATAATGCTAAAAAAAAATCAATTAAGTCCAATTTGAGTCCAAACTTACAAAACATAACAAAGTACAATCAATTAAGTACATGAAGAGTGTAAATAACTAAAAATAAGAGTTATTAATGTATAAAATATGTGATTATCAATAATGCTCAGTGTCGCAGCAGCCAAGGAGGAAGGAGAGTTCCAGGACAACATAAGCTGCTGGTTGCTGCGGTAATACTCACTCCAATGTTGCGGCGGCTAAATACACTGATTAGTGTCTGTTCAGATTTGTAACAACTGAAATAAAAGGTTATTTAACAAGAGGTCATTTTGAGCTCAGGTGATATGAAAAAAAGATATGAATAAGAGCTTTTGGAGCAAGAATCTTAAAGGAAACAAAGGGAGAATCGAGATCGGAGTCTTGGATTCATCATCTGCAACTCTGTATTTACGGTTTTTCTTAATTTCTGAATTTTTATGAGGGTAACTATTTCTGAATTGTTATTGTTGTTCTCAGTACATGCCATGAACTAATTTTTATTTCTAGGATTGTAATCAAATTTCTCATGTAATTTGAATCATTAGTTTGTTGAATTCCTATTTCAATTTAAGAGAAATATTTACTCATGCTTATGTGTAATGCTTCTGATTGCCTGATCATCAATTGAATGATTTTGTGGATTTTAATTGAACTTGGAAAAGGAAATTTGAATCTATGAACTAGTATGAGTAACATGTGTTTGAACCAATTGTTGTTAATTAGGGAAAATTTGTTCTAAGGATAGGAATATCTGTTAGAACCATATGTGATTCCAAATAGAGCTTGATCATGAACGTAACCTGTTTAATGTATTGTCTCATTGGAATATAGAGATTAAAATTAAGTGGGTTAAATTTTGTGTTGACATCGGAAGAGGGATACAATTATATTAAAGCTCTAGATTAATATTTTGAGTAAATTGGAATAGGGAAAAGCTGTTTTAAATGCAATTCAAATGCACTAAGAAGGAAGATTACAATCCTAGGATCCATCAAAATAGAGTTTCTAAATTATTCAGTTCTTGATAGTTTATGCTTTTGCAATATTATTTTTCAACTAATTAAATTGGTCAAAATTAAAGTGTTATTTGGATAATAGTAAGAATTCTGAACGTTAGAAGTTAACTGCAAAATTTAGTAACAAATCCTCGTGGGAACGACTTTTATTCATCACTATATTACTTGATTGACACGTATACTTACGTTGTTGGATTTGTCCCATCAACTTGAGCCTCCAAGGCTCTCCACCTTTGGGCATATTGTTTAAAAGATTCTTCATTTCTTTTCTGCATTGAGCTCAAATATTCCCAGGTAGGAGTTGCATCTAGATTGAGCTTGTATTGATCCATGAATAGATTAGCTAATTCCGTCTAATGAGAAATGTCAGAGTGGTCTAATTGAAGATAGCATTATGAAGCGGGACCTGTAAGACTCTCGTGAAAAAAGCTAATGAGGAACTTATCATCTTTAGACCAAACAACCATCTTTGTTCCATAACTGATCAAATGAAATCGAAGGTTGCTACTCCCGTCATACTTGGCAAAATCAGGAATCTTGAAGTCTTTAGGGATCACGACATTTGTGGTAGGACACAATTCTTCCATTTTGAGATATCCATAAGCATTGGGGCACTTGATTTCCATAAATTCTTCCTCTATTTTCTCCATCTATTCTTCATTCATCTTGTCTTTCTCGGTCATGACATGGCTATTCCCAGAGTGAGGCATTGTTGCTTGCCCCAGAATGGACACATGAGGTTGTTCCTAGGTAGGGCCAGCATAACCAGGAATTTCATTGTGAGCACCTTCCAAGGCGCGATACCCCTCCCTGATAAGCATGACTATCGATGTCATTTGATGTGGTTGCTCATGGATCCCCATAGTAATGCCTGAGGTTACAGTCGAGAAAGTCGGGGCGGTTATCAGTGGCACACTTACATATGCTTCAACTCTATTTGCACCCATATTTCCACTGATTAAGTAGAAAGACTCCTTCACATCTTGCAGTATTGCTTCCAACCTTGCTTGGGTGTCAGATATCTCATTCATTTGTCCTGTCATTTCATCAATTTCCTTGCTCAAGTTTCATCCTGTCTCAAGATTACTAGCAGTCATTCTAGTCCGAGATCTGATATTGTGAACTCGAGTTTGATTGGACTCTTCTTTCCTAAGCCCTGCAATGATTCCTGAACAAACAAGATCACATTAAACAAAGAATGAAGTACAATGAATGAGATGCATAAGATGAAATGAACGAACTTTGTGATGAAACATTTTCTTCTTTCCATTTTTGTTTTTTTTTTTTGCTTAAATGCCATAAAAATGCGAGATGATTTTTTTTTAAGAATGCTAAGAATGTCATGAAAATACAAGATGATGTATTTTTTAAAAAAATGTTATAAATGCCATGAAAATGTAAGCCATGAGTAATGCAAGATGATATATCCCCATTTTTATGTTGATTTTTGTTATTTTAAAAATGTAAGAATGAATGACATGACAAATGGATGAATAAAGAAGAAGTACACTCCATTTATGTCCTAGTAAGGTGGAACTTAATGGTTGGATTTCATTAAGGTCATGACTCTAATTTTGGCAGTCCTTATGTTTAATCTATTAGTGCAAGGTTTTTCAGGACGAATCTAAAATTCTAAAAAGTCATGGTCCCCAAATTGCCTCTATCTCGAAAGACAAGAACCCAATTCATGAATTAATCACAAGTAGGGATAAACCCTCTCAATATGACTAATCCATGATATTGGTAACAATCTGAGTAGTGTCTCAACAAATGTCAAGTGGGCATATAAAGCCTCTCAATAACAAAAGTCGAGACTCCACCTATTCCTTGGGTTCGCACAGATTAGGGTATAGAGCCCAAAAAGTGTGTGAGATAAGTGATAGTGATGAGTGTGAGGGAGCATACAAACTTGTACAAAAATTTAAAAGATAAAAGTACCTCCCAACCTGCAAAAGCATATAAAATAGCAGCCAACCAACCATCATCTATTATTGGGTTTCAACAATTAAGTACAAAATATAAAGAAAATATATACAAGTAAATCATGTCAAATACAAGATAATGTTATCAGATATTTACATAAAAGTACTAAATAAAATTTATTTACAAACAAATAAGAAAACAAAAACAAAGACAAAAGGGGTAAAATAAATAAATAGAGATTATTAATAATTTGCACAACTAATAACAATAGGCATGACTCTCCAAGTATCCCCAGTGGAGTCGCCATCTGTTTCGACCGAGATCTCGGCGGGAGCGGCGAACAAATAAATTATTAGGAGTTGCCACCAATTTTATTTTAAAAAGGAAAAATTGGAAAACATTTCTAATAAAATGGTCCTTGAAACCATATTGAACTCGGGAGTTAGTTATGCATAGGGAATTGTGGAAACTTAATCCCACAGTACCCTTAACACACTTGTTCTGATACGGTACCTTAAATCAGTTATGCAAAATTGGTAATCTCAAATTATATTTGTTTCACCTTTCTTATTAAAAAAATTAAAAAAAAGATAAACAATTTGTGAAAATTTAAACTTTGGCTTGACAGAATAGCGATTCTACTCTTACGTATTCCCGAGTGCAATGAGAAACTCAAAGTCACGTAGTTCTCTATAAAATTATTGTGGGTTGATTATTTTTAACTTTGAAAAAGATTCATTTTTATTCTAAAAAAACATTTGATTTTTTTTTCTATGTTTAAAAAAGATTTGAATCATCAAGTTCAATTATTTTTTATTTTTTTTTATTTTTTATCTTTTTTTATTTTTTTTTTTTTTTATATTTTTTATTTAAACTCTTCAACCCATTCCCAAAAAAAAAAAAAAAAACAAAAGACAACACAAAAGCTTACTAAAAAAAGCAGAAAAGACTACGCTCTATTTTTGGAACGAAAAAGGGGAGCTTAGAAGTGAAGGCTGGTGCAACATGGAAGAGCACGGATTGGTCAAATCTGGTGGGCTTCGGCTCAAGTAACGAGACAATCAAGCTTATGGGTCGCATGGATCTGGGCTGGTTGAGGGGCGACGGAGCAACAGATCTGGTCGGTCCTAGTCTTTGAGCAGTGAGGCTTGGAGGTGTTGGATTGGACATTCTGGGTGGTGGTTGAGTGACTCGGATCCAGCGTGGAATAGTGAAGTGTGACTACACAAGTCACGGATCTGGTGGGAGCGAGTCGCGCGGTGCACATTTAGGATTTAGGTCACGTGACTAGGCGGTGCGATGCGGTACAAGCCGATGGGTTCTTCATGGTGTTGAGTCACAGTGTTGGTGTGTGGGTGACAATGACGCGACTTGTGGTGGTCCAAGGTGGATCGGTTTTGTTTGGATTGCTGGACAGTGGTTGAGCGGTGCTACGAGGTGGTGTTGGAAGGTAGAGGATGATAGTGTTGGAATGGTGGTTATTGAGTTGGGTGTTTGAAATGGCAGAAAGACGGTGGTCGTGTGCTTGGTGATAATGATGGTGTTGGAGGGGTGATGATTGTTATAGTGGTGATGGTGGTGAAATGAAGATGGATATTATGATGGTGGCTGGTGGATGAAGGTCAGTGAAACAAAAATGGCTAGGCTTTGTGAGTGTGTGTTTAGGGGGCTAAGTCTGTTAGCTTTTAGGCAAGTATTTTTTTCTATGTGGGTTATGGGTTTTTATAGGAGGGATTGAGATTTGGATAGTGATTGTGATTAGGATTTGTTTAGGATAATAAGTTGTGGTTTGTTTAGGATGAGTTATAATTTGTTTAGGGTCATAAGTTATGATTTGTTTAGGATGAGTCATGGTTTGTTTGGATGAGTTTAATGATAAGTTATGAGTTATGGGTTGGATAATAGGTCAATGGGTTATGAGTTGGATAATAGGTCAAGTTATAGGTTATGGGTTGGATAATGGGTCAATTAGTTATGGGTTGGCTAAAGGGTCAAGCTATAGGTTTCTACAAAAAAAGTTAAATTATTATTTTTTTCTTTTCATTTTTTCTCTTTTTTTTCTTTTTTTTTTTTTTACTTTACAAAAAAGGGTAAAAATGCCTCTGGACAAAATTAGGTGTTCACAAGATGTTAGCTCAAGTCATTATAGGATAGATCAAGCTTCCAACTTACTGATGATAGAGAGTAGGATCATCTAGCAAGATGCCATCTTGTAGAGTAAATCGAATATTAATTTCAAGTGGAGTGTGCTTAGTTTTGTTGTCTGTAAGTCAAGCCGAGAAATGATACCCAAAGCATACTTAGTCTGAGATAGGAACATACCATCACTAGAAAAAAGTTCCTTAAACCCTAAGAAATAACTAAGAGGTCCAAGATCTTTCATCTCAAAACTCTAACTCAAGAACTGTTTAAGCTCAGTAATGCTAGAAGTATCATCATTAGTAATAATCATATCATCACCATAGATAAGCAATATAACAATACCTCAATTTATTTTGCGAATAAATAATGCAGAATCATAAGCATTGAAAGAAATTCCAAGTTGACTGACATTGTTATAGAACTTAGCAAACCAAGCTTGAGTGCTTATTTGAGGTCATATAAAGTATTTCGAAGATGGAAAACCTTGTTTGGTGGACAAGTGTAACTAGGTGGTGGACACATACAAACTTCCTCTTCCGAGTCGCCATTGAGAAAGGCATTTTTCACATCTATCTAATTAAGAGTCCATTTCTAAGTAGTTACAATAGCAAAAAGAGTGCGAACAAAAGTGATGCGAGCAACAGGTGCAAATGTCTCCTCATAATTAATGCCATATTCTTGAGTAAATCCCTTAGCAACTAAACGAGTCTTATAACACTCAATAAAGCTATCAAAATAAGTGTTGATTTTGTACACTCAGTTACATCCCACAAGTGTCTTATTAAAAAGAGGATCAACAAGGTCCCAAGTATTGGTATTCTCCAAAGCCTGTAACTCTTCTTGCATAGCATGCTACTAATGAGGATATGTGGAGGCTTCTTGATAAGACTGAGATTCGTGAAAGTAAAGCATGATTGAAAAGCAATGATAATCACAAAGATAGGTAAGTTAACTTCTTACTTGAGTTGGACATTCAAGAAGGAGAGAAAAACGAATCTTAGGTTTAGGATCGACGTCTGGGACTACTTCAATAAGAGTGGTTAGAACTTCAGAGGTGTCTGTGAGCTCATTGGAAGAACATGCATTAGAATCACTAGGAAAAAGATAAAAAAAAAAGGGTTGGTGAAAAGATGAGTCAAAGTTGAACTGGAAGAATAAGGAGAACATGATACCTTCCCAGAAGATGACATGACAAGAGATACAAATGCGTTGAGAGAATGGATCCAAGTAGCAATAGCCCTTATGCTCAATACCATAACCAAGAAAGCAACAGAGACGTGCATCGGGATCAAGTTTATTGTATTCATGGGATTGAAGAAAAGCAAAGCAAGCACAACCAAAGACTTTAAAAGAATTGTAGTTTGGAGAAGTGTGGTGGAGATGTTCAAAAAGAGATACATTACCCAAAACAGAGGAAGGAAGACAGTTGATGACATAGACAGCAGTGAGAGTGACTTCACCCTAAGTGTGTTCAGGACAAGATGAGAAAATGAGCATGGCTCGGACAAAGTCAAGGATATGACGATATTTTCTTTCAACGCAACCATTTTGTTGAGATGTACTATGACATGAAAACTCAAAGAGGGTACCCTGTTCAGAAAGAAATTTGAGAAGTCTTAATTTATAATATTCTAAAGCATTATCACGACGAAAAACTTTAATCAATTTTGAGAACTGGGTTTTAATCATAGTAGCAAAAGTAATGTAGACTTGAGGAAGCTCTAAGTGATTTTTCATTAATTATATCCAAGTGGAACGAGAATAATCATCAATGAATACCACAAAATAGTAATAGCCTCCCATAGTGGTTGTGGAAGCTAGCCCCCAAGCATTAGAATGCACAAGATCAAAGGGAGAAGCAGAAATGGAAGTACTTTTATTAAAAGACAAAGCAAATTATTTAGTTGTTTGACACGAAGTACAATGGAAAGACCCTTCCCTTTACAGAACCTAAAATTCCTTAAGAAATAAGGGTATGCAATTTTCTGAGGGAATTGTAACCAAGACATTGAAGTCATAGCTGAAAAGGAGAGGTGGTGGAAGCCACACAAAAAACTGACATGGGATATTGAGGAATATGAAGAGTAGTGAGCTCAAGCAACTTGTTGACTTTACAACAATTTCCAATGATCTACCCTGTTCGTGGATCCTATATAGAACAACTAGTAGAAGAGAAAGTGAAAGTATAGCAAAGGTCATAAAGTTGTCTAACATAAATGAGAATAAAGTTTAGTTTGGGGATAAAATATGTGTTAGATAATGTTGTTGGGTTTGACACAAATTCCATTAAAGATTGTTATCGCTAGTTTCCTATTTTGTGAAGATATGAAAGATATGCAAATATATGTCAAGATATATTAAAGAATTGTTAAAAGATTTGAAAAATATGTTAGAGATTTGTGAGATATGAATAAGATTTGTGAGAGATTTGTTTATAGTAGGAAACTAGGAAGGGTGTGTTATAAATACTTGTATTTGGGAATCAGTAAGATTATGAGAGTGAGAATGAGAGTCTGAGAGAGATTATTTTGTAAGGCCTGCAGGCTAGATTTGTTTTGATAGTAGATTTGACTCTTCTCATCCATGGATGTAGGCATATTAGCCGAACCACGTTAAACCTTGTGCGTAATTTGTGTGATGTTTTTCCCAATTACTAATATTTATTACATGTTTGTGTAGAAGCAGATGTGGTATTCCCCAAAGAAATTGATGGGGATGTGGTATTCCCCAAAAGATTGAAAGAGGGATGTGGTATTCCCCCCAACAAATATAAGGGTAGATAGGGATATGAGACCCTTATGACTTACTTCCATAAAAGACTCATTAGTAGTGTGACTAGAATGAATAGTATCTCTGAAGGATAGGGAAGATATGGCATGAGATGAAGAAGTCATATGATTACAACAAGCAAAATCAAAATACCAATGGTTTTTACCTAGTGTGGTTACTAAGGCAATAAGAGTGTTGCCATAATGAGAAAGAACTTGTATAAGGAAGGATTCGAGATCACTGGTGGAAAGAGAAATTTAGGGAGCAGAAGAAGAGGCATCATTAGCAACTATAGCAGCAAACACAAGATTAGAGGATGAACTAGAATGAGTTTGAGACTTATTTTGATCAGGCCTTGGTAGACGAGTAGGGTAGTGATCGATCAAATGTCCTGGCTTTTTACAGTATCGACAAACGAGGAAAAGGCAATTGGTTGCAAAATGACCTCTTTTTTTACGTGTATAACATTTTATATTAGGAAACTTAGGAAGAAGATGCCCAAGTTGGCAATAGTGGCAATAGAATTTTTCCCTTTTATCATTAATTTCAAATGCTAAATTTGCTAGGTTGAAGAAGACCCAATATGATTTCTTCAAACTTGAGACAAGGAAGGGCATCCTTGAGTGTAGGCAAAGGGTGTTGATGTAGTATAAATGCTCTAACAAGTTCATAATCATCAGTAAGAGCCATCAAAAATTGGATGAGCTTGGTGCGGTTACGATAATCCTCGTACAATTTAGCATCACTTTTATGCTTCATGGTTAGTTCACACAAGATCAGCTAATCCCAGACAGCTTCCATCTGAGCTAGAAAATCATAGACAATTTGGCCGAGTTTTTATTTCATACTGTTGAGTTCCTTTAATAATTGATACTGATGAGATAAATTGAAAATAATGTAATGATTCTTTAAATGATTCAATACCTATTTGGCAGTTTCGAAACGCCCAAATTACAAATGAATACTCAAATTGGAGGTATTCCAAAACCAAGTGATCATCTGATGATTTTTGCTATATCAATCTTCTAATTTGTCAGCAATTTTTTCTTTAGTGTCATACTTGTAACACCCTCCCTAGGGCATCACATTTCCGACTCCCGACTCATAATCTGTAAAGAAGTTCACACAAGGTTTGAGTTATAAAAAGATGGGTTTTAAAATTTCTTTCTTTACTGAAACATAAACTTACTGAAATTCATAAGTATTACTGAAAATATATTTAAACTGATTAATATACAATATTGATACCAATTAATATTTCACAATTTAAATAGAAATATAAAATTAACAGACTTTTTTTTAACAAGAGCAAACCCCATGACGGGTCCTACTTAATAGGACTGGTACAACACTAACGTTAAAACTTATCATACTTATTCTTTGTGTATCCGTCTTGTTGCACCAGACATCTGTTCTACATCTGTTCTTTGTCAACACTGCACACCTTCGAGTCCTGAATGTCCACTCCTTATTGTTGTCACCCATCTCAGAGTATTCATCGCCCGTTATGTCTAAGACAACTCATTCTTTTTACTGTTTAATTTTAACAATACAGACACAGCAAGATAACATAACAAAGAGGTGAGATCACCTACGCCAATACCAACATACGGCGACAGAGATAACACAAACAAAGAATATCATACAGATATGTCATACTAGAATTTCAATAATGCACTCAACATTAATCAACTATCATCATTATACTATTAACATTATTATCATCACACAATAATCACAATAATGCCATCAACATGATTATCATCATCATCATCCAAGTATTTCAAAACAATTGTCATAGTCAATATTCCTCAATTAATATATATCATGCAGATATGGACACTCAAATTTATGCATATGTTATGCATGTGCACATAGACTCAATTTTTCAAAAACAACTCCATGGAGGTTTTCACGATTTCGAGGAGAATGCTCATCAATTGTCACCTTAGCCCAAAGACAATCTTCCAGTTGTTGAAAAGAATCGTGTTCTTGTTGGGTATCGTCAATGCATTGCAACGACTGCATCGCCAAGTGGCACAGGGTACTCGCCAGCTGTCCACTGGTCGACCCATCGCGCCTCGACGCCCCCAAGATCCATCATAGACCTCACTATCAATTCTCATTCCCTCTTCGACCACAAGGGCCATATACAATGCACGAGTATATCCGTGCAAGTCCAACCCCAAAGGGCCAAATCTTTTCCAATTTCATTTGTTCAATCATATGCCTCAACGCATATTTTTCCAATGCATGTATAATGCACCAAATGTAAATCACAGGCAAAACACGTCATTTTCTCACACAATGTTTATACACTGGTTCCACAGTAATCATACTGTATTTATAACAGTGAAATCATGTTATCATATTTTCATAGTTATAAAACACTTTCATTGTGTTTTCAAAATTGCGCAACATTTCTGTTTCATTTTCACAATTCCAAAATGTTTCTGTTACGTTTTCACAATTCCAAAATGTTTATATTACGTTTTCAAAATATCGTAACACTTATGTTACGTTTTTAAAATTCTGAAACGTCTTTGTTATATTTTCACAATACCGTGACACTTCTGTTACGTTTTCACAATATAGTAACATTTCTATTACGTTTTCAAAATACCACAACTATTCTGTTGCACTTTTAAAACACGTACTAATTTTTCAACATTTTTCTCAATCGCGTAAAAACATACGTTTCTCAAATCGCATAGTATTTTTCCACTGTTTCAAAATCGCGTAACTTAAAAATCATTCTTTTAAGTTGCATAAATCATTTTCCGTCATTCTCAAAATATTTAAAACACTTTCCAAATCACATAATGATTTTCCGCTATTTTCACCATCACGTAAAAATAATTCATCGCTTTTCCATCACGTAGTGATTTTTCAATAGTAATTCAGATTACGTAAAATATTTAAACGTAATTCAAATCACGTAGAAATATTTTAACGTATTTAAAATCGCGTAGAAATATTTTTCCATATTACGTAACTTAAAAATCACATTTTTAAGATAATGTAAATAATTTTTCACCACAATTTCATTACGAAAAATATTTCTTGACCTTTAAAAATTCTTTTTTAACTTTTCTCAAAATAATATAACTTTACACTTCATTTAATATATTTTCTTACTCAAGAAAATATTTTTCCACAGTTCTTTACTCAAGAAATTCTTTTTCAAAATATAATTCACAAAATCACTTTTTCGTTGATGTAAATCAACGTTTAAAACTTAACATTTTCTAACGTATTTCAAAACTTGAAAATAAGTTATACGTTAGTAAATTTTCAAAACACCATTATATTCTCCATGTTTTAAATCAATTCTAAAATCAATTCTCTTCAAAACAAATTAAGATTCAAACCCTTGCAACTTTTCTTTTTTATTTTCATATGAAAGTTCATTTCTCAAGTGATAAAATACTTTGATTCCCTTTCCAAAATCCTTATACTAAAACATTTTGTTCAATCATTTTGTTTCCACTTTAAAATTACTTTGTTTCATAAAACTAAAATTATTCCAATCCTCCAAAAATCGTAGAGTCTTTGGCCATTGAAGCCATCAAATATTTTTCTTCTAAATTGATATAGTTTTACACAAACAAAACCATTAAAAATTCTTTGTTTTCAAAATCGAAATACTGATGGTTATAAAAATCAAACCCATTTGTCCAAATTCATTTTTACTTTCCTTACAAATTCTTTTTCACTTTCTTTACAAATCCTTTTTCACTTTCTTTGCAAATCCTTAAAATTATCATTGCTATTTTCATTTAAATCTCATGTTTAGTAAAACACTTAAAAACTTTTCACACAAAATAAATCAATAAAAATCCTTTTAAAATCGTATTCATGTACTCTTTGAAAAATAAATTCTTTGTTTATTTTCCTTACTCTTCAAATCATCCATTTTCATCTTTCATGAAAATATTAATTTGTGAACACCTATTTTGAGGTGTCTTGTTCGAAATCCACCAGGTTCTAAGTACTCAAAAATCAATTCTTTTGTTCTTGAAAATTTTCAACATGAACCCTAATCAAGGGCATCAAAACCGTAGCTCTTCCTTGGCTATTGGGGCCAAAAATCAATTTCCTTTCCACTATCAAGTCATGGCATATACATATATATTTCATCATAAATAATATAAGCATACCATCAAAGCCATAAAAGCATGTATAGCATATCAAGCATATCACCAAAGCTATAAAATCATGCAAAGCATATCAAGCATAGAGAATTAATCAAAGCTCATAAACACCCACAAATTAATTACATGACCATGGATATGAATCCTCATATGGATTCCACATCCACCAAATAAAATACCATCTCTCACCACCATGCTTGGTTGGTGAGATGGATCTCCCTCTTACCTCTTGAAGATCCTCAAAAACTCCTTGTTTTGCTTCTTTTTTCAAGTCCTTCATCACCAAGAGCTTCTCAAATACAAAACAAAATGCATAGAAATTAGTATACTAAGCTTGATTAAGAGGAATCATGGATCAAACATGGTTTAGATTATGAAAAAGAAGAGAAGAAATGAAGTTTCCTTATACTTCACCTAAAAAACCCAATAACATGGATCTTGAAGAAACTCCTTGAAGATGAATGATTTAGAAAAAGTCTCCAACATAAAAGTTGCTTAGAATATCATGTAGATTCAAGATCTAATGTTGGATGAAATTAAAAGAGATTGGATGGTGATTTTAGGGGTTTTGACCGAATGATATCTCTTGAAGAACAAAGATGAAATTTTTGATTTTTGATAGAAACTTGAAGCTTGAATTTGAAGATCAAGATGAATGATTTTGGAAAAACTCATAACTAGACATGTTCTTAGAATGATGTTTAGGTTTAGAAAATCAAGTTGGATGAAATTTTTGAGCGATGGAAGGTGCTCTTGGAGGGCTTGGCCGAAATCTAGAGAAGAAAGGAGATGGAGAGAAAATTTTTTAAGTTTCCTTCTTGAAAATGAATCAGTGAAGACCAAGGAAGACAATAATGGTAAAAGCGTCTGCGATTATGGTCTTCCAAACTCCTTCATGCAGCACCAAAACCGTGCCCCCACCCCCTTCAAGCATTCTCCTTGGAGTGCAAAAATCAAAAGCAAGCCATTATGATGTCTAACTTGACCAAGACATGCAAAAATGACATAAAGCTTGTCTCTTTGTCTTCTAAACACTCCAAAACCATCACCTTCTCTTCATAATGCATTCAATAAAGTTGTCTTCATTATTTGCCACCATTTGAAACATTTCTAGTCATTGATTAACTCAATGGTTAGGATTTAGGTAGATTTTTAATTTTAGAAGACTAAATCTAGGCCATTGGATTTTTCTCCTTTAAATCTAAGCCATTAGATGTGTCTCCAAAATTAAGGGTCAAGATTGCTCCTTCAAAATTTTAATCCAAGGGTCATAATTAGTCTTAACCATTTTAGAAGACTAAATCTCCACCCTTGATTAATTCTTCATCTAATGGTCATAAATGGTCTTTGTTACTTTTTAAGACTAAATCTCCACCCTTGATTTAATCTAAATCCAATGGTTATAAATGATCATACCCACTTTATATGACCAATTCTACACCGTTGATTAAATCTACGGTTGATATTGAAGCCTTCCTTATTAAGCTTGTCTCGATTAAATCTCCACCATTGATTAGATCAATGGTTAACATCCAATGCTTCTTCATTAAGTTTATTTCTCTACCGTTGATTAAATCAAGATCAAGTCTCCATCATTAATTAAATCAATGGTGGATATCCAAACCACCAAGGTTGACTTAAGCAATATAATTTATATTTTTATTTGCTAAAACCCCACGAAATTATATTTACTATATTTTTTTATCATCCGATAAATTAAATACACTACAAAACACAGTATAAGAAAATTTTCTAAAACTTTTTCCGGATTCAGGTTTAGTAAGATCCCCTGTCTCCGTCTAAACAGTACAAATTTTTCTATGCGTAGAAAAATTTTTGCTTTGCGGGACCCACCTAGGCCCACATACACCCCTTGGGCCCACAAACAGTAAAAAAATACATAATCATCCACAAAAATCACAAAAATTAGAAAACGCACAAATATCAAATCAGATTACGTAAAATAATTACCTAACGGTAAAAATTAAATTACGTAAAGTTTTCTCAGCCCGAAAATTTTTATTTTCCTGACACGGAGTAAATCACTCAAAACAATCAAATACGCTGATGGAATAAACAAAATAATTTTACAGTGCACAGAAATTATTAACAGTAAAATTCTGTTAACTGTCAAAATTATTGTTTAAGAGATATGAAAATTTGGGGTGTTACAATACTCCCCCTCTTTACAGAAATTTCGTCCTCGAAATTTCATGACCATGATTTCACATCCTCGGAATAAATAATGACATTATTCCTTTATCTTTTTCTTCCAGTTCCCTCTAGCTTCCTCACTTACATCTTTCCAATCGATTTTAACCAATGAAAGTTCTTTATCTCTTGTTCACTTCCCCTGATCAAACAAATATCTCAATAATTTTTTTTCTACAGTTTTCCATTACCGTCTTAACTTTTCCCATAGACAGACTTCTTCAATCTTTGAAGAATCCATCACGCTTCCACTGCGCCACTTTGATACCCTGACCTGGATATAAATAGGAATATTCTCTCTTGCAAGATATTCCTTCAATTGCAGTAGATGAAAGAAAACATCATGGAAAAGAACAAAACGAATCGAATACGTTATCAAACATATCTATCAAACATATTCTCTCTTACGATTTCTCCTTTTTGGTAACCAATATAGTCCAACGTTACAGGGTCTCTCATCCTGAGATTGATTTAACTCTAACTAAATCTTTGCTTAAGAAATCAATTCTTGCTGCGAAACAATCTTCTGAGTTTGCTGTATAATTACTTCAGTCACTGTTTGTATTACTTCCAAAGTTGCAGTCATATCACCACCATTATGTCTCGCTTCCACACGCGTACGTCTATCACGAGTCATTTCTTTTCTTCAAAGATGGACGAATCAAAATAAAATGGAAACTAGATGTAACCATTTCAAATAAACGTTTGTTTTCTTGACGTACATTCCTTCATTAAGTACCTTCTTTCACATCGATTCATCGCCTTTGGTTTCCTCAATGGTTGTAAATACATCTTCTGTTGAAATCAATCACTTTCCAAATATCCTTAAAAATATCAGGTTCCAAAATTATGAAATCTTATATTCCAAGACTGATTCTCTTCCATCAGATCCTGAACTTCAACTTTCATTTTTCCACTGAACAGCGGTCCTTTGTTCCTGCAGTTATCCTTCCACATTGCTCCCGTTGCTCCCGTAGTTGCAACTGTATTATTCGTAACATGTTCCACTTTCACACAAGTACAACTATCCCGAGTCATTTCCTTTTTTTTTTCCTCTCGAGGCGTGCGAATCGAAATACAATGAATCTGATATCCATTACAAACAGCATTGTTTCCTTTCGAAAAATAATAACACAGAGAACACAACACAAGCAAAACAGACCTAACCAAAAACCCCAAAAGACTCAAACCGTGCTCTGATACCAACTAATGTAACACCCTCCCTAGGGCATCACATTTCCGACTCCCGACTCATAATCTGTAAAGAAGTTCACACAAGGTTTGAGTTATAAAAAGATGGGTTTTAAAATTTCTTTCTTTACTGAAACATAAACTTACTGAAATTCATAAGTATTATTGAAAATATATTTAAACTGATTAATATACAATATTGACACCAATTAATATTTCACAATTTAAATAGAAATATAAAATTAACAGACTCTTTTTTTTTAAACAGTAGCAAACCCCATGATGGGTCCTACTTAATAGCACGGTACAACACTAACGTTAAAACTTATCATACTTATTCTGTTGTGTATCCGTCTTGTTGCACCAGACATCTATTCTACATCTGTTCTTTGTCAACACTGCACACCTTCGAGTCCTGAATGTCCACTCCTTATTGTTGTCACCCATCTCAGAGTACCCATCGCCCATTATGTCTAAGACAACTCATTCTTTCTACTGTTTAATTTTAACAATACAGACACAACAAGACAACATAACAAAGAGGTGAGATCACCTACGCCAATACCAACATGGCAGCACAGAGATAACACAAACAACAATATCATACAGATATGTCATACTAGAATTTCCATAATGCACTCAACATTAATCAACTATCATCATCATACTATTAACATTATTATCATCACACAATAATCACAATAATGCCATCAACATGATTATCATCATCATCATCCAAGTATTTCAAAACAATTGTCATACCAATATTCCTCAATTAATATATATCATGCGATATGGACACTCAAATTTATGCATATGTTATGCATGTGCACATAGACTCAGTTTTTCAAAAACAACTCCATGGAGGTTTTCACAATTTCGAGGAGAATGCTCTGTCAATTGTCAGCCTTAGCCCAAAGACAATCTTCCAGTTGTTTAAAAGAATCGTGTTCTTGTCGGGTATCGTCAATGCGTTGCAACGGACTGCATCGCCAAGTGGCACAGGGTACTCGCCAGATGTCCACTAGTCGACCGGCCTCGCCGCCTCGACGCCCCAAGATCCATCATAGACCTCACTATCAATTCTCATTCCTCTTCGACCACAAGGCCATATATATACAATGCACGAGTATATCCGTGCAAGTCCAACCCCAAAGGGCCAAATCTTTTCCAATTTCATTTGTTCAATCATATGCCTCAACGCATATTTTTCCAATGCATGTATAATGCACCAAATGCAAATCACGGCAAAAAACGTCATTTTCTCACACAATGTTTATACACTGGTTCCACAAGAATCATCTTGTATTTATAACAAATTGAAATCATGTTATCATATTTTCATAGTTATAAAACACTTTCATCGTGTTTTCAAAATCATGCATAATATTTCGTTTCATTTTCACAATTCCAAAATGTTTACATTGCGTTTTCACAATTCCAAAATGTTTCATTCGTTTTCACAATTCCAAAATGTTTATATTACGTTTCAAAATATCGTAACACTTATGTTACGTTTTCAAAATTCTGAAAACGTCTTTGTTATATTTTCACAATACCGCGACACACATTGCGTTTTTACATACAAGAATACATTTACGTTACGTTTTAAAATACCGCAACTCTTCATTTGACTTTTAAAACACGTACTAATTTTTCAACATTTTTCTCAATCGCATAAAAACATACGTTTCTCAAATCGCATAGTATTTTTCCACTGTTTCAAAATCGCATAACTTAAAAATCATTCTTTTAAGTTGCATAAATCATTTTCCGTCATTCTCAAAATATTTAAAATACTTTCCAAATCACATAACAATTTTTCGCTATTTTCACAATCACGTCAAAATAATTCATCACTTTTCCATCACATAGTGATTTTTCAATAGTAATTCAGATTACGTAAAATATTTAAACGTAATTCAAATCACGTAGAAATATTTTAACGTATTTAAAATCGCGTAGAAATATTTTTCCATATTACGTAACTTAAAAATCACATTTTTAAGATACGTAAATAATTTTTCACCACAATTTCATTACAGAAAATATTTCTTGACCTTTAAAAATTCATTTTTAACTTTTCTCAAAATAATATAACTTTACACTTCATTTAATATATTTTCTTACTCAAGAAAATATTTTTTCACATTCTTTACTTTCAAGAAATTCTTTTTCAAAATATAATTCACAAAATCACTTTTTCGTTGATGTAAATCAACGTTTAAAACTTAACATTTTCTAACGTATTTCAAAACTTGAAAACAAGTTATAATTAGTAAATTTTCAAAACACCATTATATTCTCCATTTTTCCCAAATCAATTCTAAAATCAATTCTCTTCAAAACAAATTAAGATTCAAACCCTTGCAACTTTTCTTTTTCATTTTCATATGAAAGTTCATTTCTCAAGTGATAAAATACTTTGATTCCCTTTCCAAAATCCTTATACTAAAACATTTTGTTCAAACATTTTGTTTCCACATTAAAACTACTTTGTTTCATAAAACCAAAATTATTCCAACCTCCAAAAACCGTAGAGTCTTTGGCCATTGAAGCCATCAAATATTTTTCTTCTAAATTGATATGGTTTTACACAAACAAAACCATTAAAAATTCTTTGTTTTCAAAACCGAAATACCGATGGTCATAAAAACCAAACCCATTTGTTCAAATTCATTTTTACTTTCCTTACAAATCCTTTTTCACTTTCTTTGCAAATCCTTTTTCACTTTCTTTGCAAATCCTTAAAATTATCATTGCTATTTTCATTTAAATCTCATGTTTAGTAAAACACTTAAAAACTTTTCACAGAAAATAAATCAATAAAAATCCTTCTAAAATCGTATTCATGTACTCTTTGAAAAATAAATTCTTTGTTTATTTTCCTTACTCTTCAAATCATCCATTTTCATCTTTCATGAAAATATTAATTTGTGAACACCTATTTTGAGGTGTCTTGTTCAAAATCCACCATGTTCTAAGATACTTTCAAAAATCAATTCTTTTGTTCTTGAAAATTTTCAACATGAACCCTAATCAAGGGCATCAAAACCGTAATTTTCCTTGGCTATTGGAGCCAAAAATCAATTTCCTTTCCACCATCAAGTCATGGCATATACATATATATTTCATCATAAATAATATAAGCATACCATCAAAGCCATAAAAGCATGTATAGCATATCAAGCATATCATCAAAGTATAAAATCATGCAAAGCATATCAAGCATGTAGAAATTAATCAAAGCTCATAAACACCCACAAATTAATTACATGACCATGGATATGAATTCTCACATGGATTCCACATCCATCAAATAAAATACCATCTCTCACCACCACGCCATGCTTGGTTGGTGAGATGGATCTCCTCTTTACCTCTTGAAGATCCTCAAAAACTCCTTGTTTTGCTTCTTTTTCCAAGTCCTTCATCACCAAGAGCTTCTCAAATACAAAACAAAATACATAAAAATTAGTATACTAAGCTTGATTAAGAGGAATCATGGATCAAACATGGTTTAGATTATGAAAAAGAAGAGAAGAAATGAAGTTTCCTTATACTTCACCTCAAAAACCCAATAACATGGATCTTGAAGAAACTCCTTGAAGATGAATGATTTAGAAAAAGTCTCCAACATGAAAGTTGCTTAGAATATCATGTAGATTCAAGATCTAAGGTTGGATGAAATTAAAAGAGCTTGGATGGTGATTTTAGGGGTTTTGACCGAATGATATCTCTTGAAGAACAAAGATGAAAATTTTGATTTTTGATAGAAACTTGAAGCTTAAATTTGAAGATCAAGATGAATGATTTTGGAAAAACTCATAACTAGACATGTTCTTAGAATGATGTTTAGGTTTAGAAAATCAAGTTGGAGGAAATTTTTGAGCGATGAAAGGTGCTCTTGGAGGGCTTGGCCGAAATCTAGAGAAGAAAGGAGATGGAGAGAAAATTTTCTAAGTTTCTTCGAAAATGAATCAATGAAGACCAAGGAAGACAATAATGACTAAAGCGTCGCAATTATGGTCTTCCAAACTCCTTCATGCAGCACCAAAACCGTGCCCCCTTCAAGCATTCTCCTTGGGTGCAAAAATCAAAAGCAAGCCATTATGATGTCTAACTCGCCCAAGACATGCAAAAATGACATAAAGGCATTGTCTTTTGTCTTGCTTTTCTAAACACTCCAAAACCATCACCTTCTCTTCATAACGCATTCAATAAAGTTGTCTTCATTATTTGCCACCATTTGAAGCATTTCTAGCCATTGATTAACTCAATGGTTAGGATTTAGGTAGATTTTTAATTTTAGAAGACTAAATCTGGCCATTGGATTTTTCTCCTTTAAATCTAAGCCATTAGATGTGTCTCCAAAATTAAGCCAAAGATTGCTCCTTCAAAATTTTAATCCAAGGGTATAATTAGTCTTAACCATTTTAGAAGACTAAATCTCCACCCTTGATTAATTCTTCATCTAATTGGTCATAAATGGTGTTTGTTACTTTTTAAGACTAAATCTTCACCCTTGATTTAATCTAAATCCAATGGTTATAAATGATCATACCACTTTATATGACCAATTCTACACCGTTGATTAAATCTACGGTTGATATTGAAGCCTTCCTTATTAAGCTTGCAGATTAAATCTCCACCATTGATTAGATCAATGGTTAACATCCAATGCTTCTTCATTAAGTTTTATTTCTCAACTGTTGATTAAATCAAGATCAAGTCTCCATCATTAATTAAATCAATGATGGATATCCAAACCACCAAGGTTGACTTAAGCAATATAATTTATATTTTTATTTGCTAAAACCCCACGAAATTATATTTACTGTATTTTTTTTATCATCCGATAAATTAAATACAGTACAAAACACAGTACAAGAAAATTTTCTAAAACTGTTTCCGGATTCAGGTTTAGTAAGGTCCCCTGTCTCCGTCTAAACAATACAAATTTTTCTATGCGTAGAAGAATTTTTGTTTTGCGGGACCCACCTGGGCCCACATACACCCCCTGGGCCCACAAACATTAAAAAAATACATAATCATCCACAAAAATCACAAAAATTAGAAAACACACAAATATCAAATCGACACGTAAAATAATTACCTAATGGTAAAAATTAAATTACGTAAAGTTTTCTCCTACCAAAATTTTTATTTTCCTAACACGGAGTAAATCACTCAAAACAATCAAATACGCTGACGGAATAAACAAAATAATTTTACAGTGCACAGAAATTACTAAACAGTAAAATTCTGTTAACTGTCAAAATTACTGTTTAAGAGATACGAAAATTTGGGGTGTTACAATACTCAGTTTTAGTGGAGCACACAATGTCTCTAGAGTTTGCATTCTTTTAGAAAACCATACATAGCTTCAACCTAGTGAATGTAATTGGAACCATAGAGTAGAACTGGAATCGGTTGAGCAACATCTGATTTTTGCATTATATGACAAGATATCCTAAAAATAGGGTAATTGAGATGGAATTGGTGAAACATGGCCTAAAATATGGAAGGATCTCATAAAAAAAAACCTTGGGAAGGGTTCTAGTTCCATGTCAACATGAAAGTCCTTGTCAGCAACTACGTCAGCAGAGCAGCAATCCTCGTCAGTAGGGGCACACGGGTCAGATCTCAAGTCTAGAGCGAGTTCGCAAGTTAGATCTCAACATATTTGGATCTGGCGCATGAAACCACACACAGAGACTTCAAGCAGCGTATGACAGCACATGGATGGTTGTCCGACGATGAAATTTCGACAGTTGGTGAGCATAATGGTACTGGCAATGTCAAAAGAAGACATTAGGAGGGCCATTAACTAGAGTTGGCCGACAAAAAGGAAAGGATCAACGGCGGAGAACAACGGAGGAGTTTCAATGGTGGCAAGATGGCAAACGATGGAAGGGTTGCAATTGGAGAATTTTTAACAAGGACCAAGAACCAAAACTTCTTATATCATGTTAAAAACTATAGACATAGAGAAATAGATAATATTATATTTCTAAATGTGTGTATGTACAAGAGATTTATATCTATTTATAGTCCTAAAAGTACACAGCAGTAATACAAATGCAACACGAGAAGTATAAATAAGATATAATTTAATAGAATCCCTAAATTAATTACATATCGCTTAATAAATTACAAAAATCTGCTAACACTATTAAGTCTGTCAAATTGTTTACTTTAGTGTCATTTTTTGTACTAATGGGGTAAAGCGAAACTAAATTTTCAATATTTACTATTAATCATATCGTTTTACACTTGATGGATTTTAGTAATAAAGACAAATTGTAGAAAGAAGAAAGAAATTTCGTGGAATGTTTTTTTCTCTCATCTACTCCATCAATTAAGGAGGTCCAGATTTTGAATTAGAGATTCCTACAGAGGAAAAGAAAAAGACAAAAAGCATACGACTTGTTTACTTGACTTGATGACTTTGACTAATTGACATGGCAATGATGCTCACCTCAAAGACATGACTGCCACAGCCAAGGAGATGCCACTTGCCAGAGATGGCGTTGAAGTTGGGAAGGGGGCGTGTACGAAGTGAACAAAGGCAAAGATCTTATATCAGGCCAGGCCAGGAACTTTCTGCAGTGATTTCCCTCCGGTGACCATATAGACGATGTCCACCCCGACCTCACATATCAATAGTTGTGGCACCACAATCTGAAGTCCCAGCTTTTCACCAAAGGCAAGCTAGTCAAACTCATGGTATCTGTCAAATCTCCAGGGACCATTTCATGCATCTTAACCATTTGCCGTTGTGTACAGAGTTATTATCCATGATGATAATACAAGAATAACCACACCAGGACCCCTGCAATTGGATATTTGGATATTATAAAACATGAACAAACTTTTATCCCTTAAGATGTGATTTATCCCTTAGTTTCAATAGTTAATGACAAATCTTGAGTGAGGGATTTATCCCTTAAGATGTGATTATCCCTTTTTTTTATAGTGTGAAACTTAGCCTTATCTTTTTCTACAATTTCATGGTGCTTAAAGATGTTTGTAATTGTGGATTAATTCTTAGTTAAAGATTATTTATTATTTATACTTAAATTATTATTTAAAATATATATATAATTTTAAAAATCATTATAGAATTAGATTAATTTTAAAAATTATTTTTATATATATCAAAAAATAATGAATGATCATTGTTTTGGCATTGGGCTATTGTGCCTCGTTGGGCCTAGGTCGTACAGAAAAGTACAAACCATACATAATGTTGTGACCAAAAAACATGTAGAACAAACAAAATGCCAACTTTTCTACTTGACCTTCTCTTCTCATTAACTGCTTTTGGACCCTCACGTAGAGGACACTCGTGCTCTCTCTTCCCGTTCCCAAGCCACCTTCTACGATATCATCTTGTTCATCACCTTCACCCTCTTCTCCATCCTCGTTGTTCCTTTTCGTCCTCCCCAACCCACCAATTGGGTTTTTCAACTCTACTTCGACTCCATTGTCAGTGTTGAAGAAAAAGAGACCCGCCATGCTTAACATACCTGTTGTTTCTATCACTTTTGGAGTCCTGGTGACGTCTCTATCTCCGACGGTGAGGGACTTCGTGGAGGTGAAGGGATTCTAAGGTGATTGCAGTTTTGGCTACTCTGCTAAGAAATTTTGCTCTACAAAAAATGTGTGCAGCTATGTTTTAAGCGATGCATGACATTTTTTCTCAACTCGATGACTCAACCTGATCCAACCTGTTTATAGGTCGGGTTGGTTCGGTTCGAGTTATCTAAAAAATTTGTTCTAAAATCAACTCAACCTAACCCGACCTCAATTAATTGATTTAAATATTAATTTTTTTCTTAAATCTAAACCAACCGACCCGTGTGCAGCCCTACGTCCACACTCCTGAACCTGGTCCTTGTAACCTTCCCTTTACATATTCTTGGACTCCTTTTCCTTTGACTGTTTCAACTCCTTTGTGCTAAAGAGATAACTTTATATTTTTTTGAAATCAATATATAAGAAAACTCTATAAACAATTATTTTCTTTTAAAGAATAAAAATTAGGGAAAATTTACTTTCGTTCATTCAGTAAAAAGATAAAATTGTATGATGAATATTACGAAGCTTCAATTCAGTTGCTTTGTCTGCAAAGCTTTGTCTATGTTCGATCCCTGTACAAAATATATGTTTCTGAAGAAGAATATCAAAAACAAATAGAAAATAAATAAAATTGACCTCTAAAGAAGTGTCTAAATTGATATTTTTAGTCTAATCACTATATTTAATATCATCAATCAAATTGTAACGTGAAAAGTATTTTCATGAAATTATATAAAATAAATCCAAAAATTATGAAGTGAAGTATATGTTACATGTGTAATGGAAGGAATTATTTATATAAATTTAAAAATAATTAGTTTTTACATTTCAAATATTATTATGTTAAAATATTATAATTCTCATTTTAATTGCTTTAAGTTGACGATACAATTTTATAGCCATTACTTTTCTTACCATCTCACTTTATAATCTTTTATTTAATTTTCTTAAAATTGCTCAAACATAAATGTGTGCCCACTTATAATTTCACTAATAATATTTATTAATTTTAACTTAACAAACATTTAACTTAGTTAAAAATAGAAATAGGGAGACAAATATTACTAATTTGTGTATATTTCTGAATGAATGAATATAGAAGAGTTAACCTATATTTATACAATAAGGTTGCTGTACAGGAAAAGAAAATAATAAAATATAATTATGTACTAAATTAATCTAACTATGTACTAAATCAATTACAATCATCCTTAAAATCAATTGTGATCAATCATAATCTCAATCATTATTAATCACACTACCATCCCCTCTCAAACTCAAGTGAGTATAGAAGAAACTAGCTTAAGTTTGGAAACTAGAGTGCAGAATTGGTCAGGATGATGAGCTTTGGTGAACAGATCGGTTGGCTGATCTAGAGTACCAATGGAAATAAGACGAAGAGCACCACAAAGAATGTGTTGTCGAATGAAGTGACACTCGATCTCAATATGCTTGGTGCACTCATGAAAAACATCATTATGAGTAATCTGAAAAGCATTCTTATTATCACAGTAAAGAGCAATGGGAGAGGACTAAGAAACTCCCAAGTCTTCAAAAAGCCAACGTAACCAAAGTATTTCAGATGTGATGTCAGCTAGTGCCCGATATTCTGCTTCAGTACTGGAACATGTAGTTAAAGTCTATTTCTTGCTTCGCCATGAAATAAGTACATTACCAAGAAACATACATTAGTCAGTGGTAGATGGGCGATCAGTGGGATCTCCACCCAAATCAGCATCATAATAAGCTTAGAGAACTAAGGAGGAGTTGGCTGAGAAATGAAACCTGTGAAACAGAGTTCCTTTTATATATCGAACAATACGTAGAACAATAACATAATGAGTAGTGCACGAAGCTGACATAAAATGACTGACTAGATGAACAATATTTGAAATGTCTGGACGAGTAATTGTAAGATAAATCAAGCTGACAACCAACTTCTGATAGAGAGTAGGATCATCGAGTATAGTATCATCTAGAGGTGTAAACCAGACATTAAGTTCTAGAAGAGTGGAGTTGGTGTGACTGCTGGTGAGACCGACTCAAGAGATAAAATCTGAGGCATATTTAGCTTGAGACAGAGAAACGTCATCAACAAAAGAAAGGATTTCAAGACCCATAAAGTAACTGAGAGGTCTAAAATTTTTCATCTCAAAATGCTAACTCAATAACTATTTAAGCTCAGTAATACCAATAGTATCATCACTAGTAATAATCATATTATCAACATAGAGAAGCAACATAATAGTACCTTTATAAGTTTTAAGAGTAAACAGAGCAGAATCATGGGCACTGGAGGAAAAGCCAAACTGACTGATAATGCTTTGAAACTTGGCAAATCAGGCTTGAGGTGCTTATTTGAGACCATATAAAGTCTTTCGAAGATGGCAAACCTTATTTGGTGGACAAGTGTAACTAGGAGATGGACGCATATAAACTTATTCTTCCAAATCACCATTAAGAAAGGCATTCTTCATATCCATCTGATTTAGAGTCCATTTTTAAGTGGCTGCAATAGTAAGGAGAGTACTAACTGAAGTGATGCAAGCAACAGATGCAAAGGTCTCCTCATAATTAATGTCATACTCTTGAGTGAAACCTTTTGCAACCAAATGAGCCTTATAGCACTCAATAGAGCCATTAGAATGAATTTTGATCTTGAACACCCATTTACATCCCACAAGTGCCTTACCAGAAGGAGAATCAACAAGGTCCTAAGCATTATTGTTATCCAAAGCCAATAACTCTTCTTGTATAACATGCAACCAATGAGGATTTGTGAACCGCCAATTTTGTCTGGGTCATTAAAATCTTTTAATTAAAAAAATAAAAATTAAATAAATAAAATAATTTGATTACGTGATCCAAATCAAGCCTAACCCAATTAAAACAATGTTCAATTCCATTTAACTACCTTGGCCCATCTGTCTTGAGTTTCTAATGTTAAAAGAAAAAAAAAGAAGCTAACGTTGCAACAGGGGTAGCAATCAGCCAAAAAACAAAAGACAAAAGCATGTTTTTATTGGAGAAGAAATGCAGAAGTGTGACGCTGAAATTTTCAAAATAAAACACCAAAGCAGAAAAGGAGTAGTTGCACCTCTTGCAACAAGCCATGAAAAAGAGAGCCAACAAACAAAACACAGAAGATGGGAAGTTGCAGCCCTACAGGAGAAAGGAAGGAAACTTGAAAGTTAAAAATGGAGTAGGAAAGAGACCATATGATCTGATTCCTGTTCAACCATCCTGGAGACAATTTGTCTTCTAGTTTATAAAAGTAAGGCAAGGCTAAGAGAAGAGGGGGCTTCCACGGTTGATGTGAGGAGGGTTTTTCATGTCTGAAAAAAAAAAAGAGAAATCTGAGAGGGAAGGGAGTGTTCTCATCAAGATTCAAAAGTCCAAAATGTTGGTAGAGGATTTAAACAAATCACCTTAAGCTGCCATAACTATTACAAGATCCCAAGCCATCTTAATCTTACTCAACTATCACCTACCTCTTCCACACAAAACCTTCTACCAAAAAAAAAAACACATTTCCTTTGCCAGCCAAACTGTGCACCATCAACCCTCACCAACACGTCCCAAACCAATGGACATAGCAACCTCATTCCCAAACCATTCATAGCAGCTGCCCAGCGTTGCAACTCACCTCCATGACCACCACAAACAATCGTAACCCGTACCCTACAACTATCATCACCTCATCACCAACACCAAACCACCATCTTCAACCCACCTCACCACAAACCACAACACAACCACTATATCTTCCCAATAGCCACCATGAAGCTCCACAAAACCCACTACCATCTCAGCCACCCAAACCGAGCCCAACCACCACAGATCTGTCAACCCAGACCTCCAACAGCCACTGTATTCACCCTCACCAAACAGCCCTTGCAACCAGCCACCTTGACCCCCTCACCACTAAGCCCAAACATCTCAATCGTGACCCAGCCACCCTCCTTCGCGGCCACCACGCTCCAGTGCACCGCGTTACCACCATAGCCACCAACAATAACCACCCCTGCTCGCAACTTTGTCGCGTGACCAAACCAGCGTCTCCACCAACCACTATGACGCAGCGCCCCTGCACGCTCCAAATCGCAACCTCGGACTTTCACGCACTAGAACAATGAGCCATCATTGCTTTGCCCCCAGATATGTGAAGCAACACCACGGTTGGCCGTCCACGCGCTCCACCACACCGTTCGCTGCCATCAAGGGTTGTTCAATGTGTCACCTCTATTTCTGTGGGTCTTTTGCATTGCCGATCTCTTTGAACAAGAGCCAGTCCTTTCTCTTTTGTTTTCATTTTTTTATTTATTATTTCTCTTTTTGTTTCTTTTTAGTTTAATTTTAAGTTTGTTGCTTTGGATTTGTTTTGGTTGGGTTGTTGACCTTCATTTGGGCCAGTTTTTTTATTGTTGGAGTTGGACTCAAGCTAATTGGAATAAGGTAAATTTAGGCTTTGGTTCTTATGCTTTTTTTAAAAAAAAATGAAAGGATAAAAAATAATAATAAACAACCTCATATGGGCTTGAACTAGTCTTTGGGTTGGGGTATGAAAGTTGTTTAGTAGCTTTGATTTCCTGTATTTTGAATTTGGGCTAGTGATGTTTTAGTCAGGCCAGAACTAAATTAGTGGGTTTTGAGTTATATATTTTATTATAAATATCTAAGTTGTGACAGCTTGATGATTCATTTAAAAAAAATAAAAATAAAAATCAAATGAATTTCAAAACAAAAATCTTTTCAAAATTAAAAATAAACAACTCACAATTATTATTTTTTTAAAGAACAACGTGGCTTTGAATTCCTCATTGTACCCGGAGATACGTAGGAGCAAAATCATTTTTCTGTCAAGCCAAAATTAAATGTTCATAATTTATTTGTTAATTTCGTTTATCTTTTAACAAAAATGGTAAAATAAATATTTTTAAGAGTTATAAAAAATTTGCACAATTGACTTAGGGTAATCGAATTGGGACGGATGCATCAGGGGTGCTGTGGGGTTAAGTCTCTATATTTTTCTATGCATAATTAGACTCTCGAACCTGAGTTTTTGAACGTAGACCATCTTTTTAGGTTTTTCAATTTTTTCTATTAAAAATAAAATTGGTAGCGACTTCATCTCTTTTTCTTAATATATTATTTTTTGCAACTCCCGTCGCGACCTCGGTCGCGACAGATGGCGACTCCGCTGGGGACACTTGAGAGTCAAGCCTTTGTAAGTTGATTTTGCAAATTTTGTGACATTTACATGTTTGTTTTACCCTTTTTGTTTTTGTTTCGTTTTTCCATTTTGTTTAAATTATTTATTGATTATTTTAAATATGATTTTATTTTATTATGCAAACCTTAGGAAAAATGATTTTTTGGAATCTGTTTTGTGTTTGTTTTGTTTTGCAGGATGTGTGTAGTCTTTAAAATTATGATGGTTTGTATTCTCCCTACACACAATGCACTTACACGTTTCTCATACACATTCAAGTAGGGCCCTATACCCGAGTCTGAGTGAAGCCTAAGTTAGGTAGAGGTTGTGTAGCGGTAACTATTTTGGATGTATATCTTGTTTAGTTATCGTGAAAACCTCATTTAGAGTATGCCTTTTTCACGAATGTCTTACACCTAGTGGTTTACCCACTATTTGTGGTCAACATTCTGAAATGGGACTTAGCTCTAGAGACCTTTAGAATAGTATAGTCACCCAATGAAAGTTCTCACGAATCAGAAAGACTCATAGATCATTAGCATAAGACTTCTCAAATTTAAGGCAATCCCATTAGGGCACAAAGGGAGCATTTTTTTTATCTAAAACAAAGGAAAACTAAAAATAAAAAAAATCTGTAAATACTTCCCTTGCATTTCATGTATCAATAAATACTTGGGTTTGGTTAAGTTCTTTAGCCTATTAATGTGACAAATTTACATTTGAAAAAAATCTTTCCAAAGAAGAAGTGAGTCTTGATTAAAAATAAGTCATTACTAGTGGGCTAGCAATTTACTAACCCAATGTATGTTTTTTGTAAAAAAAAAAATCAACTACAATTTTCTTTACAAAATAAATCATTCACCTTTTTCTCTCAAAAGAAAAAGAAGAGAGAGTAGGACCATTCACCATCATCCAAACATTCACATCTTTTCTAAAAAGGGCTCATCTTTGCATTCCATTCATAAATGAAGTTAGAGAATTTTGATGAGATCATTAGCAAGACAAATTACATTTGTCTAGAATATTTATGGTGTCCCTTTTGTTAAATTAAACCTTGAGAGAAATAAAAATTATCATGTTCATCCATTCACCCATTTACTTATGTATCCATCCATTTGTCTATGCTAAAACATTACATGTAGTGCAATAATCATTTTTCATTGCATAATATTCTTCCATAATAAAAAAGAGAGAGAGAGAGAAGAAGAAGACAAAATGATTTCTTCTTTCAAAAAAAAAGAGGGAAAGAAAAAAAATCATTTGCATTATAGCATCTCCATCAAAGAAAAAAAAATAAAAAATTATTTCATCCAAATAGTCATTTCTCATAGCATGATAGAATTTCATAAAAAAAATCACTATCCTAATCAAATAGTCATTTGCCCTTGCAAAAAAAAAAAGCAAAAAAAAGTTTTTATCCTAACTAAGTAGTTATTTTTTCATGATAACCTACAAAAAAAAAAAAAAAAAGAAAGTTCTTGTTGCATCCTAAAAAAAAGGAAAAAAAAAAAGCGTTTTCATATCCTAGTTAGGTAGTCATCATTCATTCTATGATAGCATAGCATCATTGCATAAAAATAAGTAAATACAACATTCTTCCATGACATTAATCTTGCATCACATGACAAAAACAAAAAGAGTTTTCCAAGTTGAATGCTCATTTCTCTAATCATCTTCTCTTATATGATAGCATAATATCTTTGCATGAAAAATAGAAAAACAAAATTTCCATCATTTTCATAAAATAAAAGTTCAAAAATGTCCAATTCAAATGTTGACTTCTCTTTGCATTATAGTTTCCCAAAGAAGAAAAATTGTCATAAAAAAAATTCTTTGCTACATGTTTGCACACAAAAAAAAAAGTTCCCTGCATGTTAAAAAAAAACAAAAAATTCATCATGCATTCTTGAATGTATTCACTTAAAAAAAAACAAAAATGAAAAAAGTGTTTTTTTATTCCATTAATACTAACATTCTTTTTTAAAAAAAACTTGAACCATTGCACTTTTGAGAAAAATGAATGGCAATAAAACATAAGATCATGAGACAAAATTGTAGACAACACCCATGCAAGTGATTGGGAGAGATCCAGGATAAGAAGTATATGAAGTAAAATGAACATTGGATCAAATAAATGAAGGACATGCTAGAATGTAAAGAACAAGGGTGGTGTTGGAGTCGAATGAATTAAATAGGATCTCAACATACTTATGAACGACAACAGCTCCGTAATCCATCAGGCTGTGTCAGGTGTTTCTACACATGTTCATGCTCATATGGAATGGGAGCAAATGCTTACAAGGGAAACCTAAGAAAGCTCAACTAAATGATGATTCGTTTTTCAACTGTTGAGAATGAATGGTACTTTGCAATCCTCCAGCATTGAGAAACTTTTGAGCAGCTAGTTTTCTGATTTGTTTGTCAAGTGATTATCATGAAATGATAGTTTAATTGTGTTGACTCCTGGTTTGCTGAATCATTAAAACCATTTTGGGGTTTTTTGAACTTATGTAAACTTTCTTGAAGCATTAATGTAATGAACTTGCGTGAATACCTTGTTTCATTTTCCTATATTCTTTGCACTCATATTCTTGTCATGTCTTTCTTGCTTTCTTTTGGTTCAGACTCATGGACTCTCATTTTAGAAAACTTTTGATGGTCATGAAGCCCATGTGTGCAGGTGTCCTTTGCAAAAAAAAAAGACAAAAAGAGATGTGAAAAAAACATTAAAAAATGAGAAAATCAAAGGGAGCAAATAAGTAATCACTTAGTATGTCTTATCCTTTTGTCTCTAAATTATTTTAAAAAAAAATGAGCAGTTAAAATTTGAAATGAAGATTGGTCATCTTTCTCTCTCCTTCACAAGGATTCATCTTTTTATTATCTATCGTTGTTCCTTCTTGAGTTTGAAAGTTTTCTTCAATAAACACTGGACAAGGATCACGCCCACACTAAGGGATAACACAAAACAAAAGTTGATTGTCATGGTGACTATTTTGAAGCATAAAGGAAGAAAAGGTGAGAGGGGCAGGAAGTAAAAAAAAATGATGAAAAACTAAAAAAGGAACAAAAACACAAAAAAAAATGGAAAGAAAGAAGAAAGAAAACAAAATGAAATAGGTCATGACAAAGGTGAATGATTGAAGAGGAAGAAATGGAGAGCAATAAGAGAAAAGTGTGCTTGAAAGCGTAAAAGTAGTTGACAAAGTTTAATTTTGAACAAAGATCATTAGTCTCATTCAACCTTTAAAAACTTGTTTGAGTCTTATGTCTTTCATTTCATAACCACTAACCTTGGCCACGTTTTAAAAAGTCTATTCTGACCAATGAATGATTGTTTTTATTTTCATAAGTTTTAATTTTGAGGCAAAAGGTTATGTTCATCCAAGTATCTAACTCATTGCTACTTAAAAAGAAAAAAAAGACTTACACGGGGACAAGTTTCTATCTTGTTCGAGCTAGCCTTACACTGGAACAAATCTTTTAGTTCAATTGGGCTCTATACTAGGGCGAGTTTCTACCCTATTCAATCCAGTCCTACACTGGGGCAAATATTTTGGTCACTAGGACGAGTTTCTGCCCTATTCAATTCAGTCCTAGACTGGGACAAATTTCTATTTGGTTCAATTTAGCCATATACTAGGACAAGTTTCTACCCTGTTTGATTTGACTCTAGATTGGGGCAATTTTTCTTTTTTCTGGTTCAATTTGACCTACACAAAGGCAAATCTTTTGGTCACTAGGGCGAATTTTTGCCCTATTCAATTCAACCCTAGACTGGGGCAAATTTTCTCTTTGCTTCAATTTATTTTGATGTAGATGCTCAGCAGAAGTAAATCATTGGCCATAATGTCTAGTAGGCAACTAAAGATCGATTTCATGAAGATCAAACCAATCCATATTGGGGCAACACCCCTTTGAATCTCATACCAATGTTTATGTTTTTTTCCATATATTCATCCCTTGTAAATATCCTTTGTGTAGTTAAACTTCCAAGACTAATATGGAAGTTGTTCTGATATGATCCAAGTTGGATGCATATTATTTTTACGGATCGTCCTTGAGTTGATTTTGTGTTTTAAATAATTAAACAATGAAGGGTAACAGTAATGCATGAACAATGCGCATGAAGAGTACACATGAACAGTGCGTGAACAGTAAAAAAATAGAAAAGATGAAAAAAGACAAGGAATGGAAGGAAGAAGACACCACACTCTTGAAGAGTGATAAGTCAAGCGAAGATTCACCACAAAGGTAAGGAAACCTTTGATAAGAACCAAGATGGTTCTTCCAAGAACTCCAAGAGAACTGAGCTCTCAAAACTCACAAAGAAGTGCAATAATATTCTCCAATTCAAAAGTGACAAATGCAATAAACACAAGCTTATTTATAGGCATTAGGTATGCGACTAGGTCTAACTAAATGAGACAGCAAACTAGTGCATTTTTAATCCTAATCCTAGCACAAAGGTGGCCCATGCTTAATTAGAAGGCAACACTTATCCGTAACTCTGCTATGCGCAAGTTAAGCCCAAACAATAGGCCCTTATTACAAAATTATCCCAAAAAGAAAATAAGAACCAAAACTAAAAAAATTAAAAAGTTCAAATACATAATTAAATAAAATTGACTAAGAAGAAATCATGCCCCTACATTGGGCCCATCATCAATTTAGATCATTTGGACTATCTTAAGTGCTCCTTCTTCTGGAATGGGCTTGAGTGAGAGAAAGTGGTTGACTTCTTTATCCAAATCCTCCTTAGCCTTCTTAGCTTTTGACCTTGTCATTAGGCCTCCAAGTCCTCGTAGTGCATCTTTAGGCATTAGGTCCGTTGGGCTTCCACTTGAGTCTCCTTGGTCTCCATCATGCTCTCCCCCTTCGAAAGAATTCGTCCTCAAATTTGATTCTTTATCACCTACATCAAAAGGACTTAAGCCAACCACATGAAATGTTGCACTAATCCCATACTCACCTGATAGGTCAACTTTGTAGGCATTGTCATTGATTCTTTCTAAGATTTGGAAGGGTTCATCTCCTCTAGGTAAGAGCTTAGATTTCCTTTGTAAATGAAACCTTGACTTATTTATGGAGCTTCCTCACATATTCAGCTTTTGCATTTCCATCCCTATGAATTAAAGAAGAGACATTAGGTAGAGGCAGTAAATCAAGGGGGTGAGGGGATTAAAACCATATACAATCTCAAAAGGAGAAAAGCTAGTAGTAGCATGCACAGCCCTATTATAAGCAAATTCATCAAGAGGTAAGCATTCTTCCCAAGTTTTGATGTTCCTCTTGATGATTAATCGCAACAAGGTCAATAGGGTCCAATTCACCACCTCATTTTGCCTATTGGTTTGTGGGTGAAAAGTGGTAGAGAAGAGTAGCTTAGTCTCAAGCTTGTTCCAAAGGGTCCTCCAAAAATGGCTTACGAACTTTGAGTCCTTATCTGAGACTATGTTTTTGGGCATTCCATGAAGCCTCACCACTTCTTTGAACAACAAGTCCGCCACATGAATAGCGTCATCCACCTTATGGCAAGGAATAAAGTGGGTCATCTTGGAGAATCTATCCATCACCACAAAAATAGAGTCTCTTCCTTTTTTTGAGCGGGGCAAACCTAGCATAAAGTCCATAGACAAGTCAGTCCAAGGGGAATCAGGAATAGGTAGGGGGTATAGAGTCCATGAGACATTACTTTTGATTTGGCTTTTTTACAAACAATGCATCTATCACATAGTTTATGCACATCATGCTTCATGTCAGGCCAATAAAAATGCTCATGTAACATATCTAAAGTCTTTTGGATCCCAAAGTGACCCATTAATCCCCCCTCATAAGCTTCTCTAAGCAATAATTCACACAAAGAGCTCTTAGGCACACACAAACGTTTTTCTTTGAATAAATACCCATCTTGCCTAAAGAACCCCCTATGCGCCCCTTTTTCATATGCAGTATACAGTTTGGAGAAATCATCATCATGCACATACAACTCCTTTATGTGTTCAAAATCAAGCATTATTGTTTAAAGAATAGCTAATAAGGTATACCTCCTGGAAAGCGCATCAGCCACTATGTTTACCTTTCTTTGCTTTTGTTTGATCACATAAGGAAATTGTTCAAGGTATTCCATCCACTTGGCATGCATCTTATTAAGCTTACATTGCCCTTTTAAATATTTTAGGGACTCATGATCACTGTAAATTACAAACTCTTTTGGCAAAAGGCAGTGCTACCAAGTGTGCAAAGCCCTTATGAGTGCATACAATTCTTTATCATAGGTGGAGTAATTTAAAATAGCTCCATGCAATTTCTCACTAAAGTATGCAATGGGGTGACCCTCTTGTAATAAAACAGCCCCAATCCCAACATTTGATGCATGACACTCAAGTTCAAAAGATTTAGAAAAATTAGACAATGCAAGTATGAGTGCATGAGTAAGCCTATCTTTAAGTGTATTGAAACTTGTCTCTTGATCCTCCCCCACCTAAAACTCACATTTTTCTTAACAACTTCATTTAAAGGGGTGGCTACGGTGCTGAAATCTTTTACAAACCTTCTATAAAAGCTAGCTAACCTATGAAAGCTTCTTACCTCACACACAGACTTAGGGGTAGGCCACTCCCTAATGACTTTTATCTTTTCTTCATCTACTTGCACTCCCTTAGCACTCACAACAAAGCCTAGGAACACTACGTGGTCGGTGCAAAAGACACACTTCTCTATATTAGTATACAACTTTTCTTTTCTAAGCATACTCATCACAACCCAAAGGTGTTCTAGGTGCTCTTCTAAGGTTATGCTATAGATTAGGATGTCATCAAAGTACACTAGTACAAACTTGCCTAGAAACTCTCTCAACACATGGTTCATCGACCTCATAAAGATGCTAGGCACATTTGTAAGCCCAAAAGGCATCACCAACCACTCATACAATCCATGCTTAGTCTTAAAGGTTGTTTTCCACTCATCCCTTTCCCTTATCCTAATTTGATGGTACCCACTTTTTCAATCCACTTTAGAAAAGTAACATGCACCATGCAATTCATTAAGCAAATCATCTAGCCTAGGGATGGGATGCCTATATTTTACAGTTATATTATTTACAGCCCTACAATCAGTACACATTCTCCAACTGTCGTCCTTTTTGGGGACAAGTATGATAGGCACGGCACAAGGACTTAAACTTTCCCTCACCTATCCTTTTTGCATTGAATCCTCCACTTGTTTCTAAATTTCCTTAGTTTCCTCAGGATTTGTCCTATAGGCGGCCCTATTGGGTAAAGAGGCTCCCAGGATTAAGTCTATTTGATGTTCAATCCCCTTCAAGGGTGGTAGTTCGGGAAGGACACTCTTTGGAAAGACATCTTCAAAGTCCTGCAAAAAAGAATCAATTTCACTAGGTAGAGGGTTAGAGTTACAATTTAAGTACAAGTCCTTGTATACACATTTGGAGTAAACTTTTTTTTTCTCCTTTTTTTATACTATTTTTCACGCCCTTATTCTCTTTTTGCACTTAAAAAAATTGGTTCTTGTAATTTTAGTTCCAAATGTTATGCTCAATTGTGTATTTAGGAGTTTCCTTTCAAATTAAGGTGCTATAAAACTTACAAAAGCAATGGATATAGAGTTGATAAGATCAAAACTATAAATATTGCACAGAAATTAAAGAACAGAAACTAAAAGCAGAAAATAAAAAGACTAGTATTTAAATGGCAAAAGTAAAGAACGGAAAGTAAAGAATGTTGCTAATTCTTAGGAATGGCAGAGATCAATGATGATTAAGGTTGTGTACAATTATGGCATTCAAGTAATGGTGCTTGATGTTTGGAAAGTAATAAGAACAAGTACAAAAAATACAAGAACTCTATCAACTCTAGGATCCGGGCTCTGATACCACATGATATGATCCAAGTTGGATGCATATTATTTTTACGGATCGTCCTTGAGTTGATTTCATGTTTTAAAGAATTAAACGATGAAGGGTGAACAGTAACACATGAACAGTAAAGCATGAACAGTAAAAATATAGAAAAGATAGAAAAAGACAAGGAATAGAAGGAAGAAGACGCCACACTCTTGGAGAGTGATAAGTCAAGCGAAGATTCACCACAAAGGTAAGGAAACCTTTGATAAGAATCAAGATGGTTCTTTCAAGAACCCCAAGAGAACTAAGCTCTCAAAACTTACAAAGGAGTGCAATAATATTCTCCAATTCAAAAGTGACAAATGCAATAAATACAAGCCTATTTATAGGCATTAGGTATGCGGCTAGGTCTAGCTAAAGGAGACAGCAAGCTAGCGCATTTTTAATCCTAATCCTAGCGCAAAAGTGGCCTAGGCTCAATTAGAAGGCAACACTTATCCCTAGCTCTGTTATGCGCAAGTTAAGCCCAAATAATAGGCCCTTATTACAAAATTATCTCAAAAAGAAAATAAGAACCAAAACTGAGAAAATTAAAAAGTTCAAATACATAATTAAATAAAATTGATTAAGAAGAAATCATGCTCCCACATTGGGCCCTTCATCAACTTGGATCATTTGGACCATCTTGAGTGCTCCTTCTTCTGGAGTGGGCTTGAGTGAGAGAAAGTGGTTGACTTCTTTGTCCAAATCCTCCTTAGCCTTCTTAGCTCTTGACCTTGTCATTGAGCCTCCAAGTCCTCACAGTGCATCTTTGGGCATTGGGCTCGTTGGGCTTCCACTTGAGCTTCTTTGGTCTCCATTATGTTTACTTCTTTTCGTTGTACTTTTGAATTCATGCGCGTCTGTTACGTAATGCTTCAGGTAAGGTAAACATGAGTATAGCACTATGACTTGACCATCTAATGTTAATTCCCTAATGAACAATTCAAACTAAAAAGAACTTGTAAGCTCCAATTGAAGGGGAAAATGATATCTCAATGGATAATCCAGAAACAAGAGGTACTTGAAAAAAAAGGATGGAAGTGAAGATTTTTTAAGAAAGCATGAAAGAAGAGCATAAAAGTGGGTTTAAGTTGCATAAGCTTTTTCGAGGAAGCACATGGTTCAAGGAAATCTTAATTTTACTAAGAGACATTTCAATGAAATTTCTTTTGTCTTTTTTTTAAAAAAAAAATCCAAGTTCTTGACTTGATGACTTAAAAAAAATCAAGTCCATGGCTTGAAGGCTTTACAAAACTCCAGGTACATAGCCTGATGAGGTGTCAAAAAAGAAATCCAAGTCTTTGGCTTGATGGCTTTACAAAATTCCAAGTTTTGGTATGATGAAGTGTCAAAAAAAAAGAAGAAAAAAATATCAAGTCCTTGACTTGGTGATATGTTTTTACAAAATTTAGGTCCATGACCTCATGATCTTGCCTAAAAGAAAAAAAAAAGAGAAGAACAAGAAAAAAAAAAAAAAAAGAAGAAGAAAAAAAAAAAAAAAAAAAAAAAAAAAAAAAAAAAAAAAAATCAAGTCAAGAACACTACCTTTTAAATTTCGAACACCAAATACCCAATGTCATTTAAATTTCAAGTTAAGCACACTACCTTTTAAATTTTGAGACATCAGATACCAAATGTATTTTAAATTTTAGGTCAAGCTCATTGCCTTTTAAATTCTAGGTCAAGCATATTGTCTTTTAAATTTTAGAACACCATATGCCCAATGTCTTTTAAATTTCGGGACATCATATACCTAATGTCTTTTAAATTTCAGGTCAAGTCATTGCCTTTTAAATTTCGAGTCAAACCCATTGTCTTTTAAATTTCGGGTCAAGCTCATTACCTTTTAAATTCCGGGCCAAGCCCATTGTCTTTTAAATTTCATGACACTAGATACCCAATGTCTTTTAAATTTTGAGACACCAGATGTTCATTGTCTTTTAAATTTTGGGACATCATATACTCAATGTCTTTCGGGCCAAGCCTATTACCTTTTAAATTTTAGAACATCAGATACCAAATATCTTTTAAATTTCAGGTCAAGCCCAATGCCCTTTAAATTTCGTGACACCAGACGCTCATTATCTTTTAAATTTCGAGATATCAGATGCCCATTGCCTTTTAAATTCTAGGTCAAGCCCACTGTCTTTTCAATTCTGGGTCAAGTCCATTGTCTTTTAAGTTTCGGGTCAAGCCCATTATTTTTTAAAATTTCGGGTCAAACTTACTATCTTTCAAATTTTGAATCACAAGGTCACCCAACGTTATTTAAATTCCAAAAAACAAAAAACTTTTTTTAATCAAACTTCAATTGAGCTGCGACATCTTATTGACAATGTGGTGACGTCTCTGACTTTACGCTGAGTTTTACCCTAGTAGGATTAACAACGTTGCGACAACTCATAAATTGGCATTTGAGCTTGCTTGTTTTCAGCCAACATCTTTGCCTTGTCCATTCACATCATCACATGCATTATCAGACAAATTTTAAATTCACGTCTTTACTCATTTCTTACGATGATAATATGAAAAATTATGGTTATTCCTAATCTCTAGAAAGAAACAAATAAATAGGGACAACAGTGAACACTCAATTTTGTTCGGAACATTAAAATATTTTAATTAAAAAAAACAAAAAATAAAATAAAATAAAAATTAAATAAATAAAATAATTTGATTTCATGATCCACATAAAGCCTATCCCAATTGAAAAAATATTCAGGTCCATTTAACTACATTGGTCCATTGATAATCACATATTTTATTCATTAAGAAACCCTTATGTTTAGTCATTTACACTCTCCATATTCTTAATTGATTGAGTTTGGTATGATTTTGTGAGTTTGAGCTCAAATTGGTCCTAATTGAATATTTTCAGCATTATTGAGATTTAACACTATTTCTGTATTTTAGCCATACCTTGAGTTCCTAATATCTGATGAACATGAATTTTACCTTGTAGGAAAGCTAAGAGGAAGCTCTACAACTTTGATGAAGAGCTCGAAGTCCGATTCAGATGTCTAAGGGACCTAAGTTTACATGGAAGTCAGAATACGGGTTCTGTCAGTAGAATCCGAACAGTGTGCACTTATAAAATCATATCTCAAGATGTCATAACGGAGATGGGATGAAATTTGGACAGTGGATAGTCAAGACCCAAATAAACAACTTTCATGAAGAACATATTTTGAGATAAAGAAGTCTAGTAGGTCATTTTGAGCTTGCAAGTCGGAACAGAGGAGCTGAAGTTGGGTTTGAGCAACCTACGGTATTTGAGACATATCTTGGGTTTAAGGAAGCCAAATTGGACGAACCAGCTATCCATTTTATAGCCAAGACAAGGATATACAACTTTCATGAAGAACACTTTTCATGGTTCTGAAGTATAGTGGGTCGTTTTTGGCTTCCAAGTCAGACACGAAATTTTCGTCCTCAACCACCCACTCATCCATCCACTAATCCACTCATCATTCATCCACTAATTCACTAATCCACTCATCCACTATCCACTAACTCATCCACTCATACACTAATCCAACCACTTAACCACTCCACCCACTCATCCACTAATCCATCCACTCACCCATTCATGTCCATAATTTCCCACTCACCAAAAGTCTTTTGGCATTTTTCACTAATTCAACCACTCAACCATTCCACTCACTCATCCACTAAACCAATCCACTAAACTAACCCACTAATCCATCCACTCAAACACTCCACTCACTCATCCACTCATCCACCCACTTCCCTTTGTCATTTTGTTACCTTAGACTTCTATAAAAGGCACCATTTATCATGAACAACATGTATTCTCCTTCATTTTCTCTCATAGTTTCTTCTTGTTTCTTCATAGTTTCTCATAGTTTTTATATATTTTGATGCTCCTCTTCATGGTAATGGAGGGCTAAGCTACTTTGGGTCAATTTAGAACTCTTGAAGAGATTGTGGTTTGGATTCTTGAGACCTTGGTTATGTATTGTATTTGATTTGTAATTGAATTCCTCCTTTCTTCTTCTTTTTCTTCTTTTTGATCTTGAATGCATGAATGGTGATTCTATTTATGTTGATCTGATTGATCTTGGTTTAAGATTGAGATTTGTGATGAAACTTAGAACTGATTAATCTAAACTAATCACATAAATGAAGATTGAGATTTGTGATGAAACTTAGAACTGATTGATCTAAATTAATCACAGAATTGAAAAGGTTAGGTTACTGATTTGTGCCTAAGTTAATTGAATTCGGTACTTGAAATTAATATATATCTTCATGAATGGTACGATTGCGGATTTGTGTTTATCACTTGTTAATTGAATTCTAGACGATCGTCTATTATGAATTCTGGATTTGATGCAGAGATCTCGGTTAGATCCAAATTAACAATTCAATTGCGCTTCAAGTGTTCTATGAAGGGTCTATGATTGAATCCACCCAATCTTGGATAGGTTTCTAAATTGACTGCTCTTTAATTGTTATTTCTTCCTTTAATTTTGTTAAGTGCGATATTAAACTGTCAAACCCCCCTTTTTGCTAACTTTCACTTGATTTGATTAAATTGCATTTACGATCCTTGAGGAGACGATCTGGTGTTGTTCACTATACTACAAGTTTAGGTAATAAATTCGGTTATAATTTTGACTGAGTTCGGCGCTCGTCAAAATTTTGGCGCCGTTGCCGGGGATTAGTAAGTGTAATCTTTTCATTTTAAGTGTTTTTACTAACCTTTGCTTTTTATTAACTTTTCTAACAATGGACCATGCATAATGGAGTCAAAACTTGAGGAGTTGACTTCTTTGGTAAGACATATAGTAGTGAGACAACAATCACTTGTGCAGGAAGCTACACTTGTGTGTAACATTTATTTTTGTTCATCTCACCCCACATATGCATGCCCTACACTTCAGTATGGTAGTTCTGTTTTTCCAGATCAATTTGTTGCAGCAGTTGGTTATTTTCCTAATGAACCACGGTTCCAAAGAAGAAGAAACAGAGTTATGACCCCTTCTTCAACACATACAACCCTAGTTGGGAATACTATCCGAATCGGGATATGGCAATACGACATCACTACAGCAACAATCATTTCAATATGAGCAGCCATTCCAGTAGATAACAAGTCCATCAACCACAAAACTTGAGCCTTCATGGGAGGACTTGATGAAAACCCAAATTGAGTTCCAGCAGAATTTCACTGCCCACTATTCAAGATTTAACAACCCAAATTGACCAGGTTGACAACCACTTTGTTAATGAACTGAGATGTCAAGAGTCAGGCCAACTCTTTCCCCAAACAATTCCTAACTCCTTGCATTCTAATTGTCATATTGATTTACATGCAGACTTAGTTGAGGAAACTAATGATGAGTTATGTGCTGAATTTTCTGATTTAATTGGTTTTGATGATTCTAACAATTGCAACTTATATGCTGATCATGATGGTGATATAAAATGTGTTGTTTGTGCTGAAATTTCTACATATTTGAAAACTAATGATTCTGTTTACGCAGGATCTAATGATATAGAAGGGTCTATCAACAATGTAGTTGCAGAATCTGAAACATATAGGGAGGTGGAGTTGAAGGCCATTGAAGAATTTTCAAAGAAAGAGGAAAGTCAGTAGATGCTAGTAACTACTGAAGTGGATTTTGTTTTTAGGCCATGGTCCAGCATTATCAATGAAAGCAGGATTGCAAAATTACACGTATTGCATGCCATTGGTGAAGTCAAGGAAGACCAATGGGACCCCAATGTGAACCCTCATGCTTCAAGCTTCACTTGGTCATTACACTTCAACCAATGGGACCCTAGTAAAAGCTATCATGTTGTGTCAACCATAACTTGGTCATCACGTTTCAACCAATGGGATCCTGGTGGAGTCTTTTCACCAACCTCACTTAATAAGACCAATGGACACCATCTCAAGCTGAAAAATGTGGAAGTGAAAGTGATGGGCTTTTACCATCCACATTATAAAGATTACTAAGAAGTATCCCAACGTCGAGCTAATGACATTAAACAAGCGCTTATTGGGAGGCAACCCAACTAGATTTGTTTTCAAGATCTTTGGGGATGGTTTTCGCAATCTGAGAAGATAAAAACATACTTCACTTTAAATGGTTGAGTAAGGAGTCAATAAGTTATACCTTATTGACTCTTGAGATGCATTCTTGTGGCCTGGTACATCATGAACTTCTTAATTGTGGAATCTCTTCAGAGATGAACAGTGTTTACGATCTTGGGAATCGACTCTAAAAGACCCGCATTTCCTCTTTAATTTTATATTATTCCAGTCATGTTATTTTTTTTTACATTTTACTCATTTGTTTTGTGAGTTTTCAGGTTCTGTTGCAGCTTTGATTCTTATGCATCTTTTCTACTTGCCATTATCTCGCCCCTCATCAGGTTGTGTTGCTCTTTTCTTTCCATTTTATTTATCACTTTCACATTGAGGACAATGTTTATATTAAGTGTGGGGGAGAGATTTTAGCATGTTTCTTTTTTGTTAAAAAAATTAAAAAAAAGGGGTTCATTGCATGATTGAATAACTTTTCTCCCTTCTTGAACTGATATGCTTGGTGATGGATGATTGAATTGATGAATTGAGTTTGATGGATGCATACCTTGTGAGATTTTGAGCCTAATGGATGGATTCAACATTTGTGTCATTCTCTTCTTTCTTGTGTGATTTTCACTCATGTTAATGACCATTCTAGAACTTGCTTTGATTCTTTTTGAGGCTACATTTCACTTGCATGCATAAACATGATTGATGCCCTCTTTCTTAATTAGCTAGTTTAACCAAATAGCTAACCTTGTTTTCAATATGATATCAAGCACTCTTTTGACTTCTTGAAAATTCTCTGATTCCTGCCAACCTTGTATATTTTCCTTTGCTTAACCCCTTTGAGCTTATTTGACCATTCCTTGTTTCTAGCTCATTATGTGCCTTAAATGAAAAATCGTGTTCTTACTTTACCTTAGGGAATAAAAGAACATTAGCTTAGTTAATGGATGAGTTTTTGAACAAGTGTGGGGGTGTGTGTACAAAATGGTTGTTGAAAAAGGAAAGAGTGCTTAAAAAAAATAAAAAAAAATAAAAAAAATAAAAAAAAATAAAAAAAAAAAAAAAAAAAAAAAGAAAAGGATTGGGAAATGAATGTGTAAAGGGATATACGTTAGAGTTGGGATGAACTTTTGTACTTGTTATTTGAACTCAGCTCTCATTTACTTTTATTCTCTTTGGTATTTATCTTCTCATATCCATTTTATCCTCTTCTGTTACCTTGACCTCAATACAACCTTGAATAAAGTCCTCATGATTTGTGTTTGCATGTGTTTTGAGTAATGGAGAAGTAGAAGATAAGCAAACTTATGGTAGTGCAATTTTCATGGGTTGAATTGAGTGAAATACCTACCTTTTAAACACTTGAGAGATTGAGAGGGAATCTTGTGAAGATCTATCATTCTCGATTCATGTTGAAGATACCTTGCTTGTTGGTTTGAGATGTGGAGAATTGTTAACTCATGAAAATTTTGATCCCTTGAACCTTTGGTTGTTCTTCTTGATTGTAAAATTTTGGGTTCTTGAATGTCGTTGGAATTTAAATTTTTGTTAATCTCTTATGTCCTTGTTTTGGTCTTGAGTCTTGCCCAGGAGTGCAAAAAGTTAAGTGTGGGGGAATTTGATAATCACATATTTTATTCATTAAGAAACCCTTATGTTTAGTCATTTACACTCTCCATATTCTTAATTGATTGAGTTTGGTATAATTTTGTGAGTTTGAGCTCAAATTGGTCCTAATTGAATATTTTCAGCATTATTGAGATTTGATACTATTTCTGTATTTTGGCCATAACTTGAGTTTCTAATATCTGATGAACATGAATTTTACCTTGTAGGAAATCTAAGAGGAAGATCTACAACTTTGATGAAGAGCTCGAAGTCCGATTCAGATGTCTAAGGGACCTAAGTTTACATGGAAGTTAGAATACGGGTTCTGTTAGTAGAATCCGAACAGTGTGCACTCATAAAATCATATCTCAAGATGTAATAATGGAGATGGGCTGAAATTTGGACAGTGGATAGTCAAGACCCAAATAAACAACTTTCATGAAGAACACATTTTGATAAAAAGAAGTCTAGTAGGTCATTTTGAGCTTGCAAGTCGGAATAGAGGAGCTGAAGTTGGGTTTGAGCAACCTACGGTATTTGGGACATATCTTGGGCTTAAGGAAGCCAAATTGGACGAACCAGCTATCCATTTTATAGCCAAGACAAGGATCTATAACTTTCATGAAGAACACTTTTCATGGTTCTGAAGTATAGTGGGTCGTTTTTGGCTTCCAAGTCAGACACGAAATTTTTGTCCTCAACCACCCACTCATCCATCCACTAATCCACTCATCCATCCACTAATCCACTCATCCACTCATCCACTAACTCACCCACTCATACACTAATCCAACCACTTAACCACTCCATCCACTCATCCACTAATCCATCCACTAATTCATCCACTCACCCATTCATGTCCATAATTTCCCACTCACCAAAAGTCTTTTGGCATTTTTCACTAATTCAACCACTCAACCATTCCACTCACTCATCCACTAAACCAATCTACTAAACCAACCCACTAATCCATCCACTCAAACACTCCACTCACTCATCCACTCATCCACCCACTTCCCTTTGTCATTTTGTTACCTTAGACTTCTATAAAAGGAACCATTTATCATGAACAACATGTATTCTCCTTCATTTCTCTCATAGTTTCTTCTTGTTTCTTCATAGTTTCTCATAGTTTTTGTATATTTTGATGCTCCCCTTCATGGTAATGGAGGGCTAAGCTACTTTGGGTCAATTTAGAACTCTTGAAGAGATTGTGGTTTGGATTCTTGAGACCTTGGTTATGTATTGTATTTGATTTGTAATTGAATTCCTCCTTTCTTCTTCTTTTTCTTCTTCTTGATCTTGAATGCATGAATGGTGATTCTATTTATGTTGATCTGATTGATCTTAGTTTAAGATTGAGATTTGTGATGAAACTTAGAACTGATTGATCTAAACTAATCACATAAATGAAGATTGAGATTTGTGAAGAAACTTAGAACTGATTGATCTAAATTAATCACAGAATTGAAAAGGTTAGGTTACTGATTTGTGCCTAAGTTAATTGAATTTTGTACTTGAAATTAATATATATCTTCATGAATGGTGCGATTGCGGATTTGTGTTTATCACTTGTTAATTAAATTCTAGACGATCGTCTACTATGAATTCTGGATTTGATGCAGAGATCTTGGTTAGATCCAAATTAACAATTCAATTACGCTTCAAGTGTTCTATGAAGGGTCTATGATTGAATCCACCCAATCTTGGATAGGTTTCTAAATTGACTGCTCTTTAATTGTTATTTCTTCCTTTAATTTTGTTAAGTGCGATCTTAAACTGTCAAACCCCCCTTTTTGCTAACTTTCACTTGATTTGATTAAATTGCATTTACGATCCTTGAGGAGACGATCCGGTGTTGTTCACTATACTACAAGTTTAGGTAATAACTTCGGTTATAATTTTGACTGAGTTCGGCGCTCGTCAAAATTTTGGCGCTTGGTCATGTAGGGATTAGTAAGTGTAATCTTTTCATTTTAAGTGTTTTTACTAACCTTTGCTTTTTATTAACTTTTCTAACAATGGACCATGCATAATGGAGTCAAAACTTGAGGAGTTGACTTCTTTGGTAAGACATATAGTAGTGAGACAACAATCACTTGTGCAGGAAGCTACACTTGTGTGTAACATTTGTTTTTGTTCATCTCACCCCACATATGCATGCCCTACACTTCAAGATGGTAGTTCTGTTTTTCCAGATCAATTTGTTGCAAGCAATGGTTATTTTCCTAATGAACCCAGTTCCCAAAGAAGAAGAATGAGTTATGACCCCTTCTTCAACACATACAACCCTAGTGGGAATACTATCCGAATGCTGGATATGGCAATACGACATCACTACAAAGAACAATCATTTCAATATGAGCAGCCATTCCAAAGAGATAACAAGTCCATCAACCACAAAACTTGAGCCTTCATGGGAGGACTTAATGAAAACCCAAATTGAGTTCCAGCAGAATTTCACTGCCACTATTCAGGATTTAACAACCCAAATTGACCAGTTGACAACCACTGTTAATGAACTGAGATGTCAAGAGTCAGGCCAACTCTTTCCCCAAACAATTCCTAACTCCTTGCATTCTAATTGTCATATTGATTTACATGCAGACTTAGTTGAGGAAACTCATGATGAGTTGTGTGCTGAATTTCCTGATTTAATTGGTTTTGATGATTCTATCAATTGCAACTCATGTGCTGATCATGATGGTGATATAAAATGTGTTGTGTGTGCTGAAATTTCTGCATATTTGAAAACTAATGATTCTTTTTACGCAGGATCTAATGATATAGAAGGGTCTATCAACAATGTAGTTGCAGAATCTGAAACATATAGGGAGGTGAAGTTGAAGGCCATTGAGGAATTTTCAAAGAAAGAGGAAAGTCGGATGCTAGTAACTACTGAAGTGGATTTTGTTTTTAGGCCATGGTCCAGCATTATCAATGAAAGCAGGATTGCAAAATTACACGTATTGCATGCCATTGGTGAAGTCAAGGAAGACCAATGGGACCCCAATGTGAACCCTCATGCTTCAAGCTTCACTTGGTCGTTACACTTCAACCAATGGGACCCTAGTAAAAGCTATCATGTTGTGTCAACCATAACTTGGTCATCACGTTTCAACCAATGAGATCCTAGTGGAGTCTTTTCACCAACCTCACTTAATAAGACCAATGGACACCATCTCAAGCCGAAAAATGTGGAAGTGAAAGTGATGGGCTTTTACCATCCACATTATAAAGATTACTAAGAAGTGTCCCAACGTCGAGCTAATGACGTTAAACAAGCGCTTATTGGGAGGCAACCTAACTAGATTTGTTTTCAAGATCTTTGGGGATGGTTTTCGCAATCTGAGAAGATAAAAACATACTTCACTTTAAATGGTTGAGTAAGGAGTCAATAAGTTATACCTTATTGACTCTTGAGACGCATTCTTGTGGCCTGGTACATCATGAACTTCTTAATTGTGGAATCTCTTCAGAGATGAACAGAAGTGTTACAGTCTTGGGAATCTGACTCTAAAAGACCCGCATTTCCTCTTTAATTTTATATTATTCCAGTCATGTTATTTTGTTTTTACATTTTACTCATTTGTTTTGTGAGTTTTCAGGTTCTGTTGCAGCTTTGATTCTTACGCATCTTTTCTGCTTGCCATTATCTCGCCTCTCATCAGGTTATGTTGCTCTTTTCTTTCCATTTTATTTATCACTTTCACATTGAGGACAATGTTTATATTAAGTGCGGGGGAGAGATTTTAGCATGTTTCTTTTTTGTTAAAAAAAATTAAAAAAAAGGGGTTCATTGCATGATTGAATAACTTTTCTCCCTTCTTGAACTGATATGCTTGGTGATGGATGATTGAATTGATGAATTGAGTTTGATGGATGCATACCTTGTGAGATTTTGAGCCTAATGGATGGATTCAACATTTGTGTCATTCTCTTCTTTCTTGTGTGATTTTCACTCATGTTAATGACCACTCTAGAACTTGCTTTGATTCTTTTTGAGGCTACATTTCACTTGCATGCATAAACATGATTGAGGCCCTCTTTCTTAATTAGCTAGTTTAACCAAATAGCTAACCTTGTTTTCAATATGATATCAAGCACTCTTTTGACTTCTTGAAAATTCTCTGATTCCTGCCAATCTTGTATATTTTCCTTTGCTTAACCCCTTTGAGCTTATTTGACCATTCTTTGTTTCTAGCTCATTATGTGCCTTAAATGAAAAATTGTGTTCTTACTTTACCTTAAGGAATAAAAGAACATTAGCTTAGTTAATGGATGAGTTTTTGAACAAGTGTGGGGGTGTGTGTACAAAATGGTTGTTGAAAAAGGAAAGAGTGCTTAAAAAAATAAAAAAAAAAAAAAAAATAAAATTAAAAAAAAAAAAAAAAAAAAAAAAAAAAAGAGAAAAGGATTGGGAAATGAATATGTAAAGGGATATACGTTAGAGTTGGGATGAACTTTTATACTTGTTATTTGAACTCAACTCTCATTTACTTTTATTCTCTTTGGTATTTATCTTCTCATATCCATTTTATCCTCTTTTGTTACCTTGACCTCAATACAACCTTGAATAAGGTCCTCATGATTTGTGTGTGCATGTGTTTTGAGTAATGGAGAAGTAGAAGATAAGCAAACTTATGGTAGTGCAATTTTCATGGGTTGAATTGAGTGAAATACCTACCTTTTAAACACTTGAGAGATTGAGAGGGAATCTTGTGAAGATCTATCATTCTCGATTCATGTTGAAGATACCTTGCTTGTTGGTTTGAGATGTGGAGAATTATTAACTCATGAATATTTTGATCCCTTGAACCTTTGGTTGTTCTTCTTGATTGTAAAATTTTGGGTTCTTGAATGTCGTTGGAATTTAAATTTTTATTAATCTCTTATGTCTTTGTTTTGGTCTTGAGTCTTGCCCAGGAGTGCAAAAAGCTAAGTGTGGGGGAATTTGATAATCACATATTTTATTCATTAAGAAACCCTTATGTTTAGTCATTTACACTCTCCATATTCTTAATTGATTGAGTTTGGTGTGATTTTGTGAGTTTGAGCTCAAATTGGTCCTAATTGAATATTTTTAGCATTATTGAGATTTGACATTGTTTCTGTATTTTGGCCATAACTTGAGTTCCTAATATCCGATGAACATGAATTTTACCTTGTAGGAAAGCTAATAGGAAGCTCTACAACTTTGATGAAGAGCTCGAAGTCCGATTCAGATGTCTAAGGGACCTAAGTTTACATGGAATTCAGAATACGGGTTCTGTCAGTAGAATCCGAACAGTGTGCACTCATAAAATCATATCTCAAGATGTCATAACGGAGATGGGCTGAAATTTGGACAGTGGATATTCAAGACCCAAATAAACAACTTTCATGAAGAACACATTTTGAGAAAAAGAAGTCTAGTAGGTCATTTTGAGCTTGCAAGTCGGAACAGAGGAGCTGAAGTTGGGTTTGAGAAACCTACGGTATTTGGGACATATCTTGGGCTTAAGGAAGCCAAATTGGACGAACCAGCTATCCATTTTATAGCCAAGACAAGGATCTACAACTTTCATGAAGAACACTTTTCGTGGTTCTGAAGTATAGTGGGTCGTTTTTGGCTTCCAAGTCAGACACGAAATTTTCGTCCTCAACCACCCACTCATCCATCCACTAATCCACTCATCCACTCATCCACTAACTCACCCACTCATACACTAATCCAACCACTTAACCACTCCACCCACTCATCCACTAATCCATCCACTAATCCATCCACTCACCCATTCATGTCCATAATTTCCCACTCACCAAAAGTCTTTTGGCATTTTTCACTAATTCAACCACTCAACCATTCCACTCACTCATCCACTAAACCAATCCACTAAACCAACCCACTAATCCATCCACTCAAACACTCCACTCACTCATCCACTCATCCACCCACTTCCCTTTGTCATTTTGTTACCTTAGACTTCTATAAAAGTCCCATTTATCATGAACAACATGTATTCTCCTTCATTTCTTTCATAGTTTCTTCTTGTTTCTTCATAGTTTCTCATAGTTTTTGTATATTTTGATGCTCCCCTTCATGGTAATGGAGGGCTAAGCTACTTTGGGTCAATTTAGAACTCTTGAAGAGATTGTGGTTTGGATTCTTGAGACCTTGGTTATGTATTGTATTTGATTTGTAATTGAATTCCTCCTTTCTTCTTCTTTTTCTTCTTCTTGATCTTGAATGCATGAATGGTGATTCTATTTATGTTGATCTGATTGATCTTGGTTTAAGATTGAGATTTGTGATGAAACTTAGAACTGATTGATCTAAACTAATCACATAAATGAAGATTGAGATTTGTGATGAAACTTAGAACTGATTGATCTAAATTAATCACAGAATTGAAAAGGTTAGGTTACTGATTTGTGCCTAAGTTAATTGAATTCGGTACTTGAAATTAATATATATCTTCATGAATGGTATGATTTCGGATTTGTGTTTATCACTTGTTAATTAAATTCTAGACGATCGTCTACTATGAATTCTGGATTTGATGCAGAGATCTCGGTTAGATCCAAATTAACAATTCAATTGCGCTTCAAGTGTTCTATGAAGGGTCTATGATTGAATCCACCCAATCTTGGATAGGTTTCTAAATTGATTTTCTTTAATTGTTATTTCTTCCTTTAATTTTGTTAAGTGCGATCTTAAACTGTCAAACCCCCCTTTTTGCTAACTTTCACTTGATTTGATTAAATTGCATTTACGATCCTTGAGGAGACGATCCGGTGTTGTTCACTATACTACAAGTTTAGGTAATAACTTCGGTTATAATTTTGACTGAGTTCGGCGCTCGTCATCCATCTGTCTTGAGTTTCCAACGTTAAAAAAAAAAAGAAGCTAAGCCAAAAACAAACGACAAAACCTTGTTTTTATTGGAGAAGAAATGGAGAAGTGTGAGGCTGAAATTTTCAAAATAAAACACCAAAGAAGAAACGGAGCAGTTGCACCTCCTACAACAAGCCATGAAAAAGAGAGCCAACAGACAAAACACAAAAAATGGGAAGGTTGTACCCCTAGCCTACAGGAGAAAGGAAGGAAACTTGAAAGCTAAAAATGGAGTGGGAAAAGAGACTATACGGTTTGATTCCTGTTCAACCAGCCTAGAGACAACTTTTCTTCTAGTTTATAAAAGTGGGGCAAGGCTGAAAGGAAAGGGGGCTTCCACGGTTGATGTAAGGAGGGTTTTTCACGTCTAAAAAAAAGATAGAAATCTGAGAGGGAGGGAAGTGTTCTCATCAAGATTCAAAACAAAATGTTGGCAGAGGATTTAAACAAACCACCTTGAGCTGCCATAACTATTACAAGATCCCAAGCCATCTCAATCTAACTCATCTATCACATACCTCTTCCACACAACACCTTCTACAAAATAAAAAAACACCTTTCCTTTGCCAACCAAATCGTGCATCATCAACCCTCACCAACACATGTCCCAAACCAATGGACACAGCAACCTCATTCCTAAACCATTCATAACCACTGCCCAGCGTTGCAACTCACCTCCATGACCACCACGAACAACCGCAACCCGTACCCTATAGCTATCATCGCCTCATCACCAACACCAAACCACCATCTTCAACCCACCTTACCATAAACCACAACACAACTACCATATCTTCCTAACGAATGCCACGGCGTGAAGCTCCACAAAACCCACTACCATCTCAACCACCCAAACCGAGCCCAACCACCATAGATCCGTCAACCCAAACCTCCAACGACCATCGTATTCACCCTCACCAAAAGCCCCCGCAACCAGCCACCTTGACCCCCTCACCACCAAGCCCAAACATCTCAACTGTGACCCAGCCACCATCCTTCACGGGCCACCACGCTCCAATGCACCGCATTACCACCGAAGCGACAAACAACAACCACCCCTGCTTACACCTCTGCCACGCGACCAAACCAACATCTCCACCAGCCACCACGACGCAGCACCCCTCCATGCTGCAAATCGTAGCCTCGAGCTTCTACGCACCAGAACAACAAGCCACCACTGCTTTGCCCCCAGATTTGTGAAGCAACATCACAGTTGGCCATCCACGCGCTCCACCACGCCGTCTGCTGCCGTCGAGGGTCGTTCAACGTGTCACCTCTATTTCTGTGGGTCTTTTGCACTGCCGGCCTCTTTGAACGAGAGCTAGTCCTTTTTCTTCTGGTTTAATTTTTTTTTATTATTTCTCTTTTTGTTTCTTTTTAGTTTAATTTTAAGTTTGTTGCTTTGGATTTGTTTTGGTTAAGCTGTTGACCTTCATTTGGGCCAGTGTTTAGTGTTTTGTTGTTGGAGTTGGACTCAAGCTAATATGAATAAGGTATATTTAGGCTTTGGTTCTTATGCTTTTTTAAAAATAATAATAATAATAAACAACCTCATATGGGCTTGAACTAGTCTTTGGGTTGGGGTATGAAAGTATAAACTAGCTTTGATTTCCTGTATTTTGAATTTGGGCTAGTGATGTTTTAGTCAGGCTAGAAATAAATAAGTTAGTGGGTTATGAGTTATTTTTTTATTATGTATATATATATATATATATATATATATATATATATATATATATATATATATATAAAAAAATTTAAAAAAAATTTCTAAGGAAAATAAAATGGGATTAACTGAGTTACAACAGCTTGTTAATCCTGTAACTTTTAAAATCATCTAAGTTGTGACAACTTAATGATTCATTTTTAAAAAAAAACAAAAATAAAAATCAAATGAATTTTTAAAACAAAATTTTTTTCAAAATTAAAAGTAACTAACTCACAGTCGTTTTTCTAAAGAATGACGTGGATTTGAATTCTTTATTGCACCCAAAGATACGTAGAAGCAGAATCATTTTTTTGTCTTCGTTTATCTTGTAACAAAAAGGGTAACTTAAATATTTTTAAGAGTTATAAAAAAATTGTACAATTGACTTAGGGTAACCGTCTTGTGATGGATGCATCAGGAGTATTGTGAGATTAAGTCTCCACCCTTCCATGTGCATAATTAGACTCTCGAACCTCAGTTTTTGAATGTAGATCATCAATTTTTCAATTGGTGACGACTTCATCTTTGTTTCTTAATATATTACTTTTCGCCGCTCCCGCCTCGATCTCGGTCGCGACAAGATCGATGGAGGCTTCTTGATAGGATTGAGGTTCATGTAAGTGAAGCATGGTAGAAAAATAATGATAATCACGAAGATAGGTAGGCTGAGTTTTTTCCCTAGTTAGACGCTCAGAAGGAAGAAGGGGTGTAATGACAGGTGTAGGATATACGTCTAGAACAACGTCATTTAGAGTGGCTAGAACATCAGAAGTGATAGGAAGCTCATTGGAGGAACCTGCATCAGAATCACTAGGAAAGAGATCATTAAAGAGGTTAGTGAATAGAGGAGTCAAAGTGGAAGGGAAGGACCTGAACTTCGAGAGTGAGGAGAACATGGTGCCTTCCCAAAAGACGATATGACGGGAGATACAAATGCGTTGAGAGATTGGATCCCAACAACAATAGCCTTTATGTTCAGTGTCATAACTAAAAAAGAACCAAAAACGTGCTCGGGGTTCAAGTTTAGTGTACTTATAGGGTTGAAGGAAAACAAAAGAAGTATAACAAAAAACTTTAGGAAAGTTATAATCTAGAGAAGTATGGTGGAGACGTTTAAAGGGAGGTACATTATCCAGAACAGATAAAGGAAGACGGTTGATGACATAGATAATAGTGAGAGTGGCTTCACCTCAAGCACGTTAAGGATAAGAAGAGGAGATGAGCATAACTCGGATAGAGTTAAGGAAATGACGATGTTTTCTTTCAACACAACCATTTTGCACGAAGATACTAGGACAAGAAAACTCAGAGAGTGTACTATGTTCCATAAGAAAGGTGAGAAGTTTTGAATCACGATATTCATAAGTATTATCACGACAAAAAACTTTAATTAATTTTGGGAAATGTATTTTGATCGTAGTAGCAAAATTAATGAAAATTTGAGGAAGTTATGAACGATTTTTCATTAAATATATCCAAGTAAAAAGAAAAAAATCATCAATAAATATTACAAAATATCAATTACCTCCTATAGTTAGTGTGGGGGCAGGCCCCCAGACATTACAGTGCATAAGGTCATAAAGAGATTTAGAAATAGAAACATTTTTACTAAAGGAAAGTGTAAGTTGTTTAGCAGTTTGACAAGAAGTGCAGTGAAAAGACTCATTATTGACCGAACCTAAAGCCCCTTGAGATAAAAGGGAGGTGCCAGAGAACTATGAGCAAGACGTTGGTGCCAGAGTTGGATAGAGGACGAGGTGGATGCTGCACAAAGATTAGAGGCAGGAGGAACAAGAAGGTTGGTGAGCTTAAACAACCTTCTGACTTTACATCCAGTCCTTATGACTTGTCCTATCCGTGGATCCTACACACGACAACCAAAAGAAGAAAATATGACTTAATAACCAAGGTCACGTAGTTGGCTAATATAAATGAGATTGAAGTTAAATTTGGGAATGAGATATGCATCAAGTAAGCTAGGAGTGGACAAAGTGACAGAACTCTTATGACTAACATTCATAAGAGATCCATCGGCTGTATATATTGAATGTGCAATGTCATTAACAAATAGGGATGTAAAAGACTAAGATGTGGACGTCATATGGTTATAGCAAGCAGAGTCAAAGTACCATCTAGTATTATCCGATGTGGTTGATAAAGCAGGAGAGGTATTACCAGAATTGGATAGTAGATGCTTAAGGAGGGACACGAGATCATTAGTAAAAAAGGAAACCTTTGGTGTGGCTAAAAAACCTGAGGATCCATTAGTAGTAGCAATAACAAGTACAAACTTAGAAGAACTAAAACAAAGTTGAAACTTATTCTGATCAGACCTTTGAGGACATGTGGGAAATTTCTCAATTAAGAGTACTGGGTCTTTACAATATCTACAATATTTGGGGGCAGTGAGCACAACTGAATGAGATTGAGCAATGTTTGATTTTTCCATTGTACCAAGGAAGAACACAAAAAACTGAATTTTTAGAGTTGAATTAACAGAAAACCTTAAAAATAGAAAGATCTCACCAAAAAACCTTAGAAAGGGTTTGGTGCCACGTCAGCACTGTCACATTAGTACATTGGATGACATGTCAGCCAAATGAACCAGGCCAGCAGGCCACGTTAGGGCCTTCGCCACGTCAATGGAACGCTGGTCAACAGAACTGGGTCGCGGGTCAATAGATCACTTTTGTTGGATCTGGCACATGAGACACACGTGCAAAAGGAGTAGGTGGTGCATAACAGCGCGTACGACGGCAATTGGAAGTGAAATTTTGGTGGCCAATAGATCGGCAGATGGCGGTTCCAACAATGCCACGCTGTGTCAAAAACGGAAGTTTGAGGAGCAGTGAACCGAAAATGGCAGTGGGGAGGTATTTCGGGGATTTAGCATGGTGTCTGAGCGGAGATCGAAAACGGTGTCTGGAGGTCTGGAACGGTATATGAAACATAGTTTGAAATCTAGGACAAAATCTGAAACGAAGTTTGGAATCTAGGATTGAACAGAGAGCCTAGACGCTCTGATACTAAGTTAGAAATAGAAATATGGTGGCAAATATTAGTAATTTGTATATATTTCAGAATAAATAATTACAGAATGACTAGTCTTTATTTATACAAGAATGTTACTGTATAAGAAAAAAAATAATAAAATATAATTATGTGTTAAATTAATCTAACTATATACTAAATCAATTACAATCATCTCTGAAATCAATCGTGATTAATAATAATCTCAAACATAGTTTTTAATCCAGCGATCTTGCTTTGAGAACGTCACACTTTTGTATATCCCAATACCAAAGCTTAAACATAGAATGATTTTAGATTTTATATTCATAAGTTAGATCATTTAATCAATTATACATGGGCAGAAAGTTATCCAGCATAGTTTCAAAAACAAATACAAGAAAAAAAAATTAAAAAAAAAATCGTTCAATTTATTTATGTAGAGATAAATCTTGACATTAATTACATTTTTCAACTCGTTCACATTCACATACAATCATAGCTTTCAAAGTCTACTCCAAGACTCCAAGTGATAGCTGGAATCAGATGTAAGATTTAGGCTGTGTTTGGATAAAGTATTTTGAAATTTTAAGGTATTTAAAATTCAAAAAATTTTAATTGCATTAATTCAATTCCCTTCATTTGTAAAATATTTTGTTTGGATAAAGTAATTAAATTCCCTTGAATTTCAAATTCTTTGTTTGGATAAAACAATTCAATTGTCTTCATTTGAAAAATCTTTTTTTAAGATATTTTTGTAAAATTTGAATTTCAATACAAAATTTTATAAAACAAAATAAACATTATATAATATTATTTCTTATTCGTGATAAAAATAAAAATAAATAAAATAAAATAAATTTAAAAAAAATTGAAAAATTTGCATAAAATGAAAAGATTAATATACCATTTTTATAAAATGAAAATATTAATATATCATTTTTATAAATTCTCATTAAGATGAACTTCTTTGGCAACCATTTATAATACTTGCTTCATGATGGGTTTATGCTAAGTTTTATAAATTAACAAATCACCCAATTTAATTGCAATATAAACAAAATGAGATTATATGAACTTAAATATAACACCATATAATATAAATTGGACTAGACAAAAAAAAAATAGTAACAAATATTGAAAAAACACCTCAAAACTAAGCCTAGCAGAATTGATATAATTGTGATATAAATTGAACACAATGTAAAAAACAAAATAGAGACTAAAACTGTAATTTAATATCTCAACTAATGGTGTTTTTAAATCTGTAATTCCATATATATAACTAGTAACAGATATTTTAATCATACTAATAAATTTTCAACATGTTTCCAACTCCATATCTAATCACTAGAAATAAAGATTGAAATGACACAAAGTAATATCAACTCTCAGTATGTTTTCAACTTGACATTAAGACATAAAAACCAAGATATAATCCTTCTTCTTCTCCAATGACACAAAGCTCCATCGCTCTTGTTACCCAAATTCCTTTGATCTCTAAGTACATCAGCTAGTACGAGTTCCATATCCAAATTCCATACGAAGTAACTTCTCGTATCCTCTTTCTTGTCCTCAATGTTGCTTTCTGTCATCTTTCTTTTTCCCTTTGTCTTGCATCTTCCTTTGGATGACTCCATAATAATTACAAAACCAGAATTTATGCACTAGTATCCATTTATTCACAATCCACAACATATAACACAACATTAATAATAATGGAGAATGAAGATTTTATGCAGGAAGCACATAAAAATATCAAAGGCTACACGATACTAGAAAATCAGTAATACTACAAGTAATTATTAATCTTTCTCATTGAAATTTATGCAAAATGCCCTGTTGTGCTCTGGCTTCTTTGTCAACCTCAATATCTTGGTATGCTAGGCACAAAAAGATAAATCTGATTCCCTCTATCTAAGGTGGTATATGTAATTGAAAAATTTGGATTCATTTCATCAAAGAGTTGTAGTTTTAAAATGCAAATATCTTTAAACTTAATGGACATTTCATAAATTAAAGTGGAAGGTGAATTGTTCAATTTCAACAAAAAAAGGTCTAATTTCATGAACTAGAAGCAGAAGATTTGACTATAGATTACCAATGTCCCAAATTGTTAGTTTTAATCTCTTCCTACCTACGGTGAGATGCTTGATCTTAAAATCTACACCTACATAACAGAAACAACAAAAAATAAGAACAGTAGCATCAGATCATATCAGATCATACTTGGTCTAATGTCAGATACAACAATCCACACGTACTAAAACAAACAAAAAAAAAACAAAAACAAAAACAAAAAAAAAAAAAAAAAATGAAGTCAAACTCAAGAACTTATCATAAAACATACATAACCTTAAAATATAATTAAGGTCTTGAAAATGAAGCAGTGGCTTATCTGCATAATGGTACAAAAAGATGCGTAGTTCACAAAGACATCAAGCCTTCAAACATTCTCCTTTCCTCTAAGAAGACTCCATAGAAATTGCACAACCTGACCACAACATAGTACACACTTAAGAACCAAAAATATTAATTATAATAAGTACTGTAATTGTGGTATGCCAAGTTCTTGTGATGTTGAAGGACCTATTGAACAAATACTTGAAAAATGGTTAAAAAAAATTATCACATTGCATGGCCAACAACATTAACAAATAATTGATCCACTTTATTTCATTAAAGATAGCTTATTAACAAAGGATAAACAACCATAGCTGCCTCTCAGTCCATATGAAACAAAACACCAAATCATGCACAGATCATCATTCACAAGAAAAATAAAGGATATATATGTGTGAAGTGCAGGTGCAAGTGCAGTGAGCGTGATTTTTCTGGTGCAGCGAATGATATATATGGAGTGCAACGTGCAGTGTTGTGCAGAGATTTTGTGAATGAGTGATCATTTGAGTTTCAATGATAAGTGAACTTCTGGTGTATATTTAAGGGTAAGGATCAAGGCTTAAGGGTGTAAGTATGGTTGCTGTGTCGATGATTTTAGTGCAGAAGAGAGAAAGCCTACGACCCATTTTACATGATAACACATCTCTAGCTTGTGAAACTCAGTCAGAATGCATTCAAATATTTTTCATATTGTCATTCACAATAACAGCAAAAATCAATGGCAGAGAGCATCAAACAAAAACCACAAACAACAATGTCAAATAGCAGCCAAGAATATCATCTTCACAAGCATCTCATGAAATAAAAAACCTCAAAAAGTAAAAGAGAGCATTAGAAATCTTATGACTGTGATACTGAAAGATTTGAATCCAACATTTCTTTTCTTTCCTCTTCCTTGGAGCTTTGTTTCTTTCTTCCCCTATCTATGTATTCCTTTTATTCTTACATAGTCACAACCCCTATCTCTTCATTTATTGCCTTGTGGTCAATTAAACCTTTTTCATTCAATCAAATCTCACTAATTATGTCATTCATCCTAATTCAAAACAAAAAAACAATTATTTGTGTGCATCTTTTACAATATTTTCAAAATGCAGAAGAAATAATGGTTGAAACTTGTACTAAAAGTAAAGATTTAAGACATTAACTTGGAGTTAATATAAATGATGTCATGTCAATAATCCACTTATGAAGTTATGAGAGTTGGTACTAGCAAGTAATGAGATGCAATGCAATGGCAAGTATAAATTTTTGCATCAGCCACTACTACTCGTCTCCGAGGTAATTTAGAGATACTCTTGTATTTTGTAAAGCGATTGTCATTCTTCAAAACTCAAAAGCACATTGTCACCTTCCCCCAACTATTGAAATTAAGAACATGAAGAATCACCACCACGAAGAAGGGGGGCAATGGGCAAGGGCTATAGGGGAGCAATAGTCATTATAAATTAAGATGCCAAAAGGTAATAGAGAGAAACATTGACGAATTGCTATATTGACTGCAAAAGCAAAACCAAATTCTATATTCATATTAAATAAAACAAAAAGTAGCTCAACCTGCAAAGTGTTGTCTCAGTAGAAGGCAATGATTCTAAAATAGTAACACTACCAGTCCTAAATTCTCTTCCACAAAACAGATTGAAGAATGCCCCTTTAGTGCCAAATCTGTTTAAGCCCATTCATGAACTTGGAGGAAAACAACATACAATCTGCTTCTTACACTTGTGCTTACACTCACACAATATGTGAAGCTAAAACAGGAACCACCAAATTGAGAGTTGTTGCAAATACAATGTGATGGAAGCAAAATCTCAGCACAAAAGCATAAACATTCTTTCTAGCTCGAAGGATATAGTAAATAATATAACAAACTATTTCTATTTTTCTTAAATTTTAGGTAGCCATTAACATTATGTAGAGTTTAAATTTGGTATGTGGCCTTCCACTATTTATTAATTTATTGTGGAATTGCAAAATGATTCATATTAGTGTATCAAAGATGAAAAATGCAAATGAACAACAGAACCTAATGACACCTCCATGTCTAAAATTCAAATACTTCAATTTGAGTCAAAAAGCTGCAACATAAGCAACATCACAATTCACAAATCTACCAACGACACCATTGGCCAATATACTCACTATAGAAAAATCTCCTAAACAAAGAACCACAAGTTATAGCAATTACAACATTGCTTATCAGAGAAGAAGATGATAAACACCAGACAAGAAACAAATTGTGACAGTTTTCGAACAAAAGCCAAATAAAAAAATCAAATAAGAAAATATAATACTCAAAATCATAGAACAGAATCAACAAAATCGAGAATAGAAACGAATACCTAGAATAGATCTTAGATGAAGTCCTCAAATCATTGAGCTAGAGTTATGGAGGAGAAACCACATGCCTTGCAAAGAGAATGATAGGCAAAGCCATGGCAAAGAAGAAATATAAGGTCGGGGTTATCGGGGATGAGAGGGACAGAAGAAAGAGCAAGGGATTTCGAAAATCCCACCTCATAAGTTGTAATTCTAAATTCCTTGATTTTGGGTTAAAAAATACCCGATCAAAATGCTGAGAATATAGAAATATTTCTTACCAAGTATCCAAACGAAGCATTTTAATGTGTGGCATTTTAAATACTCTCAAAATTACATTCCTCTTCTAAAATACTTTATCCAAACGTAGCCTTAGTCTTTGTTTGTTAGCATAGAAAGATTGACGTAAAGGATACGATTGCAAGCTAATGAACAAGACTTCCCAGGCATGTTGGCAGAACCTTTCAACCTGATTAGATAAGGTTCATTGTCTCCAATGAAAGATCTAAGTATGTATTAGCATAAGGTATGACTAATTCTCTTCTCAAGCATCAACTTGATCCTGATTACAAGGTGTTTTTAGGGAGTTTCCAATTACTACATTATAAGTAAAGTTTATTCATATTAATTTTAATATGCTAATTGAGTCACATTCATATTGCTATATTACAAGTAAAGTTCACTTATATTAGTATATTATCTATTCTAGAATCATATTAACTTTTAAATAGTGCTAGATAATACAAATCTACATAGATATATTAAATTTTATATGGGTTTTTTTTTTTACAAGATTTTGCTTGGTTTATCTAAAAAAGTTTAAAAAATATTGAATCATTTATTACTTGGTATATATTAATCATTTAAAAGGAAATTAAAAAGTAACCTGATTAATTAACACACTACAACATTAATATGTACATATTAATTGTACTATTAAAAATCTAACATATTAATGAGTTGAGTAAAATACACACAATTGTTTAAAAAATTTCACCTATCCTTCCTTTTCTCCTTAAGTGTGTGGACTATCCTTACTCAAAAGTTATAGCATGCTCTTAGAGTAGCAGTTAATATATACTTTAGGAAGAGTTCTAGCATTAATTTTAAGTTGGTATATGTAACATCCTCCTTAGGGCATCACATTTTCGACTCCTGACTCATAATCTGAAAATCAATTCGTAAAAGATTTGAGTTATGAAAATATGGGTTTCAAAATTTCTTTCTTGTTGAAATATAAACTTACTGAAAAATATATATTGAAACAGATTCATATACAATATTGATGCTAATTAATATATCACAATTTAAAGAGAAATATAAAACTAACAGACTCTTTTTTTTTAACAGTAACAAACCCCATGATGGGTCCTACTTAATAGCATGGTACAACACTAATGTTAAAACTTAACATACTTATTTTGTTGTGTATCCATCTTGTTGCATCAGACATCTGTTCTACATTTGTTCTTTGTCAACATTGCACACCTTCGAGTCCTGAATGTCCACTCCTTATTGTTGTCACCTATCTCAGAGTATTCATTGCCCGTTATGTCTTAAGACAACTCGATCCTTCTATTATTTGATTTTAACAGTACAAACACAACAAAACAACATAACAAAGAGGTGAGATCACTTACGCCAATACTAACATGGCAGCACAGAGATAACACAAACAACATATCATATAGATATATCATACCAGAATTCCAATAATGCACTCAACATTAATCAACTATCATCATCATACCATTAACATTATTATCATCACACAATAATCACAATAATGCCATCAACATGATTATCTTCATCATCATCCAAATATTCAAAACAATTGTCATAGCTAATATTCCTCAATTAATATATCACACAGATATAAATGTCAGATTATGCATGTGCACAAAGACTCAGTTTTTCAAAAACAACTCCATGGAGGTTTTCACAATTTCGAGGAGAATGCTTTCTGTCATTATTGTCACTTTATCCCAAAGACAATCTTCCAGTTGTTGAAAAGAATCGTGTTCTTGTCGAGTATCGTCAATGCGTTACAGCAACGGATCGCATCGCCAAGTGGCACAGATACTCGCCATTGTCCACTGGTCGACCGCCGCCTCGACGCCCCAAGATCCATCATAGACCTCACTATCAATTCTCATTCCCTCTTCAACCACAAGGGTCATATACAATGCACGAATATATCAAGTCTGAAGTCCAACCCCAAAGGGCCAAATCTTTTCAATTTCATTAGTTCAATGTATCATATGCCTCAACACATATTTTTTTAATGCATGTATAATGCACCAAATCCAATCACAGGCATCTCTTTTCAATGCATATAAATTGTACCAAATTATACTGTATTTTCAACAGCAAAATCATGTTATCACATTTTCATAGTTATAAAACACTTTCATCGTGTTTTCACAAAATTGCACAACATTTCCGTTTCGTTTTCACAATTCCAAAACATTTCTATTACGCTTTCACAATTCCAAAATATTTATATTACGTTTTTAAAATATCGTAACACTTATGTTACGTTTTCAAAATTCTGAAACGTTTCTGTTATATTTTCACAATACCATGACACTTCTGTTACGTTTTCACAACACTGTAACATTTCTGTTACGTTTTCAAAATACCATAACTCTTCTGTTGCACTTTTAAAACATGTACTAATTTTTCAACATTTTTCTCAATCGCGTAAAAATATACGTTTTTCAAATCGCATAGTATTTTTTTTCACTGTTTCAAAATTACGTAACTTAAAAATCATTCTTTTACGTCTCGTAAATCATTTTCAAAATATTTAAAACACTTTCCAAATCTCATAATAATTTTCCGCTATTTTCACAATCACGTAGTGATTTTTCAATAGTAATTCAGATTACGTAAAATATTTAAACATAATTCAAATCACGTAGAAATATTTTAACGTATTTAAAATCGCGTAGAAATATTTTACTTTATTTCCAAACACTTAGAAATATTTTACTGTATTTCAAACCACATACTTTAAAATTACATTTTTAAGATACGTAAATAATTTTTTCACCACAATTTCATTACAGAAAATATTTCTTAACCTTAAAAAAATTCCTTTTCAACTTTTCTCAAAATAATATAACTTTGTATTTCATTTTTCACATTTCCTTACTCAAGAAAATCTTTTTTCACATTTCTTTAGTCAAGAAATCCTTTTCCAAAATATACTCCACAAAATCATTTTTTTCCAATGATATAAATCAACGTTTCAAAAGTTAAAGAATTTCCTAACGTACTTCAAAACTCGAAAATCAATTATACATTAGTAAATTTTTAAAACACCATTATATGCTCCATTTTTCTCAAATCAATTTTAAAATCAATTCTTCAAAATAAATTGAAGTTCCAACATGTTCAACCTCTTTTGTCCTTTTGTTTACAAAATTCTCTCAAGTGATAAAAACACTCTGATTCCCTTTCCAAATTCCTTGTATTAAATCAAGTTACGTTTTCACTTTGAAAAATCACTTTGTTCATATTACAAGCCTTTAAAAAAAATGTGGACATGACTATTGAAACCATCGAATATTTTTCCTTTTAAATTGATATGGTTTTACACAAACAAAACTATTAAAATTTTGTTTTCAAAACCGTGTGATTCATGGTCATAAAAACCAAACGCATTTGTTCAAATTCATTTTTACTTTCTTTACAAATTATTTTTCACTTTCTTTGCAAATCCTTAAAATCAACGTTTGCCCGTTTCATTCAAAACTCATGTTTAGAAAAACACTTAGGATCTTTTTACACAAAATAAATCAATAAAAATCCTTCAAAACCATGTTCTTGTTCTCTTGAAAAACATATCCTTTGTTTATTTTTCATACTCTTCAAATCAATCCAATTTTTAATCTTTCATGAAAATCTTAAGTTATAAACACCTATGTTGAAGTGTCTTGACCGAAAATCCCATAGCCTTTAGAACCAAGAAAATTCATTTTTCTCCACTTCATAATTTTCATTAAACAAATCAATTTGTTTTTGAAAAATTTTCAACATGAACCCTAATCAAGGCGTCAAAAATCGTAGCTTTTCCTTGGCTTTTGGAGCCAAAAATTGATTTCTTTTCCATCAACACATCATGGCATAAACACACATATTTCATCATAAATACTATAAGCATGCCATATACTCATCATGCATAATATAAGCATACCATCAAAGCCATAAAATCATGCATAGCATATGAAGCATAGGCAATTAATTAAAACACATAAACACCAACATAAATTATTACATGACCATGGATATGAATCCTCACATGGATCCAACATCCATCAAATATAAGACCATCTCTCACCACCATGCTTGGTTGGTGAGATGGATCCCCCTCTTACCTCTTGAAGATCCTCAAAAGCTCTTTGTTTTGCTTCTTTTTCTAAGTCCTTCATCACCAAGAGACTTCACCATAAATACCCCATAACTTGGATCTTGAAGAAAGTCCATGAATATGAATGATTTAGAGAAAGTCTCCAACATGAAAGTTGTAACACCCCAAAATTTTCAATCTCTTAAACAAGAATTTTGTGAATAAATTTCAATTTACCTTTAGTGATTTCGAGTCTTTGTAAAATTAATTTGATTATTCCGTCAGATTTGATTGTTTTGAGTGATTTATCCGTGTCGGAAAATAAAATTTTCGGTAGGAAAAACTTTACGTAATTTAATTTTTACCGTTAGGTAATTAATTTACGTAATGATTGGATATTTGTGAATTTTCTAATTTTTGTGATTTTATGTGTGATTTTAAAATTTTTATGGTTTGTGGGCCCCACGAGGGGTATGTGGGCCCAGTGTGGCCATACGTGGGCCCAGTGGGTCCCACAAAGTGAAAAAATTTTCTACGCATGAAAAATTTTGTCTTGTTTAGATGGAGACAGGGGATCTTACTAAACTGAATCAAAACAGTTTTAGAAAATTTTATTATGTTGTGTTTTGTCTTGTATTTAATTATCGGATGATAAAAAATACAAGAAAAATATTATTTGTAGGGATACAAGAATAAATATTATACTTGTGTAGTCAACAAAGAGAGCTTAACTTGATTTATACCCTTGGATGAGAATACTTAGTTTAAATATTAACCATTGATTTAATCAAAGGTTAAAAAACAAACTTAATAAAGCGCTTGACAATAACCATTGATTTAATCAATGGTGTGAGAATAAGCTTAGTTAGGAAGGCTTTGATATCAACCATAGATGTAATCAAAGGTGTAGAATTGGTCTTGAAAAGTGACAAAGACCATTTATATAACCATTGGATTTAGATTAAATCAAGGGTGGAGATTTAATCTTAAAAAGTAACAAAGACCATTTATGACCATTGGATGAAGAATTAATCAATGGTGGAAATTTGGTCTTTTAAAGAAGAAAGACTAATTAAACCCTTGGATTAAAAGTTTGAAGGAGTAATCTTAACCATTAATTTTGGAGACATATCTAATGGTTAGAATTTAAAGGAGAAAAATCCAATGGCAGATTTAGTCTTAAAATTAAAAATCTACCTAAATTCTAACCATTGAATTAATCAATGGCTAGAAATGCTTCAAATGGTGGCAAATAATGAAGACAACTTTATTGAATGCATTATGAAGAGAAGGTGATGGTTTTGGAGTGTTTAGAAGGAAGAAAGAGATGCTTTATGTCGTTTTTGCATACGCCTTAGTCAATGTTTCACCATAATTGATCATTATTGATCAATTTGCACTCAAGGAGAATGCATTGGAGGGGAGCCACGAAATTGAGAAGCTTTTGGACATAGGAAAAAGTTTGAAGACCATTATTGTCATCCTTGGTCATCATTAGACATTTTCAAGAAGTAAGTTTCAAGTTTTCTCTCCATTTCTCTCCTTCTTCATGTTTTTGCCAAGCACTCCAAGAGCACCTTCCATCACTCAAAAATTTCATCCAACTTGATTTTCTAAACCTAAACACCATTCTAAGAACATCTCTAGTTATGAGTTTTTCCAAAATCATTCATCTTGATCTTCAAATTCAAGCTTCAAGTTTCTATCAAAAATCAAAAATTTCATCTTTGTTCTTCAAAATACACCATTCGGTCATACTACCTAAAATCACCATCCAAGCTCTTTTAATTTCATCCAACCTTAGATCTTTAATCTCCATGATATTCTAAGCAACTTTTATGTTGAAGATTTCTTCTAAATCATTCATCTTCAAGGAGTTTCTTCAAGATCAAAGTTATTGGGTTTTTGAGGTGAAGTATAAGGAAACTACATTTCTTCTCTTCTTTTCATGATCTAAACCATGTTTGATCCATGGTTCCTCTTAATCAAGCTTGATATGTTAATTAACTTGTGTTTTGTTTTGTATTTGAGAAGCCCTTGGTGGTGAAGGACTTGGAAAAAGAAACAAATCAAGAAACTTTGGAGGATCTTCAAGAGGTAAGAGGGAGATCCATCTCACCAACCAAGCATGGTGGTGAGAGATGGTATTTTATTTGATGGATGTGGAATCCATGTGAGATTCATATCCATGGTCATGTAATTAATTTGTGGGTGTTTATGAGCTTTGATTAATTTTCTATGCTTGATATGCTTTGCATGATTTTATAGCTTTGATGATATCTTGATATGCTATACATGTTTTTATGGCTTTGATGGTATGCTTATATTATTTATGATGAAATATATATGTATATGCCATGACTTGATGGTGGAAAGGAAATTGATTTTTGGCTCCAATAGCCAAGGAAGAAATACGGTTTTGATGCTTTGATTAGGGTTCATGTTGAAAAATTTCAAGAACAAAAGAATTGATTTTTTGAGTACTTAGAACATGGTGGATTTGAACAAGACACCTCAAAATAGGTGTTTACAAATTAATATTTTCATGGAAGAATAAAATTGGATTAATTTGAAGAGTATGGAAAATAAACAAAGGAATTGTTTTTCAAGAGAACAAGAATACGATTTTTGAGGAATTTTTATTGATTTATTTTGTGTAAAAAGATCCTAAGTATTTTTAAACATGAGTTTTGAAATGAAACGGACGAACGTTGATTTGAAGGATTTGTAAAGAAAGTGAAAAAGAATTTGCAAAGAAAGTAAAAAACGAATTTGAACAAATGGGTTTGGTTTTATGACCATCGGTATTTTGATTTTTGAAAACAAAAATTTTAATGGTTTTGTTTGTGTAAAACCATATCAATTTAGAAGGAAAAATGTTTTGATAATTTTCAATAGTCATGTCCATCGCTACGCCATGTAATGCCTTGATTTTTATGAACAAATTGAATTTCAAAGTGGAAACGTAACTGGATTTAATACTGGATTTTGGAAAGGGAATCGAGGCGTTTATCACTTGATAAAATCAAGTTTTTGAAAACGAAAATGTTTTCGACTTCATTTATTTTGAAGAAGGTTGTGTTTGGAAATGATTTGGGAAAAATGGAGAATATAATGGTGTTTTGAAAATTTACTAACGTATAACTTATTTTCAAGTTTTGAAATACGTTAAAAAATGTTAAGTTTTGAAACGTTGATTTACATCAATGGAAAAGTGATTTTTGTGAAGTATATTTTGAAAAAGAATTTCTTGAGTAAAGAATTGTGGAAAAATATTTTCTTGAGTAAGAAAATATACATTAAATGAAATATAAAGTTATATTATTTTGAGAAAAGTTGAAAAGGAATTTTTGAAGGTTAAGAAGTATTTTACGTAATGAAATTGTGATGAAAAATGTTTTACGTATCTTAAAAACGCATGATTTTTAAGCTACAATTTTGAACAATGTGTTAAAAATGATATTGATTTATTTAAGTCAAAATAATGTTTGGAATATTGAGGAATATTTTATGTGATTGAAAAATGTTAAAAAATATTTTATGTATCTTAAAAACAATTTGAAATACTGATAAAATATTTCTACGCGATTTGAAAAATGTTTAAATATTTTACTGTATTGAAATATTGTTGAAAAATCACTACGTGATTTGAATAGTGATAGAATATTTTATGTGATTGTGAAAATGATAGAAAATTATTATGAGATTTGGAAAGTATTTTGAGAATGATAGAAAATGATTTACGTGGCGTAAAAAAAGAATGATTTTTAAGTTACGATTTTGAAGCAGTGGAAAAATATTATGGGATTTGATAAACGTATATTTTTACGTGTTTAAGAAAAATGTTGAAAAATTAAGTACGTGATTTAAAAGTCTGTGAAGAGTTTGCACATTTTGAAAACGTAACAGAAGTGTTACGGTATTGTGAAAATATAACAAAAACTTTTTAGAATTTTGAAAACGTAACAGAAGTGTTACGGTATTGTGAAAATATAACAAAAACGTTTTAGAATTTTGAAAACGTAATGTAAGTGTTACGATATTTGAAAACGTAACAAAAACATTTTTGGAATTGTGAAAACGTAACGAAATGTTGCGAATTTGTAAAGACATCTACGAAAGTGTTTTATAACTATGAAAATGTGATAACATGATTTCATCATAAAAATACGATTATGATTCTTGTTGAAGCTTGTGATTGGTATTATACCTGTGATTGGTAATTGGTGCATTATACATGCATTGGAATGGTCCAGATGAGGACTAGATATGGTGATTGCTTTGAGGAGAAACACACCTCTTGAGTGGGTGCGATATGCGTAGTGTAGGTCACCTGGTTGACCTTGGGGGCATCGGGGTGCGGGTTGCTTGGACGCAGTGAGTCGCTTCTAAAACCATAGGTTAGGCCGACGCGACACACCGATGATCTGACGGAGACACTTTCTTAATCAAGATCGATAAAGACTGCCGTGTATATGCTAGATGTGCAAAAATCAAAATGAGGATTATAAACGTGGTAATTGGCAAACGTTTTCGATCATTTCTCCAACCTGTGTTTAGCTCCATGGAAAGGAAATTGAGTCTTGTGTACATGCATAAATTAACATTTATATCTGTGTGATATATATTAATTGAGGAATATTGGTATGACAATTGTTTTGAATACTTGGATGATGATGATGATAATGCTGAAGGCATTATCATAATTGTTGTTTATGATAATTGAATTGATATATGATTGGATGATGATAGTTGATTAATGTTGATAGCATGATTTTAATATTGTATCGTGTGATAACCATAATGATGATGGCATGATTGTAATTATGATATTGTTGTTTGTGTTATCTCTACATCTTTACCCTTGTTTATCTAGTGTAGGTGATCTCACCTCTTTGTTATGTTGTTTTTGCTATGTCTACGTATTATTAAAATTATACGGTAGAAGGAACGAGTTGTCTTAGACATACGGGTGACAAATACTTCTACATTTGGAGACAACATCGAGAGAATGACCTTGCAGACAGTGTTGAAATGGAAAAGATGTTTGAGGACAAGGAACAGGACATAGAACAAATGTCGATGCTTCAAGATGGACATTCCGATGGACACTCCTGAGATTGGGGACAACAATAAGGAGTGGACATTCATGACTCGTTGGGGCTTGATGTTGACAAGAGAGTAGAGTTACGATGCAACAATTGGATCAAGATAAGGAATGAGTATGTTAAGTTTTATCGTTAGTGTTATACCGTCTATTTAGTAGGACCGTCATGGGGTTTCTTCTTGTGAAAAAAAAAAGAAGAGTCTGTTAGTTTTATATTTCTCTTCAAATTGTTAAATATTAATTGGTGTCAATGATTGTATATGAATTAGTTTCAATATATGTCTTTTTTAGTATTACATATAAATTTCAGTAAGTTTATATTTTAACAAGAAAGAAATTTTTTAAACCCACTTTTAACTCAAACCTTTTATGAAAACATTTTCAGATTATGAGTCGGGAGTCGAAAATGTGATACCCTAGGGAGGGTGTTACAAAAGTTGTTTAGAATATCATGTAGATTCAAGATCTATGGTTGGATGAAATTAAAAGAGATTGGAGAGTGGTTTTAGGGGTCTTGACCTAATGGTTCCTCTTGAAGCACAAAGATGAAATTTTTTATTTTTGATAGAAACTTGAAACTTGGATTTGGAGTCCAAGATGAATGATTTTGGAAAAACTCATAACTAGAGATGTTCTTAGAATGGTGTTTAGGTTTAGAAAATCAAGTTGGATGAAATTTTTGAGTGATGGAGGGTGTTCTTGATGGTCATGGCGAAACTTGCTTGGAGGAGAGTGTGGAGAGAAAAGTTTGATGAGTTTTTGCTTTTGGAGGAGACAAAGATGATCAAGAATGATCAATAATGACCAAGATAGCTAATAATGGTCTTCAAAGCTCCCAAAATCAGACCAAAACCGTGCCCCCCCCTTCATGCATTCTCCTTGAATGCAAATTGATCAATAATGATCAATAATGATACACCATTACCATGACATGTAATAAATGGTCATAAAGTTTTTTTCTTTGTCTCCTAAACAATCCAAAACCATCCCCTTCCATGCATCTTCTCCTTGCAGTATTTAATTATTTGTCATAATAATTAGCCACCATTTGGAGCATTTCTAGCCATTGATTAATTCAATTGTTAGGATTTAGGTAGTTTTTGATTTTAGAAGACTTAATCTGTATTGGATCTTTCTCCTTTAAATCTAAGCCATTAGATGTGTCTCCAAAATTAAGGCAAGATTAACTCCTTCAAACTTTTAATCCAAGGCCATAATTATCTTTCTTTTTTTTTAAGACTAAATCTTCACCATTAATTAAATCTTCATCCAATTATAAATGGTCATTGTTCTTTCTGAAGACCAATTCTCCACCCTTGATCACTTCTAAATCCAATGGTTATAAATGGTCTTTTCACTTTTTGAGCACCAAATCTCTACCATTGATTAAATCCAACTTAGTTATAAATGGTCATAATGCCATTTTATTAAACTTATCCTACATCGTTGATTAAATCAAATCAAGTCTCCATCATTAATTAAATCAATGGTGGATATCCAAACCACCAATGTTGACTTAAGCGATATAATTTCTATTTTTATCTACTAAAACCCCACGAAAAGAATATATTTATTTGTATTTTTATCATCCGATAAATAAATACAAGATCAAAACACAAGATCTGAAATTTTCTAAAACTGTTTCTAAATTCAGGTTTAGTAAGATCCCCTGTCTCCGTCTAAACAATACAAATTTTTCTATGCGTAGAAAAATTTTTACTTTGCGGGACCCACCTGGGCCCACAGACAGTAAAAATTTTCATAATCATCCACAAAAATCACAAATATTAGAAAACGCATAAATATCAAATCAGATTACATAAAATAATTACCTAACGGTAAAAATTAAATTACGTAAAGTTTTCCCTACCGAAAATTTTTATTTTCCTGACATTCACTCAAAATGATCAAATACTGTTGACGAATAAATAAAATAATTTTACAGTGCACAGAAATTACTAAACAGTAAAATTTTGTTAACTATCAAAATTATTGTTTAAGAGATAGAAAATTTTGGGATGTTACTGCTAAATTTTGTTTACAGCTAAATTTTGAAATAGGTAAAGTCGTAACATTGTAGCAGTTGTGAACCGCCACTAAATTCAAAGAATAATGACCTTTTATTTAATTTAGTGACAGTTTTGAACCGCCGCTATTTGACTAAAATTTTGGCAGAAATCATCTGTTTTTTGTATTTAGCTCATTTTTACATTTGATATTTAACCTGTCTAGAATCAGTATTCAACAACACATAAAATACACTCCAAATACCAAAATAAATATAATAAAAAGCAAATAACATTTTAGTAAGTTAAGTAGCACATTAACTAGTACCAATTAAGTAGCAAAATAATTATTACAAGTATTAAAATATCTAAATGTTCATGAGATTGTCAAATAGTTGTAGAAACTATTATCCCAAACAAACAAGTAGTTGTCCATAAGCTAAATACAAAAAGTATCATCTATTGATGTGAACGTGGTTCATGGCTAGCTGATGAAGAGCGTCTTGCACCCCCTGCTGGTGAACCCTCACCACTGGCTTGATCAGGAAACTGAAATAGAAAATACCTAATCAACAATAAAACTAAAACTTGTTAGCAGTAATTAAAAGCCAAATTGGCTAACACTTATACTTTTAATTCAAGATAAATGTTTTTTTTTTGTACACTTAAAGTAATTGATTACTAAAGTTTCTTATTATATGTATCTTAAGGAAATTTATAAAATATTTCTTGAATGAATACCTGTGAACCTATGATATTGCTAAGGTCAGTTGGAATGTGACCCGCAACGCTTCGAAGCACGGAAGCCATTTGGGCCATTTGAGCTTTTAAAGTATGCATCCTCTCATTGTTGGTTCGCAATTCTTCCCGTAAATCCTTAACTTCTTCAACCAAGGCTACTTCATTAGTCGAGGACAAGGAGATTCCCCTTATTTGGTGAGTGGTCGAACCTAAGACTTGAGAAAGACAAGGGCCTAACCTCATACCTCGAACATAACCAGGGTGTTCTTTCCCTAGCACCCTAGTAAGCGAATCTGTTGATGAACCAATTTGTGAAGAATTCTCTTCACTCTCACATGCATCAATCTTGTCCTGTATATAACATGCAAATAATGTAATTAAATATGCTTTATATATATTATGCAACGAAGATGTCATTTTCATTTACTTGATACTTACAATAATTTCCTTAGCTTCATCATTGATGGGTGTGCCATCTTTCTTTGTGTGTGTAGCTTTATACATGATTCTTCTACCTAGTCGGTGTCCACATTCAATCTCCTACAAATTTTAAAAGATAAAAGATGTGTTAAACAATTCAACAAAAAGGATAATTGACTACATATACTTAGAGAATATTACCAACTCATCCTTTCTCCTAGCTAGCGCCTTTGATCCACCCGTGTGCGGAACAGTCAACTTCTTCCGATTCTCATAATTAAATTTGCACATCGCCTGTCCCAATTTTTTTTAAAAAAATAAGATTTATCAAATAGCATTCATGTATAGGAGTATTTATTATAATTGTATTACCTTTGTTTCCGGTCTTAACCGGTAATCAATATATAATGCCCACTCATTCCGAGAAATGCCAGGTGGGTTATTCTGAATATTTTGATCTTGGGTGAGGGATTCATTGTAGAACTTATTAAATAACTTGAGCCGGTTATCCCTCCAATTTCTTCCAAGAATCTTCAATATATAGTCCTTTACAAGACCATCATCAACCAAAAATTTGTCCTTCAATTTTAATAAACCAAATGTTAGATAGTATAAATAAATATTAAATTATGCAAATATAAAGTCATAATACAAACCTTTATTGTCTTGTCATATACTTCTGTTTTGGTTGTGTCTGGAATCTTTGACCATTTTTCATAACAAATAAGGAATATTTCAAAGTCTTTCCCTATACGTCCTAAAAACCCACCAAGGCGAGGCCTTCTAGTTTAGAAGCATACACAATGTCTTATGGGCAGAGGCTGCAGAACACATTCAACTCGTGAATGTTCTAGCCCCAGAACTGCTCCTACTAGAAGCTGGAACTTAAGAAATATAGCCAACATTGATACAAGCTAATGCTAATCTGTACTACTACCAATCAACTATAAGCATTCTAAAGTTATTCAAACTTTACGTTAATCATATGGATGTCCACAAAGAGATACTTATCTTCTTTCCTTGCTAAATATACAAACAGCAGTGCAGAACTATAAGATCAACATTTCAACAGAATAGTCTGTACCTCAAGTGCACTATGCATGGAACTCAATTCCTCAAATTCAACAAAGCCAAAATAGAATCCGTGCTACAAGAAGCCAAAAATACAAAATAGCTCATAAGCTTAACTCAGGCAATGCTTAGATTGTTTGGAAGTGCAGAAAGTAATATCCAGACCTTACTACAAAATAGCTCATATGCACGTTCCTTAGCTAAGCCATAGTCCCATGGGTGCCTATCCATAATCTCTTTTATATTCTTTGTGGCATTAGATAATAGTACAAATAAGTTTTATTTCACATTCTTATCATAGTTTATGGTTTTATGACCTGTCACAATAACTAGTGTACTATGTATTCTTATATTACATTTTTATTAAATGTATCTCTAATCAAGAGATAACAAACACATAATTGGCAATTTATGGTCGATGATAAAGAATGCAGGGAACATTTACATTTGAAAGGAACATAACATCACTGTTAGAAGATGGAAACTAACATCTCTAGCCTTAATGGATAACTTCTATGGAGAAAATTATCTTAAGTGTATACCTAAAATTTATAGTGGAGATCTTTTTAGAACATGGAATAATTGCTGCTTCAAGAATATATTATAATTTGCTCCTTAGTGATTCTTAGCTTACCAAGTACCAAACTTTTCTTCAAAACCAAGTGGGCACGTGATTGGTTCAATCCTCAATGAATGAGAAAAAAGTTAATTTAAAAGTGAATTTGTTTTTAAAATTAATATTTATTAAATTAAGATTATAATAAATTTTAAATTAACAAAAATAAAGATATATCCACCTTTATATTTGCTTAAATATAAGAGTTTCTTCCTCAAAATGAATATCTATGTACACATAACCTTCCCTTTCCCTTTCCCGTTGATTGCTAGGACGCCTTCTGGTTTAGGCATGACAAAATCTTCCTACATTTAGAGATATCCGCGGGGACTGTCTCATTTTGAGACCCAAAGAATTTTCCCTTGCTGCAATGGGAATAAAAATCTCCCTGAGGCAGATGCGGGGACAGGGATTGTATCCCCTACCCCGTGGGATCCTCGCCCCCGCGAAATTATTAAATTGTCATTATTGATTATATCATATATATATATTACTACTGGTTTCTTTTTAATAATTTTTATCTATATTATTTTTATACTAATTTAAAATTAAAAAGTAAAAGCATGTGTTGTTTTAATTTGTTAATATTGTTGACTTAAATTGAAATTATTTACAACTTTATATATATATATATATATATATATATATATATATATATATATATTTTTTTTCTAAATTTATAAAATAATATTGAAGTCCACGAGTCCCTGTCTCCCGTAAGGAACGGAGATAAGGAAAATTTTTTCCTCAAGACGGGGATCGAGGTTGGAGAGGAGAGAAAATTGAGGAGGTGGGGATAAGAAGCGAGGAGTATTCTCCACTTCCGTCCTACGCAGGTGCCATCCCTATTTCAGTTGACTAAAAGTTAGAGAATTTAGCAACTAAATCTTAGAAAATTTAGTTTCTGGGTATGAATATTTGTCAATAAATAAGCAATGGAACAATTGATAACTGAAATGTGTCAAGGAGAAATTTTTAGTTGTTCTCAGAGTGAGATATTTTTTTATACCATTCAATGCATACTACTTTTATTAGTAGATTATTATTATTTCTCATTTTCACTGTACTTTTACGGTTATAACTGAGGTTAAATGGTAGAAAGCAAAAGAAATATTTTCATTTGAAAGCACCATTTATGAATAGAAAGTAAACACTGATATTTATACATTCTTTCTTTTATATTTACTAAATTAATTGTAATTAAATAAAAGATTTTTTGACATTTAATTAAATGTTATTTTACAAAGGAAATTTCAAGATCTAATGAAAGCTTTGAGAATTACATAGATCGAACACAATATCAAGTCCTTTTCAAGAATGTTAAGGATCACTAAGTTTCAAAAAGCCATTGGTATGAAATTATATGTCTTCAAGTGTTGTGTGAGTGTATATATATTGATAGACGTGTTTTCTGTATATAAAAGAATAAAACAAGTTCTTAATTTAAGGAAAAAGGAATAATTAACAATATATTACAATCTTCAATTTAGGTTAATAGTAAAAGTTAAAAAGCTATAATAGATACATTCTTTTTTTTTGTTACAATAATAATAGATACACTTTACAAATAACAAAAATAATCATTTCTTCTGTTTTTATATATATCTATTTATAGTCCTAAAAGTATATAGTAGTAATAAAAATGCTGCACAAGAAGTATAAATAAAATATAATTAAATAGAATTCTTAAATTAATTACACAAATACGCTAACACTATTGAGTGTGTCAAATTGTTTACTTTTGTGCCATTTTTTCTACTAATGGGGTAAAGCGAAACTAAATTTGCAATATTTACCATTAATCATATTGTTTTACGCTTTGATGGATTTTATTAATAAAGACAAATTGTAGAAAGAAGAAAGAAATTTACTCCAATGTTTATTTCTCTCATCTACTCCATCAATTAAAGAGGTCCACATTTTGAATTATAGATTCCTACAGAGGAAAAGAAAAAGACAGAAAGCACACGGCTCGTTTACTTGACTTGACGACTTTGACTTATTGACATGGCAATGAGGCTTACCTCAAAGACATGACTGCTGCAGCCAAGGAGATGCCTCTTGCCAGAGATGGCGTTGAAGTTGGGACCCAGGTGGGCGTGTACGAAGTGAACAGAGGCAAAGATCTTATATCAGGCCAGGCCATGAACCTTCTGCAGTGATTTCCCTCCGGTGACCATATAGACGATGTCCACCCTAACCTCACATATCAGTAGCTGTGGCACTAGAACCCAAACTCCCAGCTTTTCACCAAAGGCATGCCGGCCAAATTCTCTTAATACTATACCTATTGATTTCAGTAATTTGATGTCATTAAATGTGAGACATGAACTTAGTCTATATGTACTAGATGAAGTATTGAACTTCTTACTTTAAAACTCTCTATTTACAGAAGTCACAATTACTGAAGGTAATATATTAATGTTTAATCATTAGTAGTGAGTCATGTAATTAATTTGATTATAATTTTTTTTATATTCTCTTTCTACAATTCCCTATCTAATCTTATTCATTACTAATCGGCCGACCCTAATCTACAATTGCCAATGCAATTCACTAATTTTCTTTTCTTTGTTATGATGAATGTATTCTTTCGGAGCATATTGAGTGATTCTTTGGTGTACATTTTATCTCACAGTGAGATTTCTTTTATTGTTAGATCGAGAAGCGTTTAACGGTAGATTCATAATAGAATAGGGTGAGTTATATTATTTATTGATATTTGGTAGGATAAAACAATAGGAGGTGACATGATAAGTGAGTGATTATTCATAGGGTGAATAAGTCAATTAATTGAGATTGGTTTGGAGACCATAACTTTTTTTGTTAAATCTACGTTGGTTATCAAAAATAAATGACCATAACGTTTTTATTTGTACTTATTGCATAATGTAGATGAAATTCAAAGATAAATTGAATTTAATAAATAATGTTTGATGATACTTATAATATCTGTCAAATCTCTAGGGACCATTTCATGCATCTCAACCATTTGCCGTTGTGTACAAAGTTATTGTCCATGATAATACAAGAATAACCACACCAGGACCCCTGCAATTGGATATTATAAAACATGAACAAACTTTTATCCCTTAAGATGTGATTTATCCCTAAGTTTCAAGAGTTAATGACAAATCTTGAGTGAGGGATTTATCCCTTAAGATGTGATTATCCCTTTTTTTTTTATGGTGTGAGACTTGGCCTTTATCTTTTTCTAAAAGCTCATGGTGCTAAAGATGTTTGTGATTGTGAACTAATTCTTAGTTAAAGATTATTTATTATTTATACTCAAATTATTATTTAATATATATATGATTTTAAAAATCATTATAGAATTAGATTAATTTCTAAAATTATTTATATATATGTCAAAAAATAATGAATGGTCATTGTTTTGTCGTTGGGCTATCGTGCTCGTTGGGCCTACGTCGTGCGGAAAAGTACAAACCAAACGTAATGTGGTGACCTAAAAACACGTTGAACAAACGTAATGCCAACTTTTCTACTTAACCTTCTCTTCTCATTAACTGCTTTTGGACCCTCACGTAGAGGACAATAATTGTTGAATGCCAATTACCAATTGAAGACTTGATTTGATCCCCATTGAATGTGTATGTCCGCACAGCTGGACCTGGTCCTTGTAATCTTCCCTTCACATATACTTGGACTCCTTTTCCAAGGACTGTTTCAACTCCTTTGTGCTAAAGAGATAACTTTATATTTTTTTGAAATCAATATATAAGAAAACTCTGTAAACAATTATTTTCTTTTAAAGAATAAAAACTTGGGAAATTTGGGAAAATTTACGTTCGTTCATTCAGTCAAAGATAAAATTGTATGGTGTTTACGAAGAAGCTTCAATTTAGTTGTTTTGTCTGCAAAGCTTTGTGTATGTTCGATCCTTGTACAAAATATATGTTTCTGAAGAAGAATTTTAAAAACAAATAGAAAATAAATAAAATTGACCTCTAAAGAAGTGTCTAAATTGATATTTTTAGTCTAATAACTATATTTAATATCTTTAACCAAATTGTAACGTGAAAAGTATTTTCATGAAATTATATAAAATAAATCCAAAAATTATGAAGTGAAGTATATGTTACATGTGTAATGGAAGGAATTATTTATATAAAATTAAAAATAATTAGTTTTTACATTTCAAATATTATTATGTTAAAATACTATAATACTCATTGTAATTACTTTAAGTTGACGATACAATTTTATAGTCATTATTTTCTTACCATCTCACTTTATAATCTTTTATTTAATTTTCTTAAAATTACTCAAACATAAATGTGTGCCCACTTATAATCTCACTAATAATATTTATTAATTTTAACTTAACAAACATTTAACTTAGTTAAAAATAGAAATAGAGAAACAAATATTACTTAATTTGTGTATATTTAACGAATGAATGAATATAGAAAGGGTAAACTCTATTTATACAAAAAAGTTATTGTACAGGAAAGAAAAATAATAAAATATAATTATATATTAAATCAATCTAACTATGTATTAAATTAATTATAATCATTCCTAAAATCAATCGTGATCAATCATAATTAATCATGCTAGCATCCTCTCTCAAACTCAAGTGAGTATAGGAGAAACTAACTTAAGTTTGAAAATCAGAGTGTAGAATTGGTCAGGATGATGAATTTTGGTATACAGATCGACTGACTGATCTAGAGTGCAAATGGAAATGAGACGAAGAGTAGCACGAAGAATGTATTGACGAATGAAGTGACAGTCAATCTCAATATGCTTGGTGCGCTTATGAAAAACATCATTGTGAGCAATCTGAATAACATTCTTATTATCACAGTAAAGAGCAGCGGGAGGGGACTGAGAAACACCCAAGTCTTCAAGAAGCCAACGTAATCAAAGTATTTCAAATATGGTGTCAGCAAGTTCCCGATATTCTGCTTCAGTACTGAAACATGTAGTTAAAGTTTGTTTATTGTTTTACCATGAAATAAGTGCATTACCAAGAAAGATACAGTAGCTAATGGTGGATCGGCGATTAGTGGGATCTCCACTCCAATCAGCAACAGAATAAGCTTGGAGAACTAAGGAGGGGTTGGTTGAGAAATGAAGCCCATGAAACGGAGTTCCTTTTATATACCGAATAATACGTAGAACAACAACATAATAAGGAGTGCACGGAGCTGACATAAACTGATTGACTAGATGAACAATATTTGAAATGTCTGGATGAGTAATAGTAAGATAAATTAAGTTGTCAATCAACTGCTGATAGAGATTAGGATCATCGAGTATAGTACCATCTAGAGGTGTAAACTTGACATTAGGTTCTAGAAGAGTGAACTTGGTGCGACTGTCGGTGAGACCAGCTCGAGAGATAAAAGCTGAGGCACATTTAGCTTGAGACAAAGAAATGTCATCAACAAAAGAAAGGATTTCAAGGCCCATAAAGTAATTGAGAGGTCCAAGATCGTTCATCTCAAAATACTAACTCAATAATTGTTTAACCTTAGTAATACCAGTAGTATCATCACTAGTAATAATCATATAATCAACATAAAGAAATAACATAACAGTACCTTTATCAGTTTTGTGAGTAAACAGAGTAGAATCATAGGCACTATAGGAAAAGCCAACTGGTTGATAATGCTCTAAAACTTGGAAAATCAGGCTCGAGGTGCTTATTTGAGACCATAAAAAGTCTTTCGAAGACGGAAAACCTAATTTGATGGACAAGTGTAACTAGGAGGTGGACGCATATAAACTTCTTCTTCCAAATCACTATTAAGAAAGACGTTATTTACATCCATATTATTTAGAGTCCATTTTTGAGTGGCTGCAATAGTAAGGAGAGTATGAACTGAAGTGATGCGAACAACAGGTGCAAAGGTCTCCTCATAATCAATGTCATACTCTTCAGTGAATCCTTTGGCAACCAAATGAGTCTTATAGCACTCAACAGAGCCATTAGAGCGAGTCTTGATCTTGAACACCCATTTATATCCCATAAGTGCCTTTTTAGAAGGAGAATCAATAAGGTCCCAAGTATTACTGTTCGCCAAAACCTGTAACTCTTCTTGCATAGCATGTTACCAATGACGATCGATGGAGGCTTCTTGATAGAATTGAGGTTCAAGTAAGTGAAGCATATAAAAAAATAATGATAATCACGAAGATAGGTAGACTAAGTTCTTACCCTAGTTGGACGCTCAGAATGAAGAGGGGGTGCAATGAAAGGTACAGGATCTACGTCTGGAACAACGTCATCGGGAGTGGTTGGAACATTGGAAGTGACTGAAAGCTCACTGGAGGAACCTGCATCAAAATCACTAGGAAAGATATCAACAAAGGGGTTAGTGAAAATATGAGTCGAAGTATAAGGGAAAGACTTGAACTTCGAGAGTGAGGAGAATATGGTGTCTTCCCAAAAGACGACATGACGAGAGATACAGATGCATTGAGAGATTGGATCCCAACAACGATAACCCTTACGTTCAGTATCATAACCAAAAAAGTAACAGAAACGTGCTTGGGGCTCAAGTTTAGTATACTCATAGGGTTGAAGGAGAACAAAATAAGCACAGCTAAAAACTTTAAGAAAGTTGTAATCTGGAGAAGTATGGTAGAGACGTTCAAAGGGAAATACATTACCCAAAACAGAGGAAGGAAGACGGTTGATGACATAAATAGCAGTGAGAGTGGCTTCACCCCAAGCATGTTAAGGACAAGAGGAGGAGATAAGCATAGCTCGGACAGAGTCAAGTATATGACGATGTTTTCTTTCAATACGACTATTTTGCTAAGAGGTACTAGGACAAGAAAACTCAGAGAGTGTACCTTGTTTAGCAAGAAAGGTGAGAAGTTTTGAATCACGATATTCATAAGCATTATCACGACGAAAAACTTTAATTAATTTTGGGAAATGTGTTTTTGTAACACCCTAACTCTATATACTGTAGTATATTGTCAATATACTCAAGTAAATAGAATCAAGCATGTCACTTCTAAACTTAAACGTAAACACCACCTATTTATCTATTATCAACAAATAGATATATAGAGTCTTTAACATCAGAATAAAGAGAATAAGACATTTTACACAATTTGGAAACCTACTCTTTACTATACAACCACATGATATGTTTGAGATTACCTACTTTTACAAAACTATCCATATAGACTTAAATACAGAACTATAAATTTGAGTACAAACTAATATATATACATAAGCAACTTTACTAGATTTTCAAGGTTTTGCCTTGCTTCCCCTGTGGTCCTACTCTAGATTTATCATGGAAACAGAAAACTGGGGTGAGAATTTACAAATTCTCAGAAGGACATTTTAAAAACATGTCATTACAACAAATCTAACTGCTTCGGGGAAAAACAAGTTACACCTAAATATGTGTGGAATGGTGGCATAAGTTAAAAATTGTTCATTTCCCTTCCCGAAATAGATAATTCATTTAATTATGTAAAACAATTTAATTAGTACATAGCAATTCAACTCAAATCAACATAGTAATTTACTACAAGTATGGTGGCAAGCAAGCATAAGCATCCTTTTTCGTTGTATATCCTTAAGCTATCCATCAACTTTTCATCAATATAAAACAAGATAATTACCCATACAATTGTCATTTTATGCAATGCATGATGATATATGAGTATGCCTAAGAAAAATGCCCTAATGTATACTCGTACCATGATTTTGCAAAACTCTATTTTAGAAAACAAATGTTATTTGAATATTTTCAAGAAGCCCTTTTGTTCCTTATATTGTCTCTGGGTAGGCAGGAAATTCTTTTGTTCCTTTCACTACTAAACACTCATAACCCTGACACTAAGAGCCCTTTTGCTCAAGCCATAGGGTTACAATACATGGAAATAACAAATAACAAGTTTGAAAACCAAAACATGCAAAGTTACTTTTAAAACTATTTATACATAAAACACATATTACTTGCATATTTCTAAGAATATCTTTCTTCCAAGAAAACCTTTGTTCTAGGAAGTCCATTTGATCCTTGTATATCTTGCGTAGAAAGGGGTAGGAAGCCATTTTGTTCCTTACCTCATTGCACTACCTGGTATGAGTGGTATATTTCGTCCCACAATAGGGAGGTTACCTGTTACCACTTTTAATACCTCACTCTGGGTATGAATACCCAAAACCATGGCACTAGGAGCTCTTTTTTTTGCACAACCATCCTAAAAGAAAGTAGAAACTTGAGGGAAAGAAAGGATGGAGAAAGCCTCCTACCTCACTTGTCTTCAAGCTTGGAATTCTCTTTGATCTTCCCTTCTTCCCTTGCTCTTCTTCCCCTCGGTTCCTTTCCTTCTTTTCTTTTCTTCTGTTTTTGTTTTCTTTCTTTTCCAGCAGCATTTGCTGCTTTTAAACGAGAGAGAGGGAAAATAAGAGTTTAGAAAAAAATTTAGGATATTTTGCTGGAACTTCTTTATCTATTAAAAACACTTAGATTTTTCTAAATCAAGTTTCCTAATAACTTCCATAGGCATTAGAATAAAACCTAGGATTCATCTTAATCATTGTTTCATCATTTTCATACTTTTTCATATCTGCTACATGTCAATCCGATATTAAAACACACAACTAGTGTACTAAAATACGAAACCAACTCAGTTTATCTTGAAACTTTAACCACATCCTCATCCATATATTTGTGGCCTAAAAATAATTTTTTCATATTTATTTCCCTTATCCAAGTAATTTATGCTATTTTTCTGAGTTAAAATAATCATTTTGCACATTCTATATTGCGGTAAAATGCCTAAACTAACTCAGTTTGTCAAAAACTTTAACGGACATGTTAAACAAGTATTATGGTACCTTTATGACCATATACAAGGCTAACATGGTAAAAAGAGGATGTTACAATTTTGATCATAGTAGCAAAATTAATGTAAATTTGAGGAAGTTCTGAACGATTTTTCATTAAATATATCTAAGTAAAATGAGAAAAATCATCAATAAATATTACAAAATATCGACTGCCTCCTATAATTGGTGTGGAGGCAGGCCCCCAGACATCACAGTGCATAAGGTCAAAAGGAGATTTAGAAATAAAGACACTTTTACTGAAGGAAAATGTATGTTGTTTAGCAGTTTAACAAGAAGTGCAGTGAAAAGACTCATTATTGACCGAATCTAGAGCCCCTTGAGATAAGAGGGAATACAATTTCTCTAGAGAACTATGAGCAAGACGTTGGTGCCACAGTTGGATAGAGGACTAGGTGGATGTTGTACAAAGATTTGAGGCAAGAGGAACATGAAGGTTGGTGAGCTCAAACAGCCTTCCGACTTTACATCCAATCTCTATGACTTGTCCTGTCCGTAGATCCTGCACACGACAACCAGAAGAAGAAAACGTGACTTCATAACCAAGGTCACATAGTTGACCAACAGAAATGAGATTGAAGTTTAATTTTGGAATAAGATACGCATCAAGTAAGCTAAGAGTGGGCAAAGTGACAGAACCCTTATGACTAACATTCATAAGAGACCCATCAACTGTATATATAGAATGTGCAATGTCATTAACAAATAGGGATGAAAAAAACTGAGATGTGAATGTCATATGGTTAAAGCAAGCAGAGTCAAAGTACCATCTAGTATTACCTGGTGTGGTTGATAAAGAAGAAGATGTATTACCAGAATTGAATAGTAGATGCTTAAGGAGGGACACGAGATCATTAGTAGAAAAGGCAACATGGGTTGTGGCTGAAAAACCTAGGGATCCATTAGCAGTAGTAGTAGCAAGCACAAGCTTAGAAGAACTGGGACGAGGTTGAAACCTGTTCTAATCAAATTTTGGAGGACATGTGGGATAATTCTAAATTAAGTGTCCTAGATCTTTACAATATCTGTAACATCTGGGGGCAGTGAACACAACTGAAGTAGACCGAACAATGTCTGTTTTCTCCATTATACTAAGGAAGAACATAAAAAACTGAACTTTCAAAGATGAATTGACAAAAAAGAACCTCAAAAATAGAAAGAGCTCACCAGAAAACCTTAGGAAGGGTTTGGTGCCATGTCAGCAATATCATGTCAACACATTAGATGACATGTCGTCCAGATGAACAGATTAGCTAGCCATGTTAGCGTCTTCGCCACGTCAGTGGGTCGCGGGTCAAAGGAACTAGGTTGTGGGTCAACATATCACTTTTACTGGATCTGGCACGTGAGACACACCCACATAAGGAGAAGGTGGCGCGTGACGGTGCATGCGGCTACAGTTGGAGGTGAAATTTTGGTGGTCGGTAGATCGACGGATGACGGTTCCAATGGTGCTGGCGGTGTCAAAAACGGAGGTCTAGGGAGCAGTGAACCGAAAATGATAGCGATGAGGTATTTCGGGGATCTGGAACTGTGTCTGGGCGAAAATATGAAACGGTGTCTAAAGGTCTGGAACGATGTCTGAATGGAAGTCTAGAACAATGTTTGAGCAGAGATCTGGACCGATGTCTGAAATTGAGTCTGGAATCTAAGACAAAATCTAAAACGGAAACTGAAATCTAGGGCGGAGTCTGGAATCTAAGATTGAACCGAAAGCCTAGAAGCACTAATACCAAGTTAGAAACAGAAATAAGAAGATAAATATTAATAATTTGAATATATTTATGAATGAATGAATATATAAGGGTTAACTTTATTTATATTAGAAGATTGCTTACAAGAAAAAAAATAAAATATAATTATATAATAAATCAATTTAAATATATACTAAATTAATTATAATTATCTTTAAAATTAATTATGATAAATCATAATCTCAAACATAATTTTTAATCCGAAGATCATGCTTTGAGAACATCACACATTTATATATCCGTAGAACAAAGCTTAAACATAGAATGATGTCACATTCTATATTCTTAAGTAAGATCATTTAATCAATTATACATGGGCATAAAGTTAGTTGTTATAGATCCAGCGTAGTTTTTCAAAAACAAATACAAGAAAAAAAAATCGTTCAATTTATTTATGTAGAGATAAATCTTGATTTTTTTTTATACCGTAATAACTTAATGAAAAATGTCTACCAAAATCGTTTTTTCATATATATATATATATATGTGTGTGTTAAATATCCATATATATATATATATGTGTGTGTTAAATATTGTGGATAATTATGCATTAATGATATATTGAATAATTATTTTATTTGCTCAAGATTTTCAGTCGAGATATTTCATTGTTGACATTTAGTACATTTTTTCAACTCGTTCACATACAATCGTAGCTTTCACAGTCTACTCCAAGACTCCAAGTCACAGCTGGAATCAGATGTAAGATGTAGTCTTTGTTTGGTAGCGTAGAAAGAATAACGTAAAGGATAAGATTTGAAGCTAAGGAACATGACTTCATAGACAAGTTGGAAGAACCTTTCTACCTGACAGTGATTACATAAGGTTCATTGTCTCCGTGAAAGCTCTGATTAGATAAGGTTCATTGTCTCCATGAAAGCTCTAAATATGTACTAGCATAAGGTATGACTAATTCTCTTTTTAATCCAGATTACAAGGTTTTTTTTTAAAGTTTTGAAGTGCTACATTATAGGTAAAGTCTACTCGTATTAATTATAATGTGCTAACTGAGTCACACTCATACATACAACTGAACTGCTACATTGCATATAAAGTTCACTTATATTAGTATATTATCTATTCTAAAATCATATTAGCTTTTAAATGATGCTAGATAATACAAATCTACATAAATGTATTGAATTTTATATGGTTTTTTTTTCTTTTTTTTTTACAAGATTTCGCATGGTTTATCTAAAAAAAATTAAAAAAAATATTAAATCATTTATTATTTGGTATATAATAATCATTTAAAGGAAAATAAAAAACTAACCTGATTAATTAACATATTAATTGTACCATTTAAAATCTAACATATTAATGAGTTGAGTAAAATACACATAATCTGCTTAAATTTTTCCACCTTTCCTTCCTTTTCTTCTTAACGCTTTGTTTGGATCAGAAGAGAAAATAAAAAGATAGAAAATAAAGAGAAAAAAAATGAAGAGAAGAGAAAATGAGTAAAAAAGTGAGTTTTTTCTCTATGTATTTGGATCAAGAGAAAATAAGAAGAAAGAAAATAAGAAGAAAAAAATAATAGTTGAGTTAAAAATAAGAAAAAAAAATGTAATTATGTAAAATAACATATATATCCTTATCATAATTAGTTATTAATTAAATACAAACATATGTTAATTTTCTTTTAATCTATGAACAAATTTTTTTATAAATTAAAAAAATTAATTGTGTATTAAATATTAATTACAAAGTTTATTAACACAAAATTATAAATATTTGATTTGAAATTATTTATTCAATAAAAATTTGTGATTTATTATTTATAATTATATAATATTTATATCAAGTTTTTTTTACCCAATTTATATCAAGTTTTATTAAATATATTTTAATATAAAAAAATGAAAATTTTCATTTTTCACGTCCCACATCCCTTCCCATTTGCCCCTGACTTCCCCAACCCCAACCCCCACGTCCCCTTCCCCGCCCCACAATCCCACACCCATAGTCCAACCCCCGCATCCCTTCCCCCACCCCACAGTCCCACACCCACAGTTCAACCACCGCGTCCCCTTTCCCATGCGGCTGAGCGGTGCGGTGCGACCGAGCGGTGCGGCGCGGGCCGCGTGGAATGGCACAACGCGGTGCGATGCGGGAGGCGCGATGGAGCTGCGAACTGGGTCAGCGACGAGCGACGGAGTTACGACACGAAGGCGAGGAGGAGCTGTGCGGCCGGGACGCGCGGGTGAAGCTAGGTCGCCGGTGAACGGGTTGCAAGATATGTGCTGTGTTGGGATTCAGATCTGTGTTGATGGCTTGAACATTCTGCCACCAGACTCTGATCTTCAGCTGCCGAAGCCTTTCCACAAGCGAAAACCCAGAACCCATGTGAGGAACCGGTTGAAGGGACTCGGGGCTCCGACCGGTAAACGGAGTAGGCCCGAAACCCTTCTATTGAAGTGGAAGATCCACGAGAGGAATGACGAAGAGGACCAGAAGTCTTCGGTCGCAGGATTCGGTCGGAGAACTTACCGGAATGCGAAGAAGCAGCAGACAGAAGTGGCCGTGTCGGGGATGTGGTGGTACCATCTGCCGATGACAATGGGTGGATGGAAACTGTGACTGTGTTGCCACCTTTGTTAGTGGAAGAGAAAACTTTGGGGGTAGAGATGTAATTTGACATATTTGAGCTTTGGTCTCTTCATTTTCTTCGCTCATCAGCGAAGAAAATTGTTTGTGTGGGGCCTACCAAGTTTTTTTCTTTCTTGCCTGTTTTCTCTTCTCTTCCAAACAGGAGAAAATGGAATACTTCATCCCTTTTCTCCTCCCCCATTTTCTTTCCTCTTATTTTCTCTCAAACCAAACAAAAGGTAAGTGCGTGGACTCTCCTTGCTCAAAATTTATAGCATGTTCTTAGAGTAGCAGTTAATATATACTTTAGGAAGAGTTCTACCATTTATTTTAAGTTGGTATATCTAAAATTTATATGGGCATACCTGAACTTCTTAGAACATGGATTAACTACTGCTCCAAGAATATGCTATAATTTGCTACTTAGTGATCCTTAGCTTACCAAGTACTAAACTTTTCTTGAATACCAAGTGGGCACGTGGTTGGTTCGATCCTCAATGAATGAGAAAAAAAGTTCATTTAAAAGTGTGTTTATTGTGAAGAATAATATATGCACCTTTAAATTATTTATTAAATTAAGATTATGATAAACTTTAAATTAAAGAAAGTAAAGATATATCCACATTTATATTTGCTTAAATATAAGAGTTTCTTCCTCTAAATGAATATCTATGTACCTTCCCTTTCTTATTGACTGCTAGGACGCCTTCCGATTTAGGCATGATAAAATCTTCTTACATTTGGGAATATTCACAAAGATTGTCCCATTTCACTACAAAAAATGGTCAAATAGTGGCAGTTTCCATAAACTGTCACAAATAATACTTTAGTGGCAGTTTATATGGCAGTTATGTCAACTGCCACAAAATAAATGAATTTGTGGCGGTTTAAAGTCATTTTGCGGCAGTTATTTATTTATATATATAAACGTAACTCAACCAATAAATAAATGTTGTGTATTAAGCCAAATCATTCCCTCTCTCTCTTTTCCCTTTCCCTCCATTTCCGTCTTTTCCTCTTTTTCCTTTCGAACCTCCCTCTCTGCCAGTGAACGTACCTATCTCCTTCTCCTTCTCTTTCTCTTACCAAGCTAAAATCTCAACTCAAGCTAAAATCTCAGTGTTCACTGAGAGAAAGATTCTGGCAGGCAAGGTAACTAACTAACTAAGGCCTTCAAACACGGAGAAAAAGAGCAGAGACCTTTGTTTCACGATTTCGTTCTCTTTCTTCGACGGAGCGAAAGTGAGGTTAGCATTTATATTGCACTTGTGCAAATTAATTTCTTACCAAAGCAAATTGTCTGACTTGCGCACTGATTTTCGTTTCATCTTCATTTCATTTATATTGGGTTCTTGTAAGTTTAGTGTCTTCACTTGAGCTACTCCACGTCCATCATCAACTTCAACAGTTTCGGTGAAACTCTCTTCCACTCTTCATTTCGCATTTCTACTACATTTCTAATTTTATCTTCTAAGTCTATGCTCAATTCTATGTTTTGGTTGATGGAATTTGGGGATTATATGATTTGGGTCTGTTTTTGTTTTTGCGTTTGTGGGGGTTATGCTTCCAAGGCGTAATCAATTTGGTGATGTTCTGTTGTTGTTTGATGAAATGCCCCAATGAAGTCAAGTCATAGTTTTGAATCACTGTGGAAGGCTTAACCCCCTTCTAGTATTTACTTTGTTTGGTTATAGTTGAATTTGTTATGGCTTTGGGTGACGGAAGTACCATTCTTGGTTATAGTTGAATTTGTTATAGTATTTACTATTGTGTTCTGTGTTCTCTTCAACTTGCTTTGCTTGTCCTTTATCTCATTTTCTTAATTTTTCTTTTGTTTCTTCCCTTTGCTTTTCAGTATTTTATAAAAAAAAATTAGTTCCTTCATTTCTCTGTTTCCAAAAAAATGACTTATTATAATTTATGAGAGACAATGAGAAGTCATAGATTAGTATGCTCCAAAATAGTGTCAATAAAAAGGACTACTTCTCAAAAGCATTTTCATTCTCCATTCAACTTTGTTGTCTTGAATTTTTTTTCATGAGAATTTCTAATGTTGTAATGCAGTTGCTTGGGTTGTCTTGGAACCTGCTTCCAAGAGAGCAACAAAAAAAAAAACACTTAAGATAATTTTCTCCATAGAAGTTATCCATTAAGGCTAGAGATGTTAGTTTCCATCTTCTAACAGTGATGTTATGTTCCTTTCAAATGTAAATGTTCCCTGCATTCTTTATCATCCACCATAAATTGCCAATTATGTGTTTGTTATCTCTTGATTAGAGATACATTTAATAAAAATGTAATATAAGAATACATAGTACACTAGTTATTGTGACAGGTCATAAAACCATAAACTATGATAAGAATGTGAAATAAAACTTATTTGTACTATTATCTAATGCCACAAAGAATATAAAAGAGATTATGGATAGGCACCCATGGGACTATGGCTTAGCTAAGCAACATGCATATGAGCTATTTTGTAGTAAGGTCTGGATATTACTTTCTGCACTTCCAAACAATCTAAGCATTGCCTGAGGTAAGCTTATGAGCTATTTTGTATTTTTGGCTTCTTGTAGCACATATTCTATTTTGGCTTTGTTGAATTTGAGGAATTGAGTTCCATGCATAGTGCACTTGAGGTACAGACTATTCTGTTGAAATGTTGATCTTATAGTTCTGCACTGTTGTTTGTATATTTAGCAAGGAAAGAAGATAAGTATCTCTTTGTGGACATCCATATGATTAACGTAAAGTTTGAATAACTTTTAGAATGCTTATAGTTGATTGGTAGTAGTACAGATTAACATTAGCTTGTATCAATGTTGGCTATATTTCCTAAGTTCCAACTTCTAGTAGGAGCAGTTCTGGGGCTAGAACATTCACGAGTTGAATGTGTTTTGCAGCCTCTGTAACACCCCAAATTTCCGTATCTCTTAAACAAATTTTGTGGATTAACGAAATTTTCTTGTTTAGTAATTTTGTCAAGATTTGTAAAATTATTTTGTTTATTCCGTCAGCGTATTTGATCGTTTTGAGTGATTTCTTTCAGGTGTCGGGAAAATACAAATTTTCGGGCCGGGGAAAACCTTACGTAATTTAATTTTTACCGTTGGTAATTATTTTACGTAATCTGATTTGATATTTGTGCGTTTTATAATTTTTGTGATTTTTGTGGATGATTTTAAAATTTTTCCTATTTGTGGGCCCCGCATAAAGGGCATGTGTAGGCCAATTGGCTATACGTGGGCCCAATGGGTCCCAAAAGCAAAAATTTTTCTACGCATAGAAAAATTTATGTCTTGTTTAGATGGAGACAGGGGGATCTTACTAAACCTGAATCCTAGGAACAGATTTTAGAAAATTTGTTGTCTTATGTTTTGTCTTGTATTTAATTATCGGATGATAAAAATACAAAAAATATTATTTGTAGGATCTGAGAATAAATATTATCTTTACTGCGTGTCAACAAAGAGAGCTTGAATTGATTTATACCCTTGGATGAGAATCTTAGTTTGAATATTAACCATTGATTTAATCAAAGGTTAAGAAACAAACTTAATAAAGCGCTTGGATAATAACCATTGATTTAATCAATGGTGTGAGAATAAACTAGTTAGGAAGGCTTTGATATCAACCATAGATGCAATCAAAGGTGTAGAATTGGTCTTGAAAAATGATGAAAGATATTTATAACCAATTGGATTTAGATTAAATCAAAGGTGGAGATTTAATCTTAAAAAGTAACAAAGACCATTTATGATAATGGGATGAAGAATTAATCAATGGTGGAGATTTGGTCTTCAAAGTAGTAGTAATTAGGACCCTTGGATTTAAAGTTTGAAGAAGCAATCTTAACCATTAATTTTGGAGACACATCTCAAAATTTAAATTTAAAGGAGAAAAATCGATGGCGCAGATTTAGTCTTCTAAAATTAAAAATCTACCTAAATCCTAACAATTGAATTAATCAATGGCTAGAAATCTTCAAATGGTGGCAAATAATGAAGACAACTTTATTGAATGCATTATGAAGAAAAGTGATGGTTTTGGAGTGTTTAGAAGACAAAGAAACAAGCTTTATGTCGTTTTGCGTATTTTGGTCAAGTTAGACATCATAATGAACTACTTTTGATTTTTTTGCACTCAAGAAGAATGCAAGAAGGGGGACTATGAATTTGGTGCTGCATGAAGGAGTTTTTGGAAGGAAGACCATAATTGCAAGTTTTTAGTCATTATTATCTTCCTTGTCTTCATTGATTCATTTTCAAGGTAAACTTAGAAAATTTTCTCCATCTCCTTTCTTCTCAGATTTTGGCCAAGCCCTCCAAGAAGCACCTTTCATCACTCAAAAATTTCATCCAACTTGATTTTCTAAACCTAAACATCATTCTTAAGAACATCTATAGTTATGAGTTTTTCCAAAATCATTCATCTTGAAATCTTCAAATCCAAGCTTCAACTTTCTATCAAAAATCAAAAATTTCAATCTTTGTTCTTCAAAATACACCATTCGGTCATACTACCTAAAACCACCATCCAAGCTCTTTTAATTTCATCCAACCATAGATCTTGAATCTACATGATGTTCAAGCAACTTTTCATGTTGGAGATTTTCTTTAAATCATTCATCTTGAGGAGTTTCTTCAAGATCAAAGTTATGGGGTATTTATGGTGAAGTGTAAGGAAACTTCATTTTCTTCTCTCTTTTTCATGATCTAAGCCATGTTTGATCCATGGTTCCTCTTAATCAAGCTTAGTATACTTAATTTCTATGTATTTTGTTTTGTATTTGAGAAGCTCTTGGTGATGAAGGACTTGGAAAAAGAAGCAATCAAGAAGCTTTTGAGGATCTTGAAGAAAGAGGAGAGATCCATCTCACCAACCAAGCATGGTGGTGAGAGATGGTATTTTATTTGATGGATGTGGAATCCATGTGAGGATTCATATCCATGGTCATGTAATTAATTTGTGGGTGTTTATGAGCTTTGATTAATTTTACTATGCTTGATATGCTTTGCATGATTTTATAGCTTTGATGATATCTTGAAATCTTATACATGCTTTTATGGCTTTGATGGTATCTTATATTATTTATGATGAAATATATATGTATATGCCATGACTTGATGGTGGAAAGTAAATTAATTTTTGGCTCCAATAAGCCAGGAAGAGCTACGGTTTTGATCTGCCTTGATTAGGGTTCATGTTGAAAATTTTCAAGAAACGAAAAAATTGATTTTTGAGTCTTAGAACATGGTGGATTTGAACAAGACACCTCAAAATAGGTGTTCACAAATTAATATTTTCATGAAAGATGAAAATGGATGATTTGAAGAGTAAGGAAAATAAACAAAGGATTTGTTTTCCAAGAAACAAGAATATAATTTTTGGAGGAATTTTTATTGATTTATTTTGTGTAAAAAGATCACAAGTGTTTTTCTAAACATGAGTTTTGAATGAAAGCAGGCAAACGCGTTGATTTTAAGGATTTGCAAAGAAAGTGAAAAAGAATTTGTAAAGAAAGTAAAAATGAATTTGAACAAATGGGTTTGGTTTTATAACCATTGGTATTTCGATTTTGAAAAACAAATTTTAATGGTTTTGTTTGTGTAAAACCATATCAATTTAAAAGGAAAAGTATTTGATGGCTTTAATGGTTTTGTTTGTGTAAAACCATATTGATTTAGAAAAAAAAAATGTTTTGATGATTTTGATAGTCATGTCCACGTTTTTGAAGACTTGAAATGCGCTTGATTTTTTTATGAACAAAGTGAATTTCAAAGTGGAAACGTAATCTGGATTTATCTGAGGATTTTGGAAAGGGAATCAGGCGTTTATCACTTGAGAAAAATCAAGTTTTTGTAAACGAAAATGTTTTGAACTTCAATTTATTTTGAAGAAAATTTGTGTTTGGAAATGATTTGGGAAAATGAAGAATATAATGGTATTTTGAAAATTCTTGACGTATAACTTGTTTTCAAGTTTTGAAATCGTTAGAAAATCTTAAGTTTTGAAACGTTGATTTACATCAATGGAATAGTGATTTTTGTGAAGTATATTTTGAAAAAGAATTTCTTGAGTAAAGAACTGTGGAAAAATATTTTCTTGAGTAAGAAAATATGTTAAATGAAATATAAAGTTATATTATTTTGAGAAAAGTTGAAAATGAATTTTTGAAGGTTAAGAAGTATTTTACGGAATGAAATTGTGATGAAAAATGTTTTACGTATCTTAAAAACGTGATTTTTAAGCTACTGTGATTTTGAACAATGTTAAAAATGATATTGATTTATTTAAGTCAAAATAATGTTTGGAATATTGAGGAATATTTTATGTGATTGAAAAATGTTAAAAAACATTTTACGTATCTTAAAAATAATTTGAAATACTGATAAAATATTTCTACGCGATTTGAAAAATGTTTAAATATTTCTACGATTTGGAAAAGCGTTTAAATATTTTACTCGACTGAAATATTGTTAAAAAAATCACTACGTAATTTGAATAGTGACAGAATATTTTTACGTGATTGTGAAAATGATAGAAAATTGTTATGAGATTTGGAAAGTATTTTAAATATTTTGAGAATGATAGAAAATGATTTACGTGACGTAAAAGAATGATTTTTAAGTTACGCATTTTGAAACAGTGGAAAAATACTATGCGATTTGAGAACGTATGTTTTTACGCGATTGAGAAAAACGTTAAAAATTAGTACGTGGTTTAAAAGTCTGTGAAGAAGAGTTGCAACATTTTGAAAACATAAATGTAAAATGTTACAAAATTTTGTAAACGTAATAATAGTGTTACGGTATTGTAAAAATGTAATAAAAACATTTTGGAATTTTAAAAACGTAACAAAAGTGTTACGGATTGTGAAAATATAAAAGAAGTGTTATGGTATTGTGAAAACATAATAGAAACGTTTTGGATTGTGAAAGCGTAATGAAATGTTACGCGATTGTGAAAATACGGTAAAAGTGTTTTATAACTATGAAAGCGTGATAACATGATTTTATTTGTTGAAAGTACTGATATGATTCTTGTTGAACCAGGTGTCATCATACAACATTTGCGAGAAAATAACATATTTGTCTGTGATTGGATTTGGTGCATTATACATGCATTGGAATGGTCAGATGAGAATTTGGATATGGTGATTGCTGGGAGAAATACACCTCTTGAGTGGGTGCGATATGCGTAGTGTAGGTCACTTGTTGACCTTGGGGGCATCGGGGTGCGGGTTGCTTACACGGGTGGTTGGTCGCGCTTCTTCCGTGGGTTAGACCGATCTGCAACACACCGATGATCCAGGCCGAGACACTATTCTTAATCAAGATCGATAAAGACCGTCGTGTATATCTTAGATGTGCAAAATCAAAATGAGGATTATAAGCACGTGGTCGAGGCATGTGTGTGCCGTGAGATCTTTTCGATCATTTCTCCGACCTGAGTTTAGCTCCATGGAGTAGGAAATCGAGTCTTGTGTACATGCATAACTTTGAACATTTATATCTGTGTGATATATTAATTGAGGAATATTAGGTATGACAATTGTTTTGAATACTTGGATGATGATGATGATGATGATAATTAGGACATTATCGTAATTGTTGTTTATGATAATTGAATTGATAAATGATTTGATGATGATAGTTGATTAATATTGAATATATTATTGGAAGTTTGATATAATATCCTGTATGATATTCTTTGCTTGTGTTATCTCTGTCTTTGCCATGTTGGTATTAGGCGTAGGTGATCTCACCTCTTTGTTATCTTTGTCTTCTTGTTATCGTATTGTTAAAATTAAACGGTAGAAAGAATGAGTTGTCTTAGACATGTAGGCGATGGACACTCAAAGATTGATGAAAACATTGAAGAGTGGTTGTCTCAGTTCGAAGGTGTTACGAGTAGACAAGGAGTAGAGTTCGATGCAACAAGCTGGATACAAGATAAGGAATGAGTATGTTAAGTTTTATCGTTAGTGTTATACCGTGCTATTTAGTAGGACCGTCATGAGGTTTCTCTTGTTAAAAAAAAAAGTCTGTTAGTTTTATATTTCTCTTTAAATTGTGAAATATTAATTAGTGTCAATATTGTATATGAATCTGTTTAAATATATTTTTTCAAGAATACTTATGAATTTCAATAAGTTTATGTTTCGATAAAGAAAGAAATTTTAAAACCCATCTTTTTATAACTCAAACCTTGTGTGAACTTCTTTCTGATTATGAGTCGGAAGTCAGACATGTGATACCCTAGGGAGGGTGTTACATTAGTTGGTATCGAAAGCACGGTTTGAGTCTTTTGGGGTTTGTGGTTAGGTCTGTTTTGCTTGTGTTGTGTTCTCTGTGTTATTGTTTTCCGAAAGGAAACAATGTTGTTTATAATGGATATCAGATCCATTGTATTTTGATCTGCACGCCTCGAGAAAAAAAAAAAAAGAAATGGCTCGGGATAGTTGTACTTGTGTGGAAGTGGGACATGTCACCAGTCATGCAGTTGCAGCTACGGCAGCAACGGGAGCAACGTGGAAAGATGACTGCAGGAACAAAGGACCGCTGTTCAGTGGGAAAGAAATGAAAGTTGAGGTTCAGGATCTAATGGAAGAGAATCAGTCTTAGAATATAAGACTACGTAATTTTGGAACCCGATATTTTTAAGGATATTTGGAAAGTGATTGATTTCAATGGAAGATGTATTTACAACCATTGAGGAAACCAAAGGCAGTAGCTGATGTGAAAGAAGGTACTTAATGAAAGAATGTATGTCAAGAAAACAAACGTTTATTTGAAATGGTTACATCTGGTTTCCATTTTATTTTGATTCGTCCATCTTTGAAGAAAAGAAATGACTCGTGATAGACGTACGCGTGTAGAAGCGAGACATAATGGTGGTGATATGACTGCAACTTTGGAAGTAATACAAATAGTGGCTGAAGCAATTATACAGCAAACACAGAAGATTGTTCCCCAGCAAGAATTGATTGCTTAAGCTAAGATTTTGTTAGAGTTGAATCAATCTTAGGATGAGAGACCCTATAACGTTGGACTATATTGGTTACGAAAAAGGAAATCGTAAGGTCAAGCGATTCCAACGAAAACGTACTTGAAATCTCCTGGAAGTCAACGACAACAACAATCTTGTGGAGAAAGTACTAATAATGACAGTTTAGTTTGGTATGACATCTGCACCAAAATGTAAGAAGTGTGGAAAGAGCGCTTAACGAAAGATTATGCGTTAAGGAAATAATTTGTTTAAGTGCGGGAAGGTTGGAACACAATCTTTGAAAATAGAGTTCCAATGAAAACAGAGTTTTATGTTAGTAAAATCTCAGGTAGTAGGAAGCGTTCTGAGTGGAAGATTTAAACAATGGAGATTACGTCATTGGAGCTAATCCTATAAACCATTTTGAATATTTCTGTGAGCAACTTATTCTGTGTGGCATATGATTGAGTAGATCAATTATATGTTAGAGTTATTCGCTATCCTTTGATTTGTTTACTTCTGTTTCTATTCTTAGCCGATCAAGTTACTCAGTTATTCAAATCATTGTTATAGATCAAATCTTTGTGTTAGTTTGATCTGTCGTTCAAAAATTTTGTGTTAGTTTGATCTGTTTCATAAACAGACGTGATCTTTGAAAATGAATTGGTTATTTTCCAACCATATCCTATGAGATTGTCTCAATACAGTGTTAGTATTTCAAAAAAAAAAAATCATTCCTGAAAATCAGGCAAAATCAAATTCTTGTTGAATATGTTTGGTAACATATCAGATCATTTCGTTACTTTTTCTTCCTAAACCTCTATAATGTTCTTTCATATATTGCATTTGCGAAAGAATATTTTGCAAAGAAAAGATATTCCTATTTAAAATCCCTGTCATAGTATGTGGTATATAATGCGGTTGAAAGGAGAACTTCGGTTAGTGAGACGTTTCTGTTAAAGAAGCTTTAAAATTTGGAGAATAAAGTGATATGAGGATAAGTAAATTTTAAGTAATACATTACATTAGTTGGAAGTTATCTGAGAAAAACTATTCTAGGTATGAATGAGGGATGGTAGCCGCTGTATCGATATCAGAGAATTCATTCTTGAAGATCGAGTTACATCCAATTCCTTGCTGGATATGTTCGACAACATATTCGATTCATTTTGTTCTTTTCCATGATGTTTTCTTTCATCTCCTGCAATTGAAGGAATATTTTGCAAGAGAGAATATTCCTATGTATATCCAGATCAGAGTATCAAAGTGGCGCAGTGGAAGCGTGGTGGATTCTTCAAAATGTTGAAAAAGTCTGTCTATGGGAAAAGTTAAGACGGTAATGGAAAATCGTAGAAAAAAAAATATTGAGATATTTGTTTGATCAGGAGAAGCGAACAAGAGATAAAGAACTTTCAATGGTTTAAAATCGTTTGGAATAACGTAAGAGGTGAAACTACATGGAAATTGAAGAAAAGATAAAGGAATAATGTCATTATTTATTAGAAGGGTGTGAAACCATGGTCATGAAATTTCGAGGACGAAATTTACAGTAAAGAGGAGGAGTATTGTAACACCCCAAATTTCCGTATCTCTTAAACATAATTTTGTGATTAACGAAATTTTCTTGTTTAGTAATTTCAAATACCTTTTTGTAAAATTATTTTGTTTATTCCGTCGGCGTATTTGATCGTTTTGAGTGATTTACTTTCAGTGTCGGGAAAATACAAATTTTCGGTAGGGAAAACCTTACGTAATTTAATTTTTACCGTTGGTAATTATTTTACGTGTCGATTTGATATTTGTGCATTTTATAATTTTTGTGATTTTTGTGGATGATTTTGAAATTTTTCCTATTTGTGGGCCCCGCAAGGGGTATGTAGGCCCAGTGGCTATACGTGGGCCCAGTGGGTCCATAAAAGCAAAAATTTTTCTACTATAAAAAATTTGTCTTGTTTAGATGGAGACAGGGGATCTTACTAAACCCGAATCCGGAAACAGTTTTAGAAAATTTGTTGTCTTATGTTTTTATCTTGTATTTAATTATCGGATGATAAAAATACAAGAAAATATTATTTGTAGGATCTGAGAATAAATATTATCTTAGCGTAGTCAACAAAGAGAGCTTGAATTGATTTATACCCTTGGATGAGAATCTTAGTTTGAATATTAACCATTGATTTAATCAAAGGTTAAAAACAAACTTAATAAAGCGCTTGGATAATAACCATTGATTTAATCAATGGTGTGAGAATAAGCTTAGTTAGGAAGGCTTTGATATCAACCATAGATGCAATCAAAGGTGTAGAATTGGTCTTGAAAAATGACAAAATTTATAACCATTGGATTTAGATTAAATCAAGGGTGGAGATTTAATCTTAAAAAGTAACAAAGACCATTTATGACCAATTGGATGAAGAATTAATCAATGGTGGAGATTTGGTCTTCTAAAGTAAAAAGACTAATTAGGACCTTGGATTTAAAGTTTGAAGAAGCAATCTTAACCATTAATTTTGGAGACACATCTAAGGGCTTTAAATTTAAAGGAGAAAAATCCATGGCCCAGATTTAGTCTTCTAAAATTAAAATCTACCTAAATCCTAACCATTGAATTAATCAATGGCTAGAAATGCTTCAAATGGTGGCAAATAATGAAGACAACTTTATTGAATGCATTATGAAGAGAAAGTGATGGTTTTGGAGTGTTTAGAAAACAAAGAAACAAAAAATGCTTTATGTCGTTTTTTTGTAATGTCTTGGTCAGTTAGGCATCATAATGGCTTACTTTTGATTTTTTTTGCACTCAAGAAGAATGCAAGAAGGGGGACTATGAATTTGGTGCTGCATGAAGGAGTTTGGAAGACCATAATTGCAAGCTTTAGGCTTTATTCATTATTCTTCTTCTTTTCTTCATTGATTCATTTTCAAGAAGGTAACTTAGAAAATTTTCTCTCATCTCCTTTCTTCTCTTTTTTTGGCCAAGCCCTCCAAGAGCACCTTTCATCACTCAAAAATTTCATCCAACTTGATTTTCTAAACCTAAACATCATTCTAAGAACATCTATAGTTATGAGTTTTTCCAAAATCATTCATCTTGAGCTTCAAATCCAAGCTTCAACTTTCTATCAAAAATCAAAAATTTCATCTTTGTTCTTCAAAATACACCATTCGGTCATACTACCTAAAACCACCATCCAAGCTCTTTTAATTTCATCCAACCATAGATCTTGAATCTACATGATGTTCTAAGCAACTTTCATGTTGGAGATTTTCTTTAAATCATTCATCTTCAAGGAGTTTCTTCAAGATCAAAGTTATGGGGTATTTATGGTGAAGTGTAAGGAAACTTCATTTTCTTCTCTCTTTTTCATGATCTAAGCCATGTTTGATCCATGGTTCCTCTTAATCAAGCTTAGTATACTTAATTTCTATGTATTTTGTTTTGTATTTGAGAAGCTCTTGGTGATGAAGGACTTGGAAAAAGAAGCAAATCAAGAAGCTTTTGAGGATCTTCAAGAGGTAAGAGGAGATCCATCTCACCAACCAAGCGTGGTGGTGAGAGATGGTATTTTATTTGATGGATGTGGAATCCATGTGAGGATTCATATCCATGGTCATGTAATTAATTTGTGGGTGTTTATGAGCTTTGATTAATTTTCTATGCTTGATATGCTTTGCATGATTTTATAGCTTTGATGATATGCTTGAAATCTATACATGCTTTTATGGCTTTGATGGTATGCTTATATTATTTATGATGAAATATATATGTATATGCCATGACTTGATGGTGGAAAGTAAATTAATTTTTGGCTCCAATAGCGAGGAAGAATACGGTTTTGATGCCCTTGATTAGGGTTCATGTTGAAAATTTTCAAGAACAAAAGAATTGATTTTTGAGTCTTAGAACATGGTGGATTTGAACAAGACACCTCAAAATAGGTGTTCACAAATTAATATTTTCATGAAAGATGAAAATGGATGATTTGAAGAGTAAAAAATAAACAAAGGATTTGTTTTCCAAGAGAACAAGAATATAATTTTTGGAGGAATTTTTATTGATTTATTTTGTGTAAAAAGATCCTAAGTGTTTTTCTAAACATGAGTTTTGAATGAAAACGGGCAAACGTTGATTTTAAGGATTTGCAAAGAAAGTGAAAAAGAATTTGTAAAGAAAGTAAAAAATGAATTTGAACAAATGGGTTTGGTTTTATAACCATTGGTATTTCGATTTTGAAAAACAAAATTTTAATGGTTTTGTTTGTGTAAAACCATATCAATTTAAAAGGAAAAGTATTTGATGGCTTTAATGGTTTTGTTTGTGTAAAACCATATTGATTTAGAAAAAAAAAATGTTTTGATGATTTTCAATAGTCATGTCCACGTTTTTGAAGACTTGAAATGCCTTGATTTTTTTTATGAACAAAGTGAATTTCAAAGTGGAAACGTAACTGGATTTAATACAAGGATTTTGGAAAGGGAATCAGAGCGTTTATCACTTGAGAAAAATCAAGTTTTGTAAACGAAAATGTTTTGAACTTCAATTTATTTTGAAGAAGGTTTGTGTTTGGAAATGATTTGGGAAAATGAAGAATATAATGGTATTTTGAAAATTCTTGACGTATAACTTGTTTTCAAGTTTTGAAATACGTTAGAAAATGTTAAGTTTTGAAACGTTGATTTACATCAATGGAATAGTGATTTTTGTGAAGTATATTTTGAAAAAGAATTTCTTGAGTAAAGAAGCTGTGGAAAAATATTTTCTTGAGTAATAAAATATGTTAAATGAAATATAAAGTTATATTATTTTGAGAAAAGTTGAAAATGAATTTTTGAAGGTTAAGAAGTATTTTACGGAATGAAATTGTGATGAAAAATGTTTCACGTATCTTAAAAGCGTGATTTTTAAAAAATACTTTCTTGATTTTGAACAATGTGTTAAAAATGATATTAATTTATTTAAGTCCAAAATAATGTTTGGAATATTGAGGAATATTTTATGTGATTGAAAAATGTTGAAAAACATTTTACGTATCTTAAAAACAATTTGAAATACAGTAAAATATTTCTAGCGATTTGAAAAATGTTTAAATATTTCTACACGATTTGGAAAGCGTTTAAATATTTTACGCGACTGAAATATTGTTAAAAAAATCACTACGTAATTTGAATAGTGACAGAATATTTTTACGTGATTGTGAAAATGATAGAAAATTGTTATGAGATTTGGAAAGTATTTTAAATATTTTGAGAATGATAGAAAATGATTTACGTGACGTAAAAGAATGATTTTTAAGTTACGCAATTTTGAAACAGTGGAAAAATACTATGCGATTTGAGAACGTATGTTTTTACGCGATTGAGAAAAACGTTAAAAATTAGTACGTGGTTTAAAAGTGCAACAGAAGAGTTGCAACATTTTGAAAACATAACAGAAATGTTACAGAATTTTGTAAACGTAACAATAGTGTTACGGTATTGTAAAAATGTAATAAAAACATTTTGGAATTTTAAAAACGTAACAAAAGTGTTACAGTATTGTGAAAATATAAAAGAAGTGTTATGGTATTGTGAAAACATAATAGAAACGTTTTGGATTGTGAAAACGTAACAGAAATGTTACGCGATTGTGAAAATACGGTAAAAGTGTTTTATAACTATGAAAACGTGATAACATGATTTTCGCTGTTGAAAGTACAGTATGATTACTGTTGAACCAGTGTCCATACACTGTTTGCGAGAAAATAACATATTTGTCTGTGATTGGATTTGGTGCATTATACATGCATTGGAATGGTCCGATGAGAATTTGGATATAGGTGATTGCCTGGAGAAATACACCTCTTGAGTGGGTGCGATATGCGTAGTGTAGGTCACTTGTTGACCTTGGGGGCATCGAGTGCGGGTTGCCTACACGGGGTGGTTGGTCGCGCTTCTTCCGTAGGTTAGACCGATGCAACACACCGATGATCCGGGCCAGAGACACTATTCTTAATCAAGATCGATAAAGGCTGTCGTGTATATCTAGATGTGCAAAAATCAAAATGAGGATTATAGCACGTGGTGCGAGGCATGTGGTACCGATGCATCTTTTCGATCATTTCTCCGACCTGAGTTTAGCTCCATGGAGTAGGAAATCGAGTCTTGTGTACATGCATAACTCCGAACATTTATATCTGTGTGATATATTAATTGAGGAATATTAGGTATGACAATTGTTTTGAATACTTGGATGATGATGATGATGATGATAATTAGGACATTATCGTAATTGTTGTTTATGATAATTGAATTGATAAATGATTTGATGATGATAGTTGATTAATATTGAATATATTATTGGAAGTTTGATATAATATCCTGTATGATATTCTTTGCTTGTGTTATCTGTGCTTTGCCATGTTGGTATTAGCGTAGGTGATCTCACCTCTTTGTTATCTTTGTCTTCTTGTGTGCACGTATTGTTAAAATTAAACGCATAGAAAAAGAATGAGTTGTCTTAGACATAACGTGGCGATGAACACTCGAGAGATTGATGAAAACATTGAAGAGTGGTTGTCTCAAGTTCGAAGGTGTTACGAGTAGACAAGGAGTAGAGTTCTGATGCAACAAGCTGGATACAAGATAAGGAATGAGTATGTTAAGTTTTATCGTTAGTGTTATACCGTGCTATTTAGTAGGACCCGTCATGAGGTTTGCTACTGTTAAAAAAAAAAGTCTGTTAGTTTTATATTTCTCTTTAAATTGTGAAATATTAATTAGTGTCAATATTGTATATGAATCTGTTTCAATATATGTTTTTCAGTAATACTTATGAATTTCAATAAGTTTATGTTTCAGTAAAGAAAGAAATTTTAAAACCCATCTTTTTATAACTCAAACCTTGTGTGAACTTCTTTACAGATTATGAGTCGGAAGTCAGACATGTGATACCCTTGGGAGGGTGTTACAGCCTCTGCCCATAAGACATTGTGTATGCTTCTAAACTAGAAGGCCTCGCCTTGGTGGGTTTTTAGGACGTATAGGGAAAGACTTTGAAATATTCGTTATTTGTTATGAAAAATGGTCAAAGATTCCAGATACAACCAAAACAGAAGTATATGACAAGACAATAAAGGTTTGTATTATGACTTTATATTTGCATAATTTAATATTTATTTATACTATCTAACATTTGGTTTATTAAAATTGAAGGACAAATTTTTGGTTGATGATGGTCTTGTAAAGGACTATATATTGAAGATTCTTGGAAGAAATTGGAGGGATAACCGACTCAAGTTATTTAATAAGTTCTACAATGAATCCCTCACCCAAGATCAAAATATTCAGAATAACCCACCTGGCATTTCTCGGAATGAGTGGGCATTATATATTGATTACCGGTTAAGACCGGAAACAAAGGTAATACAATTATAATAAATACTCCTATACATGAATGCTATTTGATAAATCTTATTTTTTTAAAAAAAATTGGGACAGGCGATGTGCAAATTTAATTATGAGAATCGGAAGAAGTTGACTGTTCCGCACACGGGTGGATCAAAGGCGCTAGCTAGGAGAAAGGATGAGTTGGTAATATTCTCTAAGTATATGTAGTCAATTATCCTTTTTTGTTGAATTGTTTAACACATCTTTTATCTTTTAAAATTTGTAGGAGATTGAATGTGGACACCGACTAGGTAGAAGAATCATGTATAAAGCTACACACACAAAGAAAGATGGCACACCCATCAATGATGAAGCTAAGGAAATTATTGTAAGTATCAAGTAAATGAAAATGACATCTTCGTTGCATAATATATATAAAGCATATTTAATTACATTATTTGCATGTTATATACAGGACAAGATTGATGCATGTGAGAGTGAAGAGAATTCTTCACAAATTGGTTCATCAACAGATTCGCTTACTAGGGTGCTAGGGAAAGAACACCCTGGTTATGTTCGAGGTATGAGGTTAGGCCCTTGTCTTTCTCAAGTCTTAGGTTCGACCACTCACCAAATAAGGGGAATCTCCTTGTCCTCGACTAATGAAGTAGCCTTGGTTGAAGAAGTTAAGGATTTACGGGAAGAATTGCGAACCAACAATGAGAGGATGCATACTTTAAAAGCTCAAATGGCCCAAATGGCTTCCGTGCTTCGAAGCGTTGCGGGTCACATTCCAACTGACCTTAGCAATATCATAGGTTCACAGGTATTCATTCAAGAAATATTTTATAAATTTCCTTAAGATACATATAATAAGAAACTTTAGTAATCAATTACTTTAAGTGTACAAAAAAAATATTTATCTTGAATTAAAAGTATAAGTGTTAGCCAATTTGGTTTTTAATTGCTGCCAACAAGTTTTAGTTTTATTGTTGATTGGATATTTTCTATTTCAGTTTCCTGATCAAGCCAGTGGTGAGGGTTCACCAGCAGGGGGTGCAAAACGCTCTTCATCAGCTAGCCATGAACCACGTTCACATCAATAGATGATACTTTTTGTATTTAGCTTATGAACAACTACTTGTTTGTTTGGGATAATAGTTTCTACAACTATTTGACAATCTCATGAACATTTAGATATTTTAATACTTGTAATAATTATTTTGCTACTTAATTGGTACTAGTTAATGTGCTACTTAACTTACTAAAATGTTATTTGCTTTTTATTATATTTATTTTGGTATTTGGAGTGTATTTTATGTGTTGTTGAATACTGATTCTAGACAGGTTAAATATCAAATGTAAAAATGAGCTAAATACAAAAAACAGATGATTTCTGCCAAAATTTTAGTCAAATAGCGGCGGTTCAAAACTGTCACTAAATTAAATAAAAGGTCATTATTCTTTGAATTTAGTGGCGGTTCACAACTGCCACAATGTTACGACTTTACCTATTTCAAAATTTTAGTGGCGGTTTCTAACTGCCACTAATATATTTAATTTTCAGTCCTTGTGAGGTTTTTTGCGACGGTTATAAACCGCCACTAAAAAAATAAACAATTTAAAAAATGGCGGCAGTTAAAAATCGCCACAAAAAAAGTAAAGCGTCAAATAATTCATCCATTTAGTGGCGGTTATAACTGCCACTAAAAGAATTTCCCATTTAGCGGCGGTTATTCCCGCGATTAGTCTAAACCTCGCGGCGCTCTAAATCGTGGCGGTTAACGAATTGCCATGACCAGAATTTAGTGGCGGTTAGAACTGCCACTAAGTGCCTATTTAACCGCCACAAAATGACCATTTTTTTATAGTGTTTGGAGACCCAAATTTAGAGAATTTTTTCTTGCGGGAACGGGGATAAAAATTCTCTCGAGGTAGATGCTAGGACGGGGATCTTATCCCCTCTGTGGGATCCTCGCCTCTGAGAAATTATTAAATTATTATTATTGATTATATCATATATATGTAATACAATTGTGTTCCTTTTAGTAATTTTTGTTTATATTAATTTTATATTAATTTAAAATTAAAAAGTAAAAGTATATCACTTCATAATAACTTATTATTTTAATTTGTTGATATTGTTGACTTAAATTGAAATTACTTACAACTTTTTATATATTTTTTTATTTTTTTTTAGATTTTTAAAATAATATTAGAGTCCTCGCGAATCTTTGCCTTCTAGTGAGAAATGAAGATAGGAAGAATTTTTCCCCCAAGACGAGGATCGGGGTTGAAGACGAGAGAAAATTGGGAGGGTAAGGATAGGAAGCGAGGAGTATTCTTCGCCTCCGCCTCACGTGTGTGCCATTCCTATTCTAGTTGACTAAAAGTTAGAGAATTTAGCGACTAAATCTTAAAAATTTTAGTTTCTTGGTATGAATATTTGTCTATAAATAAGCAATGGAACAATTGATAACTGAAATGTGTCAACGAGAAATTTTTAATTGTTCTCAGAGTGCATATTTGTTTTATACCATTCAATGCATACTATTTTAATTAGTAGATTATTATTATTTCTCATTTTCACTATGCTTTTACGGTTTTAGCTGAGGTTAAATGATACAAAGCAAAAAAAATATTTTCATTTGGAAGCACCATTTATAAATAGAAAGTAAACACTGATATTTATACATTCGTTTCTTTTATATTCACTAAATTAATTGTCATTAAATAAAAGATTTTTTGACATTTAATTAAATGTTATCTTTACAAAGGAAGTTTCAAGATCTAATGAAAGCTTTGAGAATTACTGATATCGAACGCAATATCAAGTCCTTTTCAAGAATGTTAAGCATCACTAAGTTTCAAAAAGCCATTGGTATGTAATTATATATGTCTTCAAGAATTGTGTGGCTGTATATATATTGATAGACGTGTTTTCTGTATATAAAAGAATAAAACAAGTTCTTAATTTTAAGGAAAAAGCAATAATTAACAATTAACAATATATTACAATCTTCAATTTAGGTTAATAGTAAAAGTTAAAAAGCTATAATAGCACACTTTTTTTTTTGTTACAATAATAATAGATACACTTCACAAAAAAAATGATCATTTCTTCTTTTTTTTTTTTTTTGGTATAAAAAATGATCATTTCTTTTTTGTTGAAATTAAATGCCATCATACGTCCATCGAACTTTATACATATGTACAGTAATAGAGAGTTATATATGTAGTGAGTTAGAGTCACCAGCAACCACCCACAAAAACCACAATCTCATTCTCCAAGTTAATCAACCATGGCTGGCTTCACTTCACAAATTTCAGTTGTTTTGCAGCTGTTGCTATCTGCAGCAGCATTCCACAGAGGCATGTGTATTACAAATAAGCAGCTTCATTGCAATGAAAAGGATCGATCTGTACTGCTGATCTTCAAACATGGTGTCGTAGACCATTCCAACAAGCTCTCCTCCTGGTCCAATGAAGAAGATTGTTGTGCATGGAAAAGAGTCCAGTGTAATAACATCACAGGCAGAGTAACAAGACTTGATCTAAAGAAAGAATACTTGGAAGGTGAAATCAACCTATCTTTGCTTGAAATTGAATTTTTGAACTACTTGGACTTGAGCTTGAATGGCTTTACAGGTCTAATTCTTCCAGCTATCTTCAACCAATCACTAGTCACACCTTCTAATACACATGCTAACTTCTCTAACCTTCAGTACCTGGACTTATCCTTTAATGATGATCTTCACATGGATAATCTTCAGTGGCTTTCTCAACTTTCTTCCTTGATAAGTCTCAACCTCAGTCAAATTAATCTTCGAAATGAAACAAAATGGCTTCAGTCCATGGCAATGCATCCGTTACTGTTAGAGCTAAGATTGGCAAGTTGTCATCTGACCAATATCAGTCCATTCATTCAGTATCAGAATTTTACTTCACTTGTAATTCTTGATCTGTCTGGAAACCAGTTTGACTCTGAATTACCTGTTTGGTTGTTTAATCTCAGTAGTGACATCTCCCATATTGACCTTAGCTTCAATTTTTTACAAGGTCAAATACCCAAGAGCTTGTTAAATCTTCAAAACCTTAAATCTTTAAGGCTGGAAAACAATGAACTCAATGGATCCATTCCAGATTGGTTAGGGCAACATGAACATCTTCAATATCTTGGTCTATCCGAGAACTGGTTTCATGGTTTCATTCCTTCAACTCTAGGAAATCTCTCATCCTTGGTTGACTTAGGTATCAGCTCTAATTTCTTGAGTGGTAATCTTCCAACAAGCCTTGGACAACTCTTTAATTTAAGGAGTTTATTCATTGGAGGCAATTCCTTGTCAGGTGTTCTATCTGAAAAGCATTTTTCCAATCTCTCTAAGTTAGAAACACTCGTCTTGAGTTCACCTTTTTCATTCGATTTGGATTATGATTGGGTTCCTCCTTTTCAACTTAATGGAATTAGTTTGAGCAATACAATTCTAGGTCCTAATTTTCCAGCATGGATATATACACAAAGGTCACTAGAATATCTGGAGTTTCCTAGCTCAAATATTTCATCCATAAATGGAGACAAGTTTTGGAGGTTTGTAGCGAATATTACACAACTCAACCTGTCCAACAACTCAATCAGTGCAGACTTATCAAACATCACACTAAACTCTGAACTTATATTTATGGACCATAATAATTTCACTGGAGGGCTCCCACATATAACGGCTAATGTCATCTATTTGGATTTGTCCCACAATTCTTTCTATGGAACCATTTCCCCTTTATTCTGCCACAAATTGGGTAAGGAGAATAGTTTGGATTATTTGGACATATCATTTAATCTTTTAGTTGGAGCAGTTCCTGACTGTTGGGAGTATTGGAAAGGTTTATCTTTCCTTTTCATGGAGAGTAATAAGCTAACCGGTGAAGTTCCTCCGTCAATGGACTCATTTATTGATCTCATTGCACTGGATTTGCATAACAATAGCTTGTCTGGCAAATTTTCATTGGACCTATCAAACATAAAGAATTTGCAATTCATCAACCTCGGAGGTAACAATTTTTCTGGAACCGTACCGGTGAAGATGCCACATAATATGGAAGTGATGATATTAAGATCCAACCAGTTTGAAGGTAACATTCCACCACAACTATGCAATATCTCTTCTCTGATACAATTGGATCTTTCCCATAATAAACTTTCAGGATCTATTCCTCATTGTGTCAGTAATATTACTGGCATGGGTGGAGCACAAAGAACGAGTCATTATCCATTTGAATTCAATTTGTATACGAAAGGCCAAGAGTTAGAGTATACAGACTATGGATTATTGCGAATTCTTGACCTTTCAGCTAACAGTTTATCAGGTGAAATCCCGCCAGAAGTATTCAGTCTTGTTCAATTGAAGTCCTTGAACTTGTCAAGAAATCATTTCACAGGAAAAATACCAAGAGAGATTGGAGGCATGAAAAATTTGGAATCTCTTGACCTCTCCGATAATCAACTTAATGGAGAAATTCCTGTTACCATTTCTACTTTGTCTTTCTTAAGTTTTTTGAATCTGTCATACAACAATTTGATGGGACAAATCCCACTAGGGACTCAACTTCAGAGTTTTGATGCGTCGAGCTATACTGGGAATCCTGGACTTTGTGGAGCTCCTCTAACAAAGAACTGCACAGAAGAAAACGTTGATGGTGAGTCAAAGCAACATGGAGGAAACGAAGATGGTGACTCTGAAACAGAGTCACTCTATCTTGGGATGGGTGTTGGATTTGCAGTGGGTTTCTGGGGAGTCTGTGGTTCTTTATTCCTCAACAGGGAATGGAGGCACATGTATTTTCGGTTCCTTAATCATGTCGCAAACAAACTTCATGTGATTGTGGCTGTCAATTTCAAGTTCAACAGCTTTAGTGGAATACGAGCAAGTTCCTCCTGAGGTAAGTGAAAGTTGAGTTCCGTTCTTCGTCAGTTTTATCACGACATCTATATCTCCTTTTATTGTGTTACAACCATAGTGCAAATGAACATCGGTTTTAATGGGCAGATAAAGTCTTGCTTAAATTAAAGTTTCAGTGGTTATAGTTTATAATTATTTTCAATTAAGTTTCAATAATTTCTTTTTTCTTTAAATTTGTCGTTATATTTACAAAAAAATTTAAAATAATTCTCACTTTTAATTTAGCTTATAATAACATCATTATATTACTCTGAATTAGTTAATAAAATAAATATTTTTTTATTTAATAAGAATTCCTTTAAATATTTATTATTTTTGTAAAATGTTAAATAAAGTGTTTATTCATTTTAATAAGTATTTTAAAATAAATATAAATTACAAGACAAAAACTTTAATTTAACCTAATCTTTCTTCTATTAACCAAGTTCAGTTTGTTATTTAATCTTTATTTGGTCTCTTCTAGTATGGCTTTGCATACAAAATACAAACTTGTAGTTGCTAATATCGTAACCAATTGTTTTGGAGATTGATTTTTAGCATAAAAATAATCCCATATCATAAATTACTTCTCGGTTTGTGAAAGTCTGTGATGTGATTGACACCAACTATTTTCGATTCTTTGATATGGTGTTGCAGTCCAAACTTCATGTGGTTGTGGCTGTCATGTTGCTTTAGTGGAATAGCATCAAGTTCCAGCAGAGGTAAGTGAATGACATTTTTTTCTTCCCCTAGTTGAGTTCTATTCTCAATCATTAATTACAACAATGTTTTTTTTACATTCAAATTTATATAATTATCCTTTACACCTATTAATTTTAGAAAAAAAATTTAATCTCTCTCACTTCTCATTATCTTTTCTCTCTCACTTTTTTTTTTTTTAAAAAAATAATAGGTATATGACGAAGTGTAAGAGTTTGGAATATAGAAATAACATTTTATTATTATTTTGTTTTTTTGGTATATCATATTTTTGTTAATTTTATTAGGACATCTGTATCTTCTTTTCCTGTGTGACAACCTTGGTCCACATGACCTTCAGTTTTAATGGAGAAATAACGTCTTGTCGCTATAAATTACTGCACACGTTATTATAACACAATCACACGCACTACCAAAAGCAGAGCCTTCCCTATGTTATGAAATTCAATTCTGATATTTTTATTGTAAATAATATATATATTATTTTTTATATTTAATTTAATATTATTTATTTTATTTATTTTTTTTATTATTTTTCTCTTAATCATATATCCTTAAAAATAATATATATAATATTTATATTTCTAAAAAAAAATATAAGATTATCATTATTCTATCAAGTTTTTCCATGTTTTACATCCATCTCATTTGACTAATAATTTGTAGGGCCGGACCCGATATCATCTTCTGTGATTCTCAAGTAAGAGTACAACCCAAATTTGCTGGAAGGCTAAGAGAAGATAAATTAAATAAAAGCACTCAAGTTTGGTAGAACATTGAATGGATTCGCTTTTGTCAAGTTGCTGTAGCATTTATGATATGTTTTGGCTATGTAATTAACATGATATAGCTGGACTTTGGACATCATAAGGAAAGGCCTAACAATAGTTTCTCTGCTATTGGAGATTTGGCTTTTTTTTTTTTTTTGGTAAATTATGGCTGCTTTTATTTATATAAACTTCATAACTTTCCATTCATAAGAGAAGCTCTCTCCACTCAACTTCTAACAAGCCTTAAAAGTTTGAGAGTTTTTTTTTTTTATTATTTGTCTTTGATTAATTGCTCGTATAATTTTGGACCAAATATGGTAGTTAAGTAAAATTTTTTCTAAAATAATAAATAAAGTTTCAGAGTTTAAATTTAATTTATTGTTAACATTAAATATTTATATAACTAATAAATAAAAGTATCATATGATTATAGTAATTAATTTTTTTCATTTCTAGTAAGTTTTTAAACTTCTTGTTCGCTTTTGATTGTGGAAAACCATGTATAATGTGAATGAATTAAAATTATTATTAAATTTTATTACTATTAATGAACACTAAGAAAAAATCAAACGAACAAATATCCCATTAACTATATATATCCATTGTGTGAGTTGCCCCATCGGTTTTGAAATGGTGCAATACACTCCTTGAACTTTTTAGATTGTGCTAGCCTTTTTTGGATAAACAGTTTTAATAAGTACTTACATAAGAAAAACTTATGATAAAAGTTCTTATGTTAAAAATTACTTCTAAATAAGTTATTTTGTGTTTGGATACACACTTATAGAAATGCTTATCTGAATGATAAATGACGTTTAGATGTAACTTCATAAGTACTTCGATTTGATTAAAATTACTAAAAAGAGCATGTATTTGTGTAGGAAAAAAATCCTTGTCATATTTTTAAAAAAATAATTTAAACCTTAAAATATTTAAATTCTAATAAAAATCAACAATAAAAATATTTATTTGACTTTGCTCTTATTTTTTTTTATGATTAAGATATCTTATAAATAAATTTATTCTTAGAATAAGTTTTGAATTGAAATTATTATCTTTATATATTTTTTCTTGAATTTATTGTTTGGTACCAAAAAAATGCTTAGATTTTTTTAGTTGACCAAGAAATAATCTTGACTTAAAATACTCAGTGCTATTTGACTTTGCTCTTATTTTATTTTTTTATGTCAAAGGTATCTTATAAATGCATTTATTTTTAGAATAATTTTTTTAAAAATATTACCATTATATATTTTTTTGGAATTTTGTTTGGTACCCAAAAGTGTTTGGAATTTTTTTTTTTTAATTTGAACTACAAATAATTTTGAGAACAATTGCTAATTGATTACGCATGCCAAAAAAATTGTACAGAAAGCAATGATGTCATTATCCTTTACGTAATGTTCAACAACTTAGAGCATATAAAATATCATTAACCTACTACTAACAGCATTAATATAGTTAGTAATAACTATAATGTGTTTATCTCAATTGTCTCTCAATCATGACCACATAACCTCATAACCTAATAAGTAAGTTGATAGATATCTTCAATAAAGTAGTGCATTTAATTTAAACAAAAAAAAAGATATATTAAACACGTGCAATAATCATATTCTTAATGGATTATCTGATTAGTTCTATTTGTAGAGCACTTTGAGCATCAAGTTTCCATGTTAAGCCCCTCAGATTCCCTTGAATCTTCAGATGGTGCATATGCTACAAAACTAGTACCAACAATACCCCTAAAGAGGATTTCCAATTTTCAACTCATGTAAGTGTTTCGGACCTTGCTCTCTAAACTTTGCTACCTCAAGATTCTCATGTAAGAAACATAAGAAAATAGTAAGACTAATATAATATATTCTAGCAACTATTAAAAAAAAATACACACTCATGCATACCTGAGTTTTGGCTTCCCACTACTCATCACTAGCATCAATGGTCCCCTTATTTGCATCCCAACCAAGATTTGTTTCCCTTTCAACAAGTTTTGCCCACAACTTCCATTCATTTTTCAAAATATCCCACCTATTTTTTAACTGCTTGTACCCATATGTTAGGTTTGTGGCCTTGTTGAATTTTTCCGTCACATTTGCACCCAATCTTATTAAAGTGGATGTGAGGCCTATTTCCAACACGCACCTCCTCAAGACACACTTTCAAAAATATTTCAATATTTTTATCATTTCATTCAACTTTTTTTTTTCTTTAGCACAACATCTTGTTTGGGAGGCATTTTCACGTGTACTCTGAAAAATGGACAGAGGGTTATGAAACATACATATGTCATTTTCGCAAAACATGGAGAAACTGTAACACCCAAAATTTCGGTATCTCTTAAATAGTAATTTTGATGATATTATTTTTTTGTTTAGTAATTTTAAATCTTGTTGTAAAATTATTTTGTTTATTCCGTCAAGGTATTTGATCATTTTGAGTGATTTTTGTTTTGAAAATAAAAATTTTGATTAATTTTTTTACTTTAAAAAGTAATTTAATTTTCTTGTTAGGTAATTATTTTACGTAATCTGATTTGATATTTGTCGTTTTAATATTTATGATTTTTGTGGATGATTATGAAATCTTTTTTTTTGTGGGTCAACCTGTATGTAAAAAGGGTGGTCAAACCATAATAGCACAACCTTGACCAAAATAAAGAAAGACAAAAAAAATTTGAAATTATTTAAAAAAACGGAGACAGAGGATCTTAAACTAAACCCAAGAATCAGGAAGCAGAGAAAATTTTATTGCTTGTGTTTTGTGGATTGTATTTATTTATCGAACGATAAAAATACGAAGATAAATATATTCTTTCGTAGGGTTTTTTAACAGATAAAAATAGAAATTATATTGGGATGGAGGCAACATTGGTGGTTTGGATATCCACCATTGATTTAATTAATGATGGAGACTTGATCTTGATTTAATCAACGGAGTAGATTTGATCTTAAAAGTGAATAAGATCATTTATGTGATTTAATGACGAAAAAACGTTATGTGATTTGGAAAGTGTTTTAAATATTTTGAGAATGATGGAAAATGATTTACGCAACTTAAAAGAATGATTTTTAAGTTATGCGATTTTGAAACAGTGGTAAAATACTATGCTATTTGAGAAATGTATATTTTTATGCGATTGAGAAAAACATTGAAAAATTAGTACGTGATTTAAAAGTCTTGGCTTGAGTGTGGAGCTTTTGAAAACGTGAAATGTTATGAAATTTTGTAAGCGTGAATGGTTATAGGTCGAAGGTATTGTGAAAACATAATAAAAGCGTTTTCAATTTTAAAAAGGTGACAAAAGTGTTACGATATTTTGAAAATGGTGAAGTGTTGTGGAATTGTGTGAAAGCGGTGGGTGGTTTGTGATTTTGTGAAAACTTGGTTGTTAATTGTTTTATAACTATGAAAATGTGATAATATGATTTTCCTATTGAAAATACAAGAATAAATACTATAGAACCAGGGTTATGGATGTTGTGTGAGAAAATGACATGTTTTGTGGTGATTGGCATTTGGTGCATTATTTGGCAGTTGGAAAGATATGCCTGTGATTGAATTGGTGCATTATACATGATTGGAAAAATATGGTTGAGGCATATGATTGAACAAATGAAATTTGAAAAGATTTGGCCTTGTGGTTGCTGCAAAGGTGATATATTTTGTGCACGTTGATAAAGGTATATAGCTCCTGGTGAAGTGGTTTGGCCTGAAGGTGGTTGAAGAGGGAATGAAAATTGATAGTGAGATCTATGATGGATCTTGGGGAAGGGTCAATGGGAGACTAAAGATGGACGGCTGGTGTGAGTATCCTGTGGTATTTTTGCGCTTTCCGTTCTTTGACGATACCATCTCGACAAGAACACGATTCTTTTCTTTTTTGTTTTTGCTTAAATTCAACCAGAAGCGTTCTCCTCGAAATTTTGAAAACCTCATGGAGTTATTTTTGAAAAAGCGAGTCTTTGTTTTTTAAGGCATAAATCGAGCATTTATATCTATATGATATATTAATTGAGGAATATTAGTATGACAATTGTTTTGAATATGTTGGATGATGATGATGATAATCATGTTGATGGCATTATTGTGATTATTGTGTGATGATAATAATGTTAATGGTATGATGATGATAGTTGATTAATGTTGAGTGCATTATTGGAATTAAAATTGTATGATATATCGTATGATATGTTGTTTATGTTATCTACTTTTATCTGTTGGTATTAGCGTAGGTGATCTCACCTCTTGTTATGTTGTTTCTTTGTACCATCTTGTTAAAATCAAATAATAGAAGGATCAATTGTAAGAAACATAAGAAAATAGTAAGATACTTATATAAGATGGGTGACAACAACTAAAAAAATACACATCATGAAGGTGTGCTGAGTGTTGGCTTCCCAAACTCATCACTGTAGAAACATCAATGGATCCCCTTATTGGATCCCAACCAAGATAAGTATGTTAAGTTTTAACGTTAGTTTTGCCCACAACTTCTTCATTAAGTAAGATCCCACCTATTTTTTAACTGCTTGTTAAAAAAAAGTTACGTTTGTTAGTTTTATATTTTTCTTTAAATTGTGAAATATTAATTAGTGTCCTATTTCCATATTATATATAAATCTTTCAATATATATCTTTCAGTATTACATATAAATTTCAGTAAGTTTATATTTCAACAAGAAAAAATTTTTTGAAACATTTTTCATAATGTACTTTGAAAAATGGACAGAGGTTATGAATCAGAATTGAAAAATATGATCATTTTCGCAAAATATGGAGAAACAATTATGATTCAAGAACTGAATTATCAGTAAGATGAAGAAAAAACACAGTCCAACAACACAAGCAAAATTTTTGACAATGTGTGCAGTGCCCAGATTCAAACAAAAACATACAGGTCCAACAAAAGATTGGCAACTTGAAGTATATTTGCAAGTAGGAGTCATGCTGTCAACTTCCTGTCAAGGACACTAACGATGTACATAATATACTTCAAATAGAAGCATTTTCGATGCATTGACAATTACATGGCGTGACGGCTAAAGTACATTTGATATAAATATTCTATTACAAGCTAGCCCTCTTCCATTAATTCCTATCCTATAAAAAATATAGTTCAGAAACTGACCAGTTGTTTTGTATATAATTTAACGGCCACCTGTAGATTCTTTAAGATTCATTTTGTTTAATGTTTCACAATGGTGCAGAATAATAGGTGCAACGTAATCCAAAGTGAGGATTCCAACATAGATTATATATAAAAACAAAAGATTCAACTCAATTCTGCTGTACAAGTACAACCGTGGCAGGTGAGAGTTCTCAAATTCCAATCTAACCATCCGATTTGTTTATCGAGCATACATAAAATTGGATTAGAACACCAGTTTTTATTTTATGTTCTTTTTTTTATTTAAATTTTATTAAGTATTTTAATTTAATTATATATTTTTTAATTTATTTTTTATTTGACAAAATTTAAATAGAAAAAAAAAATAAAATAAAATAAAGAAAGGTAATCCTCATCCAATAAAATCAAAATTGATGACCTAAAATCCACATAAACATGCTTCAAATTGCACGTCAAAAGTGTTGATAATGATAATCCAACACCCATTAACCGCATACCCAAGTTTCTAAGGTGGATTATTAATCTAATAAGAATAATAAAATCAAGGTCACTACTTCTCCTGAGGCCACATAATTGTGCCACGGCAGCAAGTTTTATCAAAATCTATCCATTAATAAATATTAGTAGTAATGTAACCAATAGTTAATATGCTAGAGAAGCATTTAATAACTTAGCTGTTAATTAACTTCAATTAATTGTACTAATAGTGTGTAAATTGTACTTTAAGTAGTGCTGGGTAACCATAATACAACACCCGAATTATACCCACCAAACACATGTAACAGATCATTTAAGTGAGTTGGCATGCCACATGGTTTAATTAATTGTTATTATATTTAATTATTAATTATTAATCTAATTAAAAAGGGTTTGCTCGAATATCCTATTACGTGTTCCTACCAAATCTTGACGGCAGCATCATTGAGTTCTATTAATAGATTGAGTTTCACGGCAATATTGACTTCTCAGGTGTTGGGGTTTGGCCGTTTGGGTAAGTCTTTCTCTCTCTCTCTCGCTTTTGATTAAATCAATTCTCAGGGGTTGGGTTTAGGTAAGTCTTTCTTTCTCTCACGACATTTTTTTTCTAACTCAGAATGGAAACTGCTTCTGTATGTAAATTTTTGTCTTTTTAAAAAAGATAATTTTGGTTTTCGTTTTAGGAACTCAGGACTATTGTTAGAGAAAAAGAATGTTTGAGCAATTATGGTCTCATTTTAATTCCATCTAGTTTATTAATTTTCAATTGCTATACGTTGCTGCTTGTGATGAGTTATTTTTTTTTATTTTGTTATTTTTTTTACTTGTTATTTTGTTTGTATGAAAAGAACTTGGGCTACTTGTGATGGTTTGTGCTAAATTTGATAGAATGGAAGCAAAAATTGTTTTGGATGGATCTTCTTCCCGTGTCAATGACAATGACAAGTCTTCTGATGGAGTCATAGAAGATAAGAATTATGAACTTGAGTATGATAAAAAATAATTAATCAATGATATTGAGGAAACTAAAGAAGAAATGAATGAGGAAATTGAATAACCTAGAGCTTGGATGATTTTTTATTCTAAAAAAGAGGTTGAAATATATTACGCTAAATTTGCTCAGAAAAAGGTTTTGCTATTTTAAAAAGAACATAAAAAAATGACATTGGTCGGAAGAAATATTTTACTCTATCTTGTGCTCATGTCAGGAAGTTAGTAAGCTAGCGAAGCAAGCTTTTGAAGCCAAATCCAACCACTAAAACACAGTAAAAGGCCAGACTTAATGCGTGATTGGGTCTAGATGGAAAGGTGAAGATTACTATTGTTATCCTTGATCATAATCATGACATGAGTCCCAACAAAGCATGATTTTTTAGATGCAATAGAAAAATAGACTCTCAGGTGAAAAAGAGGCTTGAGATTAATGATTAGGCTAGGATTAGTGTAAATAAAAATTTCCAGTCACTTGTTGTTAAAGCTAGAGGGTATGAGAATCTATCATTTAATCAAAAAGATTACATAAATTATATTGAGAAAGCTAGAAGATTACGATTAGGGACAGGAGATGTTGAAGTTGTGCAAGAATATTTTCATCAAATGCAAGAACAAAACAGTAGCTTTTATTATATGATGGACTTGCATGAAAAGTGTTGATTAAGAAATGCTTTTGGGGTAGATGCAAGAAGTAGGGCTGCGTATGAATATTTGATGATGTTGTGACATTTGATACCACTTATTTGAGAAAAAAAATATGATATATCACTTGCTCCTTTTGTAAGAGTTAATCATCATGGACAATCAATATTATTGGGTTGCGCTTTATTGTCAAATGAGGATACTAAGAATTTTACATGCTTGTTTAAGACATGGTTGGCATGTATGTCTGGATGAACTCCTAGTGCTATCATTACTGATCAAGACAAAACAATGCAAAATGCACTTGAGGTTGTTTTCTCAAAGGCTCGTCATCGTTGGTGCTTATGGCACGTAGTGAAGAAAGTTTCTGAGAAGTTAAGGGGACATTCTAACTATGAGTTAATCAAATAAATTTTGCATGGAGTTGTGCATGATTCTTTTAGTAAAGAAGATTTTATGGAGAGCTAGAAAAAAAATGATTGTAGATTACAATCTTCATGACAATGAATGGTTGAATGCACTTTAAAATGAGAGACATCGTTGGGTATCTGTGTATGTGAAGGATACATTTTGGGTTGGAATGTCTACAACACAAAGAAGTGAAAGCATGAATGCATTCTTTGATTGGTATGTTAACTCGAAGACAACCTTGAAGCAATTTATGAAACATTATGACAATGCTTTAAAGGATAAGGTTGAGAAAGAGTGCCTAGCAGATTTCAATTCCTTCGTCACATTAGTCCCTTGTGCAAGTGTTTATGGTATCGAGTGCCAATTTCAAAAATTTTATACCAATACAAAATTCAAAGAGTTTCAAGAGGAGGTAGCTTGTGTCATGTATTGTAATGCTTACTTTCAGAGGCAAGAAGGATCAATTTTAACTTTTTCTGTTGTTGAAACAAAAAAAGTTAACGATAGAATAAAATACATACATTTCATTGTGTATTTCAATGAAGAAGAGTTTGAAGTGAAATATGCATGTCATGTGTTTGAGTTTAGAGGTATTTTGTGTCGAGACATCCTTTTTGTGCTTAATCATGTGAGAAAAACAAAGTCAGTACCTTCTAAATGTGTGTTCTCTCTTTGGAGGAAGGATTTGAAACAAAGGCACACATTAGTGAAAAGCAATTTTAATAATTAATTGCTAATGTTGAAACTCAATGGCTTGATAAGGTGTGCAATGCCTTTTATGTAGTTGTTTGTGTTAGAGTAAATAGTGATAGTGATGTTATGAAAGTGATGAAATGGATTGATTGATTGAAAGTTGAGTTAAGTTGCCAAGAGACATCTAATCAGTAGTTCAACATTTCTAATCATATCAGACACCTCAATGATTTCTCAAGAGTGGAAAAAGGTGTTTGATCCTTCAGTAAAGGGTGTTCCCCTTCAAAATGAAAGGAATTTAAAGTTGATTAAATCATGAAGAAGTTGAGAAAAAGAAAAGAAGAATGTAGCGAAAAAGGCAAACAATGTGGAAGAAATGAGAAGGTAATACCCAAATATCAATTATATTTTATATATCTAAACAAGTATGCATTTGAATATATTCTATTATTTAATTTTAATCAATTTTCTCAATATTTTATAACTGATTCTCAGTGCAACTGAAGCCCAAATGGATCTCGATAAAAGTTTTTGTGGATTTGGAAAGTTTGATGGGCTTGGAACACTGGAGAACATCCTTATAGCTCCCTTCAACCCAAATTAGGTGTGTAGAAATGAAGTAAATTAAAATTAAGTATGGAATTAAGTATTCAATTTTACTTTGAATGAGATTTTTATATTGATTTGTAGGTTGCCAATCAAATATAAAGTGCTGGCCATAATATCACATTTTCGAAACTTCTACAGGTAGTTGTATTATCATTGTCATAATTTTATATAAAACTTATTTATTCTTATACATGTATTTTTCTTTGTAGGCACAACACCAATATCAAGGATCGACTACTGCTTCACAAAATGAATCATTATTAGTTGAATTATAAGAAGAATGTTTTTTATTTTAATGTTGACAATAGTCTTTTGAATCTAATGTTTCAAAATCATAGTTTACCTATTTCATTTATTTAATCAATCTACTTGTTATTTTGGTATTCATATTCTGTTTAATTGGATTATTGGTTTAGTTTCAAGTCTTATTCAAGTATACAATATAAAATTGCATAAAAGAATACTTAAAAGATCTCCAACTTATTTCTCATAAATTCATAAGAATAAATAGTACAAGGTTCATCCTTACTCAGCTTTTCTAGAGTAATAATATTACAAGTTCAAAACCATCATTTAGAACAAACTCTCTTACTCTAATATATTCCTACCCCTTTATATAGCATGGAACTTGAGCACAAATAAAATCATCAAATATAAAATTTGTTTCTTTACATAAACAACTCTATCTAGATTTGTTCTACAATTAGGAACAACTTTGGCTTAATTTGGTGACTTGCTGAAATGTTGGCTAGAGCTGGGACAAACCAAAATAAGATAGGGAATCCTTTTTGCACATGCCTAGCTTCTTCACATGCTTGTAATCTCTTCATAGTTGAATCCTTTCTACATTCCTTCCATTTGTTAGTTATACTTAATAGTATTTGGTTGCCTTCTTATGATGTGTTCTTGCACATTTGGTTATTTGCTTTTGGTAATGTTGTTTTCTTGCATCTTCTCTCTATGCCCACCTTGTATAATATTTGCATTCCATATATAGAAAGGCCACCTTATGCTTGATAAAGAAAGTGATTTTTCAACAATAAAACCAAAATAATCAGACCAAGTTGAGATTTAGCAGAACAAACAAATACATTAGTCCTCATAAGAATGAGAACATGTTGAAATTTGGCATAAAAAAATCAAGCTAAGTCCTCATAAGCAAATTGGCATGCATATAAAATTTGACCATCTAAAAATAAAATAAGCCTTAGAGGATTTTGTACACAAACCAAAAGTAAAACAAAGCCACAACAAACAAGGATTAAAAGAGAGTTTGCAAGGTAGCTTTCCTAATGCATACTCACTTGCCAATGACCTTAATGACATAAAGGCATGGTGGTGGATATTTTGCAGACTTAGTCACTGATCTCATGGGACTGCAGTCTGTATAATTTGTGAGTCGTGTATTCATGTGATAATAACTTAACCATAGATAACCTTTAAGAAGTAAACAATTTTCCCACTTCAACAACTAACATAATAAGCTATAAAGAATTATTGTTGTGTGGTAATTGTCGACATTCCACTACAAGAAATTCTCTAATTAGCAAGGGAAATTCCCCTTGCAAATACACTACTATTCAGCGAGGGAAAATTGAGCCCTCACTAAATTCCAAAAACAAAGTCTAATACGTTCAAGGTGAAAACAACTAGTGAATAGCTAGGGAAAGGTCTCTCGCTAATGTATGTACTAGTTGAGTCATTTTTAGGGAGGGAATTCGCGAGGGAACTCCCTCGCAAATCCTGGTAAAGTTTTAAAATTGAAATTTTATTATTTCAAAAAAACCAGTGACTCGTCTTCAGCTTTTGTGCTTTTTTTCCCATTCTATAGAAAAACAAATTTCATACTTTTCGAGCCCTAACTCTACTTTCAACATCCCCATTCTTCAGCATCCTATAGTTCAAGCCCTAACTCAACATAGCAACTCGTCACTCCCTCACCAAATTCTTAGTTCACAGACCAACTTGAAGTTTTAGACTCACTCCTTCCAACCATCAAGACCCTAACTCGGACTCTCCAACTCAATCGATTTCACACAACATAGCTTTCGGTACACATTCTTCTTCTTCTTCATGTTTTGTGCCCTCACAATAATCTTCTAATTGTAATTCAATTTTCATTTGGTTCTGAAGTAGAATCATTTCTTTTATTTTTTTTTCTCCCTCTGATTTGAAGAAGCTTGAAATTTGAATCCTATTTTGATCATATACATGATTTATGAGATGAAAAATTTTGAATTGAACTTCGGACTTCAGAGGCTTTTGCTTCGGAGTGCAACTGAGCACCCACTATGTAATCCTAGAACGTATTAATCCTTGAACGTATCTGTGAGTCGGTAATCGATGACAATGTGATGGTGGTTGTGTCTATGTATGTGTGGCGATACCAATGTTGATGCTAGTTTTTGTCTCCATTGCAAATATGAGTGGATATTATCTACCATTTGTTTTCTTAGAAACACGGTTTCACACATTTCATGTTTTAGCCACTCACCTTCAACATGTTTAATAGAATGTCACTGATAGTAGCTTTTCTTGTATGAATTTGCTTTTGAAATATACATTGTTGGCTAACCCCTTTTTTTATTTTGAATCTTGGATGATCTGAGTGGTTACGCTAGGCAATCCACACCCTAAGCCAGAATTTGAACTCACATGTTAATATCACTCTACTACTTATTTGATTATGCGTGTTTGGGTGATTTGTACATTAGTTGTTCGATGGAATGCCTTAATAAATTATGTTTGTAGAGTTTTTACATCTAATACCCTGAAATTAAATTTTTACTTAACTAAATTATCTTTAATTTTTTTAAAGGATATGTAAGTGAATCATGATTTATTTTTTTAAGTGTGCTTATATTAGTTTTGCAGCTTGCATTATGGTTGCTTGTCATTTCTGATTTATTATACTCCCTTTGTTGAACTTAACGTCTTACTACAAAATTGCCTTATTACATTTATTTTAAGTGTCTTGCTACAAAATTGACTTATACATTTCTGATAATATTTTGCAATTGAATTTTTGTTTATAATCCATACTGGAACAATTGTTTTTGAAGTGTTGGATCCTTTGGTCAAATTTGGTGCCTTACCATAAGGTAGCCTAGATTAATATCTAGAAGAATTTATATGTATGTTGAGTTGGTCATGATTGATGTAACATAGACCTTTATTTCAATTTCAAGAGATCAGGTTTTGTTGTTTGTTTGTGTTATTGTTGTTCTTTCCTTGTTGCAACTTAATGTTCAGTTATTTAGGCTCTAATTATTTGTTGAGAAGCCTCCTTGCTAAAGCACTAGTTATATCTTCTAATGCTTCTTGTATTTCAAAAAAGTTGCTTCTTTAATGTATTACTCTAAAGTGACAACAACGGTGTTACTAATGAGACATATACAACCTACTACAAGGAGGTTGTGTAGGCTGAAATTTTAATCCATGATTGTGCTCATGATCCATGTATCGAATTGGAAAAAATGTTCTAGCAGTGCTCTTTTTTGTCTCACGTCTTCTATTTTGTTTATTTGCGGTCAACCTTATGTTTCACTCTGCATGGTTTTTCATAGGCACACTTGCTTGATGGCCGGGGTAATGCTGGTGCAAGTGTTGATTTAGCTAGACAGAACCTTGCTGCTACTTTTGTTAATGCATTTGTAAATGTTGGCTTTGGTCAAGTACAATGTACTTAATATTTCAGGATTGTGTAAGTTTGTATTTGTTGTGCTTTTGGGTTACTGATCTCTTTGTTTCTTCTTTTTTTTCCCTCATTTTTGTTATTGTTGCCGGACAAGTTAGTGAGTGTCCCATCAGACTCTTCAAGTAGTGGTTCTTCTGGAAATTGGCTTTTCAAAAATAAGGAACATGGGAAAACTAGTGTTGCAGCTAGTCTAGTATGTATTTTCTTATTGAATCATCATTTTTCTTATTTATGGACTATAGAAATTTTATTTACAATATATTCTTTAATGTATTATAACTGGGTATGATTTTGCTCTAGGATGTTGACTATGAACTTGCACAAATTGACAAGTATTGCCATAGTAATGATAATCATGTCATTGCTATTGCATTATTGGGACTTGGAATTGTCGATTGTCGTATCAAGAATAAATGTGATCCTGTGAGTTCCTTTTATTCTTCCATTTGCTCAGTTTGACATCTTTTTTTATTTCTTATGTTAGATCTTATTTAATTCCTTTTCAGGCAATGACAATTCTAGGTGACCATACAGATAAAAAAACACACTTCAATCAAGGTTGGTGCAATTATAGGGTTTGGAATCGCATATCCAGGTTCCTAGAATGAGCAAATGAGCTACTTCTGTTTATAGTTTTCAAAGCCATCAACTTTAACTTACAAGTGACAAACGTGAAAAATGAAATACTTAGTGTACGCTTCCCTTTTTTAGGCCAAATCTTTGTTTGGAGTAACCAAATTCATAACTAAAATAATGCCTTATTTCTATGAGTTGTGGCCTACTTTTTTTTTAAATTCAAATCCAATGCTTTCTTCCTAATGTTTGGCGATTGACCTACATGTGCCACCAATCCCACATGTAAAGTGGAAGACCACCCAGTAACAATCCAATTATGTCAACACCTAAGCTGGGAAGTGGTTGTTGGATGCATCCTGAACCTAGCCTGCAATTGTTCAGCACCACAAGCACTAATGCAAATGGGTAATTAGTCATCTTCAAATAATTCTAGTCTTACTATTGAATTTATGTAGTGATTTTATTTTATTTTTTTCAACCTCTACTTGTAGGGTGAAGAATGTCAAGGTTCAACCACTAGCCTCTACTTCTCCAAGCTTCAACTTCCCTTACTGGTATGGACTAACATATGTCCCTTACCACTGCTATATTAGAGTTTCGATACTAATTTATTGGATGAACCAAACAAACTAGCGGCATAACCAATTTTTTCCATGGGTAACTGAATGTTAAATTGGCTATCAAGATAACTCATTGATCCACACATTTAATAGCAAACTTCACCCAAAATAAATTAAGGAGGATTGAGAATACTAATTAATGAATGAAAATTACAATTATGCAAACATATGATGAAATTTTCCTTAAGAACATACAGGCTAAGGTGGGTTTTGGGCTCTCAACTTTCTATCTTGCTACCTTTCTATAAACATGATTAGGAAAAACTACAGAGAATAGAAGGTATATACACATGGAATGTTAAAGAAAATACTTTTTTTTTTAACTTTTCCATGTTTACTCTAAGAATGACATAAAATGGTGACTGAGGAGAAAGTTGTATATGGATGAATTCAGGAGTGGCAGAGTTTGTGGTTGAAGAGGTAGCAAATATAGTAGAAAGGTGGCAATGGTAGCAGAGAAGGTTAGAAGAGGTAGAAGAGAATCTTCCTGAGGATGGTAAGCTGAAGAAAGCAGCTTTGGTGGTAGAATGTGTATCAAAACAGGCTGCTCATGATGCTCAACTAATAGAGAAGTTTATACACAAGGTATTGTATTACCATTTACCACTACTAATATTTGATCACATGGCTTTACCAATGCATTAGGGCAAAAAATGTAGCCTTCATCAAATGCAATACTTCAGTATGCTTTAGAGTACACTTTTGATGGGTTACCATAGGCCAATTTTGTTGTAGTGAAACAAGGTTTTATCATTTTTGTATGTCTCATTGTTCTTAGTAGGATTCCTACTTTTAAAACATAACTAACACGTCTAGAACTTTTGTATTCTTCCAGATTGCTGCTTTTATTTAAATTCATGGTTGAAATTACTGTGTGGTTTCCCCCCTATTTTTTCCCACTTCAATGTTTAGAAGTCCAACTTCTTCATCAATTATTTCATAGTATATACTTTCTACATGAAAAACATAAATTTCATATGTTAATTAGAATTTAAGTAAGAAAATTAGAAAGGTTTTCATGTGCTCTCAAGAGTTGTTTTATGCACTAAGCTAACCTTTACTGCTTTAGAGGTTTTATTTAGGAGACATGAAAATAGGTCAACGAGCTTTATTTCATATGTTATTTTAACATTGTGCTGCATTAGAGGTTTTATTTATTTTTTGGAGCAGTGGTGATGGTTACTAGTTAATACCTTAAATAAACCTCTCTCCAAGCTCTAAAATTTTAATTTTCAAGTTATAAGAAAAATAATTTGTGCATCACTTTATCATTGCAGGTTAGTAAAGGTTTATCAAATGGAGAATAGAGGTGATAAAGGTTTATCACGGCAGTTTGGTAGGATTCCTCATTCATTCACCTTTTTTTGACCTTTAGGACCATTAAGCTCTACTTTACTTGTTAATGACTTAATGGGTTGTTGCTTCTCTATCATTAGGATACCTCATTCATTCGCCATTAGTAGACTTATTTTAAACTATTTGTATAGCAATTTTGTTGCTTTTCATAAATTTATTTACTAGATTTCTATCTTGATTAAGAGGCTTATATATAGGTGTATTTTTTATATTAAAAATTAAGTTTTTTATATTTTAAATTGACAAAAAAAAGCAAACAAATTAATTTGCAAGGGATTAGCGAAGGAATGACGAGGAAACTATAATAAAGAGTGAAAGATAATCAATCATTGGCGACATATTCGTAATGTAATATCGATGTACATTCGGGAGTGATTAGCGATGGAGTAGCTATGGATATTAGCGACGTGACAGAATACCTACGGATTTTGCTAGTACTAGATCCAAAATTGGTACGAATTCCCTAACTATAACGACGAAATAGTTATGGACATTAAAGAGGGCTTTGCGAGGGAATAGAGAGGCAAATTAGCGAGGAATTAACGAGGGATATTAATAGTACTTGATCTAAAATTGGTACAAGTTTATGAACTATAGCTACAGAATAGCGACGGAATACCTACGGAGTTTTTCCTCGCTAATTTGTGAGGGAATACAAGCACCTTTTTTTTTTTTGAAAATTTGCGACAACTTAATTATGGAATAGCGATGGAAATTCCCGTCGCTACTAGTATTTAGTGACGGCTTAGTGATGGAATGTAATCCGTCGCTTCTTAGCTACTAAAAAAAATTTACGTAAATATCTCTCGCAAATTATTTTTGCGAGGGATTAGTAAGGGATGTTTTCATCGCTAATATGTGAATTTCTTGTTGTGTTCATTTCATGCCATGTGCCACAAAGATAAGCATGTAAATTGAGCTAATAGTTCACTTTAGCACAATATGCATTTCACTTGCTTAAGTCTCTTATCACTACATTTCCTAAGCCTTTCACCTATTTTTTTCCACTATATTTTTTTCCGGTGATCGTTTCATGAAATTTCATGTTCTCTGCAACTACACCTTTTAACTTCTTAGGAAAGAATATAATAGCTTCAATCCACTGATCTCATTAACATCGCATCATTCTTTTTAAGATGCTTAGATACATCATTAACATCGCATTCCCAAGTGGCTCCTTCTTAGCAGAGTTCGTGGAACACTCCTTCTTGATCCAGTTCTTGGTTGCATAGTCTAGCGTATCCACAGTAGCCAGCTCTTTGAAAATCAATTCCTGTGCCAAGTAGCTCATTTAGTTCATCCTTGCTAAACTAGAATTCGCGACCTCTCATACAGGTCTTGAATCTCTCAGCATATGTCAAAGGAAGTCCTTTTTTCTTCTTTTCATTGAAATTATTGGTATAGAATTCTTTAACCACTGTAGACCTGCTTAGCTGAGGTGGTGCACAAAATCTCTCCCAGTTTCTCCGCCTGATTTCATTAAGGAGAGGGCAGTACCTATCACTCTACAGCTCTATTCCTCTTTGATTCTGATTGTTCCTTTCTTTTCGACTACTCTCCTATACTGCTCTTCATGTTGAGGAGAACGAAAGTGATGTTTATCAAAGGCTATACTTCTAGAACTTGACCTTACTGTCTCCTTTCTCTTCTTGTTTGGAGCCAAAGGAAAGATATATTCTGTACAAAAGAGAAATACAACATGTGAATTTTTGCTCAATTTAACATAACCAAAATACCACATCATGAGTAAATATTTGAGTATTTTTAAAACCAACTCTTCAATTCGCAAAACATACCATCCATCACATATCTAAACAAAATTTCCAATAGAACAATTTATAGAGTCAGCTCAAATTCAGACTGTCTTGGGTAATACATTCTTAGAAGCAAAATAACAATCTTTCAAGTTTCCAAGTCATTCGCAACATAAACAAATGCATTCATACATAACAAACTAGAATTTTTAAAATGCATTAACAATATCACGAGGAAACACAACAACTTATAACACAATGTGCATTCACAATCAATCCATCTAATTCCTATTGAGCATTTCAAGATTGGAAAGACATTTAACACATCAAGCACACAAATTTGCATTCATACTAAACCATCAACTCATAGCATGCTACCAAACTACCAAAACCCACCAAACCCCACATACCCACAAATCCACAAATTCTTCACATAGGTATTTACAAAGTTCTAATGCACAATCCTAACCTTAGACAAGTAGGAAATGAAGAAAAAATATAAGTGAAGATTGTAAGGTGGGTGAGCAAAAAATTGATAGATTCTAAGTTTTCCCCAATTTCGTGCCCTAGATCTTCAATGGGTGCATAAATAGAGATTTTGCACAAATTGGAGAGGGTGAGGATGGGGGTTTGGTGCCTTTTTGGTGTAGGAATGGGGTGGGTTTGGTGTTTGGGTGGATTGAGAGAGATTGGAGTGGATTTGAGTTGAATGTAAGTGAGAGAATAAGGGTTTTTGAAAGAGGAATTGTAGAAAATGGGCTAGAAAATCCAATTTAACTGTATTATGGTGTTGCACGCTTAAGCAGTGGGTTTTTCATTGCTTAAGCGCTGGCTGGTAGAGAGGGGTGCCTAATTTGGGCTTGCACACTTAAGCTGTGAGAATTCCACTGCTTAAGCGCTGACTCACAGAGAGACAATGCATTGAGCGCTTAAGAGGTCATTCTTGGGCACCGAATCGCTGAGTGGTAGAGAGCAATGGTAATGGGTGCTTGAGTGCCCAGTTTTTGAGCGCTTAAGTGCCCAAGGCAGGAACAAAACTCTACCAACTAACTCTATTACTAACACTCTTCTGCTAAATAATCAACTAAAATAGTCAACTCAAAATTGAAGGGGAAAACTTCACAAACACAAATCAAATAAACAAATCAAATAACCAAAACAAATAATTCAAAAACAATGCAATAAAGTAAAACCAAAGGGAAAAGAAATTTGGGTTGTCTCTTAAAAAGTGTTTGTTTAACGTTATTAGCTCGACATTGCCCTTTTCTTAATTGCGTTGGCTAAGGGCTTGGGAGGACTTGTTATGATCAATCTCTTTGCTCTAGTAGTGCTTCAATCTCTATCCATTGACTTTGAAACGTCTTCCCAAACGAGGTTCTACAACTTCAATTTCTCCAGAGGAAAAAACTTCCTTGACTTGGAATGGACCTGACCACCTAGATTTCAATTTACTTGGAAATAGCTTCAGCCTTGAGTTAAACAATAGAACTTGTTAACCTGGTTCAAAGTGCCTTGAGGTGATCTTTCTGTCATGCCACAACTTTATTCTTTCCTTGTATAAACGAGCATTTTCATAGGCTTCATTTCTGAATTCCTCCATTTCGTTCATTTGTGGCAATCATTTTTCACCTCTAGCTTTCAAATCAAAATTCAAAAATTTAATTGCCTAAAAAACTGTGTTCAAGTTTTATAGGGAGATGGCAAGATTTACTAAAGACTAGCCTATATGAGGATATACCAATAGGAGTTTTGAATGTAGTCCTATATGCCCATAATGCATCATCTAGCTTAGGTGACCAATTCTTCCTAGAAGTATTAACAGTCTTTTTTAGTATGCTTTTTAACTCCCTGTTAGAAACCTCTACTTGACCACTTGACTGGGATAATAGGGAGTGGCTACCTTGTGCTTAACACCAAATTTGCTCAACATAGACTCAACTTGTCTAATACAAAAATGTTTCCCTTCATCACTAATTATTGCCATAGGGTTGCCAAATCTTGTGAAAATGTTCTTTTTAATGAACTTGAAAACCACCTTCGCATCATTAGTTGGTGTGGCAATGAACTTCACCTATTTGGACACATAATCAACAATCATTAAAATGAATTAATTAGAAAATGAGGAAGGAAAAGGGCCCATGAAATCAATTCCCAAGACGTCAAACAACTTCACTTCTAAGATGTTGTTAAATGGCATTTCGTGTTTTCTAGAGATGTTGCCAACTCTTTGGCACCTATCACAACTTTCAACAAACTTATGAGCATCTTTAAACAAAGTAGGTGAATAGAAACCAAATTGTAATACCTTTGCTACTATTCTATTACCTTTGAAATGACCTCCATAATCAGAACCATGATAGTGCCACAAAATGCTTAGTGCTTCTTCATTCGAAATGCATCTTCTCAACATACTATTAGAACATCTTTTAAAAAGAAATGGTTCATCCCAAATATAATACCTAGCATCATGTAAGAAGTTTTTTCTTTGTTGCTATGTTAGTTCAGATGGGATGAGTGCAACCACCTTGTAATTTGCAAAGTCCGCATACCAAGGGAGGATTTGAAGAACAAACAACTGTTCATCTAGAAATTATTCCTTTATTAGTACCTGTTCTTCTTCTGCGCCTTCTTCTTGCATGATTATTGACAAGTGGTCAGCTACCAAGTTTTTTGTTCCTTTTTTGTTTCGAATCTCCAAGTCAAATTCCTGCAACAAAAAAATCCATCTAATCAGTCTAGGTTTTGCGTCTTATTTAGTCAAGAGATATTTTAAAGCTAAATGGTTAGTATAAACAATTACTCTTGACCCAACCAAATAAGAACAGAATTTATCAAATGCAAAGACTACTACAAGTAATTCTTTTTCTGTGGTTGCATAATTAAGTTGTGCATCATTCAAAACTCTACTTGCATAATAAATGACATGCAAAACTTTATCTTTTCTTTGTCCTAAAATAACACCCACAGTAAATTCACTTGCATCACACATTAATTCAAAAGGTAAATTCCAGTCATGAGCAACAATTATGGGAGCCAAAATGAGCTTATTTTTTGAAACATTAAAAGCATTTAAACAATCATCATAAAAAACAAATGGTGCATCTTTAACAAGTAATTGGCATAGTGGTTTGGTGACCTTGGAGAAGTCCTTAATAAATCTCCTGTAAAACCCAGCATGCCCAAAGAAACTCCTTGCTCCCTTGACATTGGTGGGAGGTGGTAGTTTCTCAATGATTTCTACTTTCGCTCGATCCACTTCAATTCCCAGTGAGGAGATGTGATGTCCTAGAGTAATTCCTTCATCTACCATGAAGTGACATTTCTCCCAATTCAATTAGTCTCCTGACATCTTTCCAAAACCAAGAGAGATTAGACAAACAAGAATCAAAAGAAGATCCAAATACAGAAAAATCATCTATTAAAATTTCAACAAACTTTTCAATCATATAAAAAAATAGAAATCATACACCTTTGAAAAGTTATGGGAGCATTGCATAATCTGAAAGGCATCCTATGATATACAAAAAATCTATATGGACAAGTGAAAGCAGTCTTCTCCTGATCCTCGGGTACCGCCAAGATCTGATTATAGCCGGAATAGCCATCTAAAAAATAATAATAGGTGTGACCCACTAACTTTTCTACCATCAGATCAATGAAAGGAATAGGAAAATGATCTTTCCTTGTTGTATTGTTGAGTCTCCTGTAGTCTATGCACATTCTCCATCTAGTGACGGTCCTTGTGGGAATGAGTTTATTTTTGTCATTAACTATCACAGTCATTCCCCTTTCTTCGAAACCACTTATACCATACTTACCCACGAACTGTCTGAGATGGGATAAATAATGTCTGCATCATAAAGCTTCATCACTTCCTTTGTCACCACTTCTTTCATGGTGGAGTTTAATCTCCTTTGCGGTTGAATCACCGGCTTGAAGTCATCTTCCATTAGGATCTTATGCATGCAAATTGTAGAACTAATACCCTTAAGATCCTCAATAGTCAACCCAATAGCTGATTTATGTTTTCTCAAGACTCTCAAAAGCTTCTCTTCTTCTACTTTACTGAGCTCAACATTCATAATTACTGGAAAAGTATCGTTCTCACCAAGAAAACATACTTGCGATTATAGGGAAGCGACTTTAATTCTAGCTTTGGTGGTTCTTCTTTAACTACATCTTCTTTCTTGAGCTCTTCTTTCTGCAAGTTTAGATGAGGAAAGATTGGCAAAGCCTCCAAATTGGCTATACATTCAAGTATCTCCAATGCTACCTCCTCATCATCATCCACTAAGGTATTAGAGTTAATTAACGTAGTTTCGAGTGGATATGTCAGAAGGCTCTGCTCTAATGCTTTATTAACCAAAGAATCAGTCATGTTAAACCTAAGGCATTGTTCTTCCTCCATAGGATGTTTCATCGCCTCAAAGACATTAAAGGTGACCTTCTCATCTTGCACTCTCAACATGAGCTCTCATTGCTGCACATCAATTAATGTTATTTTAGTTGCTAAGAAAGGCCTGCCTAGAATGAGATGGATGTCTGCATCCTCTTCCATATCTAGAACCACAAAATCAGTTGGAAAAATGAACTTATCTACCTTAACTAACACATCTTCAACTATACCATAAGGGTGTTTGGCAGATCGATCTGCTAGTTGAAGGGAGATCATTGTTGACTTCATCTTTTTAATTGCCAACTTATGCATCATAGATATTAACATGAGGTTTATACTTTCCCCAAGATCACAAAGAGCTTTACTAATAATCAGCTTCCTAATAGTGCAAGGGATGGTGAAACTACCTGGATCTTTCAATTTAGGTGGTAGTTTCCTCTGAATTATGGCACTGCACTCCTCTTTCAACATCACTGTCTCATCTTCCTTAACTTTTCTCTTCTTTGATAGTAAGTCCTTCATGAATTTAGCATATGATGACATTTGTTCAAGTGCTTCAGCAAAGGGGATATTTATTTGCAACTTCTTGAAGACATCTAAGAACTTTGAGAATTATCTCTCTTGATTCTCCTCCTTCAACCTATATGGGAATGGGATCTTGGCATATGCTGATGGTTCATATGTTGTCTTCTACTCAAGATACTTCTTCTTTCTCTGCACTTTTGGTTGTTCCTCTTTAGCTTCTTCTTCTTTAATGCCATCTTGAATTGAGACATCTTTAGTAGGAATATCATTTTTCTCTTTCTCAATTCCTAAAGAACTAGGTGCTTCTTTCAAGTGTTCTTCCAAAGTCTTGTCACTTCTCAAAGTGATTACCCTATAATGCTCCTTTGAATCGACCACAGTGTCACTAGGAAACTACCTGGAGGTCTCTCTGTCAACTGTCTTGATATCTGACCCACGTGAGTTTCCAGACTTCAAATAGCTACCTCTTGATTTTTCAAGTTGGCTCTTGATTCCTGCATGAAATTGGAAGTCTGTTGCACAAAAGAAGATGTCTGTTGAGAGAAATTTTCAAGAACAATCTCTAGAGGAGATTTCTTCTCTTGTTGAGTAGCATTTTGCATCCCTTGATTATTCCAAGAAAAATTAGGATGATACCTCCACCATAGATTATACGTGTCTGAGTATAGGTTACCTTGGGATCTTGAAGGATTGCCCATGTAATTGACTTGCTCTTGAGAAGTAACACTTGAGTCGGTTGCCTCGCATTCACCATTGACATGATTGCCTCCACAAAAATCACAGGTTAAAGCTTGATGGTTAACTGAGCTTTACCTGCATATTGCCAATTTGCTTGGTGAGATTGGCAATTTGCTATGAAAGAGTCTTATTTTGCGCAAGTGTGACATCAAAGGTGCCAAGCTTCATAACTCCCTGTTTAACCATTGAACTTTTGCTAGACATTTGATATTCATTCGTAGTCATAGTTTTAAATAATTCTTGAGCCTCTTCAGGAGTTTTAGTGTTGAGAGACCCACCTGAAGATGCATCAACCATAACCCTAATGGAATGATTCAAACCATTATAGAAGATCAGAACCTGTTGCTAGATATCAAATGCATGATGAGGACATCTTCTCAGTAATTCCTTAAATCTTCCCCAAGCTTCAAACAAATATTCCCCCTGATTTTGAGTGAAATATGCAATCTCACTCCTCATCTTTACGAACATTGACTGAGAAAAATACCGAGTAAGGAACTTGCTAACTAAATCATCCCAAGTAGTGATACTTCCTTGAGGTTGGGCTTGTAACCAGCTCTTAGCTTTATCCCTTAAAAGGAATGGGAAAAGCCTTAGTTGTATAGCATCATCACTTGCTCTATTGTACTTGATGGTGTCATAAAGCTATAAGAAATTGTTGATATGTACATTGGGATCTTATGATTGATTTCCCCTAACTGATCTTATTGCATCAACTGTAGAAGAGCTAATTTGAACTCAAAATTATTGGCTTGTATGGTAGGTCACAATATACTAGTTGCAACCCTTTCAGCAGATGGAGTTGCATAATCTGCTAAAGTGTGTCTTCGTTCTTCATTAGTTTCTGTCATGTTATCTTCTTCAATTCTTTTTCTCTCTCTTGTTGTTTTTCTGTTTGCCCTTTCTGCTTTCTCAATTTCTGGATCAAAAAGTAATGCTTTTGGATTCACAGTATCTCGCATAAACAAAGCAAACAACAGTAAATTTCAAGAAAAACAAATTAAAAAGGAAATTAAAAAAGAAAACTAAATGCCTAAATTAGTGTCTTTTAACTACTATTTAATATTGACAATAAATAATTCCCTAGAAACAACGCCAAAAAGTTGTTGAGATATTGGCAAGTGTACCAAATTGCAAAAGTAATAAATGATGAGTAAGAGTATCGTTCCTACGAGGATTACGCTAGCTGTCAATTACTAAATTTGTTAAACCAACACTATTTCAACTATCGAATATTGGGATGTGACAAGATTATAAATAAACAAAAACAATCAGAAAATAATCAAAATTAACAAGAGTAAAAATTAAATCAATTAGGCAAAGGTTGAAAAACACTGATATCAAAGTGTTAGGGTTCCAATTTCACTTGAACTCTTTTGATGCAAATTCAAAGATTGGTTTAACTAAGTTTTATTCCATGATTCATGATTAAATTCCCAAAATTAATCAATATCCAATCCCTTGGTATATTAATCATCTTTACACTATTTTAAGTTAACCAATCCCTTAGTATATAACTCCAAATAGAGAAGGTTTTATAAAAAAACAAAGGAATAGAAATCAAGACCACACAACCTACAACATCTATTCCTAGCGATTGCAGAAGTTGAGGTGTTTATCACAAGTTTTAGGTTCATACACAATTTTTCCAAAGCATACATGAACCCTAAAATCATTCCAAAAATGGCCAATGCAATAAAAGTATTAAGAGAAGATATAAACACATAAATCACATAATAGAAACTTAAATTAAACACAAATATAAGTTTACATCATCCGATAACAAAAATCATCATAACCCTAACTAAAGAAGTTTAGCTACACATGGAGAAAGAAGAAAACAAAGAAAAAATTTCAACAAACTCTATAGAAGATAGGTGGAAAGATTAAAGAAAATTCCTAATCTTCAAGCCTGGATGCTCCTACCCTAAATTAGGGTTTGTGCCTCCGCTTATCTTCTGAATCTCTGTTAAATATCTACACACAAATCTTACTTTTCCTCTTTATAGGCAACAAAACACGTCATTAAACGTATTGAGCGCTTAAGCGCTCAGTTTTTGGGCGTTTAGGCGAGCAGTGTGAACATCTCTGTGCTTAGATGCTTAATCGATTAGAAATATGTGCTTAAGCATGCAACATGATGTATTCTGTGCATGGGCGATTGATTAGTGGAAAGTTGGGCACTCACCAAAATCTTCATTTAATTTCTACTTCCTTGTTCAAGCATCCAATATTCTTCCATGTGTAATCACCTAACTAAAACAAATAAAACACGTAATGCAAACAAAGTTTAAAGTAATAAAAACATGATAAAATTTGTGAATAAAACTCAATCAAAAGGGGTTGGAAGAGGGTGAAAACCAAGGTTTTGAAATAAAAAAACATAAGTTTTTACAGTTTCATCATATCAGTTTTACTGGATTTGACGAGTGAGACACACATACAGAAGGAGAAGGTGGTGCGTGACGGCGCGTGCAATTGGAGGTGAAAATTTGGTGGCAGAAGAACGGCGGACAGTAGTTACAATGATGTCGGCAGTGTCAAAAATGGAGGTCCAAGGAGCAGTGAACTGGAAATGGCAGCAGTGAGGTATTTCGAGGATCTGGAACGGTGTCTGAGCGGAGATCTAAAATGGTGTCTGGATGTCTAGAACGGTATCTAAACGAAAGTCTGGAGCAATGTCTGAACGGAGATCTAGAACGATGTCTGAAGCTGAATCTGGAATCTAGGGCAAAATTTGAAACGAAGTCTGGAGTCTAGAGTCTGGAATCTGAGATTGGACTAAGAGCCTAGACGCTTTGATACCAAGTTAGAAATAGAAATAGGGTAAGAAATATTAGTAATTTGTATATATTTCTGAATGAATGAATACAGAAGGGTTAGCCTCTATTTATATAAGAAGGTTGTTGTACAGGAAAGGAAAATAATTAAATATAATTATGTACAAAATCAATCTAATTATGTACTAAATTAATTACAATCATCTCTAAAATCAATCGTGATCAATTATAATCTCAAACATAATTTTTAGTCTAGAGATCTTGCTTTGAGAACATCACACATTTATATATCCCTAGACCAAAGCTTAAACATAGAATGATTTCAAATTTTATATTCAAAAGTTAGATCATTTTAATCAATTATATATGGGCATAAAGTTAGTTGTTAGCATAAGGTATGACTAATTCTCTTCTCAAGCATCAACTTGATCCTAATTACAAGGTGTTTTTAGGGAGTTTCTAACAGCTACATTATAGGTAAAGTCCACTTATATTAATTTTAATATGCTAACTGAGTCACACTCATATATACAATCGAACAGCTACATTGTAGGTAAAGTTCACTTATATTGGTGTATTATTTATTCCAAAATCATATTAGCTTTTAAATAGTGCTAGATAATACAAATCTACATAGATATTGTTGAAAATGTGTAAATATATATTGTATTTAAGTGGATTTCTTGTATAGGCTAACCAAATCATAACTGTAGTCTTTGTATTTATTTGTATTTATTACCTTAGTTCTATATAATCAACTCTCTATCGTGTAGTTAAGATACGTGGTTTCACAATCTCTATGCTTCTATTTTCTCTCTTTTAACATGGTATCTAGAGTCCAAACAAATGCAATCCTAGAACCGCGTACACCCAGCGGGTCCACTGCCCTTCTGTGAATTTTTTTTTTCTGCCAACCGTGTTTCTATTCTGATTTGTCATCTTTTTTCGCTTTTCGTGACGTCTTTCGGACATCTCAATCACCCTTTCTGGCCAACAACCACAGCAACGGACTTGCCTACCTCCGATCTGCCTAACCCCAGAAGCATAGCCTCAATGCCCCAAGAACGTGCCCTCACCCATAGCCTATAGCTGCTGCCAACTAGTAACCGGCGCGACCTTTTCTTCGGTGCGTCTAGTCGCCTCTCCGACTGCCGCTTACTTTAGACAAATTTGCCCTCAGATCCTTCATCTGACATCTCTGTTCCCTTGTTTACTTGCGTTGAGAATTTCAGGTACCTTGTGGTTTCGGTTTATACATTTTGTATTTTGACTTATGGCTAGTTCTACCTCCCCAAATGGCTTTAACGACAACCCAAAGGCTGAGCCTCCTTTTTTCACAAGTTACCTCAATGCCCCTCTCTCCGCTAATAAGTTAGATGACAGTAACTATGATACTTGGGCTTCAGACATCAGGTTGTGGCTTAAGGGTCAAGGTTATGAAGACTACCTCACCACGGAACTTGCCTCTGTGCCCGCGAAAGAACAACCCAGGTAGAAGAAGATTAATAAACAGTTGTGCGTTGTCATCAAGTCCACAATTAACTCGTCCCTTAAGCAGATATTTCGTGCTCCGACTACTTATGCTTCTGTTTGGGAGCAGGCCAAGGTTCTTTACACTAATGAAACTCAGCGGCTATATGGGGTTTGTCATAAACTCATAGGTGTTATTGCTTTCAACAATTTGATGGACCTATATCTGCTTACTTGGGAAAGGTTTATGGAGCTCTGGTGGGACCACGGCAAGTGTACCGGGTCGTCAAGTAATAAAAATGGTGAGAAACCGGATATCGTTCTCAGGGATCGATGGCCAAATACCAATTCACGAAATTAGCTACTATTTAAACTAAGATTTGGATCAAAGTGAGCTCTAATAACGAAACAAGAGGAATACATGAACTCACACAAAGACAATAATTTTGGGTTTTTCTACTTGGCAATTTAACAAACACTTGGTATACAATATAAAAGATAATCAATTAATGAAAGAGTTGGGATTAAGCTTCAATTGATTTCACTTGCTGCATAACAATTGGGGTTAACACAAGTTATAATTCCTATTTTGTTACCGAATTCTCTAAAATTAATCAAATCCTAATTCCTTAGACAATTGACCCTTTGTTCCTAATTAAAATCCCTAATTCCTTAGGTGGTTCTAAAAGATAACAAGCATTCAGATTTAGAATTCAATAAGGTAACAAGCAAATTAATGACTATTCCTAGTATAGAGATAGGCAACGTTCACAATTTCATAGCATAATTACACATCAAACTTCCATTCAACATATAATTCTAAACTCATTCTAAAGAAAATCCATCCTTGGAAAGCATGAAAAGAAGAGATTGTAAACTCAAAATAGAAATAGAAACTTATATTATTTGAATCCAATGTCAAGAGTAAACAAGATCCATCAAAATCTACCTAATCCCAACAAAAGGGGGTTTAGCTAAACATGGTAACAGTAATAGAAACTAAGGAGAGGAGAAGAGAATAAAGAAACTCCATAAGTTAATGAAGATCCAAGTCTCTTCCACGTTTCCTCTTGAGTGTGCCCACCCAAGTTCCTTAGATTCTTCAAGTCTCTTGCTCTCTATTCTGATGGCTCCCCCCTTAAAAAAAAAAACCTAACTTTTCTTTATAAGTAGCAGAAACAGGTCACTTAACGTACTGAGCACTTAAGCGCTCAGTTTTTCACCGATTAATCATGTGGCACATTGTTACTCTGTAATTGACCGATTAAGCGGTCAAAAATGACCGATTAAGTGCGCAACTTCCTAGCTTCTGTAGTTAACCGATTAAGCGGTAAAAAATGACCGATTAAGTGGTCAAAAATGACCGATTAAGCGCCCAATGTCAGCAACTTCACTTCAGACTTTTCTCCCTTGATCAATCATTTATTCTTCCACATGCACTTACCTAATGAAAACAACTAAAACATGTAAAGAAAACAAAAAGATTAAAAAGATCAAAACATGACAAAAATGAGAACAAAACTAAGTCAAAAAGCATTGGATAAGGATGAAAGCCAAGATTATGAAATGGAAAAACATGAGTTTTTACTGTTTCATCAAGCTCTCCATGATTTCAATGAGTTGCTACCCCTTGCTGCTACCCCAGCGAAAGAACTCAAGCAACATAACACCTTCTTCATGCTCATGGCCTTGTATAGTTTGCCTCCGAAATATTCTGCCAACCATGATCAGATTTTGGGTTCGCCTACTATCCCTACTTTGTCCTCAGCTTGGTCTACTTTGCTCCAAGTCCTGGCTAAGCAACCCTCTGATTCTATCCTTGCTTTGGCTTCGATTGATACTTCTGCTCTCGTCTCCTAAAGTGCTAATCGTGGTCGTTCTCACACTGGCACCTCGGGTAGGCCCTGTCTGAAGTGTACATTTTGTAACAAGTTAGGTCATACTGAGGATAAATGTTGGACCAAACATGGCCATCCTCCACAGGCTGCCAATGTTGCCCAGGCTGTTGTACCTGTTTTACCTGAGCCTTCTGCACCACTGACCCCATCTTTGGCAGCCTATGTAGACATTCGTTTGAGCAACAGCAAGCTTCTGACTCTACTACATCTATTGAACACACTAGTAATGCTTTTGCTTGTCTCTCTCAATCACCACCCTTAGGTCCTTGGGTCCTTGACTTTAGTGCATCTGATCATATCTCTGGTAATAAACGTCTTTTCTCCAAACTTACTAACTCTGGCTATTTACCTATAATTACTTTAGCAAATGGTTCCCGAACACAACCCCAACGTATTGGAATTATCCATCTTCTCCTTTCTTTGTCTAATGATTTAGTTTTTTACGTCCTTGGATGTCCTTTTAATTTACTATCCATTATTTGTTTGACCAGTTCTTTAAATTGTCGCATTAGTTTCACTAAAGACTCTGTCATTTTGTAGGACTGATGTTCAGAACGAATGATTGGCGCCGGATGTGAGTCTAATGGTCTTTACCAGCTCTCTGCCATCTCTCGTGTGTGCTCTGTCAGGGATTACACTCTCACCATCCATGCTCAATTGGGTCATCCTAGCCTTGCTATAACAAATGGTGTCAAGCTTTTCCAAGTTATTTAGTTTACCTTGTGAGTCGTGTCAACTTGGAAAACACACCCGTAGTTCGTTTCATGATAAAGTCTGTTGTCTAGTTGCGTCTCTTTTTGCTTTTGTGCATTATGATATTTAGGATCCTAGTCATGTTGAGTCTACTTTTGGGTCCAAATACTTTGTTACTTTCATTGATGATTATTCTTGATGTACTTAGTTATTTTTAAAGAAAAACATATTTGAGTAATTTTCTATTTTTCAGACTTTTTATTATGAAATAAAAACTCAATTTGGTGTTCCAATTCATCTTTTGCGTAGTGACAATGCCCGTAAATTTTTATCTCAGAATTTTCAAACTTTTATGGCATCAAATGACATTCTTTACTAAACATCTTGTGTTATACCCCTCAACAAAATGAGGTTGTTGACTACAAAAATAGATATCTAATTGAAACAACTCGGACCCTTTTGCATCATGGTCTTCCTTTCCAATTTTAGAGAGATGTGGTTCTCACTGCCTGCTATTTAATTAATCGCACGCCCTCTTCTGTGCTTGATAACCAGGTACCCTATTCTATTTTGTTCCCTCACCAACCCCTCCATTCTCTTCTGCCTCGTGTCTTCAGATCAACATGTTTTGTCCATAATCTTAGTTCAAGTCTTGACAATCTGTTTGCCCACTCCATCAAATGTGTTTTTCTCGGTTACCATCCGTCTCAAAAGGGTTATTGTTGTTTTTCACCTACTCGAAAGTGTTATCTAGCCTCTGTTGATGTCACTTTCTTCGAGTTTATTCCTTTTTTGAGTCTCATGACCTGCCATTTACACCCATTACTGAGGTCATCCCTATTTCTCGTCTTCTTGTCCCAGTTAACCCTACTCCACCGCCACCTTCCCCTGTTGGTGCCTAAGCCCTACTACTAGCCCATTTCAAGTCTATCATTGACGGTCACAGCCACTACCATTGCCGCCACCATTGCCGCCACCACGACCAGAGGTTGTAGAGGTTACTGAGGCCCTTATGGACTCTCCTTCAGCACCAACTCCTTTACTAGCTCCGGCACTGCCTCCCACGCTAGACCTTCCTATTGCTTTTCGAAAAGGTATACGATCCACTTGTAACCGATCTCCTCACTATGTTACTCTAAGTTACCATTGCCTCTCTTCCTCGCATTATGCTTGTCTTTCCACCTTGTCTTTTGTGTCTATTCCTAAATCTCTAGGTAAAGCTTTGTCCCATTCTGGGTGGCGACAAGTAATAATTGATGAAATGTGTGCACTTCGGAGCAGTGGTACTTAGGAACTTGTTCATCTTCTTCTTGGGAAGTCTGTTGTAGGTTGCTGGTGGATTTATACGGTCAAGGTTGACACTGATGACACTCTTAATTGCCTAAAGGCTTGTCTGGTGGCAAAAGGGTATACTTAAATCTTTGGTTTGGATTATGGGGATACTTTCTCACCAGTGGCGAAGATGGCTTCTATTCGACTTTTTCTGTCTATGGACGCTATTCACCATTGACCCTTTTATCAGCTAGACATCAAGAATGTTTTTCTCTATGGTGATTTGGAAGAAGAAGTCTACATGGAGAAACCCTCAGGGTTTGTTGCTCAGGGAAAGTCTTTTAGCCTCATTTTTCGTCTACACAAGTCTTTATATGGTCTCAACCAATCTTCTCTGGCTTGGTTTGGTTGATTCAGTACTGTTGTTCAACAGTTTGGTATGACTCGTAGAGAGGCTGACCACTCTGTCTTCTATCGCCATACAATCCGAGGTTGCAACTATTTGATTGTGTATGTAGACAACAATGTTATTATATGCAGTGATCACTAAGGTATAACTCAAATAAAACAATACCTTTGTCATCCCTTTTAGACCAAAGATCTTAGTAAACTTCCTTATTTCTTAGGAATTGAAGTAGCACAATCCAAGGATGGCATAGTTATCTCACAAAGGAAGTATACTATGGACATTCTTGAGGAAACAGGACTATTAAATGCAAAGCTAATTGACACCCCTATAGATCCCAATGTTAGACGTTTATCGGATCAGGGGGAGCCACTTTCAGACCTAGGAAGATATAGACAATTGATTGGAAAACTTAACTATCTTACTGTTACCCATCTAGATTTCTCCTTTGCAGTAAGTGTAGTAAGCCAATTTCTAAACTCACCTTGTGAAGGACAGCAGGATGCAGTGATTCGTATTCTCAGATAAGTTATGGGAGCTCCAGGAAAAGGCCTTGTCTATGAAGACAAAGGACACACTTAGATTGTTGGATACTCATATGTTGATTGGGCAGGTTCTCCTACTGATAGGAGATCCACTTCTGGTTATTGTGTATCCATTGGGGATAATCTGGTATCCTGGAAGAGTAATAAACAAAATATGGTTGCAAGATCAAGTCCAAAGCAGAATATCGAACAATGGTCTCAGCTACTTGCAAGCTCATTTGATTAAAACAGCTTCTTAAAGAGCTTTGGTTTGGAAACATTGTGCAAATGACTCTTATTTGTGATAACCAAGCTTCATTGCATATCACTTCCAATTCAGTATTTCATGAGAGGACTAAACACATTGAGATAGACTGCCATTTTAATATAGAAAAGATTCTGTCTGAAGACATCACCACTAGCTTTGTCAATTCAAATGATCAACCGATAGATGTTTTCACTAAGTATTTGAGAGATCCTCGAGTAAACTATATTTGTAACAAGCTTGGTGCATATGACTTATATGCTTCAGCTTAAGGGGGAGTGTTGAAAACGTGTAAATATATATTGTATTTATGTAGATTCTTTATATAGGCCAACCAAATCATAACCATAATTTTTGTATTTATTTGTATTTATTACCTCAGTTCTATATAATCATCTCTCTGTCGTGTAGTTGGAACACGCAGTTTTACAATCTCTATGCTTCTCTTTTCTCTCTTTTACCAGATATATTGAATTTTATATGGTTTTTTTTTACAAGATTTCACATGGTTTATCTAAAAAACAATTAAAAAAATATTGAATAATTTATTACTTGGTATATAATGATCATTTAAAAGAGAATAAAAAACTAACCTAATTAATTAACATATTAATCGTACCATTAAAAAACTAACATATTAATGAGTTGAGTAAAATACACGTAATCTACTTAAATTTTTCCACCTATCCTTCCTTTCCTCCTTAAGTGCGTGGACTCTCCTTACTCAAAATTTGTAGCATGCTATTAGAGTAGCAGTTAATATATACTATAGGAAGAGTTCTATCATTAATTTTAAGTTGGTATATCTAAAATTTATATGGATGTACCTAAAATTTATAGTGGAGATCTTCTTAGAACATGGATTAATTGTTGCTCTAAGAATATGCTATAATTTGCCCCTTAGTGATCCTTAGCTTACCAAGTACCAAACTTTTCTTGAATACCAAGTGAGCACGTGGTTGGTTCAATCCTCAATGAATAAGAAAAGAGTTCATTTAAAAGTAAGTTTATTTTTAAAGTGAAGAATAATATATGCACCTTTAAATTATTTATTAAATTAAGATTATGATCAATTTTAAATTAAAGAAATTAAAGATATATCCACATTTATATTTGCTTAAATATAAGAGTTTCTTCCTCTAGATGAATATCTATGTACACATAACCTTCATTTTCCCTTTCTCATTGACTGCTAGGACGCCTTCTGGTTTAGGCATGGCAAAATCTTCTAGCATTTGGAGATATCCACAGGGACTGCCCTATTTGGGGACTCAAATTTAGAGAATTTTCCCTTACGGGGACAGGGATGGGGACGGAGATAAAAATCTCCCCGAGGTAAATGTAGGGACGGGGATCGTATCCCCTGGCCCGTGGGATCCCCGACCCTGAGAAATGATTAAATTATCATTATTGATTATATCATATATATGTATTACTACTATGTACCTTTTAATAATTTTCCTCTATATTATTTTTATATTATTTAAAATTAAAAAAAGTAAAAGCATACCACTTCACAATAACTTGTTGTTTTAATTTGTTGATATTGTTGACTTAAATTAAAATTATTTACAACTTTATATTTTTTTATTTTTTCTGAATCTTTAAAATAATCATGGGGTCCCCGTGAGTCCCTACCTCTCTATGAGGAATGGAGATAGGGAGAATTTTACCCCCGAGGCAGGATTGGGGATGAGAGAAAATTGGGCAGGTGGGGATAGGAAGCGGGGAGTACTCCCCACCTCCACCCCACGTGGGTGCCATCCCTATTCCAGTTGACTAAAAGTTAGAGAATTTAGCAATAAAATCTTAGAAAATTTAAGTATGTGGTTGTGAGTTCGATCTCGGGATTCGTATATATAGAAATAATATTGTTGGAAGGGGTCCTCGCTTAAGCATCTAATCGCACCCCAAGAGATTAGTCTCTCACCTATTAGGTGGTAGATATTCTGACAAACCAAAAAAAAATTAGTTATGTGGAGTGAAGGATTTCTTCAACTGAAACTGGACTCAAAACAAAAAAGTCCAATTTGATTGAAAGGTTTTGGAAGCAATAGTATGCCCATGTTGGAGTCTTACCATGGTGGAGTCTTACATTTAACCACATTCAAATGCATATAATGCCAAAGTCCAAGCTTGCAAAAGATTAACCTAATTGGAATCCTATTCTCCACAAGCACATTGATTAATTATGTTGGAATATACACTAATAGCATATAACTATTGTTCTGCTATTTTTCCCCTATTTATGCCAATAGCATACCTAGTGCCATAACCTCTAAAGTCTCTTCTGTTGATCCCAGTATCATAATCATTTGTTACAATTTCCAGTTCTAACAAAAGTTCAAATTTTTAAATAATTTTGTTTAGGTATACAAGAAGTATATCCTGTAGTGCTAGCAAATGCAATCTATGGTGATATTAAAAATTTTAACATATATTTACTTATTTCCTATTTAGATTCAAAATTAAAAATATTTCCTTCTTCGTGGATTCGAAACTTTATATTGATTAAGTGAAGAATAAATCAGTGATTTAAAGACACGATACTACTAAAACTTTGATAACCCCTGCAATAAAACCCACACAATTTAACATTTTTTTGTAGTGAGTTGATAACTATTTGTCATGACCCAATCTTGGGTTGTGACCTGCACACATACAGGCTAGTGATGCTCAGTACTCAACTAATCTGGTAAGCTTAACAATACAATATCAATTAAAGAAAACAATTTGAAGCTTAAATCAGGGCTGGCAAGAATCTGACAGAGTTTCCTCTAAAAACTGAACAACCACACATTTCATTTAGACCTGATCAACAATACATATCTATATCCAACACAAACATAAGCATCTAGCATCAGTCATAGGTACAAACTGAGCCAGCTATACAGAAAGGACATATCAAGACTTTATGGTCGTATATATATATATATATCAAAAGAAAGAAATAAACTCTATATCTTATAGCTGCAAAATACTGGAGTCGACGTGTAACACTTGCCACCAATGACAATGAAGGCCTACTAAAAGACAAGCACTCCTAGGCAGAATAGCAAATCCCATAAACTCAGTACTTAACAGCTTGTGAATTTGAAGGGAGAAAGGAATGGGGTGAGTGTCATAGACTCAGTGAGAACATAATAAACATAGTGAATAGGAAGGGGAAACAAGTAATAGCATGAATATTTAAGCTTTCCAAAACAACTCAAAACACAATAATCAAATAAATGAAGTTTATAAAGAAAATCACTTGTCACGTGCTTCCCTTTCCAGAAGTAAATTTATAATCGTAAAGGAATTCAACTATACTTAACAAATCTCATCTCATATGCTAAACAAAATATGTACATCTATTATATGCATATTAGCTATTACATCTCTTCACCACGGTAGGCAGAACACATGTCGTCATCTCTCTTCACAACGGCAAGCAGAACAGACACCATTATCTCTTTTCGCCACAACAAGCAGAACACACGCTGTTATCTCTCTTCGCCACGGTATGCGGAACACACACCATTATCTTTCTTCGCCACGGTAGGTGAGACACACACCATTATCTCTCTTCGCCATGGCAGGCGAAACACACATCATTAACTCTCTTCGCCACCATAGGTAGAACACACATTGTTATCTCTCTTTGCAATGATAGGTAGAAGATTTTAACACACAACTCTTATAGCTTATCTCTTCTTTTACCATGGAAAGCGGTACACACACCATTATCTCTCTTTTGATTTTGGACGGCATAATGCCAAAATATATGTCGTTATCTCTCTTCGCCACGATGACCTAATTTAAGGGGACACACGTTAATCGTTATCTCTTCGCTATCTCTAAAATTTATCTTTAACGGTGAACGGAGTTTTAACACACAACTCTTATAGCTTAATTCTCAAAACAAAAGTTCAAAATCATCATAGGTTACCTTTCAGGACTAACAACTTAATAGGTCACAAGGTCAATAAAATATAACTCCAAAAGTATAATAATCATAAAATAAATTCATAAGCTAGCTTAAAGATTTTGTTTCCCCAAAATATGAAGCTTGAGGTTATAACTAAAGCTATTATAAACACGTAACAAGAGGTTTAAATTTCAAAATATGTCACAGTGTAAATTATCTACTCACTAATAAGAAGAACCAACTCAATCGGTCCCCACGACGCTCAGAGGACCAAGTTGTGTAGTGCCCACTGAATCTGGCCATAGACAAATATTTTGACAAGTCAAGATAAATGAAATAATGACTTACATTAAGAAACAACCTCAAAGGAGAGCATTTTCCTTAAAACTTAGAGTTACTCACTAGAAATTAGGAATTTAAAACACATGCACCATGAATAAATAAAATAACTACACTATAATTACAATTTGTAATTAGTAAGGCTTTAGAAATTTTATTTAGAGTTGAACTAACAAAGGGGTAAAGAGATTAACTAAAATCTCTAATTATAGGATTTATGGTTTTCAAGAAACTCATGAGAAACAACCAAGGTTTGGCTTTCCCATTACCACTTACTAAAACTAACCTTCCACACTCTTAGATTTCTACTTCAAAGCCCCAAAATAAACTCACCCACCATTTTTGAGATAGCAAAGCTTGAGGGAATATGAGATTTGGCACAAAGCAAACAAGAATAAAAGAGTAGAAACTTACCTCAAGCTCTTAGTGCAAGTGCGTACAAGGATTTAGTTCCAAAATGAAGAAAAAGTGGAAACTTGGTTATGACTCCAAATGGTGCAAAGCATAGAGGAAGAAGAAGAAGAGACGAGAAACATCTCTATTTCTCGTTCTTCCTTTTGTTTAAAACATTTGATTTCTTTACATATAGGATAAATACCCAAACTACAAAAAAAATTTATTCCCAACCTTATCCCTCCTCTAAAACTAGTGTCATCACACTATTCTTATTGACCTTTGTGATAGTTAAAATCTCAAATTGAATATTTTTAATTAATATTGAGGTTTTACTCTTCTCACTTTCCTTCAATAAAGCCATGAAAAATAAATTTCAAATATTAAATTTATTATTTTATTTTTGATGCAAATTAATTCAATTTCCTTACCTTTCCCTTCCTAAACATTGGGCTTAAATTCCTCCTTCTTTCTCTTTTTATTTTTAACTACTCTATTGAACTTTGATTTGACTAACTCAAAAATAATAGTATAATGTCCAAAAATCACCTAAACACATTTGAGTATTAACAACCCTCAAAGCAATTTTGGTTGTACAATACCTGCATTAGCTACTAAAAAATATAGTATCATCACATTCCTATACAATATTTATGTACAGTAGCTACTAGAAAATGCAATTGACAGAGGAAAACCAAGCCAAAATATAAGTAGATAAGTATCATCATATTCCCATCATCACCCTTCCAACAACCCCCTTTTCCATTATGGGTTCATGCGTTATGAACATAAAAAAAAAATGAAGTGGGCTTGGGCAATCTTGAGCAAACAACAATTTAAAAGTCACTATCTGAGTTTGGCCTATTATTTATTATAGGTTTTTTTTTTGGACTTAGTTTAAAAGCTTATTTAAAGGTCTACATTATATAAAAGTCTTCAAATAGGAAAAGAAACTTAAATTTTCTAGTTTTCAAATAGGTATAACTCTTAAAAAAATTATTATATTTTGTATAAAATAAATATGTTATATTAATTTATAATTAATAAATTATGTTAGTTTTATAAATTCTTAATTATATATTAAATAATAGATAAATAGGCTAACCTAGTAAGTCAAAAATAAATTTCTTGTCGTGGCCTTAATCTACTTTGTTAAATAAGTCTTTTTAAAAATCTAAGATTGACTTATTTATTAAAAAGTCCATGCTAAAGTAGGTTAAAAATTAAGATAAGTCGTACCCCTAATTGGCTGTTTGACCCATTCCCACAGTCCCACCCCTATTATTGAGGATCATCCCCTTACCTCTAGTAAACATCACAACAACCATTGGCAACATTTTTAACAATTTTTTAGAAAGTTTAAACTTATGACTCTAAGTAAACTATTGTTTCGTGTGATTTTTGTCAATGAACAAATTCAATTCTAGATCTCAATTTGGGAAAGGAAATCTCTTCCTCTAGGGATTCTTTAATACTTACTGGTTAAAATAAGAATGTCAAGATAAATTTTGAGTAGGGCACAAAGATATAAAAATCGAAATTAAAGAGTAACAGTAGTATGGTAGTAAAGAACTTTGAATAAAAGTAAACAAGAGCAGTAAAGATGCAGTGAGGATAAACTTGCTCGAAAGTTAAAAATTGCAGTAAGGTAAAGAAAGCAGTTTAAAAGAAAGCAATTAAACAACATAAAACGTAAAGAATAGAGAAATAATATACTGTAAAGTAAACTTGATAGAAAAGATAAAGTGTTGAATGATAAATGAAAGCAATTTAAAGGAAAGCAATGTAAAAGCAGAGGAAATAAACGTGCAAGAAAATAAAGTTAACAGAAAGATAAACTTGAAGAAGAATAAAGAAAGTAAGTAAAGGAAAACAATTAAAAGAAATCAAATGATCTCGTGAAGATCACTCGATCAGGGGTAGAAAAGAAGTTGTAAGAAAGTAAATAACTAGAAATGGAAATGAATATGAACTAAACTTGCATTAGGATCGCAAAGTGTACAAAAAATGTAACAGTCTCTTTTTAGCATGTTAGACTAGTTTATGGTTACAAAGGTAGCATAACACTTATTTTTCATGTTTGTCTATTTTTGTGACAAACTGAATTAGTTTAAGTATTTTGTTGCAACTTAGAGTGTGAAAAGTAGCTTAAAATGTCTCAGATATTAGCATAAATGACTAAATAAAGGGAAATAAATATAGAGAATTTGTTTCTAAGTCACAAATAAATGTAAGAGGATGTAGTTAAAATTTGAGAATAATCAGAGTTAGCTTAGTATTTTTAGGCATACATGTTGTGTATTTAATACCCATAGACTAGTAGCAGATATGAAAAATTATGATAATAGTAAACCAACATTTTTAATGAATCGCAATATTTATTTTAAAGTTGTTAGAAGCTGAAAAACTTGATTTGGCTAAATCTAAGTGTTCTTAGCAGATCAGGAAATATTAGTAAAATACTTAAGTGGAACAAGTCATTTACGACAGCCCTTAAAATGACTTTGGTTCCCTAATATTTCATTCACTTTTCTCTCCCAAAAATAGGCAAGGCAGCAAGTGCAAAGAATCAAGGAAGAAAGGAAGAGAAAGCTAAGGGGGAAGAGGAGGACAGAAGCAAGAAATCCAAGGGCAAGGCGAAACTTGATCATCCACCATCATCAAAGTTTTGAGATAGGGGTTCTTAACCTTTATTTTCCATCTCTTTTCTTCACCTATTTCATAGTTGGATGTGAGGTCATTAGATGGAGAAAATGGGTTTTAAAGAGCAAAAATTTGTCTTTTTGGTTAGTTCTTGCTTTCATTGAGTAGTTTGAATTAGTTTCTGCTTATTGGATGCAAAAAGATAGAAATTGTCTTTGGACAAAGTGAGATAGTTCCCCAAGTTAGACATAGAAGATTAGGTTAGTGAGATATAGAAGATTAGGTTAGTGAGATTATGATTTTTAACATTAATCCATACATAAGAGAGTTAATAATTAAATTGAGTGTTACAACATGATTAGAGGTTGTTGGTGATGTTAGAAATCACTTAGGAACCATTTTTGAATGGTTGAATTTCAGTTATGTTCCAATGGGCATTAAGCACCCAGGCGCGGGCAGCCCAGAGACTTAATGCGCACAGCAGGGCATTCAGTGCTTAGGCATTGAATGTTGAGCGCTCAAGCGCCTAGCGCTAGAATAGAACAGAGCATTGGTCTGCCAATCCAATGCTTAGGCGCTGGAGAATGAGTGCTTAGGTGTTGGTTCCAGAGATGAAAAACTTCATTTCTTGGACACTTTGAGTTTCCAAAATTGAGGGGATCATTAGTATATGCTATCTTAAGTATGTTAAGACACTTTTTGGGAAATTTCCCAAAGGAAATAGCCACCTAGTATATAAAAACAAGTTATAGTTTTAAGCTTTTCTAGAGTTAAGAATTAATTGAAATAAAATGTTAGTTAAGAGTTTATTCCTACACCAGGTTTACGTGGAGCCATAGTACAATTATCCTTATTAAAGAAGTGAGTTAAACTCTTTAATTAGGAGATAATTGTGAGAAGGAAGTGTTAATACAACACTTTACCTAAGACAAAGTAGTGAGCTAAACTATTTGTCAAGTAACATGAAGAATATGATCAACCTTATATAAGTGTAGTAGAATGAGTCAAACTTACTAACACGAACCTTGGGATAAGTTAAGTCATAAGTTAGGCATTAAAGCGAGTTAAGCAATTTGTCAAGTTTAGTTGATGTTATACAGTTGTATGAGCAATTGTGTAATATGGAAATACATTAGATTTCTATACATTATACAGTTGTATGGGTAATGGTATAATGTGGTTATCAATTATATTTATTAGAATTTATATTAATGAGTGTTATGAAATACATGTACATTACGGGGAATTTTATGTTCTAGCCCCTTTTCCGTGTTTCCATGGTAAAAGCAGGTCAAGACCTTTATCGTGGGTTAAAGAAATCGAAGAAAAAGTAACAAGAATTAGATAGTTTTAGTTTTTGTTGTATTGACAACTCTTGTATATTTCTACTTTGAGTTGTAGTTTTGTTGCATATATAACACTTTGCCCTTAGAGGCTTTTGATGTATATATGTATGACCTACTTTTATCATGGCTCTCCATATTCACTCGTTTAGTTATACGGGATTAGAATCTTAGTAAGAATAAAAGTAACATGTTTAATGCTTTATATCTTTATATAATTAAGGTATATTGAGATAGTTGTATTAGGGTGTTACAGAAAAGAAGTAAGATAGAAACATACTTGACTAACTTCTATTTGCTCGTAAGCATCAAAGTGACTGAGAGCGTGTTTAGAAGTGTGTGCAAGTAAATGACTTACAACCCCTAAATGTTTCTATCCTTTTGGTATTTATAGAAATCCTAAGTAACTATCATTTTTACAAGATTCTAACAAGTGTCTAAAACAAAAGAAACTATCTAATCATTGTCAACAATTCTCGTGAAATAATTGTTCAATCTTTGTCAGCAATCCTCATGCGACAAGTAACTACCTAATCTTTGTCAGCAATCCTTATATGGTCTAAATCTTACACTCGTAATTGTTGTTAACTTCTATTTTTTTTAAAATTCAAATTCTATCTTTTATGAATTTAAATTTGAATCTTTAAACAACTATTGTCTTATGGTCGAGATCTTCACTTATGTCTTCATAAAATCTCAAGTGTAGTTACTAACATTTTTGGATCTTAATTTTCGATACCAAATCGAAATTACCATTTTGGTAACTTTAAATTTCACAACAATTTCAACTGTAATAGAATTAGATTGTGTAAGTTTGTGACTTAATAAATATTACTCATACTAAGCTTTCAAATACACATCAAAATTGTTTGAATTGAGAAGTATTTTTTTTATACCAACAACTACTCAAACCTGTCATCATTTACCCACTCTTAATTACTTAAACATCCCATGTTCTTAAAAATTATCATACTTATTGCCCATATCAATGCAAATAAAGGGTTGCTCACTTACTTTGCCTAGTTAATTCGATTCATCCAATATTTATCATCTAGGTGTCCGATCTTGCCTCTTTCATGCTAACGACGTAATGAATATTGTAAAATTGCAGTGTATAGTTTATGTTTGTGCAGTTGCACAACCGCAATTAACTTTTTTCCAGTTGAGCTACTGTCAGTTTCATGATATAAGATCCTGAGACCCTTTGATCTTTGCTCATTGCAGACGGTAATTCCTATGCCCCAAGCCTCCAACTAGTGGATTATTGTTTTCTCGCCTTAGCATTTCCATATAGTTTTAATAAAAAAAGGGAGTCATGCAATTGATAAAAAGTCTTGAGTTTTCTTCACATTCTTTGGGAGTGAAATTAATGTCCCTCGCGATATGAGAGTGTCCTTGCCCACAGGTACATTCCCGCGGTTTCAAACTCCTTGACATTCGAGAGGCCCCTTGAACTTATATTTTTAATTTTCTCTCGTTGGCTAGTAGGGCAGGGCTATAAGATTCAATATCATCAGAGTGTAAATTTTGTAATACTTTGCTTGTATTCATAGGAGTTTAAGTTATAATATTGGATTTGGAGATGGGCAAATTAAGTGAAGTAAGCTGCTTAAAAAAAGGTATTAGACATATAGTTTGTTCATAGAACGTTAATAATTTATTTGGCAAATAACCCTGTTTGTTGAAAGAACTGCGAACAGTAAATCACAAACACCGTCTGGAAATTGCAACAAGCCAACAACAATACCCAAGAAACAATTTGGTACAAAGAACCAGGTCCATTGTAGTTTGTAAACTCGAGGTGGTTTTATATGAATCCAATGGAAACAAATAAATATTACAACTAACAGTTTCACCAGAGCAAAGAGAAAAGCGATATACATTCATATAGTGAAAAATGACAAAGAAAGAAGGTATCTTGTGGCCATAATTTTCTATCCCACTAACAGGCAAGGCGTGGATACTCCTCCAGCAATCTATTCCAGAAGTAAAGAACACCTGGCGACCTCAGATAATCCAGATTCCACCACACAATTGACTTCATCACAATCAGCTTTCATTCCATTATCGTATTTGCATGCTACACCTTCCCATCACTGATTCAATGGGGGAATGAGTTTAAGAGTAAAACTTGTAAGTCTTAGCCTCAAGTATGATAGACCTCAATCCTCCAATAGGTGATAAAATCATTAACAACAGACCAAGCACAATGCAGATCTGTAATCAATGGAGAAGGATTAAAAGCTGGCTTAAAATGAAACCAGTTAAAGGAGAATAATTGAAACAAAAAAAAAAAAAAGAATCAAGCATACCCAGTTAGTCCACCAAGACAAGCTGTATCTCTTTGGTTTGTAGATTGCAAGCCACATGATGCAGGGGAGCTGAAAATTTAAATAAGAAAATGAATAATTATGCCAAAACATTTACCCTAAGGACAATATTCTTGGCTTACGAAGTATGTTGTTGGAGCAAAAGCAAATCCTCCAAAAAATCCAAGGAGACCATCGAAAAATGGGAAGGTAATAGCAACAAACATTGTGAATGCTGAAAACAAAGAGAATGATATATCAATGCACAGACCAAATGAAATCCATTCGAAGTGAATATAACAGCTTGTCAAAAAACAGATAGATTGCTTACCCACATACACATTACGTACAACAAAACGAAGTATTCTGCTAGGTTGGAAATTCAATTTCTTCACCATCACAGTTTCAATCATGTCAAACACTGGGATTGCAAAAATCTACTTCAACAAAAATAAAATGGCAATTTGGTTAGATTTAGTGACTTTAAATTGAACCAAAAAAGAAGGGTGATTTTAAAATGAAAAGATTTTGCACAAGTATAAAGAATCAGAGAAATTGAAGTTCACCTGATAGCTTCCAATAACATGGACGACAACAAACATGTTAGCCATTGCAATAAGCCATTTTGGTTTGTCCAAGGAGATGAGGATGTTGTCTTTAACCTCATTGCCAAACATCCAGTAACCGACAAGAGCAACTGGGAAGTAACACAAAGCCACAATTATGTAGCCAACAATCGTTCCTTTCCACATAGGACCCTTGGATGGCTTCTCTGGTGTAGATGGAATTGTTGCTTGGATTTCCAGCACCACATTGTGTCCAGCATAAGCAAACGCCACATCGCCAAGGGCACTAAAGAAGCCAAAGACTGTTCCTGCTGAAGTCTTAGCTTTATAACCATATTGTACATTTTCTTGAACACCCTTATGAGCAGAAGCTGCCCAGGCAATTGTAGAGTAGCTGTAGGACAACGCAAACATCAAAGTCTAAGTTAACATGTAGAAGTTATGTTTCCTTGTGTATTCTCATTCAACCAGCAGACTCTAAGCAGGTTGACAGTTGACAAAGATAACAAAAGAAGGATATAGATTAAAAATACGGCTTGTACCTAAAGGACATGACTGTTGCTGCCAAAGACACACCAGAAATAGAGTTGTAGTTGGGGAGATGGGACAGTACGAAGTGAACAGAGGCAAAAATCATAATGAAAAAGGTCAATTTGATCTTTTTGCAGCTTGAACACACGGTATCATGGAACTTCTGCAATGATTTTCCCCCAGTGACCATATATACAATGTTCACCCCAATTTCAACCACAAGTTGTTGAGGCACCACAATATAAAGACCCAACTTTTCACCAAAGGCATACTGACCAAGTTCATGGTATCTGTCAAAACGTTTTCCCGGAACCATTTCATGCATCTCAACCATTTGCCATAGCGTATACAAGGTTATGATCCATGAAAGGACTAGTACAGTCACACCAGGACCCCTGAAGAAGACATTGTGATTCTCAAATCAACACACACTTGGTATACAAAAATGTTGCTTACCTAGCTACCTTTATAGGTATGTTGGAGCTTTGTTACTAAAGAAATATGGAAAATGATGTTCTTACTTAGATTATGAATCTTATACAAGGTTATTTTTTATGTTACGTGAGATAAAGTGACGAGAAAAAAAATAATTTAATCAATAGTATGAAGAATAGTATAAAATGTAATATAAAAAAATAATATAAAATAATTTTAATTAAAAAAATATTTTTACTACTCAATCTGTACCTCTAATATTACTATTTACAAATATAACTTATAAAAATTCATAATTTATGCAGTAATTTACTAATTTGTGTCATGCATGATATTGTTTATGTAATTTAAACATGTTTTAGAGATCTTTAACATTCTTCTACAAAAAAAAACTCATTAACATTTTTTTTAAAGCTAAAATGCAACATGGGTTTGTAAAAATACCATCCAAGCTTTGACATGGCATAAGGAAGACTAAGAACACCAGCTCCAACCATGGCAGTGACATTGTGGAAAGCTGAGTACCACCATTTTGCATTCCTTGATGAAGTAATTGGAAGCCAGTCATCAATTGCCTTCTGCCTCCCTGATTTTTCTTTGATCTATTTGATCAATAACAACAACAAAAAAATTGATTAAACAAAAAAATAAATTATTAACAATAAAAATAAATAAATTTTCAAAGATTGAAAAGGCTTATTTTGTAATCTTCTTAACAATGAGGGGTCTCTTTTGATTTGATGGGGCACCCAAGATAATTTTAATTAGAGATTGAACGGGGGTGTTTTCGCGTTAAAGGCGTGTCCAATAAGTTGTGGAAAAAGTACAGGTCCCAAACTTCTTGGAATTGGAGTATATAGGATGAGATCGTTGTGGCCTTGTAAAGTGCTTGTCTTTGTCTTACTTTGACTATCGCCATTGATTTACTTAATAACAAAATTTAGCTCCAATAATTTTTTATTAATTTTTTTAATTCTTTTAATAATTTTTTATTAGTCTATTAATTCAATTAAGTAAAATTAGAAGTAATAAATAAAAATAATTAAAATAATTAAAAAAATTAGAGTCAAATTTTATTGTATACTTAATTATAAAATACTGCTTAATTACATATTGATATATAGTTAGATTTTTTTAATAACAACTACATGAGAAATTCAACTATTTTACGTGACGTGTCACACCTGTAAAAAAGTTGAGATAAATTTTTAAGTAAACTTGTAAAACAATGCTTTCACACTGTATAATTAAAAGTGAGTCATATGAATTATATTATTATTTTAAATTATTTATATAGTAATAATATTAGGATTGAGAAAACTAAAATAATATGAGAAAGATAATAGTGCATTACGTAGCTGACGTTCAATCAAAATTAAACTGTTCTTTTATCCTCGATAACAATATTGTATATTATTTTTTAAAACAAAAAGATTTGATAAAATTAGTAAAAGCAAACTCATGATAAATATTTGTCATGAACAAAAAATAGTCATAATTTTTATACAAATATTTTAATGAAAAAATCTTCCTTGTAATTACCGTAAAGATTTTATATTTGTCTGATGAGATTGATAATATCAATCAACTTTGATAGAAAGAGACACATTCAAGGTGTAATAAATATCATAGAAATAATTTATGTGACCATTTTGTTAGTTGTTACATAAGTTATGAAAAAGATGATTTTATATTTTTTTTTAGAAATATAGATATTATATATATATTTTTTTAAAGTATGTGATTGAGAGTGAAAAAATAATAAAAAAATATATATGATAAATTGTATTAGATGAGATATGAAAAGAGATGTACATATTATTTGTGATAAAAATATTAAAATTAATAAGTTATATCTATTATAAATTATTTTTGCTAATTTAATGTGTTGGGAAAGTTTTAAGAATATAATAATGATAATAGTTTTAGGGCATGGATATGAATATATTATTAGATTGATGAATGAAGATTCACCGATCATAGAATAAAAAATAAAAATACCCCAAGTGTTGCCGACTATATTGCCAAGTGAACAATTTTTCTTGCGTTGCATAAACAAATACGTCGATCGTCAAAAAAATTAAAACAAATATGTAGGGCCCACATTTCCATTACCAGAACTGAGAAGCGAGAACATATATGTATCCTCATCCAACTAGGTAAAGCAAAAGAGAAATATTTGTGTAAATACTTCAAGTTGCCAATTATTCTATTCAATTATAATGTTAGTTAATTTAATAGGTGCAGAGATTTTTGTTTTCAAAATATGTACTTCAAATAATTACATAATACATCTTATCAAAGTCCTGAGAATTTTGACTAAGAAATACCCAACAAAAATTCCCAAAAAAATAAATAAAGTGAATAAGATGACACATTACAATGACATCTACCTATACTAGTTTAGATTCATTATTATATATAAGAAATGTTAAAATATTAGTCAACTACATATTCAGAAATATATATTAAATGCCTATAGTGTGTAGCTACACAATTTTTTTCACTGGTTTGAAACTAAGAAGCACCACCAATCCACCATTATGCTTACACCAATTTTATATAGTTAATGACGACTGAATTATTAGTTAATAATATTTGATTAATGATGACTTGATTACTAGTAATTGATTATTAATCTCTTAATCAAACTGTATATGTTATTAATCAATAATTAAATCATTGTTAACCGGTATAAAAAAATTTGGTCTGAAAAAATAAAAAACACAACTGAACCGAAAAATATTCTCAAAAGAAAAAATGAAGTGAATAATATGACACGCTACAATGATATCTCCGTATAAATTTGTGCATGCTACACTGATAAGACAACTCGTCTATCAATAGCGGTTGCTAATGCATATTTATGTATGAAACCATGTGGAACCAAAATAATCGACACGATCAATGGCCAAAAGTATTGTTACTTGTTAGGAACCATTTTTATTGGAATCAGAATGAAGTTTGGTCAACCATGGCGAAGAGACAGGAGGCAGACCGCATGCCATTGGTTCTCTTGGTCTTCTAGCTATAGTTTGCTTAGATCTACAAAAACATTTTGTAACATAAAGGGAAAGGGTCTGTGTTGTCGAGTTTCTATTTAACCCCTATCACACGTGTCTTAAATACTATATATAACTAAACTTGGAAAAAAGGGTTCAGACCATCCATGAAATCTCTCATGAAGTGTGGCAATTTCCCAGCCAAGAAAGAGGTAAGTAAACTGGAGAAAGGGACCACAACAAAGTAGAAGAGAAACGACGATGAGTAGGACTCTACAAAGTTTTTTTAAGATTGAATATCTTTTTATTTTATTTTTATGTTCAAGTGCATGTTTGTTTCAAATTTTTTTAACTTAGATTAGTTTTTTTTTTGGAAAAAAAAGCTGTTTCAACAGTGTTTAATCATGTTTGACAAAATCAACTTCAGCTTTTGTACGAAATTCAATATAAAATAAAAGTTTTTTGAAACTAATTTTTATAATGTTGAAGATTGAAACTTATGATTCTAGCTTATAGATTATTCTTTACATTTTGATATGTAAATACCATTTTATCCTTAATTAAATAACTTTTTTAATCATTCTATACCTATTTTAGTAATTTAATGCATAAAAGTGATTCTTTTTTATATCAACCAAATGAAATAGATTAATTTAAAATCACTTTTCAGCTAATATATTTAAACATAAAAATAAATTGATTATAATCGATTATAACAAAAAGCTTTTATATAATAATCGATTATAATCGATTATTGAAATAATCAAAGTTTTCACAGTTGAATCAAACACACCCCAAATTTTATCAGAAACTAAAACTTTTATAGTATGCTATAATTTATGAATGTATATCATGGTTTTAAATTGCGGTTGCGGTCGCAGTTGTAGAGACTACTAAAATCGTATTTTTGCGGACAATTGCGACAAAATATGGTCGATGCAGCCGCAATTGTGGTCGCGATGCAATTGCAGAGACTATTAAAATTGTAATATTGCAATTGTAATTATGGTTGTAGACTGCAATTTAAAACTATGATGTATATTATTAGGGTAGTTAGTTAATTAGTTAATAGAAGTTAGTTAGTAGTTTTAGTTAGAGACAACTGAGGCAGTTATCAAATAATTAGAAGTGAATACTATATATGTGAAGTTCATCACATAGAATCAATAAGAAGAATAATTTCTCTTCATTCTCAACATGCTACTAGAGATAGTTAGAAGTGAGTAGTATATATATGAAGTTCATCACGTAGAATCAATAAGAAGAATTATTTTTTTTCTCTGTTTCTATTCCTTCATTCTCAACAAAAACAGAGTATGAAAACCAGATGCAGATAAACAACTATAAAATTGCTAAACATAGTGAGAGAGAGAGAGAGAGAGAGAGAGAGAGAGAGAGAGAGAGAGAGAGAGAGAGAGAGAGTGTTGTTGGCATAAGAATTGTAATCTGTTGGTGCCTGAGTTCCCATAATAATGGCAAAAGCAGTGAAGATAGATGTTGCAATTGCAAGACAGAGGATTGGTATCAAAAATAGGGTGACTCTCTGAGCTTTGTAAAACGTGGAATGTGTCTGTATTTAAAGGGAGAACCGGAGAAGTTCCTACCTCGCTAGTAGAATTATTATCATCCGTACATAACATCTTAGTTTGGATAATTAGCACAAAAAAATTAGCTTTATGTTTAAATATAATTATAAAATTATTTTTTATACTTTCTTTTTTATTACATCTTTTTAAAAATTAATTTTTTAAAAAAATTACTTATTTCTACTTCTTATTAAAATAAAAAAATTATTTTTTTTATATAATATCTTTTTTTTAAAATCTTATTCAGACGATTGTATATATTTAAAAAATACAAACAAACGTATTCAAATATCAATCAATGTATAATAAGGGTGTAAGTGGGTGATTTGATTCGAATTTAAAAAAAAAAAAATCTGAATCAATCAAAATTAATTAGTTCAGTTTGGTTTGGGTTTCTTGTTTTTTGATAGCCAAATCTGAACCAAACCGAACCAAACATTTATGATTTGGTTTGGTTCGGATGATCGGGTTGTCTATTATTTTTTTTAATACAAAAATTAGCTAAATTATACATACAATATAGAAAAGTGCACATAATTACTAGACATACTAGAAGTGAATTTGAAGTGATGTTGATACGGTGGAGCGCAGGACAATTAGACACCGGTATGAAAGAAAGCATTATATTCAAATCAACAAATCTGTCAAGAAAACAATTCAAAAAAGAAATCAGAAAAGCCAATAATGAAAAACAGGGATATGGTGTGAAATTAAGCAACAAGTACACAAGCAACAGAGAGAAAGACAAAGATGAATAAAGAATTAGAATACTTTTTTGGGGACAAAGAAAAATGAAGCAGAAACATACTTGCGACAGTGTACCAATCTAATAATTTGCAAACGTGTAAGATCCAAAGACACCGAAGTCAATAGACTACAATTGTCAAGCTCCAAAACCTGCAGTAGCAGTGACATCCTTTACTCATCCTGGATGTCTGTATTCAGGAATTCAGATACATCATTAATATCAATATCTAGGACAAATTACACACCTCCAACATATAACTATGAGCTATTGCAGCCATTGAGGCGGAAGTGATTCCCTCACAACTATGAAACTTTAAAACTGTCAACATTGGCAGTCTAACAAACTTCAAAGAGAAAACAAGCAAGTTATTCAAACAAAATCACATTCAATATATATATATATATATATATATATATATATATATATATAAAAAGTGATTATAGATTCTGAAGCATACCTCCAAAGGTATGTTTGGGCAGTATGATGCATCAAGAACACTAAGGTTAGCACAACTTAGTGCTTTTTCACACAGAGTTTCATCACTAACACATGAACAATTAGACATGTCCAAAGACACTAGTTGAGGGCATGAAATTGTAGCCTCCTATAACCTTTAACAGAGCCATCAAAACCATACATAGACAGCAATCCCATATGCACAACAGAGCTCTTTAGCCTGAAACTCCACCAAAATTCAACTCAATTTCCACCATCAACCCAGTGAACCATTGAACCCAGAAGTTGCCTTAACTCCATACCTCAACATCGTTGTTTGTAAACGATTCGATCACCACCAGTTGCCCAAAGCAAATGAACAAGCCATCACAGAATCAGGTAATCAGTTGTTACCAAAGACACAACAAACTTAACCTACCATACCCAGAACCCCAAATCGAACTAGAAGCCTAAATTGTATCCACAAAAATCATATCCATCTAATAATTGAGAATTCAAGAAAGAAAATAGAAATTAAAAAAAAAGTCATCTTGAAGTTTTGTCATCAATGTTATGTCACAATTGCATTTCTCAAGTTGTATAACCAAGTATTCCCAAGAAAAGGTTTGACAGAGGTAATTAACAGTATTTTTTTTCATCACATTAGTCATACAGAAGGTTAAGGATTAACTATGGGAAGCTATAGCCTAGGGATGAAGAGATAATGCCATGTGCATTGTATACCACTTAAGACTGTATTAGAAATTGCTTATACCTATGGATTATTCGTGACACGTGATTCAATTTAATTCATAATTTTTAAATTATTGAAGCAGTCATCCAATTTAAATATGAAGGAGCAACTTATGGTAGTTATTAATAAATAGATAAAAAATAGTATAGAAGCAAATCTCATAAAGTTTCTATATTTAGATCCAAAGTCGAACCAGTTAAAAATTGAAAAGCATGGGTAGGCGTAGGCCTTATTATTTGCAGGAAATAGCAAATTGATGAGATCTTGAACTTTAGAAATCCAGCAGGTGAAGAAGTTATAAAAGGAAACACATAAACCTCCTTGTAAAAAAGGAAAAATGAGGAATTGATAGCAAAGTTGTAAAATTTGAGAAGAGATATGAGAACCCAGAGAGGTAAATAGAGATAGAGAATGAGGAAAAAGAATACCTTAGGGAATAGAAATGATGGGGTGGGAAGAGCAATCACAGAGGCGAGGGCCAGGGCCAGGGCCAGGGCGAGTGGGGAGGGGGAGCTGCGCGAGGGGAACGGCAGAGTTAGGGTTGGATTTGGGAAAAATGAAAAAGGAGTTAGAGATTTTGATTGATACGGTTTAATTCTGAAATTGTTTATAAAAAAAATTAGTTTGGTTCGATTCGGTTCACGGGTTCAAAACTTTAAACCCGTGAACCGAATCAATTGAGCTTCAATTGGTTCAGATTTTAAAACCATTAAGTTTACCTGAACTAAACTGAACCAAACTAATTAGTTCAGTTTGGTTTGTTCGAATTGGTTAGATTACCCGAACCAAATTACACCCCGAATGTATAGTATGAAAAGAGGATCATGAATTCTTGAAAAAGAGAAAATATTTATACAAATCAAATTAATAAATAATTTATACATTATTATTTTATATAAAATAATAAATATCTAATTTTTGTGATATATAATTATTTTATATTTAAAATAATAATGTGTCAATTAATTGTTGACTTAGTTTATATAATTTTGTAAAATACATTAAATAATAAATATATACAAGAATCTTTCCTTGAATATGATGTGTTATTGATTGACTTTTATGCGTGAAACTGCAAGTGGCTTTGGATTATTTGGCATAATAAAGTCTTTGCACTGAATTATGACTTGCTCTTAGTGTTTTTTTCTGTTATTCTAAAAAATAATAATGACGATCACATAAAATCAAATAAATGAAATAATGAATGATAAAATCACATATGTCCTGGTTGGTTGTATCCTTTTATGCATACTTGTCGTTATTTTAGATATATATTTTTCTTGCTATTTAAATTTTGTCTTCTCATATTTGCATAAAATAATTTTTAAATATGAGATAAGATTTTAATGATGAAATAATCTAGATTAATCATGATGGTGTGACATCTTGACTTTCTTGAACTAAGGAAAAATTTTATAGTTGTGTTAGGTGCACTGGCTGGGTAATTTTTTTTTTTTTTACTTTATAATAGGGCATGTTAGATCATGCATCTATATATATACAAATAGAAAAATAAATTAATAGATTCACACCAGATATCTCTACCATAGATAGATAATAAGAGTATCGATTCATATGGTCATGTTCTATTCAGTGGAATAAAGATAAAATAAAAAATTAATTTTTGAAGAGATGACTGAGTGGTTGATATAGCTCCAGTCTTGAACTATAAAATCTCCGAATAAAATCTTATTTCATATCTCAAAATTATTTCTTGTGACCATATCATTGTACATTTGTATTATCATTTAATTTGACTCAATCATGTTTGCACCCTTGCATCAATAAGTAATTTAAAACCAACCAATGACGAAAAAATTGAGAGAGGATTAGGATACTGATTAGATAAACTCTTCCCAATAATCTTGAAGCCTTTATATTGGATCTTGCTAAGAGCATTGGAGAGGTCTAAATTTCACATTAAAAATAATTTGAAAAATAAAAAATTTTCTTAGAAAAGGAATTCTTTAAATAAATTTGAACATTTTCATATAATCACAACATGATGATTGTGGCGGATCAAAAGTCTTTTTAATCATTCATTCTCAAAAATAAAATATTTCTTTACAAAATTTATTTCTATAAATAACTCATTTCATCAAAAACATTTTTTCAAAAAATAAAATGTTTTGAAAAGCCGTCTCTTTTGGAAAACTAACATTTCCAATTCACCACTTTTCATGCAATATGTTGTGGGTTTGAATTTTATTCTACAATTATGACTATTTGTAACACTCCAATTTTTGATTAATTACATTTTTACCCTTATTGTACTATTTTCTGATTTCTGTGTGTTATAAAATTAATTTGACTGTTTCGTAACTATATTTGATTGTTTAGTGTGATTTCTTTCCGAAGTCGAAAATAATAATTTTTTACGAATAGGAGAAAATCTTGTTTGATTATTTGGAATGCAGGCGATCTTACTAAACCCAATCCGAATAATACATATATTAATCTTTTAATTTTTAGGATTTTTCTGTATAATAAAAATAGTTATCATGCAGAAAAATATGTGGGACCCACGCTTGGCTTGTGGGACTCACATTTGCTTTGTGGGACCCATGTTTGGGTTTGTGGGACCCACTTTTAGGAGAAATTTACTAACGTAAAAGGCTTGTAAAATTCTGCACCAAAAAGGTTAAAAATCCATAAAAATGGTTAGATTTAGTAGATTAGTTAATTTAAAACTTAATTTAATAGATTAGTTAATTTAAAATTTAATTAAGTTAATTTAAAGGGTTTGAGTGGTAATTAAATGGATTAAAACCTAATTAGTTTTTTTTATCAAATTTTAGTTAGACAATGCATTAGTATAATTAAGCAGAAGATTAAGGATTCTAAGTAAATTAATGATTAACTAAAATACAAAGGAATCTAACTAACTTTTAATTAAACCTAACTAGAAGGACTTAAGCATAAATAAGTTATTAAAAATCAATCAACAATTGATTGAGTTTCCTATAGCATTTTGGCCATATGCTATAATTATGCATCTAATTATTCAATCAAATGAACCATCCACCATCCAAATAATCAAAGGCCATTATGAAGCAAGAATTGTCAAAAAGGTGGCTAGCTCTCTTATTGCACTCTACGGCAATGCATAATGGAGGAAGACTAAATTCACTTCATTATTTTCATTTCAATCATTCCAAATCTTCATCCATTTCTCTTTCTATCAAGAACCCAAAGAAAAACTTCTAAGTCTTCATTTCCCATACCATTCGGCCATCACCTTTTCAATATACTTCCATCCATCAAAAATTTCATCCAACTTCATTTCCTAAATTTAAACCATATTCTGAGCACATCTCTAGTTGTGAGTTTTTGCAAAATCATTCATTTGGAGCTTGGAAAATCACTTTGAAGTTTCTTTCCTATAAGGTGAAAATTCTTGTTTCTTGTTTCTAATTTGATTTTTGATGTTCTAAGCCATGATTGATACATGGTTTATCTTTTTCATCCATAGTTTATGACTTTATAATTTGTTTAAGCTTGTTAGGATTTTTGTTGAAACTACACAGATTTTCTAAGGAAGTGTCCAAGGAGATCTTGCCTTCCTTATAGGTAAGAGGGAGATTTAATCTCATCAACCATGTGTGGTGGTGAGAAAATGGATGTAATTGTGGTGAAGAATCCATAAGGATTCATTCACTTGGTTGTTTGTTGTGTGATTAATTTTGTGTGCATGTTTATTGTCTTTTCTAGTTGTGATTAATTTTGTGTGCATGTTTATTGTCTTTTCTATTTGTGATTTATTATGCATGCAAAGTGTGTTTATAGCTTTGATATTTGGTATGTGTTTTATTATTGCTTTAATATATAGTATGTGTTCATAAATATATGTATATGTTCATGGATCTATGATAATTATTGTTGGATGTGCAAATATGTTGAGATTGCAAAAGTGTTCCAAAGAACACAAGATGAAGAAATTTATGGTTTTTACTATGAAAAGAGAACCAATATGTTCTCAACCATTTTCTAAAAGGATAACTTAGTTGATCTAATTAAGTTAAAGGATTTTTCAATGATTTAATGGATGAAAAATGATTTTAAACATGGTTTGTATAAAAATGGTGATTTTCGGCCAAAATAGATTTTAATGTTTAATTGATCCAAAATTTATTTTCTAAGTGTAAACTAGTTTTATTGACCTAAAAAGAATTTATTTACAATGAATTTTCAAGAACCAAATAAGTAAACAATTTTTTATTAGAACTCTAGTGTATAAAAGAAATAAATTTTTGACACTTGAAAATACTTACCTTTGAGTTTTAAAGTATGTTAGCAATTTTTAAAGTGTATTTTATGGTTATAATTAAATAAAGGAATTTTTTAAAGGAAAACGTAGAAAATATCATTTAGTGGATTTTCTAAACTAAATGCTGTCAAAATTGATTAAAAATGAGCAAGTAATGAAGAACGTTTCAAAATGATATTTATAAAGCAAGAAAATATTTTACGTGGTTAAAGAATAAAATTAACTGTAGAAGAATTTATTAAAATCGAATTTTTGAGGAAAACATAAAAAATTATGACTTAGAGTATTTTGTGTAAAGAAAAATGGAAAATAATGTCTAAATAATATTTGTAGTTTTGGAAAGTTTCAAAATTTAATTTGAAACATCAAGAAATATTTTATACAGTGAAAAATAGTAGAAATAGCTTACGTGTATTTAAAATGATGATTTTTAAACTACGCGATTGAGAAAATGATTTAAAAATGTTACGCGATTAAGAAAACGTTGAAAAATATTTACGCGACTTATGGAAACAGTAAGTTTTTACTGTCGGGCCAAAGTGGTAGACCGGACACGCGTTGAGAAATAATCTTGTCAAGTGGAGACATACTATTTTTTGGAATTATTGATACTAAGGGTATTTCTATAATTATGATGACAATGAGGATATTTATGTAATTATGATTCATGGTGATACTAAGGGTATTTTTGTAATTATGGATCATTACATACATAGAGTGGTATGTCAATTTGGTTGAAATTGACGATTGACTGACGAGATGAATTACACCGTATTGCGGGTGTGATAGGCTTAGTGTGTTCATGTGGAGAACTTGGAGGCGTTAGTGTGCGATAGATTCCACACGGACGGATTGGTAGCTCCTTCAGGCGTGGTAATCGAAAACATACACTAGCGATCTCGACAAATACTATTCTTAATCGGGATCTATTGGGGATCGTCAGTACTATATCCTGGACGTACACGACGTATTTGATCGCAGTACTATTCACACGACGTGTTTGGTATGTGTCATTCACACGACGTATTTGATCATTGTGTGCTATTTACACGACGTATTTGACTGTGTAATAGTTGGTTGAGGCAGCCTGATGTACGGACATGTCTACCGGATCATTCTCTCTGACGTTTGTGTTTAGCTCCATGGAGTAGGAACGAGTCTGAGTACATGGCATATTTAATCTGCATCACTGTGTAAATAGTTGTAATTTGATTTATGATATTTTGCATGTGTGATAATATGAATTATTATATTAACTGTTATATTTGTTTGTATTGTCGTTTTCTTACTGCTATGCTGGTAATGATGTAGATTGTCTCACCTCTTTGTATATATTTTTTGTATTATTATTTATGTTCTGTAAAGTCGTTGAGGAAGTAGAAGAGGAGCAACTGTTGGATTGTCAATACAACGAGGAGCAGCAACCGAGTGACCAGTTCGAGGAAGGCGAACCTCGAGATCATCCATATCATATGGATTGATTACAGCGTGGTATGATGTTACCGAGTATTTCTGTGTTTCGATAATCTTCCCGAGGAGGATTCTTCGGAGGATCAGAACTTCTAGTGTTATGCTTGGGCTAGTTTATGGTTCGCTTTAAACCGAGACAGGTTCTTTGTTTTAATTAACTAGTTTGTAATATGTAAATTATTTGTACCTATTAAAAACAAAATTATATGTATAATTATGGTGTGTATGTAATAATTTATTTTATTTTATGTTCTTTTATTTTATTTTATAATATAATGTTAAAAAAAATATTTTTACAACCTATATTATTATATATTACGTAATAATTTATAACTTGGGTAGAGGTTATTATTATTATTTGGAAATGTGACATCCCTATTAGGGTGTGACATTTTAGTTGGTATCAGAGCCCAAGTTAGAGTCTTTTGGGGTTGTAGTTGGGTCTGTTTTTGCTTGTGTTGTGTGATTCTCTGTGATTGGTGTCCGAAAGGATACATCTGACTTTGTTTTGTCTTGTTTGATTGAAGAAAAAGATGTCTGGCGGAAGAGGAACGCGTGCAAACATGAATCGTAATGTTGACCCAATGATTGCAGCTGCTGAGGCTATGCAGCGTATGGCAGAGGTGATTATGCAACAAAATGAACGAGCAGCTCAACAGCAAGATGCGACTGTTGATGCTCTAAACTTGTCTGAGTTTAGGCGCAATAACCCGCCGCAGTTCAGAGGTGAATTTAATCCAGAGAAGGCGAGTCTTTGGATCCAAGATCTCGAAAAGATATTTGAAGGAATGGGGTGCGCCAATGATCGAAATGTGACGTATGCTACATTTATGCTGAGAGGGGATGGTGAGAACTGGTGGAGAGGAACCCGACGCTTACTACAAGTTGAGGGAACTGAAATTACCTGGGAGGTATTCTGTGAGGTATTTATGGAAAAGTACTTTCCTGCCAGTGCTCAGCATGCCAAGGAGATAGAATTTCTTGGTTTACGTCAGGGCAACATGACTGTCAATGAATATGCTTCTAAATTTGAGAGCTTGTCTCAATTCTCAGACTATGCTCAAACTCGACAGAATGATACGTGGAAATGCCGTAAGTTTGAGGAAGGGCTGAGGGTAGAGTTAAAGCGAGGAGTGCTACCCTTAAGGATGAACCAGTTTCATGCTTTGGTGGACACATGTGTACGACTCGAGGAGTTGGAGCCGTCACGTGACCCAAGGAATCGTAACTTTGGACCGACTAGGTTCCAAAGAGGAGGCAACAACAACAACAATAACAACCGATTTCAACGCAAGCCGTATTCGAGACCACCGGGAAGTCAGCCTCAATGTCCATCGGTTGGGGGAAGTTCGAGTAGCAACAAAGCTGGTACAAATGTGGCATTTATGCCAAGATGTTTTAAATGTGGAAAGAGTGGTCACATATCTAGAGACTGTTCAATCAAAGGGCCAATCTGTTTCAAGTGTGGAAGGCCTGGGCATGTTTCTAGAGAATGTAACCAGTCAGAAAAGAAGCAGTTGTGAGCAATGTTCGTGCTACTCAGCCGCGATCTGGAGGGCTAGTGTACACGATGAGCGGGGCTGAGGCTTCTCAGTCTGAAGATCTTATTCAGGGGGAAGGTGTCGTAGCAGGTAATCTTTTGACTGTACTATATGATTCAGGTGCGACACATTCATTTATTGCGTATGATTGTGTGGATCGGTTGAAATTGCACTGTCTTCTTTGAGTTTTCAATTGATTGTTTCTACACCAACTGTCAAGCTTGTTGTTACATCTAAAGTATGTTTGAACTGTCCTATTATCATAAATGATCGAGTCTTTTCGGTCAATTTAATTTGCTTACCTCTTGTTGAAATAGATATAATATTAGGAATGGATTGGTTATCTTCTAACCATATCCTATTAGACTGTGCCAATAAAACCTTAGTTTTTCCTAAGGATGAGGATTCTGGATTTTTAACTGCGTCAAAGTCAAATCTTTGTTGAGGGACGGAGCTCAAGGATACATCTTTCTTGTCTTCTTTGGAAGTCAAGAGTGAAAAAGATGTGAATGCTATTCCAATCGTGAATGAGTTTCCTAAGTTTTTCCTGATGATGTACCCGGCTTACCACCGGAAAGAGAAATCGAGTTTGCTATTGATTTGGTACCAGGAGCAGGTCCTATTTCGATTGTATCATATAGGATGTCGCCATCGGAATTGGTGGAGTTGAAGAAGCAATTAGAGGAATTGTTGAAAAAGTAGTTTATGCGACCGAGTGTTTTACCGTGGGGAGCGCCAGTACTACTAGTCAAGAAGAATGATGGAACTTCTCGTCTTTGCGTAGACTATCGTCAGCTGAACAAGGTCACAATAAAGAACAAATATCCACTTCCAAGGATCAATGATTTGATGGACCAGCTGAAAGGAGCAGCTATTTTCTCTAAAATAGATATGCAATCAGGTTATCATCAGATTCGTGTCAAGGTAGAGGATATACCTAAGACCGCTTTTCGAACTCGTTACGGGCATTATGAGTATCAGGTGATGCCGTTCGGAGTGATGAATGCTCCTGCAATATTCATGGACTATATGAATAGGATTTTTCGTCCATACCTAGACAGATTTGTCGTTGTTTTTATCGTAACATTCTGATCTATTCCCAAAATAAGGAAGAGCATGCTGAACATCTCAGTATAGTTCTCCAAATTTTGAAGGACAAGAAGTTGTATGCAAAGTTGGCAAAGTGTGAGTTTTGGTTGGAAGAAGTTCAATTTCTGGGTCACGTAATTTCCAAGGAAGGTATTGCGGTGGACCCATCGAAAATAGAAACTATTTTGCAATGGGACAGGCCGAAGACGGTAACCGAAATCCAAAGTTTTGTTGGATTGGCCGGATATTATCGGAGGTTCATTGAAGGTTTTTCTAAGATAGCTGGACCTCTTACGCAACTCACAAGGAAGAGTCAAGTTTTTGATTGGACGAAAGAATGTGAGGCAAGTTTTCAAGAGTTAAAGAAGAGATTGACGACTACACCAGTACTGATTTTGCCAGATCCTAACGAGGCTTTTGAGGTGTATTGTGACGCTTCTTACCAAGGGTTAGGATGCGTGTTGATGCAGAATAGAAATGTGGTAGCCTATGCTTCAAGACAGTTGAAGGTTCATGAGAGGAACTATCCAACGCACGATTTGGAACTCGCTGCAGTGGTTTTTGCGTTGAAAGTGTGGAGACATTTTCTGTATGGATCTGTGTTCAATGTCTTCAGTGATCACAAGAGTTTAAAATACCTGTTCAGTCAAAAGGAATTGAACATGAGGCAGAGGCGATGGTTGGAGTTCTTGAAGGACTATGATTTTCAACTCCAATACCATCCGGGAAAAGCAAATGTGGTAGCAGATGCCTTAAGTAGGAAAGTGATCAGTGTTTCTACTATGATGATAAAGGAGGAAGAATTGATTAATCAGTTTAGAGATTTACGGTTGTCAGTGGAATTGACACCAGGAAGAATTCGTCTAAGTAGAGTTACTGTTCTGAATGACTTGCTAGAGGAAATCAAGGAAAAACAGGATAAGGATCCATATTTACTGAATGAGAAAGAATTTTTGAAGCAAGGTCATAAGGCAACGATTGAGGAAGGATCTGATGGAATCTTAAGATTTAAAGAAGGATTTGTATACCTAATGATCCCAAGCTGAAGCAAGCAATTTTGGACAAAGCTCATGCTAGTAGGTTGAGTATGCATCCGGGGATGACAAAGATGTATCAAGATTTAAAGCAGATGTTTTGGTGGCCAAGAATGAAGAGAGATGTTGCGGAACGTGTGGCGTCTTGTTTGGTTTGTCAAAAAGCAAAAGTGGAACATCAAAGACCAGCCGGTATGTTACAACCTTTAACTATTCCTGAGTGGAAATGGGATAGTATCTCGATGGATTTTGTCACCGGATTGCCAAGAACGAAGAAGGGTCATGATTCTATATGGGTTATAGTTGATAGGCTTACGAAGTCAGCGCACTTCTTGCCGATCAATATCAAGTATTCGTTGGAACGATTAACCCAGGTGTACATTAGTGAAATTGTTAGACTTCACGGTGTACTCTCAAGTATAGTTTCTGATAGAGACCCGAGGTTTATGTCAAGGTTTTGGCGAAGCATACAAGAAGCCATGGGGACGAAGTTACGTCTAAGTTCTGCTTATCATTCGCAGACTGATGGTCAAACGAAGAGGACTATTCAATCACTGGAAGATCTATTGCGTGCTTGTGTGTTGGAACAACAAGGGAGTTGGGATGAATTTCTATCTTTGATAGAATTCACCTACAACAATAGTTTTCACTCAAGTATAGGGATGGCACCCTATGAAGCACTTTATGGGCGACGATGCCGAACACCTTTGTGTTGGTATCAAGATGGGGAAAGTATGACCATTGGACCTGATCTTGTGCAACAAACTACGGAGAAGGTGAAGATGATTTAGGAGAAAATACGGACAACTCAGAGCCGACAGAAAAGTTATACTGATAAGCGGAGACGACCTCTTGAATTCGAAGAAGGTGAGCATGTGTTTTTGCGAGTAACACCTACGACTGGTGTCGGAAGGGTTATCAAATCTAGAAAACTCACTCCTAAATTCATTGGACCTTATCAAATCATTCATCGAATAGGTCCTGTAGCCTACCAAATAGCTTTACCACCTTTTCTATCTAATCTTCATAATGTATTTCATGTGTCTCAACTGAGAAAATATATTCCTGAGCCAACACATGTCATTCAACCTGATGAAGTATAACTGAAAGATAATTTGACGTATGAGACACTTCCTGTTAAGATTGAGGACAGGAGAGTGAAGCAGCTTCGAGGGAAGATGATTATTTTGGTAAAGGTAATATGGAATGAGGTAACGGGAGATGCTACTTGGGAGCTAGAAGACAAAATGAGGGAGCAGTACCCACATCTTTTCTAAGGTACGATAAATTTCGGGGACGAAATTTCTGTTAGTGGGGGAGAGTTGTAACACCCCAATTTTTGGTTAATTACGTTTTTACCCTTATTGTACTGTTTTCTGATTTCTGTGTGTTATAAAATTAATTTGACTGTTTCGTAACTGTATTTGATTGTTTCGTGTGATTTGCTCCGAGTCAAGAAAATAATAATTTTCGGGCCGGAAAAAATCTTGTTTGATTATTTGGAGCTGGGCGATCTTACTAAACCCAATCCGAATAATACATATATCAATCTTTTAATTTTTAGGATTTTTCTGTATAATAAAAATATTTATCATGCAAAAAAATCTGTGGGACCCACGTTTGGCTTGTGGGACCCACATTTGCTTTGTGGGACCCACGTTTGGGTTTGTGGGCCCCACTTTTAGGAGAAATTTACTAACGTAAAAGGCTTGTAAAATTCTAGACCAAAAGGTTAAAAATCTATAAAAATGGTTAGATTTAGTAGATTAGTTAATTTAAAACTTAATTTAATAGATTAGTTAATTTAAAATTTAATTAAGTTAATTTAAAGGGTTTGAGTGGTAATTAAATGGATTAAAACCTAATTAGTTTTTTTTTATCAAATTTTAGTTAGACAATGCATTAGTATAATTAAGTAGAAGATTAAGGATTCTAAGTAAATTAATGATTAACTAAAATACAAAGGAATCTAACTAACTTTTAATTAAACCTAACTAGGAGGACTTAAGCATAAATAAGTTATTAAAAATCAATCAACAATTGATTGAGTTTCCTATAGCATTTTGGCCATATGCTATAATTATGCATCCAATTATTCAATCAAATGAACCATCCACCATCCAAATAATCAAAGGCCATTATGAAGCAAGAATTGTCAAAAAGGTGGCTAGCTCTCTTATTGCACTCTACGGCAATGTATAATGGAGGAAGACTAAATTCACTTCATAATTTTCATTTCAATCATTCCAAATCTTCATCCATTTCTCTTTCTATCAAGAACCCAAAGAAAAACTTCTAAGTCTTCATTTCCCACACCATTCGGCCATCACCTCTTCAATATACTTCCATCCATCAAAAATTTCATCCAACTTCATTTCCTAAATCTAAACCATATTCTAAGCACATCTCTAGTTGTGAGTTTTTGCAAAATCATCCATTTGGAGCTTGGAAAATCACTTTGAAGTTTCTTTCCTATAAGGTGAAAATTTTTGTTTCTTGTTTCTAATTTGATTTTTGATGTTCTAAGTCATGATTGATCCATGGTTTATCTTTTTCATCCATAGTTTATGACTTTATAATTTGTTTAAGCTTGTTAGGATTTTTGTTGAAACTACACAAATTTTCTAAGGAGGAGTCCAAGGAGATCTTGCCTTCCTTATAGGTAAGAGGGAGATTTAATCTCATCAACCATGTGTGGTGGTGAGAAAATGGATGTAATTGTGGTGAAGAATCCATAAGGATTCATTCACTTGGTTGTTTGTTGTGTGATTAATTTTGTGTGCATGTTTATTGTCTTTTCTAGTTGTGATTAATTTTGTGTGCATGTTTATTGTCTTTTCTATTTGTGATTTATTATGCATGCAAGCATGTTTATAGCTTTGATATTTGGTATGTGTTTTATTATTTCTTTAATATATAGTATGTGTTCATAAATATATGTATATGTTCATGGATCTATGATAATTATTGTTGGATGTGCAAATATGTTGAGATTGCAAAAGTATTCCAAAGAACACAAGATGAAGAGCTTATGATTTTTACTATGAAAAGAGAACCAATATGTTCTCAACCATTTTCTAAAAGGATAACTTAGTTGATCTAATTAAGTTAAAGGATTTTTCAATGATTTAATGGATGAAAAATGATTTTAAACATGGTTTGTATAAAAATGGTGATTTTCGGCCAAAATAGATTTTAATGTTTAATTGATCCAAAATTTATTTTCTAAGTGTAAACTAGTTTTATTGACCTAAAAAGAATTTATTTACAATGGATTTTCAAGAACCAAATAAGTAAACAATTTTTTATTAGAAGTCTAGTGTATAAAAGAAATAAATTTTTGACACTTGAAAATACTTACCTTTGAGTTTTAAAGTATGTTAGCAATTTTTAAAGTGTATTTTATGGTTATAATTAAATAAAGGAATTTTTAAAGAAAAACGTAGAAAATATCATTTAGTGGATTTTCTAAACTAAATGCTGTCAAAATTGATTAAAAATGAGCAAGTAATGAAGAACGTTTCAAAATGATATTTATAAAGCAAGAAAATATTTTACGTGGTTAAAGAATAAAATTAACTATAGAAGAATTTATTAAAATCGAATTTTTGAGGAAAACATAAAAAATTATGACTTAGAGTATTTTGTGTAAAGAAAAATGGAAAATAATGTCTAAATAATATTTGTAGTTTTGGAAAGTTTCAAAATTTAATTTGAAACATCAAGAAATATTTTATACAAAAAAAATAGTAGAAATAGCTTACGTGTATTTAAAATGATGATTTTTAAACTACGCGATTGAGAAAATGATTTAAAAATGTTACGCGATTGAGAAAACGTTGAAAAATATTTACGCGACTTATGGAAACAAGATAAGTTTTTACTTGTCGGGCCAAAGTGGTGGACCCGGACACGTTGGGAAATAATCTTGTCAAGTGGAGACATCTTGTTTTGGAATTATTGATACTAAGGGTATTTACGTAATTATGATGACAATGAGGATATTTATGTAATTATGATTCATGGTGATACTTGAGGGTATTTTTGTAATTATGGATCATTACATACATAGAGTGGTATGTCAATTTGGTTGAAATTGACGATTGACCGACGAGATGAATTACACCGTATTGCGGGTGTGATAGGCTTAGTGTGTTCATGTGGAGAACTTGGAGGCGTTAGTGTGCATGATTCCACATGTGACAATGATTGGTAGCTCTTACAGGGCGTGGTAATCGAAAACATACACTAGCGATCTCGACAAATACTATTCTTAATCGGGATCTATTGGGGTCATGCAGTACTATGCCTGACGTACACGACGTATTTGACTATGTACTATTCACACGACGTATTTGACTGTGTGCCATTCACACGACATATTTGATCACAGTACTATTTACACGACGTGTTGTTGTGTAATAGTTGGTTGAGGCGACGATGTACGGACATGTCTACCGGATCATTCTCTCGACGTTTGTGTTTAGCTCCATGGAGTAGGAACGAGTCTGAGTACATGACATATTTAATCTGCATCACTGTGTGAATAGTTATAATTTGATTTATGATATTTTGCATGTGTGATAATATGAATTGTTATATTAACTGTTATATTTGTTTGTATTGTCGTTTTCTTACTGCTATGCTTGTAATGATGTAGATTGTCTCACGTCTTTGTATATATTTTTTGTATTATTATTTATGTTCCTTAAAGTCGTTGAGGAAGTAGAAGAGGAGCAACTGTTGGATTGTCAATACAACGAGGAGCAAAGAATCGAGTGACCGGTTCGAGGAAGGTGAACCTCGAGATCATCCATATCATATGGATTGATTGCGGCGTGGTATGATGTTACCAGTATTTACTGTCTTCCAATAATCTTCCCGAGGAGGATTCTTCGAGGATCGAACTTCTAGTGTTATGCTTGGGCTTTAGTTTATGGTTCGCTTTAAACCGAGACATTAGTTCTTTGTTTTAATTAACTAGTTTGTAATATGTAAATTATTTGTACCTATTAAAAACAAAATCATATGTATAATTATGGTGTGTATGTAATAGTTTGTTTTATTTTATGTTCTGTTTATTTTATTTTATAATATAATGTTAAAAAAAATATTTTTACAACCTATATTATTATATATTACGTAATAATTTATAACTTGGGTAGAGGTTATTATTATTATTTGGAAATGTGACATCCCTATTAGGGTGTGACACTATTTATCCGCTCATTCCCTATCTAAGTCATTTATCATCTTCGATAATATGTTACAAAATGGGACATGTAAAAATAAAAACAATAAAAATTTGCTTTTAAATAATAAAGGATCAGTTTAATTAATTTTGAAAATAATAGTAAATAAATAGGTAATCATTCTTAGAACAGAAGGTATAAGATGCTAATACCTTCATACTTGTAATCAGCCCCAAACCTAAACTCTGGTATGTAGACCATCTTTAAGGTATTTGATCCAGCTTTCCATTTTAATGGAAAAAGTGATTAGTGGCAGCTCCATTCCGAAAGAAAGGAGAGTCTTGCCGCTCCACGTCGCGCCAAGCTGAAAAGGATGTTGCGACATCCCCTCAAACTCAAGTGGGTGCAAATGGAACAAACTTAAGTTTGGAAACCAGAGTATAGAAGTGACTAGGATGATGAGCTTTGATGAATAGATTGGAAGGATGGTCAAGTGTTACAATAGAGATGAGACGAAAAGCACCACGAATGATGTGCTAGCGAATAAAGTGGCGTTCATTCTCAATACGTTTGGTGTGCGCATGAAAGACATCATTATGTGTAATTTGAAGAGCGCTTCACTTGTTACAATAAAGGACAATGGGGGAATGCTTAGAAATACCCAAGTTTTCAAGTAGCCATCGAATCCAAAGTATCTCAAAAATGATATCATCTAGGGCGCGATACTCAACTTCCATATTAGAGTGAGCAGTCGAAGTTTGCTTCTTGCTATGCGAAGAAATGAGAGAATCATCAAGGAAAATACAATAACTAGTAACGGAACGACGAATAGTGGGATCACCACCCCAATCAGCATCTGAATAAGCTCATATAACCAAATAGGAGTCAACAGAGAAATGAAGACTATGAAATAGTATACCCTTGATGTATTGGATAATCCGAAGAACAATAGCATAGAGTGTTGAATGTGGTGCAGTCATGAATTGACTTACCAAATTAAAAGCATAGGTGATGTCAGGTCAAGTCACTGTAGGATAGATCAAGCTGCCAACTGACTGATGATAGAGATTAGGATCATCGAGCAAGGTGCCATCCTATGAAGTAAATCGAATATTGATTTCAAGTGGAGTGTACTCAGTTTTGTTGTTTGTAAGTCAAGCCCGACAAATGAGATCCAAAGCATACTTAGCCTGAGATAGGAACATACCATCACTAGAAGAAAGTACCTCAAGCCCCAAGAAATAGCTGAGAGATCCAAGATCTTTCATCTTAAAACTTTGACTCAAGAACTGTTTAAGCTCAGTAATGACAGAAGTATCATCATTAGTAATAATCATATCATCACCATAGAGAAGTAACATAATAGTACCTCAATCTGTTTTGTGAATCAATAGTCCAGAATCATGAGCACTAGAGGAAATTCCAAGTTGACTGACTATGCTATAAAACTTGGCAAACTAAGCATGAATGCTTGTTTGAGGCCAAATAAAGCCTTTCGAATATGGTAAACCTTATTTGTTGGACAAATGTAACCAGGAGGTGGACACATATAAACTTCCTCTTCCAAGTCACCATTAAGAAAGACATTTTTCACATCCATCTAATTAAGATTTAATTTCTAAGTAGTTGTAATAGCAAGAAGAATGCAAACAGAAGTAATGCGAGTAACAGGTGCAAAGGCCTCCTCATAATTAATGCCATATTCTTGAGTAAATCCCTTAGCAACTAAACGAGCCTTATAATGCTCAATAGAGCTATCAAAATGAGTGTTGATTTTTTGTACACCCATTTACATCCCACAAGTGTCTTATTAGAAGGAGAATCAACAAGGTCCCAAATATTGGTGTTCTTCAAAGCCTGTAACTTTTCTTGTATAGCATGTTGCTAATGAGGATATGCAGAGACTTCTTGATAAGACCGAGGTTCATGAAAGTGAAGCATGGTTGAGAAGCAATGATAATCACAAAGATAGGTAAGTTAACTTCTTACTTGAGTTAAACATTCAGGAGGAGGAGAAATAGAAATCTTAGGTGTAGGATCAATGTCTAGAACTACTTCATCAAGAGTGGTTAGAACTTTAGAGGTGTCTGTGAGCTCATTGGAAGAATCTGCATTAGAATCACAAGGAAAAAGATAAAGAAAATGGTTAGTGAAAAGAGGAGTTGAAGTTAAACTAGGAGAGTAAGGAGAACATGGTATCTTCTCAGAAGATGACATGACAAGAGATACAAATGTGTTAAGATAAAGGATCCTAGAGCGATAACCCTTATAGGGATCAACTTTAGTGTATTCGTGGGATTGAAGAAGAGCAAAGCAAGCACAACTAAATACTTTAAGAGAATTGTAGTTTGGAGAAGTGTGGTGGAGACATTCAAAAATAGATACATTACCCAAAATATAGAAAGGAAGACAGTTGATGACATAGACAATGGTGAGAGAAGCTTCACCCTTAGTACATTCAAGACAAGATGAGGAAATGAGCATGGCTTGGACAAAGTCAAGGATATGACGATGTTTTATTTCAACACAATCATTTTGCTAAGATGTACCAGGACATGAAAACTCGGAGAGGGTACCCTGTTCAGCATGAAATTTGAGAAGTCTTGATTCATGATATTCCAAAGCATTATCTCGACGAAAAACTTTAATCAATTTTGAGAACTGGGTTTTAATTACAGAAGCAAAAGTAATGGAGACTTTAGGAAGTTCTAAATAATTTTTCATTAAATATATCCAAATGAAACGAAAATAATCATCAATGAATATCACAAAAATAGGAATAGCCTCCCATTAGAATGCGCAAGATCAAAGGGAGAAGTAGAAATGGAAGTACTTTTTTTAAAAAAACAAAGCAAGTTGTTTAGTTGTTTGACACGAAGTACAATAGAAAGACTCTTCCCTTTGCATAACCTAAAATTTCTTGAGAAATTAGAGTATGCAATTTGCTGAGGGAACTGTGACCAAGACGTTGATGTCATAACTGAAATGGAGAGGTGGTGGAAGCCATGCAAAACGTTGACACAAGATACTGAGGAACATGGATATTAGTGAGCTCAAACAACTTGTTGACTTTACGACCATTCCCAATTATCTACCCCGTTCGTGGATCCTATATAGAACAACCAGCATAAGAGAAAGTGAAAGTATAACCAAGGTCACAAAGTTGTCCAACATAAATGAGATTATAGTTCAGTTTGGGGATAAAATATGTGTTAGATAAAGTAAGGGTAGGTAAGGAGATAAGACCCTAATGACTTACTTTCATAAGAGACCCATCAGTAATGTGAATAGAGTGAATAATATTTCTATAGGATAGGGAAGAGAAGGCATGAGATGAAGAAGTTATATGATTTCAACAAGCAAAATTCAAATACCAATGGTTATTCCCTAGTATGGTTGCTAAGGCAATAAGGGTGTTACCAGAATGAGAAAGAACTTGTATGAGGAAGGATTCGAGATCACTAATGGAAATAGCAATCTGGGGAGCAAAAAAAGAGGCATCATTAGCAACTATAGCAGCGAACACATACTTAGAGGATGAACTAGAATGAGGTTGACACTTGTTTTGACCAAGCCTTAGTGGACGAGTAGGGCAGTGCTCGATCAAATGTCTTGGCTTTTTATAGTATCGATAGACCACGAAAAGGCAATTGGTCGCAATATGACCTCTCTTTTGGCAGGTATAACATTCTATATTGGGACACTTAGGAAGAAGATGCCCAGGTTGGAAACAATGGTGACATAATTTTTCCCTTTAATCATTAATTGCAAATGCTAAATTTGCTAGTTCGAAGAAGACCCAATCTGATTTCTTCAAACTTGAGACAAGAAAGGGCATTCTCGAGTGTAGGCAAAAGGGTGTTGATGTAGCATAGATGCTATAACAGGTTCATAATCATCAGTGAGAGTCATAAAAAACTGGATAAGTCTGGTGCAGTTACGATAATCCTCGTACATTTTAGCATCACTTTTATGCTTCATGGTTGGTTCATACAAGATCACCTGATCCCAGACTGTTTCCATCTGAGCTAGAAAATCATAGATAGAGTTCTTGTTTCAGACTGTTAAGTTCCTTTAATAACTGATACTGATGAGATAAAATGAAAATAGTGTAATGATTCTTTAGATGATCTAATACCTATTTGGTAGTTTCGAAATGCCCAAATTACAAATGAATACTCAAAATGGAGGTATTCCAAAACCAAATGATCATCTGATAATTTTTGCTATCATAATCTTCTAATTTGTCAACAAATTTTTCTTTAGTGTCATAATTAGTTTTAGTGGATCACACGATGTCTCTAGAGTTTGTATCCTTTTAGAAAACCACGCATAGCCTCAACCTAGTGAATGTAGAATAGGTTGAGCAACATCAAATTTTTTCATTATATGACAAGATATCCTAAAAACAGGGCAATTGAGATGGAATTGGCAAAAAAGATCTTAAAAAATGGAAGGATCTCATAAAAAAACCTTGAGAAGGGTTATAGTACCATGTCAACATGAAAGTCCTCGTCAGCAACTACGTTAGCAAAGGGTGCACACATAAGCAATCCTCATTAGTAGGGGCACGCGGGACAGATCTCGGGTCTAGAGCGAGTTTAGGAGTTAGATCTCAGTGGATTTGGATTTGGCACATGAAATCATGCACAGAGACTTCAAGCGGCGCATGACAACACGTAGATGGTTGTCCAACGACGAAATTTCGATATCTGGTGAGCACAATAGTACTGGTAATGCCAAAAGAAGACACCAGGAGGACCGCTGACTAGAGTTGGCTAACAGAAAGGAAAGGACCAACAATGGAGAACAACATACGACAGTTTCAATGGTGGAAGATGGCGAACGATGACAAGGTTGCAATCGGAGAATTTCTGACAAGGATCAAAAACTTAAATTCTTGATATCATGTTAGAAACTATAGACATAAAGAAATAGAGAATATTGTATTTCTAAATGTGTGTATGTACAAGAGAATTATATCTATTTATTGTCTTAAAAGTATACAACAATAATACAAATATAAATATAGTACAAAAAGTATAAATAAAATATAATTTAATAGAATCCCTAAATTAATTACATATCGCTTAATAAATTACACAAATACGCTAACACAATTAAGTTTGTCAAATTGTTTACTTTTGTGTCATTTTTTCTACTAACGAGGTAAAGCGAAACTAATTTTGCAATATTTACCATTAATCATAATGTTTTACGCTTTGATGGTTTTTAGTAAAAAGACAAATTTTAGAAATAAGAAAGAAATTTCCTGGAATGTTTTTTTCTCTCATCTAGTCCATCAATTAAGTAAGTCCAGATTTTGAATTATAGATTCCAAAAGAGGAAAAGAAAAAGACAGATCGTTTACTTGACTTGATGACTTTGACTTATTGGCATGGCAATGATGCTTACCTCAAAGACATGACTGCTGCAGCCAATGAGATGCCACTTGCCAGAGATGGCGTTGAAGTTGGGAAGGTAGGCGTGTACGAAGTGAACAGAGGCAAAGATCTTATATCAGGCCAGGCCAGGCCATGAACCTTCTGCAGTAATTTCCCTCTGGTGACCATATAGACGATGTCCACCCCGACCTCACATATCAGTAGCTGTGGCACCACAATCCAAAGTCCCAGCTTTTCACCAAAGGCGTGCCAGCTCATGGTATCTGTCAAATCTCCAGGGACCATTTCATGCATCTCAACCATTTGCCACTGTGTACACAGTTATTATCCATGATAATACAAGAATAACCACACCAGGACCCCTGCAATTGGATATTATAAAACATGAACAAACTTTTATCTCTTAAGATGTGATCTATCCCTAAGTTTTAAGAGTTAATGACAAATCTTGAGTGAGGGATTTATCCCTTAAGATGTGATTATCCCTTTTTTTTATGGTGCAAGACTTAGCCTTATCTTTTTCTAAAAGCTCATTGTGCTTCAAGATGTTTGTGATTGTGAACTAATTCTTAATTAAAGATTATTTATTATTTGTATTCAAATTATTATTTAAAATATATATGATTTTAGAAGTCATTATAGAATTAGATTAATTTTTAAAATTATTTTTATATATGTCAAAAAATAATGAATGGTCATTATTTTGGCATTGGATTACTGTACCTCGTTGGGCCTAGGTCGTACAGAAAAGCATAAATCAAACGTAATGTGGTGACCAAAAAACACGTAGAACAAACGTAATGCCAACTTTTCTGCTTAACCTTCTCTTCTCATTAACTGTTTTTGGACCCTCACGTAGAGAACAAGAATTCTTGAATAACAATTACGAATTGAAGACATGGTTTGATCGCCATTGAATGTGCACTCTTATTATTGTTTAATTAAAATATATTTAATTTTATGTAATTTACTTATAAAATTATTTTATATTTCATAAAAATATTATAATTACATATAATATAATTTAAAATTTTTTATATATTAATATATATTATAAATACAATATTTATATTCTGATATAGCTAAAATATTTCTCTTAGATGTATATGTCCAGACAGCTGGACCTGGTCCTTGTAACCTTCCCTTCACATGTACTTGGACTCCTATTCCATTGACTGTTTCAACACCTTTCTGCGAAAGAGATAACTTTATATTTTTTTGACATCAATATAGAAGAAAACTCTGTAAACAACGATTTTCTTTTAAAGAATAAAAATTAGAGAAAATTGGGAAAATTTACTTCCGTTCATTCAGTACAAAGATAAAATTGTATTATAAATATTACGAAGCTTCAATTCAGTTGTTTTGTCTGCATAACTTTGTGTATGTTCGATCCTTGTACAAAATATATGTTTCTGAAGAAGAATTTCAAAAACAAATAGAAAAAAAAAATTGACCTCTAAAGAAGTGTCTAAATTGATATTTTTAGTCTAATAACTATATTTAATATCTTCAATCAAATTGTAACGTGAAAATATTTTCATGAAATTATATAAAATAAAGCCAAAAATTATGAAGTGAAGTATATGTTACATGTGTAATGGAAGGAATTATTTATATAAATTTTTAAAAAATTAGTTTTTACATTTCAAATATTATTATGTTAAAATATTATAATACTCATTTTAATTACTTTAAGTTGACGATACAATTTTATAGCCATTATTTTTCTTACCATCTCACTTTATAATCTTTTATTTAATTTTCTTAAAATTGCTCAAACATAACTGTGTGCCCACTTATAATCTCACTAATAATATTTATTAATTTTAACTTAACAAACATTTAACTTAATTAAAAATAGAAATATAGAGACAAATATTATTAATTTATGTATATTTCTAAATAAATGAATATCGAAAATTTTATAGCCATTATTTTTCTCTCTCATTTATACTGAAAAATTGAAACAGTGTTATAATCTCACTGAAAGGAAAATAATAAACTATAATTATGTACTAAATCAATCTAAGTATGTACTAAATCAATTACAAACATCTTTAAAATTAATCGTGATCAATTATAATCTCAATCATAATTAATCACGCTAACATCTCCCTCAAACTCAAGTGGATATAGAAGAAACAAACTTGAGTTTGGAAACCAGAGTGCGAAATTGACCAAGATGATGAGTTTTGGTGAACATATCGGCTGACTGATCTAGAGTGCCAATGAAAATGAGACGAAGAGCACCAGAAAGAATGTGTTGACGAATGAAGTGGTAGTCAATTTCAATATGCTTAGTGCGCTCATGAAAAACATCATTGCAAGCAATCTGAATAACATTTTTATTATCACAGTAAAGAGCAGCAGGTAAGGATTGAGAAACAACCAAGTTTTCAAGAAGCCAATGTAACCAAAGTATTTTAGATGTAGTGTCAACTTGTGCCCGATATTCTACTTCAGTACTAGAACGTGTAGTTAAAGTCTGTTTCTTACTTTGCCATGAAATAAGTGCATTACCAAGAAAGATACAGTAGCTAGTAGTGGATCAACAATCAGTGGGATCTCCACCCCAATCAACATCAGAATAAGCCTGGAGAACTAAGGAGGAGTTAGCTGAGAAATGAAGCCCATGAAACAGAGTTCCTTTTATAAACCAAATAATACGTAGAATAGCAACATAATGAGTAGTGAGTGAAGCTGACATAAACTGACTGACTAGATGAACAACATCTGAAATGTCTGGACAAGTAACAGTAAAATAAATCAAGCTGCCAACCAACTGATGATAGAGAGTAAGATCAACGAGTATAGTACCATCCAGAGGTGTAAACCTAACATTAGGTTCTAGAGGAGTGGACTTGGTGCAACTGTCAGTGAGACTGACTCGAGAGATAAGATCTAAGGCATATTTAGGTTGAGATAGAGAAATGTCATCAACAGAAAAAAGGATTTCAAGACCCATAAAGTAACTGAGAGGTCCAAGATCTTTCATCTCAAAATGCTGACTCAATAACTGTTTAAGCTCAGCAATACTAGTAATATCATCACCAGTAATAATCATATCATCAATATAAAAAAACAACATAATAGTACCTTTATCAATTTTGCGAGTAAATAGAGATGAATCAGGGACACTGGAGGAAAAGCCAAACTGATTGATAGTGTTGTAAAACTTGGCAAATCAGACTTGAGGTGCTTGTTTGAGACCATATAAATCCTTTCGAAGATGACAAACCTTATTTGGTGAACAAGTGTAACCAAGAGGTGGACGCATATAAACTTCTTCTTCCAAATCACCATTAAGAAATGCATTCTTCACATCCATCTGATTTAGAGTTCATTTCTCAGTGGTTGCAATAGTAAGGAGAGTACAAATTGAAGCGATGCGAATAACAGGTGCAAAGGTCTCCTCATAATCAATGCCATACTCTTGAGTGAAACCTTTAGCAACTAAACAAATCTTATAGCGCTCAATAGATCCATCAGAACGAGTCTTGATCTTGAACACCCATTTACATCCCACAAGTGCCTTACTAGAAAGAGAATCAACAAGGTCTCAAGTATTACTATTCTCGAAAGCTTGTAACTCTTCTTACATAGCATGCTGTCAATGAGGATCGATAGAGGCTTCTTGATAGGACTGAGGTTCATGTAAGTGAAGCATGGTAGAAAAATAATGTTAATCTCGAAGATAGGTAGGCTGAGTTCTTACCTTAATTGGACGCTCAGAAGAAAGAGGGCTACAATGATAGATGCAAGATCTACGTCTGGAACAGAGTCATCGGGAGTGGCTAGAACATCGGAAGTGATTGGAAGCTCACTAGAGGAACCTGCATCAGAATCACTAGGAAAAAGATCAACAAAAAGATTAGTGAAAAGAGGAGTCAAAGTGGAAGGGAAGGACTTGAACTTCAAGAGTGAGGAGAACACGGTGTCTTCCTAAAAGACAATATGAAGGGAGATATAGATGCGTTGAGAGATTGGATCCCAACAGCAATAGCCCTTATATTCAGTGTCATAACCAAAAAAGTAATAGAGACGGGCTCAGGGCTCAAGTTTAGTGTACTCATGGGTTGAAGGAGAACAAAATAAGCACAGCTAAAAACTTAAAGAAAGTTATAATCTGGAAAAGTATGGTGGAGACGTTCAAAGGGAGACACATTACGCAAAACAGAGGAAGGAAGACGATTGATGACATAGACAACAGTGAGAACGACTTCATCCCAAGCAGGTTCAGGATAAGAAGAGGAGATGAGCATAGCTCAGACAGAGTCAAGGATATGACGATGTTTTCTGTCAACACGTACCAGGATAAGAAAACTCAGATAGTGTACCCTGTTCAGCAAGAAGGGTGAGAAATTTTGATCAACGATAATCAGAAGCATTATCACGACAAAAAACTTTAATTAATTTTGGGAAATGTGTTTTGATCATAGTAGCAAAATTAATATAAATTTGAAGAAGTTCTGAATGATTTTTCATAAATATATCCAAGTAAAATGAGAAAAATCATCAATAAATATTATAAAATATCGATTACCTCCCATAATTGGTGTGGGGGCAGGCCCCCAGACATCACAGTGCATAAGGTTAAAAGGAGATTTAGAAATAGAGGTACTTTTACTGAAGGAAAGTGAAGGTTGTTTAGCAGTTTGACAAGAAGTGTAGTGAAAAGACTCATTATTGACCGAACCAAGAGCCCCATAAGAGGGTATTATTCTTAGAGAACTATGAGTAAGACGTTGGTGCCAGAGTTGGATAGAGGACGAGGTGGATGCTACACAAATATTTGAGGCAAGAGGAACATGAAGGTTGGTGAGCTCAAATAACCTTCCGACTTTGCATCCAGTCCTTATGACTTGTCCTGTCTGTGAATCCTGCACACGATAACCCGAAGGAAAAAATATGACTTCATAACTAGGGTCACATAGTTGATCATCAGAAATGAGATTGAAGTTTTATTTGGGAATGAGAAATGCATCAAGTAAGTTAAGATTGGGCAAAGTGACAAAACCCTTATGACTAACATTCATAAAAGATCTATCGACTGTATGTATAGAATATGCAATGTCATTAATTACATATAGGGATGAAAAAGACTGAGATATGGACACCATATGATTATAGCAAGCAGAGTCAAAGTACTATCTTGTATTACCTAGTGCAGTTGATAAAGCATACAAGGTATTACCAGAATTGGATAGTATACGCTTAAGAAGGGACACAAGATCATTAGTAGAAAATGCAACCTAGGGTGTGACTGAAAAACCTAGGGATCCATTAGCAGCAATAGTAACAAGCACAATGTAACACCCTTGTGGGGATGTCACATTTATGATGCAATAAAATAAAATAACTAAAAATATTACCCAAGTTGTAAAATACTTGTTATATAAATAATATGGGTTATAAAATTTTTCCTGTTAAACAGAATGTTACTAAATAAAATAACACGGGACACAAAAGAAAACAAACCGTCATCACACACATAATACACATAAGATTTTGTTTTAAGTAGTACAAATAATTTACAACTAGAAAATATTTAACAAAAATAGTAAAGAGTTAAGATACAATACTACATCAAAAAGTGCCCAAGTGCACACCATAGATTTCTATTCCTCTGAAGGATCACTCTCAGATGAATCTTCAGGTGATAGATATCCAGGATGTCTCGAAGCTCTACGGACACGAGTCCGGGCTGTCGACACACTGCTAATCTCACTAGGCACACGGAACATCCCTTCCCAGTAACGCCTAATAGACAGCGGCAACTCTAAATGCAAAACCAGAGTAGTAGTAAACACAAGTTCTCCATCAAACTCAGCTCGTAGGGACACAGTCAACCGTCCCACATACACAACTTAATCTCTATCCTCCCGCAGTTGCCAAGCCGTCGAACCTCCATGAAACTCAAATCTCACGAACCCCAAAAATCCTGACAACGTCATCTTCAAAATCAATCTAGTGGGTATGGATGATCGGATGGTTCGCAGTCGTCGAACTGATCCTCGACTTGTTGAAGTTGCTCCTCCTCCTCCTCAAGATACACACACTCTAGAGGCTAATCCTCTTCCTCAAACTCTTTACAATATAAATTAAAAATACAGAAACAGTACATATAGAGAGGTGAGATAATCATACATCAATACTAGCATGGCAAATAAGAAAATGCCAAATACAACAGGTACAACAAATAATCAAAGCATACCATAATACAATAAATAATTATGCAATATAATACAAAAATTCAATATAACAGTATCACAGAAAATTTAATACAACAGTACAAAAATATCAAAGATAATGATGTTAAGATGCATGATACAAATACAAAACGACTCGTTCCTACTCCATGGAGCTAGACACAGATATCTGAGAGAATGACCCGCAAAGATCTATTAATGCCTCAGGCTTTCCAACCAAACTATTGCACTGTCTAACGTTGTGTCTATAGCCTACTGTTCAAAACATCGTGTAGTAGCACACATTCCAAACATCGTGTAACTACAGGCATTGTACTAAAATAGACTTTACAAGATCTCGATTAAGTATAGTGCGTGTCGAGATCACTAGTGTGTTGCCAGTTACCACGGCCTAGAGGAGTGACCAACTGTCCACATGTGGAATAATCCGCACACTAATGCCTCTAAGTCCATATGAAGAAATGAACCACACTACGCTTATTACACCGACAACACAGTGTAATTCATCTCGTCAATCAAATCACCAATTATCTACCAAATTGGCATAACTTAATGCATGAATAAAATCATAATTATCAAATTACCCTTAGTCTCAAAATATTCTCATATTTACGCAAATGCCCTCAATGGCAAAAATCTCAATTATACAGTACGTCCCACTTGACAGTACCGTACCTCAATATGTTCGGGTCCACCACTTTGGCCCGACAGTAAAAACTTGCTGTTCCAATTAATGGCGTAGAAATTTTATCGCGTTTTCACAATTTTGTCTTTTTTACAAATGTTTTTAAATCGCGTAAATATATTTTACTGTTTTTAAAATCGCGTACTGTTTTTAAATCATTTTTTCAATCGCGTAAGATTTTTAAATCGTTTTCTTAATCGAAAAGCTTTAAAATCTCTGTTTTTAAAACTACGTAAGCTATTTTCACTACTTTAAAATTACGTAGAATAATTTTTCCTTACGTTATGAATATATTATAAAATGTTCTCTTTTATTTGTCTATTTTTAGTAAAATTTGACAGTATTTTGTCTATAAAATCTACTAAAATTTGTATTTTCTACATTTTTCTCTAAAAATTCGTTTACTTGGTTTATTATTACTAAATCCACTTTTGTGATTGTTTCTTTGTTTTAAAAGTTAAAAGCAAGTATTTTTCATAGGTTTTATTCATCTTGCTACTATATCACATCTCTAATAAAAATTGGTTTACTTCTTTAATTCTTGAAAATTTATTACAAATGCATTCTTTTTATATAAAACATCAATTCTACACTTAGAAAATAAATTTTAGACTGATTACACTTTTATTAGGCATGTTGGCCGAATCCTATAAAATGTTGGCATTTGATCTTTGGATCATTTTTCTTCTTCTAAATTAATTTGTAGCTTGTCAATTTACCTAAGTCAATTAAATTTCTCTTTTGGAAAAATTGTTGAGAACATTTTGGTTCCCCTTTTTCATTGAGGCCGTGAGCCTTGGATTTGTGTTCTTTGGAACACTCATGCAATCCTTTACATGTTAATCATATCCTAAGTAATAAACATGCATATATCACACATGCAATATATTTTAAAACTTGTAGACATGCATACAATAATTTTAAAGCTTATAGACATGCATAAAATAATATCAAAAACAAATAGGAAAGCTTTTAAACAATCAACACAAGTGAATCCTTATGGATTCTTCAAACACATACAAGTCTATTTTCTCATCACCACACATGGTTGATGAGATTGAATCTCCCTCTTACCTTAAAGGAAGACTAAAACCTCTTTCACTCCTTCTATGGATTTCGTGACTCTCCTTCAAGACACCTAAAGATCTTAAACAAAAATTTAAAGAGTTAAAACTATAAGAGAATCATAAACCATGGATCAATCATGGCTTAGAACCTTGAAAAAGAAGTTAGAAATGAAAAATAAGAATTTCCACCTTCTAGGAAAAATCTCCAAAGTGATTTTCCAAGCTCTAAATGATGGATTTAAGAAGAACTCTCAACTAGAGATGTTCTTAGAATAGTGTTTAGGTTTAGAAAAGTAGGTTAGAAGAAATTTTAGATGGATGGATGGTGATCTAGGGCTCTTGGCCGAATGGCCTCTTCAAAGTGCATCAATGGTGGTTTGTGTTTTTGGAAGAGAGAGAAGAGAGAAAGTGTGATAGCAAGGATGAAATTGAAGTGAAAATGCTCTCCAAAATGGTGCATGGGGGTGGAGCTCCTTAGGGTGGAGGTGGCCACTTTGTTTCACTCATCCAAGACTTCATCCTAGCCTTAGATGTAATCAAAGGTCAAGATTAAAACTTGATCACCAAGCTTGTCATCCATTGGCTAATCCAAGCCTTGTCATAAGCCTTGTCATTTGTTCTTAAAGATTCCACCCTAATGGTGATTAATTAAACTACTAATCCCATTAAGCCTCTAAGCACACTTAACCTAACTTAATCAAATTAATTAGTTACCTTACTAATTAATTAACATTCTTATAATCCAAGCTTCAAGAGCCATTGATCATATCAACGGTTGATATTAGATAGTAATATGATCAAATCTAAGCCATTAGATCTTATTTCCATGAAATTCTAACCACTAGATTCATCTTCCAAAAATAAAGGGTCAAGATCTTCCCTATATTCTTCACATCCAATGGTTACAAATGCTTCTAACCATTTTTGTAAGACCAATCTCCACCATCCAATTGATCAATGGTGGATATCCAAAGCCTTCTTTAAGAAGCTTATCATGACAACTATAGATTAAATCAACGGTTGACATTCAATCTTAAACCTTCTCATCCAACGGTGTAGATTAAGTCAAGCCCACATCGTTGACTTAATTCCTATTGGCTTAAAACAATTCAAGCCATTATCGTTGCCTACTTTCTCTAAATGTGGGTCTCGTAACCAATTGTGGGTCCTACAAACTAAAAGTGGATCCCAGAGACATTTTCGGGTCCACTGTCGTTTATTTGTCTTGACTAATAAAATAATATTATAATAATATAAAATTATTTTATTGCACAGTTAAATCCTAAAAATTAAAAGGTTAACAACCATATCATTCAGAATTGGGTTTAGTAAGCTCCCCCAGCTCCGAATAATTAAAATAAGATTTCTCCGGCCTGAAAATTATTATTTTCCTGACCCGGAGCAAATCACACAAAGCACTCATATATGAACTCAAAACAGTCAAATAATTTTTATATCATACAGAAAAACTTAAAACAGTACAATCATGACATAACGGTCATTTATCCTAAAGTTGGGGTGTTACAACTCTCCCCTACAAATAAAAAATTTCGTCCCCGAAATTTGTTGTACATCAAAACAACTGAGGATATTGCTCCCTCATCTTCTCTTCCAGCTCCCAGGTAGCATCACCTGTCACATCATTCCATATCACCTTCACTAGCTCAATCATCTTCCCTCGAAGCTGCTTCACTTTCCTGTCTTCAATTCTAACAGGAAGTGTCTCATATGTTAAGTTATCCTTAAGTTGCACTTCGTCGGGTTGTATAACATGCGTCGGATCAGGAATATACTTCCTTAGCTGAGACATATGAAATACATCATGCAGATTGGATAGAAAGGGCGGCAAAGCAATTTGATAAGCTACAAGACCTATCCGTCGAAGAATCTAATAAGGCCCAATAAACTTAGGAGTAAGCTTTTTGGATTTGATAACCCTTCCGACACCAGTCGTAGGAGTTACTCACAAAAATACATGCTCACCCTCCTCAAATTCAAGAGGTCATCTTCGCTTATCCACATAACTCTTTTGCCGACTCTGGGTACTCCTCATCTTCTCTTGAATCATCTTTACCTTTTCTGTAGTCTGTTATACAAGATCTGGTCCAATAGTCATACTCTCCCCATCTTGATACTAACACAAAGGTGTTCAGCATCGTCGCCCATATAGCGCTTCATAGGGTGCCATCCCTATACTAGAGTGAAAACTATTGTTGTAGGTGAATTCTATCAAAGATAAAAATTCATCCCAACTCCCTCGTTGTTTTATCACACAAGCACGTAACAAATCTTCCAAAGACTGTATAGTTCTCTCCGTCTGTCCATCAGTCTGCGGATGATAAGCAGAACTCAATCACAGTTTAGTTCCCATGGCTTCTTGCAAACTTCGCCAGAACCTTGACGTAAACCTCGGATCTCTGTCAGAAACTATACATGTAGGTACACCATGTAATCTAACAATCTCACTGATGTATATCTAGGTTAGTTTGTCCAATGAATACTTAATATTGATTGGCAAGAAGTGTGCTGACTTCGTAAGCCTATCAACTATAACCCATATCGAATCATGTCCCTTCCTTGTTCTCGGCAACCCGGTAACAAAATCCATCGAGATACTATCCCACTTTCACTCTGGAATAGCTAACGGTTGTTGTAACGCCCCTTTTTGGGAGGGAACGTCACATTGTCAAATAAAATAAAATGCGAAAATTAAATAATTAGTCAATTAAGACCCGGTTCAGTTAATTAGATTTTAACCAACTTGATACTTTAATACGTGGGAAAAATGGGAGTATAATTTTTTTTTTAAATTGATAATGCGGAATGTGAATAAAAGTAAAGAATAAAACAGTAAACAGAATTTATACCTGAATAACACATACACTTATATATATATCAACATTTAAACACCACTGTAATTTAGATACAAGCCTGAATATCTCCAAAAGCAAAAACTATACCTGCCCCCAAGGAAATCATGCATATATAACCATCATGCATATACAAAATATACAGCCCACCAAAAAGTAATACATCAGGCCCCCAAAATAAAAATACTGGCAACCATCAGTAGCCACCAGTAAAATTAATCCCTCAGATGAGGAGGAACCGTGTCAAGTTCCTCAGCGGGATCTTCCTCTTCCGAGGAAACCTCCATTGGAACCACAGAAGCACGGGACGGAGCCCGAGCGGTGGAATCAAAGGAGTCCTCCCATGGAGTGTAGTAGCGGTTGCCCCACATCTCACAGATGGGCAAGTAAAACTCTAGGCGTAGGCTGATGTGGCAGGTGAGGACAGGTGCCTCATGTTGTCTCCAGGCCAAGGCGATGGACACGTCCCCCAAGTAAATACAGCGGTCGGAGTTCAGGTTGATGTACCAGCACTCTGGCCCTCCAAGGAAGGTCAGACGCACATCTCCCGGAAATCCTCGCATACGCGTCCCCATCGTCTGCAGTAAAAGCTAATCTCTGCCGGGCCAGAAGCCGGGGAAGTCAGGGGCTTCTAACTCGTTGCCGTCGTCTTTGGTAGATACAGTGCATATATACAGACAACAGATAATGGAAACACAGAAAGAGGTAAGACATCCTACCTTCATTACCAATTATAGCAGCTAGAAACAGCACGGCGCCACGCGCCTAAATAGCAATTCAGAATATCATATTTGATTAATAAGCAGTAATTCCAACAGTAAACAAGTAAACAGTTCCAGACAGATAATTATCACAGTAATAATCAGATCAATCACAGTTACAGAAATTAAGAATTAATGATGACAGTTTGTATCATGATTCATATGTATGCTTTCCCAATTCCTACTCCATGGAGCTAAACCCAAACAGTCGGAGAGAAAGATCAGGAGAGACATGTACGTAAACTCGGTTGCCGAGGCCGATGCTATCAATAATTTTTCTCGTGCACAATCATGGCATTGTACGGACATTCTACACTAGATCACGATATAGGACCTGTCTCGGTCCGGATCGTCGGTGCGTTGCATCGGTCTACCCCACGGGCGGAGAGCTACCAACCTCCCATTGCGAGGAACCCGCACCCCGACGCCCCAAGGTCAACCAATGACCTACACTAGTCTATTCGCACCCGCACTAAGGTGTGTTCAATCTCCTAGGCAACTTGGCCTTACAACAGTCCACAAGGACAATCACAATGCATAAGATACTATGCATGAACATGTATGATTCACAATCTCTTACAATTCCATAATATGCCACATTAGGCCAAAATAAGCATCAATACACAAATGGTCACTCACATGGACCCATAACATCATAATATAAAGATCAAGTCAATTGATGCGTCATTAGGTTCATTATGAATCCTAATTTAGAATTTGTTTCTCTTTTCAAGGTTCAAGTTCAAAGTCAATTCTTGTAACCAATTCAATATTCCAAGGCAATCCAATTTTCCCATAACTTGCATCTTAATTTAAGCTCTTAGACCTCACAATCTCATGTTCTTTACTCACTTAGAATCACCTTAAGTCTTATGATAATTTCACTCTTAGTCCTTCAAAGTTTATGAATTCTTGATTATCCTAAATTCTTCTAACTTATTAGTTCTCCATTTCCTTACATAGATTTCTAATTACTTAATTCCTTATGCTTCCAATTTATCAAAAACCACATACTTACACTCAAAGATGCCTTAGAGGCCGTGGCCTCACAATGGTTCCAATTTCAAATCCTTTCAAACCAACATTTGGCATGTCATTCCTTTAATTCATTTAAGTTGTTTACTTGTCAAATTAACTCACCAAGAACCCTAAATTCTTGGCCTCAAAACCGTAGCCATCATTTAGGCTTTAATTCCAAATTTCTCTTCCATTAAATTCCATCTTGTTACTTAATTAATCCTAATCTTATGCTTATTACATATTAACCACAAATTATCCAATTCTTCCACCCCAAAACCGTGGCACTCCAAGAAGGGTGTTCAATTATTTTTGGTCCATTTCAAACCATTCAAACCAATCCAATATTACATTATATACAACAAATCAATCCAATAGCATAAATCAATTAAAATCAACACATAAACATACTAATCACAAAATCAAAGGATAACCCTCATTAGGGTTTTTCCACCAACAACACAATCAAGGTTCCTAGATGCTAAGAGAGGTTGAGGAGGAGTGTCTTCCTCTTACCAAAGTGAAAGAACAAGAAGAACACCAAGAAGCTTCTTGAAATTTCGGATTTGAGCTCCAAAAACCCTAAAAATGGTGACTTTGTTAGAATCAATATCAAGGCTTGAAAAATAAGCCATGGATGGCCATTAAAGAAACCATAATCACGAAAATCGAAGGAGAGGGAGAGTGGTCTTGAAACTTACCCAAAATGCTCAAAGTTGGAGCTTGAAGAAGATGATGAAAATGGAGGAATTTCAAGAAACTCCAAGAAGAAAAGATGCTTAGAAAGGGGAGAGGAATTAGGAAATGTAATTAGAAGAAATTTTTGTGAAGATTAGGGTGGTGAAGAGAGGGCTGGCCGTAGCCTTTGGTGGAGAGAAGGAGGAGAGAAAATTCAAGGAAGAAGAAGAAGAAAGGATGAGAGAGAAAGTGTCTTGAAAATTAATGAATTAAAGTGATAATTGAATAATTGAAATGAAGCAATTTCCCTTCCCTTGGGCTGCATTCCAGCCGTGCAAAGAGGGAGAGAAGAGAGAGGGAAATGGCTTCCAAGGGAAGCTAATGACATTTGGTTCATATTTTGGTCAAAGCTTCTCAAAGAAGCTTTGAATATTTAACATTAAATTTGAATTTAAGTGAATGGATTTGACATAAAGTAGATTGCATTAGGATAATGTGATAGTATTTTTATTACACACTATTATCCAATGGATAATAGTCACAGTTGACAGAAGTCAGTATTTAATTAATCTGACAGATGAATTTTTTCACTGTATTGATTTATTTTATCTGTTAAGGTTTCTCGTATATTGTGAAACCTCGTAAACTGTGTCAAGTCTCGGGTTTAGTAAGATCCCCCGTCGACATGTCCATAGTCCAAGGTTCGCGGAGAAAACATCGCGTTTCTCCGGTTCTGCTCAGTGTGCACGTAAAACGAGAAATATACTGAAATATTCGAGGTTTCCAGAAAATTCTCAGAAAATTTTCAAAAATTGCAAATATTATAAAACGACTATTTGTCATATAATTTTTCAATTTTTGAAGCATTACAGTCGTTCTCCCTACTCTGCTCAAGCTTCGCGCAAAACGAGAAATATATTAAAATATTCATCGTTTCCGAAAAATTTCAGAAAAATTCACATAAATCACAAATATTATAAAATGACTATTGGTGGTGAAATAATTAATTTCCGGAGCATTACACTGACCTCAGCAATTCTCAGCTCCGTGTGCACGTAAAACGAGGATTATATTAAAATATTCGACGTTTCCGTAAAATTCTAGAAAAATTCTCAGAAATTAAGAATAATGTAAAATGATCATTTATACTTAAACAGATATTTCTCGGGATGTTACAGTTGTAACATACCGGCTGGCCTCTGATGTTCCACCTTTGCCTTCTGACAAACCAGACAAGACGCCACACGTTCCGCTACATCTCTTTTCATCCTTGGCCACCAAAATAACTTTTTCAAGTCTTGGTACATCTTGGTCATCCCCGGATGCATACTTAAATCACTAGTATGGGCTTCACCCATAATTGCTTTCTTAAGTTCAGGGTCATCAGGTATACAAATTCTTCCTTTGAATCTTAAGATTCCATCTGATCCTTCCTCTGTTGCTTTATGACCTTGCTCCAATAATTCCCTTTCGTTTTGCAAAAACGCATCCTCCTCCTGTTTATCTCGAATTATATTAAGTACTTCATTCAAGATCACAACCCTACCTAGACGAATCCTTCCCGGCTCCAATTCCACTGACATCCACGAATCTCTAAACTTGTTAATTAATTCTTCCTCCTTTATCATCATTATAGAAACACTGATCACTTTTCTACTCAAAGCATCAGCTACCACATTAGCCTTTCCTGGATGGTATTAGAGTTGAAAATCATTGTCCTTCAAGAATTCCAACCATCGCCTCTGCCTCATATTCAATTCTTTTTGATCGAACAAGTACTTTAAACTCTTGTGATTGCTAAAGACATTGAACATAGCTCCATACAGAAAATGCCTCCACACCTTCAATGCAAAAACCATTGCGGCTAATTCCAAATCATGTGCTGGATAGTTCCTCTCATGAACCTTTAACTGTCTAGAAGCATAAGCCACCACATTCCGATTTTGCATCAATACGCACCCTAACCCCTGGTAAGAAGCGTCACAATACACTTCAAAGGATTTGTTAGGATCTGGTAAAATTAGCACTGGTGCAGTTGTTAACCTCTTCTTCAATTCTTGAAAACTTGCTTCACGTTCCTCCGTCCATTCAAAAACTTGACTTTTCCTCGTGAGCTGCGTATGCGGTCCAACTATCTTAGAAAAACCTTCTATAAACCTCCGGTAATATTCGGCCATTCCAACAAAACTTCGGACTTCCGTTACTGTCTTAGGCCTTTCCCATTACAAAATAGTCTCCACCTTAGATGGATCTACCGCAATACCTTCCTTGGATATCACATGACCTAAAAATTGAACTTCCTCCAACCAAAATTCACACTTTGCCAACTTTGCAGAACTTTCTTCCTTAGGAAAAATTATGGTTTTACTTGCACAGTCTATAAGGATATGGTTAGTAGATAACCAGTCCATTCCTAATATTACATCTATCTTCACAAGAGGCAAACAAATCAAAGTTAGATACATCCTTTCGGAAGTAAATCATAGAGAATCACACAACACAAGCAAAAACAAACCCAACCACAACCCCAAAAGACTCTAACTTGGGCTCTGATACCAACTAATGTAACACCCTTGTGGGGATGTCACATTTATGATGCAATAAAATAAAATAACTAAAAATATTACCCAAGTTGTAAAATACTTGTTATATAAATAATATGGGTTGTAAAATTTTTCCTGTTAAACAGAATATTACTAAATAAAATAACACGGAACACAAAAGAAAACAAACCATCATCACACATATAATATACATAAGATTTTGTTTTAAGTAGTACAAATAATTTACAACTAGAAAATATTTAACAAAAACAGTAAAGAGTTAAGATACAATACTATATCAAAAAGTGCCTAAGTGCACACCATAGATTTCTCTTCCTCTGAAGGATCACTCTCAGATGAATCTTCAGGTGATAGATATCCAGGATGTCTCGAAGCTCTACGGACACGAGTCCGGGCTGTCGACACACTGCTAATCTCACTAGGCACACGGAACATCCCTTCCCAGTAACGCCTAATAGACAGTGGCAACTCTAAATGCAAAAACAGAGTAGTAGTAAACACAGGTTCTCCGTCAAACTCAGTTCGTAGGGACACAGTCAACCGTCCCACATACACAACTGAATCTCTATCCTCCTACAGTCGCCAAGCCGTCGAACCTCCGTGAAACTCAAATCTCACGAACCCCAAAAATCCTGGCAACGTCATCTTCAAAATCAATCTAGCGGGTATGGATGATCGGATGGTTCGCAGTCGTCGAACTGATCCTCGGCTTGTTGATGCTACTCCTCCTCCTCCTTAAGATACACACACTCTAAAGGCTGATCCTCTTCCTCAAACTCTTTACAACATAAATGAAAAATACAGAAATAGTACATATAGAGAGGTGAGATAATCATACATCAATACCAGCATGGCAAATAAGAAAATGCCAAATGCAACAGGTACAACAAATAATCAAAGCATACCATAATACAATAAATAATTATGCAATATAATACAGAAATTCAATATAACAATATCACAGAAAATTTAATACAACAGTACAAAAATATCAAAGATAATGATGTTAAGATGCATGATACAAATACAAAATGACTCGTTCCTACTCTATGGAGCTAGACACAGATATCTGAGAGAATGACCCGCAAAGATCTATTAGTACCTCAGGCTGCCCAACCAAACTATTGCATTGTCTAACGTTGTGTCTATAGCCCACTGTTCAAAACATCGTGTAGTAGCACACAGTCCAAACATCGTGTAACTACAGGCATTGTACTAAAATAGACTTTACAAGATCTCGATTAAGTATAGTGCGTGTCGAGATCACTAGTGTGTTGCCAGTTACCACGGCCCAGAGGAGCGACCAATTGTCCACATGTAGAATAATCCGCACACTAATGCCTCTAAGTCCATACGAAGAAATGAACCACACTACGCTTATCACACCGACAACATGGTGTAATTAATCTTGTCAATCAAATCATCAATTATAAACCAAATTGGCACAACTCAATGCATGAATAAAATCATAATTATCAAATTACCCTTAGTCTCAAAATATTCTCATATTTACGCAAATGCCCTCAATGGCAAAAATCTCAATTATACAGTACGTCCCACTTGACAGTACCGTATCTCAATATGTCCAGGTCTACCACTTTGGCCCGACAGTAAAAACTTGTTGTTCCAATTAATGGCGTAGAAATTTTATCGTGTTTTCACAATTTCATCATTTTTACAAACGTTTTTAAATCGCGTAAATATATTTTGCTGTTTTTAAAATCGCATACTGTTTTTAAATCATTTTCTCAATCGCGTAAGATTTTTAAATAGTTTTCTTAATCGAAAAGCTTTAAAATCTCTGTTTTTAAAGCTACGTAAGCTATTTTCACTACTTTAAAACTACCTAGAATAATTTTTCATTACGTTATGAATAAATTATAAAACGTTCTCTTTTATTTATCTGTTTTTAGTAAAATTTGACAGTATTTTGTCTATAAAATCTACTAAAATTTGTATTTTCTACGTTTTTCTCTAAAAATTTGTTTACTTGGTTTATTATTACTAAATCCACTTTAGTGATTGTTTCTATGTTTTAAAAGTTAAAAGCAAGTATTTTTCATAGGTTTTATTCATCTTGCTACTATATCACATCTCTAATAAAAATTGGTTTACTTCTTTATTTCTTGAAAATTTATTACAAATGCATTCTTTTTATATAAAACATCAATTCTACACTTAGAAAATAAATTTTAGATTGATTACACTTTTATTAGGCATGTTGGCCGAATCCCATAAAATGTGGGCATTTGATCTTTGGATCATTTCTCTTCTTCTAAATTAATTTGTAGCTTGTCAATTTACCTAAGTCAATTAAATTTCTCTTTTGGAAAAATTGTTGAGAACATTTTGGTTCCCCTTTTTCATTGAGGCCGTGAGCCTTGGATTTGTGTTCTTTGGAACACTCATGCAATCCTTTACATGTTAATCACATTCTAAGTAATAAACATGCATATATCACACATGCAATATATTTTAAAACTTGTAGACATGCATACAATAATTTTAAAGCTTATAGACATGCATAAAATAATATCAAAAACAAATAGGAAAGCTTTTATACAATCAACACAAGTGAATCCTTATGGATTCTTCAAACACATACAAGTCCATTTTCTCATCACCACACATGGTTGATGAGATTGAATCTCCCTCTTACCTTAAAGGAAGACTAAAACCTCTTTCACTCCTTCTATGGATTTCGTGACTCTCCTTCAAGACACCTAAAGATCTTAAACAAAAATTTAAAGAGTTAAAGCTATAAGAGAAAATCATAAACCATGGATCAATCATGGCTTAGAACCTTGAAAAAGAAGTTAGAAATGAAAAATAAGAATTTCCACCTTCTAGGAAAAATCTCCAAAGTGATTTTCCAAGCTCTAAATGATGGATTTAAGAAGAACTCTCAACTAGAGATGTTCTTAGAATAGTGTTTAGGTTTAGAAAAGTAGGTTAGAAGAAATTTTGGATGGATGGATGGTGATCTAGGGCTCTTGGCCGAATGGCCTCTTCAAAGTGCATCAATGGTGGTTTGTGTTTTTGGAAGAGAGAGAAGAGAGAAAGTGTGATAGCAAGGATGAAATTGAAGTGAAAATGCTCTCCAAAATGGTGCATGGCCGTGGAGCTCCTTAGGGTGGAGGTGGCCACTTTGTTTGACTCATCCAAGACTCCATCCTAGCCTTAGATGTAATCAAAGGTCAAGATTAAAACTTGATCACCAAGCTTGTCATCCATTGGCTAATCCAAGCCTTGTCATAAGCCTTGTCATTTGTTCTTGAAGATTCCACCCTAATGGTGATTAATTAAGCTACTAATCCCATTAAGCTTCTAAGCACACTTAACCTAACTTAATCAAATTAATTAGTTACCTTACTAATTAATTAACATTCTTATAATCCAAGCTTCAAGAGCCATTGATCATATCAACGGTTGATATTAGATAGTAATATGATCAAATCTAAGCCATTAGATCTTATTTCCGTGAAATTCTAACCACTAGATTCATCTTCCAAAAATAAAGGGTCAAGATCTTCCCTATATTATTCACATCCAATGGTTACAAATGCTTCTAACTATTTTTGTAAGACCAATCTCCACCATCCAATTGATCAATGGTGGATATCCAAAGCCTTCTTTAAGAAGCTTATCATGACAACTATAGATTAAATCAACGGTTGACATTCAATCTTAAACCTTCTCATCCAATGATAATCACATATTTTATTCATTAAGAAACCCTCATTATTAGTCATTTACACTCTTCATGTACTTAATTGACTGAATTTGATTATGTTTTGTAAGTTTGAACTCGAATCGGACTTAATTGATTTTTCAGCATTATTCGAGTCTTACACTGTTTCTGTATTTTGGCCATATCTTGAGTTCTAAATGTCTGATAATTATGAATTTTACCTTGTAGGAAATATAAAAGAGAGCTCTACAACTTTGATGAAGAGCTCGAAGTCAAATTCAGACATCTAGTGGAGCTAATTGGGCATGGAAATCAGAATACGGGATTTGTGACTGGAACCCGAACAGTGTGTAGTAACCAGAACATAATTCGAGTTTGGGTTTATAGAATGGGCTGAAAATTGGTGATCTGAAAGTTAAGACCCATATGTACAACTTTCATGACAAACACAAAACTTGATTCGGGCTCCTTGATGGAGATATTGGGTCTGAAAGTCAAAACAGAGGTGCTGAAACTGGTCCTGAGCAGTCTGTAGTAATTGGGTCATATCTTGGGCTGTAGGACGAATTTTTGGGTGCTTCCAGAGCCATTGGAAAGCTTAGACAATTTCCTAGAACTTTCATGAAGACCACTTGGCTCAAAAATGACGAAATCAATGAGTTCAGCAATGAATACTTTCGGAGACAAGGAAGCTCACCTACCAAGTTCACCTACCAAGCTCACCTACCAAGCTCACCTACCAAGCTCACCTACTAATTCTACCTACTAATCTCATCTACCCATCTACTACTACTCTGAATCCTCTATAAAAGGAAGCATGAGGAGAGCTCTAAACACAACATACACTTGGTGTTAGAAATAGCTTTTCATAGTTCTTGTATATTTTTCCTCATCATTGTAATGGAGAGCTAAGTCACTTCTAGTCAATTCGGGACTCTTGAAGAGATTGTGGCTTGGATTCTTGAGACCTTGGTTATGTAATGTATTTGATTTATATTTGAATTCCTTTTCTCTTCTTCTTCTGTTCAATCGTGTTCTCTTGATCTTGAATGCATGAATGGTGATTCTGTTTATGTTTGATCTGATTTGATCTTGGTTTAAGATTAAGTATTGTGATGAAATTTAGAACTGATTGATCTAAACTAATCACGTAATTGAAGAGGTTAGGTTACTGATTTGTGCCTAGGTTAATTGAATTCGGTGCTTAAATTGACATATATTTACATGAATGGTGCGATTGTAGATTTGTGTTTATCACTTCGAATTGAATTACGACGATTGTCTAGTATGAATTACGGATCGATGCGAGAGATCTCGGTTAGATCCAAGTTAACCATTCAAATGTATTTCAGGTGTTTGTTGAAAGGTCTATGATTGAATCCACCCAATCTCGGATAGATTTCTGAATTATTTGTTCTTTTAATTGTTATTTCTCTTTAAATCCTCGTCATCTGCGATCCTTGAACCATCAAAACCCCCCTTTTTCTAACTTTCACTTGATTTGATCAAATTGCATCTACGATCCTTGAGGAGACGATCCGGTGTTGTTCACTATACTACAAGTTTAGGTAATAACTTCGGTTATAATTTTGACTGAGTTCGGCGCTCGTCGAATTTTGGCGCTGAATTCTTAGGGAACTCGTAGGTGTAATCTTTTCATTTTGAGTAACCTTACTAATTTTTGTTCTTTCTTACCTATTCTAACAGTTATTTTTCATTTACTAACATTGTTCATACCATACTAACATTTTTATCCTAGCTTTTGAATTTTTCTGATTTAGGAAAGACGGAAAACAGGTAATTACGGGTAACTATTGCAATTTTCGAACTGAAACATGCCCAGAATGAGCTGAAACTTGGTCGGTTGAAGGAAAACAGCCTGATAAACAAGACTCACAGTAAACTGTGAGGTCACCCCTGGTTTTTCGAAATTCTATCATTTAGACCACTTTTTCAATTTTTTATTATTTTTTATTGCATTTTCTAGTTTCATTTTTATGTAAATTTTGTTCTGTGTTGATTCCATAATTTTTAAAAATGTTTAGATACATTAACTAAATTTATTTTTGCATATTTTGAGTGTTGATCCCATACTAACTCTTTTTTTTTTTTTAATTTTTTTTCTTTTCTTTTTCTTTCATTATCATTTTGTTGCATTCTGTTGCATTTTAAGGATACAATGGACCATGCATAATGGAGTCAAAACTTGAGGAGTTGACTTCTTTGGTAAGACATATAGTAGTGAGACAACAATCACCATGTGCGAGGAAGCTACACTTGTGTGTAACATTTGTTTTTGTTCATCTCACCCCACATATGCATGCCCTACACTTCATATGGTAGTTCTGTTTTTTCGAGATCAATTTGTTGCAAAGACACACTGGTTATTTTCTGATGAACCACGGTTCAAGCGGCGAAGAACGAGTTATGACCCTTCTTCAACACATACAACCCTAGCCGGGAATACTATCCGGATCTGGGATATGGCAATACGGCATCACTACAAAGCAACAATCATTTCAATATGAGCGACCATTCCAATGATAACAAGTCCATCAACCACAAAACTTGAGCCTTCATGGGAGGACTTGATGAAAACTCAAATTGAGTTCCAGCAGAATTTCACTTGCCACTATTCGAGGATTTAACAACCCAAATTGACCAGGTTGACAACCACTTGTTAATGAACCCGAGATGTCAAGAGTCGAGCCAACTCTTTCCCCAAACAATTCCCAACTCCCCGCATTCTAATTGTCATATTGATTTACATGCAGACTTAGTTGAGGAAACTCATGATGAGTTGTGTCTTTGAATTTCCGATTTAATTGGTTTTGATGATTCTATCAATTGCAACTCATGTGATCATGATGGTGATATAAAATGTGTTATGTGTCTTTGAAATTTCTGCATATTTGAAAACTAATGATTCTGTTTTACGCGAGGATCTAATGATATAGAAGGGTCTATCAACAATGTAGTTGCGAGTCTACAACACATAGGGAGGTGGAGTTGAAGGCCATTGAGGAATTTTCAAAGAAGGAGGAAAGGCAGCAGATGCTAATAACTACTTGAAGTGGATTTTGTTTCTAGGCCATGGTCCAAAGATTATCAATGAAAGAAGGATTGCAAAATTACACGTATTGCATGCCATTGGTGAAGTCAAGGAAGACCAATGGGACCCCAATGTGAACCCTCATGCTTCAAGCTTCACTTGGTTGTTACACTTCAACCAATGGGACCGTAGTGGAAGCTATTATATGTCAACCATAACCTGGTCATCACGTTTCAACCAATGGGATCTGGTGGAGTCATTTCACCAACCTCACTTAATAAGACCAATGGACACCGCCTCAAACAAGTATCATGAACTTCCGAGAGAATGCGAAGTGGAGGTGATGAACCTTCTCCATCCGCATTATGAATAAAAAAAAAAAAAAGGAAGAAAAAAAAAAAAAAAAAAAAAAAAAAAAAAAAAAAAAAAAAAAAAAAAAATTGTGTGCCCGACAATGAGGTAGGTAGTGTCACTCAGAAGCATGTGGAGGTCATTTTTTCTTCAGCGCCAACAATCTGTGGAAATCTTGCAGTATGGATTTTATTGGCCTACTTTATTAAAGGTCTGTTACACCTTTTGCAAAAGCTGCGGAAATTGGTCAAAAAAGTTCTGCTTTGAGATTATCATCTGCACCTACTCCTTGGAAAATTGAGATCTAGGTGGCGCGGTTCTTTTGTTGTCAGAAACGTGTATCCTCTGGGGACGTAGATATTGAGGATCCTAGGAATGGTATTGCGCTTAAGTTAATGGACAAAGACTCAACCATTCCTGGAAAACCAAGTTCTTGAGTTCTTTGTGTTGCCGGTTAAGTGGCGGATACGGTACTCCGTGACTCTCAAGTCGGTTTATTCTTCAGTTTCCCAAAATAACTGAATCCTTCTTCTCCTTCAAAATGGATGTCATTCTTTCAAACCTGAGAAAACATTTTCCTTCTCTTCCTCAAAATGCTCTGAGAAAGATCTACAAAGTTCGATGTGAAAGATTGAGACTGTTAATGCACAAAGGTATGCCAGAAGATGTACGCTGGATAATTGAAGCAAAGATCCGATTAGCAGGTGAGTCCTCAATTTCATTTGACTCATATATGCCTGGTCTTGGAAGAAGTTCATATTCTAAAAGGAGAAGAGCAAAAAGGTTACAAGTCTGTTACAAATGTGGACGATGGAATTGTAACAGACAATGTCATTCTTTGGGGATGATTTCCGCAAATAAATCCTTCATTAAGAATGGACTGAGTAAGGAGTCATTAGATGATATCTTATTGACTCTTGAGACGCGTTCTTATGGATTGATGCGGGGTGAAATTCTTAATTTGTGGAATCTCTTCAAGGATGAAGAACAACGCTACAATCTTGGGAATCGACTCTAAAAGACCACTTTGCCAATTTATAAGAAAATTGGATGGGAAGCTTATCCTCGACTCATAGAAGACGTTTAAGCCGTTTCTCGGACGTTAAACCGAGAGCGATGTGAGTCATATCCACAAACAATCTGTACATATCATCCTCTTCTTCTTCTTCATGTCATTTTTCAAAAAATAAAAAAAAAAAAAAAAAAAAAAAAAAAAAAAAAAAAAAAAAAAAAAAAAAAAAAAAAATGAAAAAAAAAAAAGTCTACTTCTTAGGATTGGCTTTGGTAACACAAACCGTGAATGGGGAAATGCATGCATCTGATCCAGCCTTCTTAATTGAAAAACAAAGAAGGTAGATTGTATCCCACATGTGAGGCACCGGTCGTATTATGGCCACTTGTCCCTTTTGGGAGCCCTATGTTCTTATTTGGTCTTGAATGGGTTGAATCTTGGTCAACAATGCTTTGGCACAAAGCCGAAAGAAGCAGACTACCTCCATCCCAATCTTAAGTAAGTATACACTCATCTTTCATCAAGTTTTTCTAACAATTTCAAAAAAAAAAAAAAAAAAAAAAAAAAAGGACGTGATGTCTCTTTCGCACTCATGACGCGTGATAGATAAAGATACGCCATGGAGACCGTACATACAGGTATGTCATCATTTTCTATTTCTTTTATCTTTGTATCATTTTGTTGTATTTTGATTTTTGTACGAGACGATCCTTTGAGCGGGGTCCTTCGGGGTTTCTAGACTTCTTTACCTTGATGGTTTTCTTGAAGTCAAAAAAAAAAAAAAAAAAGATTCTGTGTCTCTTAATTTCAACCTTTTCGACAACCGCCAACCTACCCTCATAGGTGCAATTATTCCCTTTCCATTCTTTTTCCTATTTAAACACTCCATTTTCTCCATTTTCCTTCAAACTCGAAACACTCAAAGGGAGGAAGAGTATAGAATGGGGCCTTCTATTCGTAACCTAAAAATGTCTGTGTTTTTGTGGGTCGAGTTATGGGAAGGGATTAGAGTTTGTAAACGCAGCTAGCACTCTTGGTCGATCACTTGCTGCGAGAAATATTCATCTTGTATATGGGGAGGTTGTCGTGGGTTAATGGGGGCTGTATCACTTGCTTTGCCTTTGTAAGAGACAATCGAGGTTCTAGGTATCATTCCTGAAACTTTAGCTCAACGAACATCACTTTGGAAAGACAATTGGGGAGGAACTTAAGGTATCATCAATGCATGAACGCATGAAGATAATGCTTGAAAACTCGATGCATTCATTGCCTTACCAGGTGGTTTTGGTACTTTGGAAGAAATTTTTCAAATTGTCTCTTGGTAAACCGAACATCCACCATAAACCCATTGGTTTGTTGAATGTTAATAATTTCTTTGATCTTCTGTTATTTTTTTCTTGACAAAGTCATGGAACAAAATTTATCACTCCTTCGGCAAGACAACTTCTTATCTCTGCCTCCACTATTGATGAGCTCATTGATAAATTAGAAGCTTTTGAGTATGTACCGATCGGGTATTAGCTCGAGATAGATTGGTCAACAGAAGCAGCGAAGGAAGTAACAAGAAACAAGAGCCCGATCTGAAACTTTCTCTTTAATGGGTTTGATTTAAAAAAAAAAAAAAAATTGTTGTTGTTTTGTTTAGTATGATATGATTGTCATGGACTTATTAAACCAATTAGTGATGGCGAGTAAGGAGTAATTTTACTCTTGAGACGCATCTTAATTGGTGGCGAGTAAGGAGTTTTTAGGTAGTAATTAATTAGTATTGACTTGTGGAAGTACTAACGTTTTCTTGTTTGATTTCTTTTCGTGGTCGATCGCGACTTGACGGTGTGTTTTCTTTTACGCTTAGGCGTTGATTCAATTCTTATCAGGTTGTGTTGTTCTTTTCTATCTCTTTCTTTCACATTGAGGACAATGTTACATTAAGTGTGGGGGAGAGATTTTAGCATGTTTCTGTTTCTTTTCGTTTGTTAAAAAAAAAAATTTAAAAAAAAAATTCAAAAAAAAAATAAAAATAAAAATAATAAAAAAGGGGTTCATTGCATGATTGAATAATTTTTCTCCCTTCTTGAACTGATATGCTTGGTGATGGATGATTGAATTGATGAATTGAGTTTGATGAATGCATACCTTGAGAGATTTTGAGCCTAATGGATGGATTCAACATTTATGCCATTCTCTTCTTTCTTGTGTGATTTTCACTCATGTTAATGACCACTCTAGAACTTGCTTTGATTCTTTTTGAGGCTACATTTCACTTGCATGCATGAACATGATTGAGGCCCTCTTTCTTAGCTAGTTTAACCAAATAGCCAACCTTGTTTTCAATATGATATCAAGCACTCTTTTGACCTCTCGAAAATTCTCTAATTCCTTGCCAACTTGTATATTTTCCTTTGCTTAACCCTTTGAGCTTATTTGACCATTCCTTGTTTCTAGCTCATTATGTGCCTTAAATGAAAAATCGTGTTCTTACTGTACCTTAGGAAATAAAAGAACATTAGCCTGGTTAATGGATGAGTTTTTGAACAAGTGTGGGGGTGTGTGTACAAAATGGTTGTTGAAAAAAAAAAAAAGAAAAGAAAGAGTGCCTAAAAAAAAAAAAAAAAAAAAAAAATGTATATATAGTTATGTTTATATATATATATAAAAAAAAAAGAGAGAAAAGGATTGGGAAATGAATATGTAAAGGGATATACATTAGAGTTGAGATGAACTTTTATGCTCGTTATTTGAACTCAGCTCTCATTTGCTTTTATTCTCTTTGGTATTTATCTTCTCATATCCATTTTATCCTCTTCTGTTACCTTGACCTCACTACAACCTTGAATAAAGTCCTCATGATTTGTGTGTGCATGTGTTTTGAGTAGTGGAGAAGTAGAAGATAAGCAAGCTTATGGTAGTGCAATTTTCATGGGTTGAATTGAGTGAAATACCTACCTTTTAAACACTTGAGAGAGTGAGAGGGAATCTTGTGAAGATTCATCATTCTTAATTCATTCTTTTCAACGGAAGTTTCCTTGCTTGTTGGTTTGAGATGTGAAGAAATGTTACCTCATTTATGCTTTGATCCCTTGAATTTCTTGTTGCTCTTCTTGCTTCATTGAGTCCTTTAGAGTTTTTAATTTTTAAGTTTGTGTCGTTTGTCTTTGTCTTCTAACTTTAGTTTTATATGTTTTGCCCAGAGTGCAAAAAAAATAAAAATTGCTAAGTGTGGGGGAATTTGATAATCACATATTTTATTCATTAAGAAACCCTCATTATTAGTCATTTACACTCTTCATGTACTTAATTGACTGAATTTGATTATGTTTTGTAAGTTTGAACTCGAATCGGACTTAATTGATTTTTCAGCATTATTCGAGTCTTACACTGTTTCTGTATTTTGGCCATATCTTGAGTTCTAAATGTCTGATAATTATGAATTTTACCTTGTAGGAAATATAAAAGAGAGCTCTACAACTTTGATGAAGAGCTCGAAGTCAAATTCAGACATCTAGTGGAGCTAATTGGGCATGGAAATCAGAATACGGGATTTGTGACTGGAACCCGAACAGTGTGTAGTAACCAGAACATAATTCGAGTTTAGGTTTATAGAATGGGCTGAAAATTGGTGATCTGAAAGTTAAGACCCATATGTACAACTTTCATGACTAACACAAAACTTGATTCGGGCTCCTTGATGGAGATATTGGGTCTGAAAGTCAAAACAGAGGTGCTGAAACTGGTCCTGAGCAGTCTGTAGTAATTGGGTCATATCTTGGGCTGTAGGACGAATTTTTGGGTGCTTCCAGAGCCATTGGAAAGCTTAGACAATTTCCTAGAACTTTCATGAAGACCACTTGGCTCAAAAATGACGAAATCAATGAGTTCAGCAATGAATACTTTCGGAGACAAGGAAGCTCACCTACCAAGTTCACCTACCAAGCTCACCTACCAAGCTCACCTACCAAGCTCACCTACTAATTCCACCTACTAATCTCATCTACCCATCTACTACTACTCTGAATCCTCTATAAAAGGAAGCATGAGGAGAGCTCTAAACACAACATACACTTGGTGTTAGAAATAGCTTTTCATAGTTCTTGTATATTTTTCCCTCATTGTAATGGAAAGCTAAGTCACTTCTAGTCAATTCGGGACTCTTGAAGAGATTGTGGCTTGGATTCTTGAGACCTTGGTTATGTAATGTATTTGATTTATATTTGAATTCCTTTTCTCTTCTTCTTCTGTTCTCTTGATCTTGAATGCATGAATGGTGATTCTGTTTATGTTTGATCTGATTTGATCTTGGTTTAAGATTAAGTATTGTGATGAAATTTAGAACTGATTGATCTAAACTAATCACGTAATTGAAGAGGTTAGGTTACTTGATTTGTGCCTAGGTTAATTGAATTCGGTGCTTAAATTGACATATATTTACATGAATGGTGCGATTGTAGATTTGTGTTTATCACTTGTCAATTGAATTACGGACGATTGTCTAGTATGAATTCTGGATCGATGCGAGAGATCTCGGTTAGATCCAAGTTAACCATTCAAATGTATTTCAGGTGTTTGTTGAAAGGTCTATGATTGAATCCACCCAATCTCGGATAGATTTCTAATTGATCTTTTTTTAATTGTTATTTCTCTTTAAATCCACATCCTTTGCGATCCTTGAACCATCAAAACCCCCCTTTTTTCTAACTTTCACTTGATTTGATCAAATTGCATCTACGATCCTTGAGGAGACGATCCGGTGTTGTTCACTATACTACAAGTTTAGGTAATAACTTCGGTTATAATTTTGACTGAGTTCGGCGCTCGTCATCCAACGGTGTAGATTAAGTCAAGCCCACATCGTTGACTTAATTCCTATTGGCTTAAAACAATTCAAGCCATTATCGTTGACTACTTTCTCTAAACGTGGGTCTCGCAACTAATTGTGGGTCCTACAAACCAAAAGTGGGTCCCACAGACATTTTCGGGTCCATTGTCGTTTATTTGTACTGACTAATAAAATAATATTATAATAATATAAGATTATTTTATTGCACAGTTAAATCCTAAAAATTAAAAAGGTTAACAACCATATCATTTAGAATTGGGTTTAGTAAGCTCCCCCAGCTCCGAATAATTAAAATAAAATTTCCCCAGCCCGAAAATTATTATTTTCCTGACCCGGAGGAAATCACACAAAACACTCATATATGAACTCAAAACAGTCAACTAATTTTTATATCATACAAAAAAACTTAAAACAGTACAATCAAGACATAACGGTCATTTATCTTAAAGTTAGGGTGTTACAACTCTCCCCTACAAATAAAAAATTTCATCCTCGAAATTTGTTGTACATCAAAACAACTGAGGATATTGCTCCCTCATCTTCTCTTCCAGCTCCCAGGTAGCATCACCTGTCACATCATTCCATATCACCTTCACCAGCTCAATCATCTTCCCTCGAAGCTGCTTCACTTTCCTGTCTTCAATTCTAACAGGAAGTGTCTCATACGTTAAGTTATCCTTTAGTTGCACTTCGTCGGGTTGTATAACATGCGTCGGATCAGGAATATACTTCCTTAGCTGAGACACATGAAATACATCATGTAGATTGGATAGAAAAGGTGGCAAAGCAATTTGATAAGCTACAGGACCTATCCGTCGAAGAATCTGATAAGGCCCAATAAACTTAGGAGTAAGCTTTTTGGATTTGATAACCCTTCTGACACCAGTCGTAGGAGTTACTCGCAAAAATACATGCTCACCCTCCTCAAATTCAAGAGGTCGTCTTCGCTTATCCGCATAACTCTTTTGCTGACTGTGAGTAGTCCTCATCTTCTCTTGAATCATCTTTACCTTTTCTGTAGTCTGTTGTACAAGATCTGGTCCAATAGTCATACTCTCCCCATCTTAATACCAACACAAAGGTGTTCGGCATCGTCGCCCATATAGCGCTTCATAGGGTGCCATCCCTATACTAGAGTGAAAACTATTGTTGTAGGTGAATTCTATCAAAGATAAAAATTCATCCCAACTTCCTCATTGTTTTATCACACAAGCATGTAATAAATCTTCCAAAGACTGTATAGTTCTCTCTGTCTGTCCATCAGTCTGTGGATGATAAGCAGAACTCAATCGCAGTTTAGTTCCCATGGCTTCTTGCAAACTTCGCCAGAACCTTGACGTAAACCTCGGATCTCTGTCAGAAACTATGCATGTAGGTACACCATGTAATCTAACAATCTCACTGATGTATATCTGGGTTAGTTTGTCCAATGAATACTTAATATTGATTAGTAAGAAGTGTGCTGACTTCATAAGCCTATCAACTATAACCTATATCGAATCATGTCCCTTCCTTGTTCTCAGTAACCCGGTAACAAAATCCATCGAGATACTATCCCACTTTCACTCTGGAATAGCTAACGGTTGTAACATACCGGCTGGCCTCTGATGTTCCACCTTTGCCTTCTAACAAACCAGACAAGACGCCACATGTTCCGCTACATCTCTTTTCATCCTTGGCCACCAAAATAACTTTTTCAAGTCTTGGTACATCTTGGTCATCCCCGGATGCATACTTAAATCACTAGTATGGGCTTCATCCATAATTGCTTTCTTAAGTTCAGGGTCATCAGGTATACAAATTCTTCCCTTGAATCTTAAGATTCCATCTGATCCTTCCTCCACTGTTGCTTTATGACCTTGCTCCAATAATTCCCTTTCGTTTTGCAAAAACGCATCCTCCTCCTGTTTATCTCGAATTATATCAAGTACTTCATTCAAGATCACAACCCTACCTAGATGAATCCTTCCCGGCTCCAATTCCACTGACATCCACGAATCTCTAAACTTGTTAATTAATTCTTCCTCCTTTATCATCATTATAGAAACACTGATCACTTTTCTACTCAGAGCATCAGCTACCACATTAGCCTTTCCTGGATGGTATTAGAGTTGAAAATCATAGTCCAAGTCTGACTAAACAGTAGAACCCTCAGATGGGTCCTCCTCAGATTCCTCAGCAGATAGGAATCAGTTATTACGTGAAGCTCTACGGACAGGTGTCCGTGCAGATGACACGATACCACTAGGAGTACGGTAGTAGGCTCCCCAATATTGCCTAATGGATATTGGAAACTCTAATTGTACATATATATTGACACTAAAATAGGGGTTCCATTGTTCAAGCCTACTATAGGTAATGTTCAGATCCCTTATATAAAATATACACTGCCGATCCAAATGAACATGCCACGCCTCCGAACCCCCACGAAACTGTAATGTCACGTATCCTAAGAAGCTGGGCATCTCCATCTTCAAAATTCTGCGTTTCCAGACGTGAGAAGTAGTTCTTCTTCTCCTTCTTGTACTGTTTCTTTCTCAACGTCTTCAACCAATTATAAATACCATATACAAATATACATACAAAGAGGTGAGATCACCTATGCCAATACCAGCATGATAGCACAGAGATAATACAAACAACATATCATGCAAAAATATCTTGTCATGATCACAATTATGCCATCATCATAGTGTAAAATAATAATTGCCATCATGCCACTATCACTGTTTAAATCACAAAATAATTACAGTAACACCATCACATAGATATAGATGCTCAGTTTCATGCATGCGCACATAGACTCAATGTCCTACTCCATGGAGCTAATACTCATGTCGGAGAAATTGATCGAAAAGATCTGCCGGTACCACGTGCCTCAGACCAAGTGCTATAATTATATCTTGCACATCTAGCACATACACGACAATCTTTATCAGATCTCGATTAAGAATAGTGTCTCGGTCCGGATCATCGGTGTGTTGCATCGGTCTAACTCACGGTGCAGAAGAGCTACCAACTACCCATTGCGAGCAACCCGCATCCCGATGCCTCCAAGGTCAACAAGTGACCTACACTACACGTATTGCACCCACTCAAGAGGTGTACGTTTCTCCTAGGCAATTAGCCATATACAGTCCATCGGACCATTTTTAATGCATGTGTAATGCACCAATTACCAACCAAAGGTAAATCACATAATTTCTTATACGAGGTTCAAATACTGTTTTACGTTCATGTATTAATGCCAATTTCAGGCAAACTTCTCAATTTCTTGTACGGATTCGTATCTTGATTTTAACTGTAAAGTTTTGTATAATTAACAAAAAATCACATTACCATGTTTTTCTCATTCGTAAAATATTTTTGTCACGTTTTCCGGTCACGTAATGTTTTATTACGTAAACAATGATTTGTAATATTTCTGTTACGTTTAAAAATTCGCGTAATAATTTTTTACTGTATTAAAATGCGTAAAATATTCTTTCATTTTTAAATTGCCTAGCGATATTTTTCTACAACATTTCGATCATGTAAAATATTTAAACGTTTTAAAAATCGCGTAGAAACATTTTAACGTTTTTCAAATCGCGTAACTTAAAAATTACATTTTTGAGTTACGTAAATCGTTTTTCACTGTTTTTACCCTTCGTAAAATATTTCTTAACTTTAAAAATATTACTTTGTACTTTTCTTACAATAATATAATTTCTTACTTTATTTTCTTCCTATTCTTAGTCAAAAATTCTTTTCCGTAATATATTTTCTCAAAATCACTTTTTATTGATTTAATCTTATAAAATCACCTTTAATTGATTTAATCACTTTGCTTCTAATTTTAAATTCCCTAACATTTTCCAAAACTCAATAAATAAATTCTACGTTAGTAATTTTAAGTTACAAACGTTTTCTTTTATATTTCTAAATCACTTCTAAAAATTAATTCTCTTTAAAATAATTTAAAGTTCAACACTTTAAATCCCCTTTTTCTTTTATTTATGAAAATTCCACTTGACAACACTTTAATTCCTTTCCAAAATCCTTATTTGAAAATTCTTATATTTTATAACATCAAAACATTTTTTTTCTAAATTATCAAAACCTTATAGATGGCCATTGGAACCATGAAATATTTTTCTTCTAACTTAAACAAATGTCATTCTTGTTTCTACACAAAATAAATTCATGAAAATACTACTCAAAAACCGTGTGCACTCTTTTTGCAAAATAAACTCTTTTGATTAATTTCTTTACTCCTTAAATCATTCAATTCTATCATTTATGAAAATATAATTTTGTGAACACCAAATTAGTTGATGTCTTGACCAAAAATTTTCTTAAGTTTAAGGACCAAAAATTAACTCCATTGTTCTTGAAAAATTTCAATAGAAATCCTTATTTTAGAAGTCCAAAACCGTGACCTCCTCCATGGCCTTTGGAGCCAAAATTTTATTTATTTCAACATACATTCATCATAATATATTCAACATATATCATTAAGCATATTATAAGCATATCATATAAACAAATAAAAGTCATACTAAGCATGCCTACACAAGTAAATCATTCAAATCATATCAAGCATAAGCAAAAATAATTAAAAGCATATAACACACATACAAATTATTACATGACCATGGATAGGAATCCTCACATGAATTCACCATCCATCAAATATAAAACCATCTCCCACCACCATGCTTGGTTGGTGAGATGAATCTCCCTCTTACCTCTTGAAGAACCACTAAAAAGCTTGTTGATTTGTGTTTTGAACAAGATCTCCACCAACACAAGTTCTTAAACATGAAACAAATACAAGAAAATTAGTATATCAAGCTTGAATAAGAAGAACCATGGATCAAACATGGTTTAGAACATGAAAAAGAAAAGAATAAATGAAGTTTTCTTACACTTCACCAACAAAAATTCTAGAACTTGATCTTAGTAAAAGTCCTTCAAGATGGAAGATTTAGAGAAAGTCTTCAACATGAAAGTTGTTTAGAATGAGGTAAAGATTCAAGAAACTAGGTTGTATGAAATTAAAGAGTGATGGAGGAGTGAATTGGAGTGCTTGGCCGAATGGTATGTTTTTGGGAGAAAGAATGAAATTTTCTTTGGTTTGGTCTTGAAACTTAAGTGGAAAAGTGAAGAAATGATATTATGAAGTATAGAAATGAATGTTTTTGGTCTTCAAGGGAATGCATTGCCGTAGCATGCAATTAGAGAGAATGGAAAGTGAAGTTTGAAGAACATAAGCATTAATGAGCAATAGTAAATGGTCTTGACACTTGGCATCTTCATTCTTTTTTTTTTTTTGGCCTAAAAAGCCTACACTAAGATGTCTCCCTTCATCCATGCTCTCCAAACCGTCCCCCTTCTTCATGCATTCCAAATGTGCCAATTTACATAACCATCACTATAAGCCATCCTAACCATTGATTAAAAGAATGGTTTGGATTTAAATTAAATACTTAGGTTTAGGTTATAGATGGAAGATTATTTGAGTATTGGATAATTTTTGGCTTGTAATCCTAACCATTGAATATGTCTCCAAAATGAAGGGTCAAGATTACACCTTCAATCTTTAATCCAAGGGTCCAAAATAGTTGTAGTCATTTTTGATGACCAATTCTCCACCATTGATCTAAATTCAAATCCAATGGTTATTAATGATCCATCTTCACCATTGATTAATTTTACATCCAAGGGTTCATAATGGTCATAGTCATTTATAAGACTAAATCTATACCCTTGATTTAATTTTTTATCCAACGGTTATAATTGATCCTATTCATTTTTAAGATCAAATCTCCACCGTTAATTAAATCCAGATTATTTCTCCAACGATACTTAAATTGATAGTGGATATCCAAACCACTAATGTTAACTTAATAATATAGAATTTTATTTTTATCTGTTATAACCCTAAAAAAAATATATAATTACTGTATTTTTATCGTCCGATAATTAAATACAGTACAAAATACAGTAAAGGAAATTTTCTAAAACTGTTTCCGGATTCAGGTTTAGTAAGATCCCCTGTCTCCGTCTAAACAGTACAAATTTTTTCAGTATGTAGAAAAATTTTTTTCATTTTATGGGACCCACTTTCGAGCCCATGTATGGCCACCCGGCCCACATACACCTCGTGGGGCCCACAAAACAAGAAAAAATTCCAAAATCACACATAAAATCACAAAAATTAAAAAAATCTCACAAATATCAAATCAGATTACGTAAATTAATTAAGACTAAATAGTAAAAATTAATTTACGTAAATTTTTTTCACCGAAAATTATTATTTTCCTGACACGGAGCAAATCACACCGAACGATCAAATATACAAACAGAATATTCAAAATAATTTTACAAGATTCACGAAATCACTAAACAAGTAAAATTACGTTAGCTAACCTCACAAAATTACTGTTCCTAAGATAGAAAGTTCGGGGTGTTACAACTCTCTCCCCTAACAAAAGTTTCGTCCTCGAAACTCGATGAACTTGAGTTCACATCCTCAGAATAAATAGGGATACTGTTCTTTTATCCTTTCTTCTAGTTCCCATGTGGCTTCTCCACTTACATCACTCCAAATGATTTTAACCAATGAAATTTCCTTACCTCGAAGTTGCTTTGTCCTACGATCTTCAATCTTTACTGGAAAGGTTTCATAGGTTAAATTTTCCTTCAGCTGTACTGTGTCTGGCTTGATAACATGAGTAGGATCAAAAATATATTTCCGTAGTTGTGATACGTGAAATACATTGTGAAGATTTAACAGAAAAGGTGGTAATGCAATCTGATATGCCACCGGACCTACTCGACGTAAAATTTGATACGACCCAATAAATTTTGGAGTAAGCTTCTTGGATTTAAGCATTTACCCAGCACCCGTCATAGGCGTCACTCGCAAAAATACATGGTCACCTTCTTCAAACTCAAGAGATTTTCTTCTTTTATTAGCATAACTCTTTTGCTGAGTTTGGGTCACTTTCATTTTATCTTGAATCATCTTCACTTTCTCAGTTGTCTATTGGACAATCTTTGGTCCTAATTTAGCACTCTCACCGTCTTGATACCAACACAACGGTGTTACTCATATAACGCCTCCCATACAAAGCCTCATAGGGTGCCATCCCTATACTTGAATGAAAACGTTGTTATATGTGAATTCTATCAATGGCAAGAATTCATCCCAACCTCCACTGCTCCAGAACACAAGCTCTCAATAAATCTTCTAGAGACTGAATTGTTCTTTCTAGACTGACCATCTGTTTGTGGATGGTAAGCAGAACTGAGATGTAGTTTGGTTCCCATCGCTTCTTGCAAACTATTCCAAAATCTCGACGTAAATCTCGGATCTCGATCCGAAATAATACTAGATGGTACACCATGAAGTCTGACAATCTCACTGATGTACACTTGGGCCAACCTATCCATTGAGTATTTAATATTAACCGGCAAAAAGTGCGCAGACTTTGTAAGCCGATCCACAATTACCCAAATGGCATTATGACCCTTCCGAGTCTTTGGTAGTCCCATCACAAAATCCATTGCTATGTCATCCCATTTCCATTCACGAATAGGCAAAGGTTGCAATATTCCCGAAGGTCTTTGATGTTCCACCTTAGCCTTCTGACAAACTAAACAGGATGATACATATTCAGCAACATCTTTCTTCATTCCTTGCCACCAATATAATTGTTTTAAATCCTGGTACATCTTTGTGGCTCCTGGATACATACTCAGCTTACTCCTGTGAGCTTCATCCAAAATCAATCTTCTAAGATCTGGATTATTAGGCACACAAACTCTGCCTTAAAACTTCATAATTCCTTTAGCACCTTCGCTAAATTCCAACATTGCTCCTTGGCTCTTTACTTCTTTTGCTTCTTGCAAATATTGATCACTGTTTTGTCCTTCACGAATTCTATCCATCAAATCATTTGAAATGGTGATCATATTTAAACGCATCTTGCCCGGCGTCAATTTCACAGATAATCGCATATCCCGAAATTCTTCTATTAACTCCTTCTCTTTGATCATCATAACAGAAGCACTAAGTATTTTTCTACTCAACGCATCCACTAGGATATTTGCCTTTCCGGGATGATACTGCAATTGGAAGTCATAATCCTTCAGAAACTCTAACCAATGCCTTTGCCTCATGTTCAACTCTTTCTGGTCAAACAGATATTTTAAACTTTTATGATCACTAAAAACAGTGAACATAGCTCCATAGTGAAAATGTCTCCACACTTTCAACGCAAACACCATCGCTGCCAACTCCAAGTCATGAGTTGGATAATTCCTCTTATGATTTTTCAATTGCCTTGAAGCATAAGCCACCACTTTACGATTCTGCATAAGTACACAACCCAATCCTTGGTATGAAGCATCACAATATACTTCGAAAGGTTCGTTTGGATCAGGCAGAATCAATACCGGTGAAGTAGTCAATCGTCTTTTCAACTCTTGAAAACTTTCTTCGCATGCATCAGTCCACACGAACGGTTGATTCTTTCGTGTAAGTTGGGTGAGAGGTCCTGCGATCTTTGAAAACCCCTCAATGAACCGTCTATAATAACCAGCTAATCCGATAAAACTACGGATTTCTGTTACAGTCTTTGGTCTTTCCCACTCCAAAACTGTCTCCACCTTGGAAGCATCAACCTCAATTCCATCCTTCGATATTACGTGTCCCAAAAATTGAATTTCGCTCAACCAAAATTCACATTTGGATAACTTGGCATATAACTTGTTCTCCCTCAAAATCTAAAGAACCACCCTGAGATGTTCAACATGTTCCTCCTGATTTTGAGAATAGATCAAAATGTCATCAATAAAGGCGACAACAAACTTATCCAAGTATGAACAAAAAAGTCTATTCATGAAGTCCATGAATATGGCTGGTGCATTCGTTACACCGAATGGCATCACAAGATACTCATAATGCCCATAGCGTGTCCGGAATACAGTCTTGGGAATATCCTCCACTTTCACATGTATCTGGTGATATCTAGAACGTAGATCAATCTTAGAAAATATTGCGGCTCCTTGCAATTGATCCATCAGATCATCTATCCTTGGAAGTGGATATTTATTCTTAATCATAACCTTGTTCAATTGCCGATAGTCTACACATAGATGTGAAGTCCCATCCTTCTTCTTAACCAATAAGATTGGAGCTCCCCAAGGTGACACACTAGGTCTCATGAATTGCTTCTCCAATAAATCCTCCAGCTGTTTCTTCAGTTCGGCTAATTCTACCGGCGACATCTGATAGGGTGTTATAGATATCGGTCCAGCTCCAGGTACAAGATCAATGGCAAACTCGATTTCCCTTTCTGGTGGTAGTCCAGGTATATCTTCAGGAAACACTTCAGGAAATTCATTGACCATGAAAATATCCTTCAAAACATCTTCACATTGCCCTTCCAAAGAAGATAATAATAAATACCCACGATCTCCTTCCTTTAGACAAGCTTCCACTTGAGTAGCCGTTAGGAATCTAGAATTCTTAGCCTCAGGAAATACTAATGTTTTATTCGAACAATCAATCAGAATATGGTTAGAAGACAACCAATCCATTCCCAAGATTACATTAATCTTGGAAAGAGGCAAACACATCAAATCCACATAAAAGATTCTATCCTTAATGCAGACAGGACAATTCAGGCATACTGTTGAGGTAACTACAGGCTTATCAGTAGGAGTAGCAACACTCAAATCATACGGCAAAGCAGTCACAGTCAATCCCAAACGCTCAACACAATCACATGCAATGAAAGAATGTGTTGCTCCTAAATCATAGAGTACGATTAAAGGATTACCTTTAATAGTGCACTCCTCCATTATCAAATCCTCAAATTTAGCAGCTACCTCCCCACTCATTGTATAGACACGACCACCCGCCTGTGGCCTGGTAGTACGAACGTTTCCCACAGAGGATTCCTTCTTTATCTGATCACAGTCCTCGAAGCGGATATTTATTCTTTATAGTCACCTTGTTCAACTGGCGATAATCTACGCAAAGACGAGAAGTTCTATAACACCCCAAATTTTCGTATCTCTTAAACAGTAATTTTGACAGTTAATAGAATTTTACTGTTTAGTAATTTCTGTGCACTGTAAAATTATTTTGTTTATTCCGTCAGCGTATTTGATCGTTTTGAGTGATTTACTCCGTGTCAGGAAAATAAAAATTTTCGGGCCGGGAAAAACTTTACATAATTAAATTTTTACCATTAGGTAATTATTTTACGTAATCTGATTTGATATTTGTGCATTTTATAATTTTTGTGATTTTTATGGATAATTATGAATTTTTTTTCTGTTAGCGGGCCCAGGGGGTGTATGTGGGCCCAGGTGGCCATACGTGGGCCCAGGTGGGTCCCGCAAAGTGAAAATTTTTCTACGCATAGAAAAATTTGTACTGTTTAGACGGAGACAGGGGATCTTACTAAACTTAAATCCGGAAACAGTTTTAGAAAATTTTCTTGTACTGTATTTAATTTATCGGATGATAAAAAAATACAGTAAATATAATTTTGTGGGGTTTTAGCATATAAAAATAGAAATTATATTGCTTAAGTCAACCTTGGTGGTTTGGATATCCACCATTGATTTAATTAATGATGGAGACTTGATCTTGATTTAATCAACGGTAGAGATTTGATCTTAAAAGTGAATAAGATCATTTATAACTGTTAGATGGAGATTAAATCAAGGGTAGAGATTTGGTCTTGTAAAGTGACAAAGACCATTTGTAACCATTGGATTTAGAAGTGATCAAGGGTGGAGAATTGATCTTGTAAAGTAATAAGGACCATTTATGACCATTGGATGTTAATTTAATCAATGGTGCAGATTTAGTCTTAAAAAGTGACAAAGACTAATTATAACGCTTGGATTAAAAGTAAGAAGGAGTAATCTTAACCCTTAATTTTTGGAGACATATCTAAGGGCTAGAATTTAAAGGAGAAAAATCCAATGGCCTAGATTTAGTCTTCTAAAATCAAAAACCTACCTAAATCCTAACCATTGAATTAATCAATGGCTAGAAATGCTTCAAAGGGTGGCAAATAATGAAGACAACTTTATTGAATGCATTATGAAGAGAAGGTGATGGTTTTGGAGTGTTTAGAAGACAAAGAGACAAGCTTTATGTCTTTTTTGCATGTCTTGGTCAAGTTAGACATCACAATGGCTTACTTTTAATTTTTGCACTCCAAGGAGAATGCTTGAAGGGGGGCACAGTTTTGGTGCTGCATGAAGGAGTTTGGAAGACCATAATTGCATGCTTTAGTCATTATTGTTTTCCTTGGTCTTCATTGATTCATTTTCAAGAAGAAACTTAGAAAATTTTCTCTCATCTCCTTTCTTCTCTAGATTTCGGCCAAGCCCTCCAAGAGCACCTTCCATCAACTCAAAAATTTCATCCAACTTGATTTTCTAAACCTAAACATCATTCTAAGAACATCTCTAGTTATGAGTTTTTCCAAAATCATTCATCTTGATCTTCAAATTCAAGCTTCAAGTTTCTATCAAAAATCAAAAATTTCATCTTTGTTTTTCAAGAGATATCATTCGGTCAAAACCCCTAAAATCACCATCCAAGCTCTTTTAATTTCATCCAACCTTAGATATTGAATCTCCATGATATTCTAAGCAACTTTTATGTTGAAGACTTCTTCTAAATCATTCATCTTCAAGGAGTTTCTTCAAGATCAAAGTTATTGGATTTTTGAGGTGAAGTATAAGGAAACTTCATTTTCTTCTCTCTTTTTCATGATCTAAACCATGTTTGATCCATGGTTCCTCTTAATCAAGCTTGATATGTTAATTAACTTGTGTTTTGTTTTGTATTTGAGAAGCCCTTGGTGGTGAAGGACTTGGAAAAAGAAACAAATCAAGAAGCTTTGGAGGATCTTCAAGAGGTAAGAGGAGATCCATCTCACCAACCAAGCATGGTGGTGAGAGATGGTATTTTATTTGATGGATGTGGAATCCATGTGAGGATTCATATCCATGGTCATGTAATTAATTTGTGGGTGTTTATGAGCTTTGATTAATTTTCTATGCTTGATATGCTTTGCATGATTTTATAGCTTTGATGATATGCTTGATATGCTATACATGCTTTTATGGCTTTGATGGTATGCTTATATTATTTATGATGAAATATATATGTATATGTCATGACTTGATGGTGGAAAGGAAATTGATTTTTGGCTCCAATAGCCAAGGAAGAGCTACGGTTTTGATGCCCTTGATTAGGGTCCATGTTGAAAATTTTCAAGAACAAAAGTATTGATTTTTAAGTACTTAGAACATGGTGGATTTCGAACAAGACACCTCAAGATAGGTGTTCACAAAATTAATATTTTCTTGAATGATGAAAATGGATGTTTAGAAAAGTAAGGAAAATAAATAAAGAATTTATTTCTCAAAGAGTACATGTATACGGTTTTAAAAGGATTTTTATTGATTTATTTTGTGTAAAAAGTTTCTAAGTGTTTTACTAAACATGAGATTTAAATGAAAATAGCAATGATAATTTTAAGGATTTGCAAAGAAAGTGAAAAAGGATTTGTAAGGAAAGTAAAAATGAATTTGAACAAATGGGTTTGGTTTTTATGACCATCGGTATTTCAGTTTTGAAAACAAAGGATTTTTAATGGTTTTGTTTGTGTAAAATCATATCAATTTAGAAGAAAAATATTTGATGGCTTCAATGGCCAAAGACTCTACAATTTTTGGAGGTTGGAATAATTTTGGTTTTTATGAAACAAAGTAATTGTAAAGTGGAAACAAAATGTTTGAACAAAATGTTTTAGTATAAGGATTTTGGAAAGGGAAATCAAAGTATTTTATCACTTGAGAAATGAACTTTCATATGAAAATGAAAAAGAAAAGTTGCAAGGGTTTGAATCTTAATTTGTTTTGAAAAGAATTGATTTTAGAATTGATTTGGAAAAATAGAGAATATAATGGTGTTTTGAAAATTTACTAACGTATAACTTATTTTCAAGTTTTGAAATACGTTAGAAAATGTTAAGTTTTGAAACGTTGATTTACATTAATGAAAAAGTGATTTTGTGAATTATATTTTGAAAAAAAGAATTTCTTGAGTAAAGAACTGTAGAAAAATATTTTCTTGAGTAAGAAAATATATTAAATGAAGTGTAAAGTTATATTATTTTGAGAAAAGTTAAAAAGGAATTTTTAAAAGTCAAGAAATATTTTCTGTAATGAAATTGTGGTGAAAAAATTATTTACATATCTTAAAAACATGATTTTTAAGTTACGTGATATGGAAAAATATTTCTACGCGATTTTAAATATGTTAAAATATTTCTACGCGATTTGAATTACGTTTAAATATTTTACTATCTGAATTAATTGAAAAATCACTACGTGATGGAAAAGTGACGAATTATTTTTACGTGATTATGAAAATAGCGGAAAATCGTTATGTGATTTGGAAAATGTTTTAAATATTTTGAGAATGACGGAAAATGATTTATGCGACTTAAAAGAATGATTTTTAAGTTACGCATTTTGAAACAAGATGAAAAATACTATGCGATTTTGAGAAACGTATATTTTTACGCGATTAAGAAAAACGTAAAAAAATTAGTACGTGTTTTAAAAGTGCAATGAAGAAGTTGCGGTATTTTGAAAACATAACTGAAAATGTTATCTTGTATTGTGAAAAAATAATGTAAAAGTGTCACGATATTGTGAAAATATAACAGAAACGTTTGAGATTTTGAAAACGTAACATAAGTGTTACGATATTTTGAAAACGTAATATAAACATTTTGGAATTGTGAAAACGTAACAGAAACGTTTTGGAATTGTGAAAATGAAATGGAAATATTACGCAATTTTGAAAACACAACGAAAGTGTTTTATAACTATGAAAATGTGATAACATGATTTTTGCTGTTGAAAATACAAGATATAATTTGGTGCATTTTATATGCATTGGAAAGAGATGCTTGTGATTGGATTTGGTGCATTATACATGCATTGGGAAAAAAATATGCGTTGAGGCATATGATACATTGAACAAATGAAATTGAAAAGATTTGGCCCTTTGGGGTTGGACTTGCACCGGATATATTCGTGCATTGTATATATACCCTTGTGGTTGAAGAGGGAATGAGAATTGATAGTGAGGTCTATATGATGGATCTTGGGGCGTCGAGGCGCGGTGGTCGACCAAGTGGACGGTAGCGAGTATCTGTGCCACTTAGCGATGCAGATCCGTTGCAACGCATTGACGATACCCGACAAGAACACGATTCTTTTTCAATAACCGGAAGATTGTCTTTGGGCTAAAGGCCGACATTGACAGAGCATTCTCCTCGAAATTGTGAAAACCTCCATGGAGTTGTTTTTGAAAAACTGAGTCTATGTGCACATGCATAACATATGCATAAATTTGAGTGTCCATATCTGCATGATATATATTAATTGAGGAATATTGGCTATGACAATTGTTTTGAAATACTTGGATGATGATGATGATAATCATGTTGATGGCATTATTGTGATTATTGTGTGATGATAATAATGTTAATAGTATGATGATGATAGTTGATTAATGTTGAGTGCATTATTGAAATTTTGGTATGACATATCTGTATGATATTGCTGTTTGTGTTATCTCTGTGCTGCCATGTTAGTATTGGCGTAGGTGATCTCACATCTTTGTTATGTTGTTTTGTTGTGTCTGTACTATTAAAATCAAATAATAGAAAGATCGAGTTGTCTTAGACATAACGGGCGATGGATACTCTGAGATTAGTGACAACAATAAGGAGTGGACATTCAGGACTCGAAGGTGTGCAGTGTTTACAAAGAACAGATGTAGAACAGATGTCTGATGCAACAAGATGGATACACAACAAGAATAAGTATGTTAAGTTTTAACGTTAGTGTTATACCGTGCTATCAAGTAGGACCCGTCATGGAGTTTGCTACTGTTAAAAAAAAAGTCTGTTAATTTTATATTTCTATTTAAATTGTGAAATATTAATTGGTGTCAATATTGCATAATGAATAGTTGAAATATGATTTTCAATATTACCTAATATTTTCAGTAAATTTACGTTTCAGTAAAGAAGAAATTTTAAAACCCATCTTTTTATAACTCAAACCTTGTGTGAACTTCTTTTCAGATTATGAGTCGGGAGTCGGACATGTGATACCCTAGGGAGGGTGTTACATTAGTTGGTATCAGAGCACGGTTTGAGTCTTTTGGGGTTTGTGGTTAGGTCTGTTTTGCTTGTGTTGTGTTCTCTGTGTTATTGTTTTTCGAAAGGAAATAATGTTATTTATAATGGATATCAGATCCATTGTATTTTGATCCGCACGTCTCGAGAGAAAAAAAAAAGAAATGGCTCAGGATAGTTGTACTTGTGTGGAAGTGGAACATGTTACTAGTAATGCAGCTGCAACTGCAGGAGCTAAGGGAGCGTAATGTAGTTGCAGGAGCTAAGGGAACTACGGGAGCAACGGGAGCAATGTGGAAGGATAACTGCAGGAACAAAGGATCGCTGTTCAATGGGAAACTAGAAGTTGAAGTTCAGGATCTAATGGAAGAGAATCAGTCTTAGAATGTAAGATTTCGTAATTTTGGAACCCGATATTTTTTAGGATATTTGAAAAGTGATTGATTTCAACGGAAGATGTATTTTATACCATTGAGGAAACCAAAGGCAGTAACTGATGTGAAAGAAGGTACTTAATGAAGGAATGTACGTCAAGAAAACAAACATTTATTTGAAATGGTTACATTTGGTTTCCATTTTATTTTGATTCGTCCATCTTTGAAGAAAAGAAATGACTCGTGATAGACGTACGCGTGTGGAAGCGAGACATAATGGTGGTGATATGACTGCAACTTTGGAAGTAATACAAACAAGTGGTGAAGCAATTATACAAAGACAAACTCAAAAGATTGTTCCACAACAAGAATTGATTTCTTAAGCTAAGATTTTGTTAGAGTTAAATCAATCTCAAGATGAGAGACCCTGTAACGTTGGACTATATTGGTTACGAAAAAAGGGAAATCGTAAGGTCAAGCGATTCCAACAGAAAACGTACTCGAAATCTCCAAGGAGTCAACAACAACAACAATCTTGTGGAGAAAGTACTAGTAATGACAGGTTTAGTTTGACTATGACATCTGCACCGAAATGTAAGAAGTGTGGAAAAGAGCACTTAACGAAAGATTGTATGTTCAAGGAAATAATTTGTTTTAAGTGCGGGAAGTTTGGAACACAATCTTTGAAAATAGAGTTCCAATGAAAACAGAGTTTTTTGTTAGTAAAATCTCAGGTAGTAGGAAGTGTTCGGAGCGGAAGATTTAAACAATGGAGATTACGTCATTGGAGCTAATCCTATAAACCATTTTGAATCTTTCTGTGAGCAACTTATTCTGTGTGGCATATGATTGAGTAGATCAATTATATGTTAGAGTTATTCGCTATCCTCTGATTTGTTTAATTCTATTTCTATTCTTAGCCTATCGAGCTACTTGTGTTATTCAAATCATTGTTATAGATCAAATCTTTGTGTTAGTTTGATCTGTCGCTCAAAATTTTGTGTTAGTTTGATCTATTTCATAAACAGACATGATCTTTGAAAATGGATTGGTTATTTTTCAACCATATCCTATGAGATTGTCTCAATACAGTGTTAGTGTTCTAGAAAAACTCATTCTTAAAAATTAGGCAAAATCAAATTCTTGTTGAATATGTTTGGTAACATATTAGATCATTTCGCTACCTTTTCTGCCTAAACCTCTATAATGTTCTTTCATATATTGCATTTTGCAAGAAAGAATATTTTGCAAGAAAGAATATTTTACAAGAAAGGATATTCCTATTTAAAATCCATGTCATAGTGTTTGATATAATGCGGTAGAAAGGAGAACTCGGTTAGTGAGACGTTTCCTATTAAAGAAGCTAAAGCTGGAGAATAAAGTGATATGAGGATAAGAAAATTTTAAGTAATACATTACATTAGTTGGAAGTTATCTGAGAAAAACTATTCTAGGCATGAATGAAGGTTGGTAGCCGCTGTATTGGTATCAGAGAATTCATTCTTGAAGATCGAGTTACATCCAATTCTTTGCTGGATATGTTCGATAACATATTCGATTCGTTTTGCTCTTTTCCATGATGTTTTCTTTCATCTACTGCAATTGAAGGAACATCTTGCAAGAGAGAATATTCCTATGTATATCCAGGTCAGAGTATCAAAGTGGCGCAGTGGAAGCGTGGTAGATTTTTCAAAAATTGAAGAAGTCTATCTATGGGAAAAGTTAAGACGGTAATGGAAAGCCATAGAAAAAATTTATTGAGATATTTGTTTGATCAGGAGAAGTGAACAAGAGATAAAGAACTTTCAATGGTTTAGAATCGTTTGGAGTAACGTAAGAGGTGAAACTACATGGGAACTGAAGAAAAGATAAAGGAATAATGTCATTATTTATTCCGAGGGTGTGAAATCATGGTCATGAAATTTCGAGGACGAAATTTCTATAAAGAGGGGGAGTATTGTAACACCCCAAATTTTCGTATCTCTTAAACAGTAATTTTGATAGTTAACAGAATTTTACTGTTTAGTAATTTCTGTGCACTGTAAAATTATTTTGATTATTCCGTCAAACAGATTGATCGTTTTGAGTGATTTACTCAGTGTCGGGAAAATAAAAATTTTCAGGCCGGGGAAAACTTTACGTAATTAAATTTTTATCGTTAGGTAATTATTTTACGTAATCTAATTTAATAATTGTGTATTTTATAATTTTTGTGATTTTTGTGGATGATTATGAATTTTTTTTCTGTTAGTGGGTCCAGGGGTGTATGTGGGCCCAAGTGGCCATACGTGGGCCCAAGCGGGTCCCGCAAAGTGAAAATTTTTTTACGCATAGAAAAATTTGTACTGTTTAGACGGAGACAGAGGATCTTACTAAACCTGAATTCGAAAATAGTTTTAGAAAATTTTCTTGTACTGTGTTTTGTACTGTATTTAATTTATCGGATGATAAAAAAATATAGTAAATATAATTTTGTGGGGTTTTAGCATATAAAAATAGAAATTATATTGCTTAAGTCAACCTTGGTGGTTTGGATATCCACCATTGATTTAATTAATGATGGAGACTTGATCTTGATTTAATCAACGGTAGAGATTTGATCTTAAAAATGAATAAGATCATTTATAACCGTTAGATGGAGATTAAATCAAGGGTAGAGATTTGGTCTTGTAAAGTGACAAAGACCATTTGTAACCATTGAATTTAGAAGTGATCAAGGTTGGAGAATTGGTCTTGTAAAGTAATAAGTACCATTTATGACCATTGGATGTTAATTTAATCAATGGTGAAGATTTAGTCTTAAAAAGTGATAAAGACTAATTATAACCCTTGGATTAAAAGTAAGAAGGAGTAATCTTAATCCTTAATTTTTGGAGACATATCTAAGGGCTAGAATTTAAAGGAGAAAAATCCAATGGCCTAGATTTAGTCTTCTAAAATCAAAAACCTACCTAAATCCTAACCATTGAATTAATCAATGGCTAGAAATACTTCAAAGGGTGGCAAAATAATGAAGACAACTTTATTGAATGCATTATGAAGAGAAGGTGATGATTTTGGAGTGTTTAGAAGACAAAGAGACAAGCTTTATGTCATTTTTGCATGTCTTGGTCAAGTTAGACATCATAATGGCTTACTTTTGATTTTTGCACTCCAAGGAGAATGCTTAAAGGGGGGGGGGCACGATTTTGGTGCTGCATGAAGGAGTTTGGAAGACCATAATTGCATGCTTTAGTCATTATTGTCTTCCTTGGTCTTCATTGATTCATTTTCAAGAAGGAAACTTAGAAAATTTTCTCTCCATCTCCTTTCTTCTCTAGATTTCGGCCAAGCCCTCCAAGAACACCTTCCATCACTCAAAAATTTCATCCAACTTGATTTTCTAAACCTAAACATCATTCTAAGAACATCTCTAGTTATGAGTTTTTCCAAAATCATTCATCTTGATCTTCAAATTCAAGCTTCAAGTTTCTATCAAAAATCAAAAATTTCATCTTTGTTCTTCAAGAGATATCATTCGGTCAAAACCCCTAAAATCACCATCCAAGCTCTTTTAATTTCATCCAACCTTAGATCTTGAATCTCCATGATATTCTAAGCAACTTTCATGTTGAAGACTTCTTCTAAATCATTCATCTTCAAGGAGTTTCTTCAAGATCAAAGTTTTGGGTTTTTGAGGTGAAGTATAAGGAAACTTCATTTTTTCTTCTCTCTTTTTCATGATCTAAACCATGTTTGATCCATGGTTCCTCTTAATCAAGCTTGATATATTAATTAACTTGTGTTTTGTTTTGTATTTGAGAAGCCCTTGGTGGTGAAGGACTTGGAAAAAGAAACAAATCAAGAAGCTTTGGAGGATCTTCAAGAGGTAAGAGGGAGATCCATCTCACCAACCAAGCATGGTGGTGAGAGATGGTATTTTATTTGATGGATGTGGAATCCATGTGAGGATTCATATCCATGGTCATGTAATTAATTTGTGGGTGTTTATGAGCTTTGATTAATTTTCTATGCTTGATATGCTTTGCATGATTTTATAGCTTTGATGATATGCTTGATATGCTATACATGCTTTTATGGCTTTGATGGTATGCTTATATTATTTATGATGAAATATATATGTATATGCCATGACTTGATGGTGGAAATGAAATTGATTTTTGGCTCCAATAGCCAAGGAAGAGCTACGGTTTTGATGCCCTTGATTAGGGTCCATGTTGAAAATTTTCAAGAACAAAAGTATTGATTTTTGAGTACTTAGAACATGGTGGATTTCGAACAAGACACCTCAAGATAGGTGTTCACAAAATTAATATTTTCTTGAATGATGAAAATGGATGTTTAGAAAAGTAAGGAAAATAAATAAAGAATTTATTTCTCAAAGAGTACATGTATACGATTTTAAAAGGATTTTTATTGATTTATTTTGTGTAAAAAGTTTCTAAGTGTTTTACTAAACATGAGATTTAAATGAAAATAGCAATGATAATTTTAAGGATTTGCAAAGAAAGTGAAAAAGGATTTGTAAGGAAAGTAAAAATGAATTTGAACAAATGGGTTTAGTTTTTATGACCATCGGTATTTCGGTTTTGAAAACAAAGAATTTTTAATGGTTTTGTTTGTATAAAACCATATCAATTTAGAAGAAAAATATTTGATGGCTTCAATGGCCAAAGACTCTACGATTTTTGGAGGTTGGAATAATTTTGGTTTTTATGAAACAAAGTAATTTTAAAGTGGAAACAAAATGTTTGAACAAAATGTTTTAGTATAAGGATTTTGGAAAGGGAAATCAAAGTATTTTATCACTTGAGAAATGAACTTTCATATGAAAATGAAAAAGAAAAGTTGCAAGGGTTTGAATCTTAATTTGTTTTGAAGAGAATTGATTTTAGAATTGATTTGGGAAAAATGGAGAATATAATGGTGTTTTAAAAATTTACTAACGTATAACTTATTTTCAAGTTTTGAAATACGTTAGAAAATGTTAAGTTTTGAAACGTTGATTTACATCAATGAAAAAGTGATTTTGTGAATTATATTTTGAAAAAAGAATTTCTTGAGTAAAGAACTGTGGAAAAATATTTTCTTGAGTAAGAAAATATATTAAATGAAGTGTAAAGTTATATTATTTTGAGAAAAGTTAAAAAAGAATTTTTAAAAGTCAAGAAATATTTTCTGTAATGAAATTGTGGTGAAAAAATTATTTACATATCTTAAAAACATGATTTTTAAGTTACGTGATATGGAAAAATATTTCTACGCGATTTTAAATACGTTAAAATATTTCTACGCGATTTGAATTACTTTAAATATTTTACGTAATCTGAATTACTATTGAAAAATCACTATGTGATGGAAAAGTGACGAATTATTTTTACGTGATTATGAAAATAGCGAAAAATCGTTATGTGATTTGGAAAGTGTTTTAAATATTTTGAAAATGACAAAAAATGATTTATGCGACTTAAAAAAATAATTTTTAAGTTACGCGATTTTGAAACAGTGGAAAAATAATATGCAATTTTGAGAAACGTATATTTTTACGCAATTAAGAAAAACGTAAAAAAATTAGTACGTGTTTTAAAAGTGCAACAGAAGAGTTGCGGTATTTTGAAAATAAATGAAATGTTCTTGTATTGTGAAAACATGTGACGAGTGTCACGGTATTGTGAAAATATAACGAAACGTTTGAATTTTGAAAATGTAACATAAGTGTTACGATATTTTGAAAACGTAATATAAACATTTTGGAATTGTGAAAATGTAATGTAAACGTTTTGGAATTGTGAAAATGAAACGGAAATATTATGCAATTTTGAAAACACGACGAAAGTGTTTTATAACTATGAAAATGTGATAACATGATTTTTCATTGAAAATACAAGATAATTTGGTGCATTTTATATGCATTGGAAAGAGATGCTTATGATTGGATTTGGTGCATTATATATGCATTGGAAAAAAAATATGCGTTGAGGCATATGATACATTGAACAAATGAAATTGAAAAGATTTGGCCCTTTGGGGTTGGACTTGCACGGATATATTCGTGCATTGTATATGACTCTTGTGGTTGAAGAGGGAATGAGAATTGATAGTGAGGTCTATGATGGATCTTGGGGCGTCGAGTAGCGCGGTCGACCAAGTGGACACCGGCGAGTACCACTGTGCCACTTGGCGATGCAATCCGTTGCAACGCATTGACGATACCCGACAAGAACACGATTCTTTTCAACAACTGGAAGATTGTCTTTGGGCTAAGGCTGACAATTGACATAGCATTTTCCTCGAAATTGTGAAAACCTCCATGGAGTTGTTTTTGAAAAACTGAGTCTATGTGCACATGCATAACATATGCATAAATTTGGGTGTCCATATCTGCATGATATATATTAATTGAGGAATATTGGCTATGATAATTGTTTTGAAATACTTGGATGATGATGATGATAATCATGTTGATGGCATTATTGTGATTATTGTGTGATGATAATAATGTTAATAGTATGATGATGATAGTTGATTAATGTTGAGTGCATTATTGAAATTCTGGTATGACATATCTTTATGATATTGTTGTTTGTGTTATCTCTGTGCTGCCATGTTAGTATTGGCGTAGGTGATCTCACCTCTTTGTTATGTTGTTTTGCTGTGTCTGTACTGTTAAAATCAAATAATAGAAAGATCGAATTGTTTAGACATAACGGGCGATGGATACTCTGAGATTGGTGACAACAATAAGGAGTGGACATTCAGGACTCGAAGGTGTGCAGTGTTTACAAAGAACAGATGTAGAACAGATGTCTGATGCAACAAGATGGATACACAACAAGAATAAGTATGTTAAGTTTTAACGTTAGTGTTGTACCGTGCTATCAAGTAGGACCCGTCATGGGGTTTGCTACTGTTAAAAAAAAAAGTCTGTTAATTTTATATTTCTATTTAAATTGTGAAATATTAATTGGTGTCAATATTGCATAATGAATAGTTGAAATATGATTTTCAATATTACCTAATATTTTCAGTACATTTACGTTTCAGTAAAGAAGAAATTTTAAAACTCATCTTTTTATAACTCAAACCTTGTGTGAACTTCTTTTCAGATTATGAGTCGGGAGTCAGACATTTGATACCCTAGGGAGGGTGTTACAAGTTCCATCCTTCTTCTTGACTAGAAGCACTGGTGCTCCCCACAGTGAAACACTAGGTCGCACAAATTGCTTCTCCAACAGTTCCTCCAATTGCTTCTTCAATTCCACCAACTCCGCTGGCGACATCCGATATGGTGCAATCGATATAAGACCTGCTCCTGGTACCAAATCGATAGAAAACTCGATTTCCCTCTCAGGTGGCAAACCAGGTGCATCATCAGGAAAAACCTCTGGAAATTCATTGACAACAAGAATAACATTCACATCTTTCTCACTCTTGACCTCTAGAGAAGATAATAACATATATCCCTGCGCTCCATCTCTCAGCAATGAATTGACTTTAACAGCAGTCAAAAATCCAGAACTTTCTTCCTTAGAAAAAACTATGGTTTTACTTGCACAGTCTATAAGGATATGGTTAGTAGATAACCAGTCCATTCCTAATATTACATCTATCTCCACAAGAGGCAAACAAATCAAAGTTAGATACATCCTTTCGGAAGTAAATCATAGAGAATCACACAACACAAGCAAAAACAAACCCAACCATAACCCCAAAAGACTCTAACTTGGGCTCTAATACCAACTAATGTAACACCCTTGTGGGGATGTCACATTTATGATGCAATAAAATAAAATAACTAAAAATATTACCCAAGTTGTAAAATACTTGTTATATAAATAATATGGGTTGTAAAATTTTTCCTGTTAAACAGAATATTACTAAATAAAATAACACGGAACACAAAAGAAAACAAACCATCATCACACATATAATATACATAAGATTTTGTTTTAAGTAGTACAAATAATTTACAACTAGAAAATATTTAACAAAAGCAGTAAAGAGTTAAGATACAATACTATATCAAAAAGTGCCCAAGTGCACACCATAGATTTCTATTCCTCTGAAGGATCACTCTCAGATGAATCTTCAGGTGATAGATATCCAGGATGTCTCGAAGCTCTACGGACACGAGTCCGGGCTGTCGACACACTGCTAATCTCACTAGGCGCACGGAACATCCCTTCCCAGTAACGCCTAATAGACAGCGGCAACTCTAAATGCAAAAACAGAGTAGTAGTAAACACAGGTTCTCCGTCAAACTCAGTTCGTAGGGACACAGTCAACCGTCCCACATACACAACTGAATCTCTATCCTCCCGCAGTCGCCAAGCCGTCGAACCTCCGTGAAACTCAAATCTCACGAACCCCAAAAATCCTGGCAACGTCATCTTCAAAATCAATCTAGCGGGTATGGATGATCGGATGGTTCGCAGTCGTCGAACTGATCCTCGGCTTGTTGATGCTACTCCTCCTCCTCCTTAAGATACACACACTCTAGAGGCTGATCCTCTTCCTCAAACTCTTTACAACATAAATTAAAAATATAGAAACAGTACATATAGAGAGGTGAGATAATCATACATCAATACCAGCATGGCAAATAAGAAAATGCCAAATACAACAGGTACAACAAATAATCAAAGCATACCATAATACAATAAATAATTATGCAATATAATACAGAAATTCAATATAACAGTATCACAGAAAGTTTAATACAACAGTACAAAAATATCAAAGATAATGATGTTAAGATGCATGATACAAATACAAAATGACTCGTTCCTACTCTATGGAGCTAGACACAGATATCTGAGAGAATGACCCGCAAAGATCTATTAGTACCTCAGGCTGCCCAACCAAACTATTGCACTGTCTAACGTTGTGTCTATAGCCCACTGTCCAAAACATCGTGTAGTAGCACACAGTCCAAACATCGTGTAACTACAGGCATTGTACTAAAATAGACTTTACAAGATCTCGATTAAGTATAGTGCGTGTCGAGATCACTAGTGTGTTGCCAGTTACCACGGCCCAGAGGAGCGACCAACTGTCCACATGTGGAATAATCCGCACACTAATGCCTCCAAGTCCATACGAAGAAATGAACCACACTACGCTTATCACACCGACAACACGGTGTAATTCATCTCGTCAATCAAATCACCAATTATCAACCAAATTGGCACAACTCAATGCATGAATAAAATCATAATTACCAAATTACCCTTAGTCTCAAAATATTCTCATATTTACGCAAATGCCCTCAATGGCAAAAATCTCAATTATACAGTACGTCCCACTTGACAGTACCGTATCTCAATATGTCCGGGTCCACCACTTTGGCCTGACAGTAAAAACTTGTTGTTCCAATTAATGGCATACAAATTTTATCGCGTTTTCACAATTTCATCATTTTTACAAATGTTTTTAAATCGCGTAAATATATTTTGCTATTTTTAAAATCGCGTACTGTTTTTAAATCATTTTCTCAATCGCGTAAGATTTTTAAATCATTTTCTTAATCGAAAAGCTTTAAAATCTCTGTTTTTAAAGCTACGTAAGCTATTTTCACTACTTTAAAACTACGTAGAATAATTTTTCCTTACGTTATGAATATATTATAAAACGTTCTCTTTTATTTGTCTGTTTTTAGTAAAATTTGACAGTATTTTGTCTATAAAATCTACTAAAATTTGTATTTTCTACATTTTTCTCTAAAAATTCATTTACTTGGTTTATTATTACTAAATCCACTTTAGTGATTATTTTTATGTTTTAAAAGTTAAAAGCAAGTATTTTTCATAGGTTTTATTCATCCTGCTACTATATCACATCTCTAATAAAAATTGGTTTACTTCTTTAATTCTTGAAAATTTATTACAAATGCATTCTTTTTATATAAAACATCAATTCTACACTTAGAAAATAAATTTTAGATTGATTACACTTTTATTAGGCATGTTGGCCGAATCCCATAAAATGTTGGCATTTGATCTTTGGATCATTTTTCTTCTTCTAAATTAATTTGTAGCTTGTCAATTTACCTAAGTCAATTAAATTTCTCTTTTGGAAAAATTGTTGAGAACATTTTGGTTCCCCTTTTTCATTGAGGCCGTGAGCCTTGGATTTGTGTTCTTTGGAACACTTATGCAATCCTTTACATGTTAATCACATCCTAAGTAATAAATATGCATATATCACACATGTAATATATTTTAAAACTTGTAGACATGCATACAATAATTTTAAAGCTTATAGACATGCATAAAATAATATAAAAAACAAATAGGAAAGCTTTTAAACAATCAACACAAGTGAATCCTTATGGATTCTTCAAACACATACAAGTCCATTTTCTCATCACCACACATGGTTGATGAGATTGAATCTCCCTCTTACCTTAAAGGAAGACTAAAACCTCTTTCACTCCTTCTATGGATTTCGTGACTCTCCTTCAAGACACCTAAAGATCTTAAACAAAAATTTAAAGAGTTAAAGCTATAAGAGAAAATCATAAACCATGGATCAATCATGGCTTAGAACCTTGAAAAAGAAGTTAGAAATGAAAAATAAGAATTTCCACCTTCTAGGAAAAATCTCCAAAGTGATTTTCCAAGCTCTAAATGATGGATTTAAGAAAAACTCTCAACTAGAGATGTTCTTAGAATAGTGTTTAGGTTTAGAAAAGTAGGTTAGAAGAAATTTTGGATAGATGGATGGTGATCTAGGGCTCTTGGCCGAATGGCCTCTTCAAAGTGCATCAATGGTGGTTTGTGTTTTTGGAAGAGAGAGAAGAGAGAAAGCGTGATAGCAAGGATGAAATTGAAGTGAAAATGCTCTCCAAAATGGTGCATGGCCGTGGAGCTCCTTAGGGTGGAGGTGGCCACTTTGTTTGACTCATCCAAGACTCCATCCTAGCCTTAGATGTAATCAAAGGTCAAGATTAAAACTTGATCACCAAGCTTGTCATCCATTGGCTAATCCAAGCCTTGTCATAAGCCTTGTCATTTGTTCTTGAAGATTCCACCCTAATGGTGATTAATTAAGCTACTAATCCCATTAAGCTTCTAAGCACACTTAACCTAACTTAATCAAATTAATTAGTTACCTTACTAATTAATTAACATTCTTATAATCCAAGCTTCAAGAGCCATTGATCATATCAATGGTTGATATTAGATAGTAATATGATCAAATCTAAGCCATTAGATCTTATTTTCATGAAATTCTAACCACTAGATTCATCTTCCAAAAATAAAGGGTCAAGATCTTCCCTATATTCTTCACATCCAATGGTTATAAATGCTTCTAACCATTTTTGTAAGACCAATCTCCACCATCCAATTGATCAATGGTGGATATCCAAAGCCTTCTTTAAGAAGCTTATCATGACAACCATAGATTAAATCAACGATTGACATTCAATCTTAAACCTTCTCATCCAACGGTGTAGATTAAGTCAAGCCCACATCGTTGACTTAATTCTTATTGACTTAAAACAATTCAAGCCATTATCGTTGACTACTTTCTCTAAATGTGGGTCTCGCAACCAATTGTGAGTCCTACAAACTAAAAGTGGGTCCCACAGACATTTTCTGGTCCACTGTCGTTTATTTGTACTGACTAATAAAATAATATTATAATAATATAAAATTATTTTATTGCACAGTTAAATCCTAAAAATTAAAAGATTAACAACCATATCATTCAGAATTGGATTTAGTAAGCTCCCCCAGCTCCGAATAATTAAAATAAGATTTTCCCGGCCCGAAAATTATTATTTTCTTGACCCAGAGCAAATCACACAAAACACTCATATATGAACTCAAAACAGTCAAATAATTTTTATATCATATAGAAAAACTTAAAACAGTACAATCAGGATATAACGGTCATTTATCCTAAAGTTGGGGTGTTACAAACAAACTTAAAAGAACTAGGACAAGGTTGAAACCTGTTCTAATTAGACCTTGGATGACATGTGGGATAATTCTCAATTAAGTGTCCTGAGTCTTTACAATATCTGCAAAATCTAGGGGCAGTGAGAACAATTGAAGGAGACTGAGTAATGTCTGGTTTCTCCATCATACCAAGGAAGAACACAAAAAACTAAACTTTTAGAGCTGAATTGACAGAAAAGAACCTAAAAAATGGAAAGATCTCACCGAAAAACCTTAGGAAGGGTCTGGTGCTACGTCAACACTGTCACGTCAGCACATTGGATGACACGTCAGTAGGCCACGCTAGTGGGTCGTGAGTCAACAGAATCAAGTTGCGGGTCAACAGATCATGTTGAGATATTGGTAAGTGTACCAAATCACAAAAGTAACAAGTGATGAGTAAGAGTATTGTTCCCACAAGGATTATACTGTCAATTACTAAATTCGATAAATCAATACTATTTAAACTATTGAATATTGGGATGTGAAAAGATTATAAATAAAAGAAAACACTAATAGAAAATAATCAAAATTAACAAGAGTAAAAAATAAATCAATTAGGCAAAGATTGAAAAACAATGATATCAAAGTGTTAGGGTTCCGATTTCACTGAACTCTTTTGATGCAAATTCAAAAATTAGTTTAACTAAGTTCTCTTCTATGATTCATGATCAAATTCCCAAAATTAATCAATATCTAATCCATTGGTATATTAATCTTGTCAATTCTACTTTAAGTTAAGCAATCCCTTAGTATAACCGCAAATAGAGAAGACTTTATAAAAAATGAGGGAATAGAAAGCAAGACCACACAACCTACAACGTCTATTCCTAGTGATTGCAGAAGTTGAGGTGTTTATCACAAGTTTTGGGTTCATACACGATTTTGCCAAATCATACATGAACCCTAAAATCATTCCAAGAATGGTCAATTCAAAAAAAGCATTAAGAGAAGAGATAAACATGTAAATCATGCAATAGAAACTTAAATTAAACACAAATATGAATTTACATCATCCAAGGACAAGATCCATCATAACCCTAACTAGATAAGTTTAGCTACACATGGATAAAGAAGAAAAGAAAGAAGAAATTCCAAAAAAACTCCATGGAAGTAGGTGAAAAGGTTGAAGAAAATTCTTAATCTTCAAGCCTGGATGCTCCCACGCTAAATTAGGGTTTGTGTCTCTGCTTCTCTCTCTAAATCTCTGCTGAATGTCTGCTCACAAACCTTACTTTTCCTATTTATAGGCAACAAAACACGTTATTAAGCGTACTGAACACTTGAGTGCTCAATTTTTGGGCGCTTAGGCACACAGTGTGAACGTCTCTGTGTTTGGGCACTTAATCAGTCAAAAATTGGAGCTTAAGCGCGTTCCATGATGCATTTTGTGTATGGGCGCTTGATTGGTGGAGAGTTAGGTGCTTAAGCACCCAACACTAGAATCTTCATTTCATCTTTTTCTTCCTTGTTCAAGCATATAATCTTTTTCCATGTTTAATCACCTAACAAAAACAAATAAAATACGTAATGAGAACAAAGTTTAAAGTAATGAAAACATGATAAAATTTGAGAATAAAACTTAATCAAAAGGGGTTGGAAGAGGGTGAAAACCAAGGTTTTGAAATGGAAAAACATAAGTTTTTACAATTTCATCACTCCCCCAAACTTAAGATTTTGTTTGTCCTCAAGTAAAGCAAGAAAAAGAATTCAAAACAAGACAAAAAGAATAAACAACTCAAAACTCAAAACAAGCAGACTCAACATGACAATACCAGGTATTGAAAATCATTCATATCCTCAGAAACTACTTCAGAACCTTATTTCAAGATAGCATACATATACAATTCAACTGTGGTATTGACTCTCACATGCAACTTTCATGCATAAATGACTTCTCATAAACATGAATGTAAGACCAATTCCTATTCATGAAGTACAAGCCCGAATAGGTTTATAAAATTGCAAATACACATCAAACCCGCATCCATAAGGTTGTTTTCATCTCTCTCTCCATTAATGTAAACAAAACATAACTAATGATCAAAAGGGTCTTTTTAAGCTTGTAATGTAAGACTAATGGTGGGGGTTAAGAAAAAAAAAGAATAGGATAAAGAAAACAAAAGTTGAGATACAAAATCATATAAATTTCAAAATTCAAGCCACAAAATATTGAACAAGTGCAAAACAAAGCATAAGAATCAATCACTTTATTATTAATTTTTCATTTTTCATTTTTTCCTTCATTTCTTTATCACTTTTTCTCTTCTTTTTTTTTTAGCTCCATTAAAACTTCATGCACAAAAATAACTAATTAGAATCTTTGAATGATAAAATAATACAAGATATGCACTCAACAAATGGTGTGTGAGAGGGAAAGATTTTTTTTTTTTTAAGGGTATGGGAAAGGAAAAATGTGGGTAAAGAAAAGAAATAAAAGCCAAACATAAACAAGGCTGCTCAAGGGGACCAAGGGATATAATGTTTTTAAAGGTTGGCTTGAAAGGCCCAAACGGTCCAAAGAAGGCCCTTATCATTTCCTTGATCATGCATTGTCTAGGATTTCGCCTCAAGAGAGAATCTAACAACTTCTAGATGCAAGTAATCCACACACATGCATTCATAAACTTTCTCTAAGCTTGACATGTATTCATATTTCAAGGTCTATCAAACATAAAAATGGGAGATGTATTCATACATAATTGAAGTAATAGAGATAAATACATCTCCTGGACACTCACGTGATATCCTAAGAAAAAAAAAATCAATTCACAGTTTATGCAGTCATTGGATATTCAATTCAACAAGCTGGTATGCTCAGTTCAACAATGTAACTTAAAACAAAATACTAACACACAATAGAAAATAAGAAAACTAGAAACAAAAAAAAAAGATAAATAGATAAATAGTGTATCCACTGTGACAAACAAAATATAAGAAATTAACAAAAAGAAAGTAAAAACAAATAAATAAAAATGAAGGTCAAAGAAAAGCTTATTGTTTGGCGGTTTGATCAGTCCTGCTCCTTATCCTCATCAAGCTCCTCCTCATCATCATGTGCCTCATGTGGGACGTAGAGTGAAAGTTCTGTAAGTTCGTCTGAATCCAGGTTCAGTTGAGAAGCAAGGTTGCGTATCATCCCTTTCATGCCAGACATGCAGTGGGTAAGGAGAGTTAACATCCCTCTACAATCTCTCACTTCTCGCTCAACCCTGGTCAATTTATCTCTAATAGGCAACCACTGTCTTCTTCGTTGTACAAGAGCTAGTAGGGAAGGAAGTTGGATTGGCTCATCTTCCTCAGTGAAATAGAAATCCATCATAACAATGTCCACTAATGGGGCTGGTCTTTCTTCTATGTCATTCTTCAGTAAAATGCCCTCTTTCAGACATAATTTAGTGATGATGGAATGGTAAGATAATTTTGCAACATCACTGTGTGCTAAATCATTAATGTAGAAAGCAACCACTAATCCCACATTAATTGGTAAGTCAGTCACAATGGCATAAATAAGAAAGCCCCTGTTGACAATTACTTCGCGTGTGTGTGTGAGCAGGGAAGAAAAGTGGCTTGGACGAAGGTGCACCAAGCCTTGAGAATGAGCTTTAAATCACTCTTTTTAAGATGCTTAGGTGCATCATTAACATCGTATTCCCAAGTGACTCCTTCTTTGCAGAGTTCGTGGAGCACTCCTTCTTGATCTAGTTCTTGGTTGTATAGTTTGGCATATCCACAGTAGCTAGCTCTTTGAAAATCAATTCCTATGCCAAGTAGCTCATTCAGTTCATCCTTGTTAAACCAGAATTCGTGACCTCTCACATATGACTTGAATCTCTTAGCATATGTAAAAGGAAGTCCTTTTTTCTTCTTTTCATTGAAATTATTAGTATAAAATTCGTTAACCACTATAGGCCTGATTGGCTAAGGTGGTGCACAAAATCTCTCCCAATTTCTCCGCTTGATTTCATTAAGGAGAGGGCAGTGCCTCTCGCTCTGTAACTATATTCCTCTTTGATTCTGATTGTTCCTTTCTTTCTGACTACTCTCTTGTACCGCTCTTCATGTTGAGGAGAATGTAAGTGATGTTCATCGAATGCTACACTTTTAGAACTTGATCCTACTATCTCTTTTCTCTTCTTGTTTAGAGCCATAGGAAAGATATATTTCTATACAAAAGAGAAATACAACATGTGCATCTTTGCTCAATTTAACATAACCAAAATACCACATCATGAGTAAACATTTGAGCATTTTTAAAACCAATTGTTCAATTCACAAAATATACCATTCATCACATATCTAAACAAAATTTCCAAGAGAACAACAATTTATAGAGTTAGCTCAAATTCATATTATCTCAGGCAATAAATTCCTAGAAGCAAAATAACAATTTTTCAAGTTTCCAAGTCATTCACAACATAAACAAATGCATTCATACATAACAAACTAGAATTTTTCAAATGCATTAACAATATCACAAGGAAACACAACAACTTATAACACAATGTGCATTCACAATCAATCCATCTAATTCCTAGTGAGCATTTTAAGATTGCAAAGAAACTTAACACATCAAGTACACAAATTTGCATTCATACGAAACCATCAACTCATAGCATGCTACTAAACTACCAAAACCCACCAAACCCCACATACCCACAAATCCCAAAATTCTTCACATAGGTATTTACAAAGTTCTAATGCACAATCCTAACCTTAGACAAGTAGGAAATGAAGAAAATACCTAAATGAAGATTATAAGGTGGAAGAGCAAAAAACTGACAGATTCCAAGTTTTCCCCAATTTCGTGCCCTAGATTTTCAATGGGTGCGTAAATAGAGATTTTGCACAAATTGGAGAGATTGAGGATGGCGGTTTGGTTCCTTTTTGGTGTAGGAATGGGGTAGGTTTGGTTTTTGGGTGGATTGAGAGATATTAGAGTGGATTTGAGTTGAAGGCGAGTGAGAAAGTACAGGTTTTTGAAAAAGGAATTGCAAAAAATAGGTTAGAAAATCTAATTTAACTATGTTCTAGTGTTGTGCGCTTAAGCGATGGGTTTTTCACTGCTTAAGCATTGGCTGGCAGAGAAGGGTGCCTAATCTAGGCTTGCAAGCTTAAGCGGTGAGAATTCCACTGCTTAAGCGTTGGCTCACAGAGAGCCAATGCATTAAGCGCTTAAGCACTCACTTTTGGGCGCCTAATCGCTGAGTGGTAGAGAGCAAAGGTAATGGGCACTTGAGCGCCCAATTTTTGAGTGCCTAAGCGCCTAAAGCTAGGACCAAAAATCTACCAACTAACTCTATTATTGACAAACACTCTTCCGCTAAACAACCAATTAAAATAGTCAACTCAAAATTGAAGGGGAAAACTTCACAAACACAAATCAAATAACCAAAACAAATAATTCAAAAACAATGCAATAAAGTAAAACCAAAGGGAAAATAAATTTGGGTTTTTTTCTTAAAAAACGTTTATTTAATGTCGTTAGCTCGATATTGCCCTTTTCTTAATTGGGTTTGCTAAGGGCCTGGGAGGACTTATTGTGATCAATCTCTTTACTCCAGTAGTGCTTCAATCTCTATCCATTGACTTTGAAACTTTTTCCCAAACTAGGCTCTACAACTTCAATTTCTCTAGAGGGAAAAACTTCCTTAACTTGGAATGGACCTTACTACATAGATTTCAATTTACTTGGAAATAACTTCAGCCTTGAGTTAAACAATAGAACTTGCTAACCTGGTTCAAAGTGCCTTAAGGTGATCTTTTTGTCATGCCACAATTTTGTTCTTTCCTTGTATAGACGAGCATTTTCATAGGCTTCATTTCTGAATTCCGCCATTTTATTCATCTATAGCAATCTTTTTTCACCTCCAGCTTTCATATCAAAATTCAAAAATTTAATTGCCCAAAAAGCTTTGCGTTCAAGTGCCATAGGGAGATGACAAGATTTACCAAAGACTTGCCTATATGGGAATATACCAATGGGAGTTTTGAATATAGACCTTTATACCCATAATGCATCATCTAGCTTAAGTGACCAATTCTTCCTAGAAGTTTTAACAGTCTTTTCTAGTATACTTTTTAATTCCCTGTTAGAAACCTCTACTTGACCACTTGAATGGGATGATGGGAAGTGGCTACCTTGTGCTTAACACCAAATTTGCTCAAAAAAGACTCAAATTGTCTATTACAAAAATGTTTCCTTCCATCACTAATTATTGCCCTAGGGTTGCTAAATCTTGTGAAAATGTTCTTTTTAATGAACTTGACAACCACCTTCGCATCATTAGTTGGTGCGGCAATGACCTTCACCCATTTGGACACATAATCAACAATTACTAATATGAATTAATTAGAAAATGAAGAAGGAAAAGGGCCCATGAAATCAATTCCCCAGACATCAAACAACTCTACTTCTAACATGTTGTTAAATGGCATTTCGTGTTTTCTAGAGATGTTGCCAACTTTTGGCACCTATCACGACTTTCAACAAACTTATGAGCATCTTTAAACATAGTAAGTCAATAAAAATTATATTGTAATACCTTTGCTATTGTTCTATTACCTCCAAAATGACCTCCATAGTCAGAACCATGACAGTGTCACAAGATGCTTAGCACTTTTTCATCGGAAACACATCTTCTCAACATACTGTCAGTACATCTTTTAAAAAGAAATGGTTCATCCCAAATATAATACCTAGCATCATGTAAGAACTTTTTTCTATGTTGCCATGTTACTTCAAATGGGATGAGTCCAACAACCTTGTAATTTGAAAAGTCCGCATACAAAGGGAGGATTTGAAGAACAAATAATTGTTCATATGGAAATTCTTCCTTTATTGGTACCTGTTCTTCTTCTGAGCCTCTTTCTTGCGTGATTCTTGACAAGTGGTCAGCTACCAAGTTTTCTGTTTCATTCTTGTCTCGAATCTCCAAGTCAAATTCCTGCAACAAAAAAATCCATCTATTTAGTATAAAAATTACTCTTGACCCAACCAAATAAGAACGAAGTTTATCAAAATTCTAAGACTACTACAAGTAATTCTTTTTTTGTGGTTGCATAATTAAGTTGTGCATCATTCAAAACTCTACTTGCATAATAAATGACATACAAAACTTTATGTTTTCTTTGTCCTAAAACAACACCCATAGTAAAATTACTTGCATCACACATTAATTCAAAAGGTAAATTCCAGTTAGGAACAGTAATTATAGGAGCAGAAATGAGCTTATTTTTTTAAATATTAAATACATTTAAACAGTCATCATAAAAAACAAATGGTGCATCTTTAACAAGCAATTAGCATAGTGGTTTGGTGATCTTGGAGAAGTCCTTAATAAATCTCCTGTAGAACCCAACATGCCTAAAGAAACTCCTTACTCCCTTGACATTAGTGGGACGTGGTAATTTCTCAATGATTTCCACTTTTGCTCAATCCACTTCAATTCCTTGTGAGGAGATGTGATGTCCTAGAACAATTCCTTCTTGTACCATGAAGTGACATTTCTCCCAATTCAACACTAAGTTAGTCTCCTGACATCTTTCCAAAATCAAAGAGAGATTAGATAGACGAGAGTCAAAAGAAGACTCAAATACAAAAAAATCATCCATCAAAATTTTAACAATCTTTTCAATCATATTAGAAAAAATAGAAATCATACACCTTTGAAAAGTTATGAGAGCATTGCATAATTTGAAAAGAATCATTCGGTATGTAAAAATTCTATATGGACAAGTGAAAACAATCTTCTCCTGATCCTCGAGTGTCACTAAGATATGATTATAGCCGAAATAGCCATCTGAAAAATAATAATAGGTGTGACCCACTAACCTTTCTACTATCTGATCAATGAATGGAAGGAGAAAATGATCCTTCCTTGTTGTATTGTCGAGTCTCATGTAGTCTATGAACATTTTCCATTTGGTGACGGTCCTTGTGGGAATAAGTTTATTTTTGTCATTAACTATCATAGTCATCCCCATTTTCTTCCAAACCACTTGTACCATACTTATCCACGAACTGTCCGAGATAGGGTAAATAATGCCTGCATGATAAAGCTTTTTCACTTCCTTTCTCACCACTTCTTTTATGGTGAGGTTTCTCTTTTGTGGTTGAATCACTGGCTTGAAGCCATCTTCCATTAGGATCTTTTGCATGCAAATTGTAGAACTAATGCCCTTAAGATCCTCAATAGTCCACCTAATAGCTAATTTGTGTTCTCTCAAGACCCTTAAAAGCTTATATTTTTCAATTTCACTGAGCTCAACATTCACAATTACTGGAAAAGTATCATTCTCACCAAGAAAAACATACTTGAGATTAAAGGGAAGTGGCTTTAATTCTAGCTTTGGTGGTTCCTCTTTAACGACATCTTCTTTCTTCAGCTCTTCTTTTTGTAAGTTTAGATGAGGAAAGATTGTCAAAGCCTCTAAATTGGCTATACACTCAAGTATCTCTAATGCTACCTCCTCCTCATCATCCACTGAGGTATTGGAGTTAACTAACACAGTTTCGAGTGGAGATGTCAGAAGGCTCTACTCTAATGCTTTATTAACCAAAGAATCAATCATGTCTAACCTAAGGTGTTGTTCTTCCTCCATAGGATGTTTCATCACCTCAAAGACATTGAAGGTGACCTTCTTATCTTGCACTCTTAATATGAGCTCGCCTTGCTGCATATCAATTAATGTTCTTCTAGTTGCTAAGAAATGCCTGCTCAGAATGAGAGGGATGTCTGCATCCTCTTCCATATTTAGAACCATGAAATCAGGTGAGAAAATGAACTTATCCACCTTAACTAACACAACTTCAACTATACTGTAAGGGTATTTGACAGATCGATTTGCCAGTTGAATGGAGATCATTGTTGACTTCACCTTTTCAATTCTTAGCTTATGCATCATAGATATTAGCATGAGGTTTATACTTGCCCCAAGATCACAAAGAGTTTTACCAATAATCTCCTTCCTAATAGTGCAAGAGATGGTGAAACTACCTGAATCTTTGAATTTAGGTGGCAGTTTCCTTTGAATTATGGCACTGTACTCCTCTATCAACATCACTATCTCATATTCCTTGAGCTTTCTCTTCTTTGATAACAAGTCCTTCATGAATTTAGTATATGATGGCATTTGTTCAAGTGCTTCAGCAAATGGGATGTTTATTTGTAGCTTCTTAAAGACATCTAAGAACTTCGAGAATTGCCTCTTTTGATTCTCATTTTTCAACCTCTAAGGGAATGGGATCTTGGCGCATGGTGATGGTTCATATGTTGTCTTATGCTCAAGATCCTTCTTCTTTCTCTGCACTTTTGGTTGTTCTTCTTTAGCTTATTCTTCTTTAATGCCATCTTGAATTGAGACATCTTTAGTAGGAATATCATTTTTCTCTTTCTCAATTCCTAAAGAGCTAGGTGTTTCTTTCACGTGTTCTTCCAAAGTCTTGCCACTTTTCAAAGTGATTACCTTACAATGCTCCTTTGGATTGACCACAGTGTCACTAGGTAAGCTACCTAGAGGTCTCTCTATCAACTGTCTTGATATCTGACCCACTTAAGTTTCTAGACTTCGAATAATTGCCTCTTGATTTTTGAAGTTGGCTCTTGATTCCTACATGAAATTGGAAGTCTGTTGCACAAAAGAAAATGTTTGTTAAGAGAAATTTTCAAGAGTAATCTCTAAAGGAGATTTCTTTTAATGATGAGTAGCATTTTGCATACCTTAATTTTTCCAAGAAAAATTAGGATGATTCCTCCACCCTGGATTATACGTGTTTAAGTATAGGTTACATTGGGGTCTTGAAGGATTGCCCATGTAATTGACTTGCTCTTGAGAAGTAACACCTGAGTTGCTTGCCTCGCATTCACCATTGACATGATTGCCCCTACAAAAATCGTAAGTTAAAGCTTGATGGTTAACTGATCTTACCTACATATTAGCAATTTGCTTGGTGAAATTGTCGATTTACTGTGAAAGAGTCTTATTTTGCGCAAGCATGACATCAAAGGTGCCAAGCTCCATAACTCCCTATTTAACCATTGATCTTCCATTAGGCATTTGATATTCATTCGTAGTCATAGTTTCAAATAATTCTTAAGCCTCTTCAAGAGTTTTAGTGTTAAGAGACCCACCTGAAGATGCATCAACCATAGCCCTGGTGGAATGATTCAAACCATTATAGAAGACCTGAACTTGTTTCCAGATTTCAAATGTATGATGAGGATATCTTCTCAGCAATTTCTTGAATTTTTCCTAAGCTTCATACAAAGATTCTCCCTGATTTTGAGTGAAACATGCAATCTCATTCCTTATCTTTATGAACATCCCAAGTATTGATACTTCCTTGAGGTTTAGCTTGTAACCAGCTCTTAGCTTTATCTCTTAAAGAGAATGGGAAAAGCCTTAGCCGTGTAGCATCATCACTTACTCCATTGTACTTGATGGCGTTACAAAGCTGTAAGAAATTGTTGATATATAAATTGGGATCTTCTGATTGATTTCCCCCAAACTGATCTTGTTGCACCACCTGTAGAAGAGCTAATTTGATCTCAAAATTATTGGCTTATATGGTAAGTCGCACTATACTGGTTGCAACCCTTTCAGTAGATGGAGTTGCATAATCTGTCAAAGTGCGTCTTTGTTCTTCATTAGTTTTTGCCATGCTATCTTCTTCAATTCTTTCTCTCTCTCTTGCTGCTTTTTTGTTTGCCCTTTTTGCTTTCTCAATTTTTGGATAAAAAAGTAATGCTTCCGAATTTACAGTACCTCACATAAACAAAGCAAACAAGAGTGAATTTTAAGAAAAACAAATTAAGAAAGAAAACTAAATGCCTAAATTAGTGTCTTTTAACTACTATTTAATATTGACAATAAATAATTCCCCAGTAACAACGCTAAAAACTTGTTGAGATATTGGCAAGTGTACCAAATCACCAAAGTAATAAATGATGAGTAAGAGTATCGTTTCCACAAGGATTACGGTGTTAATTATTAAATTCATTTAATCAACACTATTTAAACTATCGAATATTAGGATGAGACAAGATTTTAAATAAACAAAAACACTAATTAGAAAATAATCAAAATTAACATGAGTAAATAATAAATCAATTAGGCAAAGGTTGAAAAACAATGATATCAAAGTGTTAGGGTTCCGATTTCACTTGAACTCTTTTGATGCAAATTCAAAGATTGGTTTAACTAAGTTTTATTCCATGATTCATGGTCAAATTCCCAAAATTAATCAATATCCAATCCTTTGGTATATTCATATTTTTCACACTATTTTAAGTTAACCAATCCCTTAGTATAACCCCAAATAGAGAAGGTTTTATTAAAAACGAGAGAATAGAAAGCAAGACCACACAACCTACAACATCTATTCCTAGCGATTGCAGAAGTTGAGGTGTTTGTCACAAGTTCTAGGTTTATACACAACTTTCCCAAAGCAGACATGAACCCTAAAATCATTCCAAGAATGACCAATTCAATAAAAATATTAAGAGAATATATAAACACATAAATCATATAATAGAAACTTAAATTAAACACAAATATAAATTTACATCATCCAAGAACAAGATCCATCATAATCCTAACTAAAGAAGTTTAGCTACACATAGAGAAAGAAGAAAGCAAAGAAGAAATTCCAACAAACTCCATGGAAGATACATGGAAAGGTTGAAGAAAATTCATAATCTTCAAGCCTAGATGCTCCCACGCTAAATTAGGGTTTGTGTCTATGCTTCTCTCTCTAAATCTCTGTTGAATGTCTGCCCACAAACCATACTTTTCCTATTTATAGGCAACAAAACATGTCATTAAACATACTAAGCACTTAAAAGTTTAGTTTTTAGGTGTTTATGAGTACAGTGTGAATGTCTCTATGCATGGGCGCTTAATCGATTAGAAATGGGCACTTAAGCGCGCAGCGTGATGCATTCTGTGCGTGGGTGCTTAATCGGTGGAAAGTTGGCGCTTAAGCGCCTAACACCAGAATCTTCATTTCAACATTTTCTTCCTTGTTCAAGCATCCAATTTTCTTCCATGTGTAATCACCTAACAAAAACAAATAAAACACGCAATGAGAATAAAGTTTAAAGTAATAAAAACATGATAAAATTTAAGAATAAAACTCAATCAATAGGGGTTGGAAAAGGGTGAAAACCAAGGTTTTGAAATGGAAAGAACATAAGTTTTTACAATTTCATCATATCACTTTTGCTGGATCTGATGAGTGAGACACACGTGTAGAAGGAAAAGGCGGCACGTGACGGTGCCTGCGGCAACAGTTGGAGGTGAAATTTTGGTGGCCGAAAGATCGATATACGATAGTTCAAACGGTGTCAGTGGAGTCAATAATAGAGGTCCAAGGAGCAGTGAACCAGAAATGGCAACGGTGAGGTATTTTGGGGATCTGGAACGGTGTCTGAATGAAAGTCTAGAGCAATGTCTGAACGGAGATCTGGAACGATGTCTGAAACTGAGTTTGGAATGTAGGACAAAATCTGAAACGAAGTCTGGAGTTTGGAATCTAAGATTGGACCAAAAGCCTAGACGCTCTGATATCAAGTTAGAAACAAAAATAAGGAGACAAATATTAGTAATTTGTATATATTTCTAAATGAATAAATACAAAAGGGTTAGACTCTATTTATACAAGAAGGTTGTTGTACGGGAAAAGAAAATAATAAAATATAATTATGTACTAAATCAATATAATTATGTACTAAATCAATTACAATCATCTTTAAAATCAATCGTGATCAATCAAAATCTCAAACATAATTTTTAATCCAGAGATCTTGCTTTGAGAACATCACACATTTATATATCCCTAGACCAAAGCTTAAACATAGAATAATTTCAGATTTTATATTCATAAGTTAGATCATTTTAATCAATTATATATGGGCATAAAGTTAGTTGTTACAGATCCAGTGTAGTTTCAAAAAGAAATATAAGAAAAAAAAAATAAAGTTAGCCGTTAGCATAAGGTATGACAAATTCTCTTCTCAAGCATCAAGTTGATCCTGATTACAAGGTGTTTTTAGGGAGTTTCTAAGAACTACATTATAGGTAAAGTCTACCCATATTAATTTTAATATGCTAACTGAGTCACACTCATACATACAACCGAACTACTACATTGCAAGTAAAATTAACTTATATTAGACATTATTTATTCCAAAATCATATTAGCTTTTAAATAGTGCTAGATAATACAAATCTACATAGATATTGTTGAAAACGTGTAAATATATGTTGCATTTATGTAGATTTCTTGTATGGGCTAACCAAATCATAACTGTAACCTTTGTATTTATTTGTATTTATTACCTTAGTTCTATATAATCAGCTCTTTTTCCTATAGTTGAGACATGTGGTTTCACAATATCTATGCTTCTGTTTTCTCTCTTTTAACATGGTATCTAGATCCTAAACAGAGAAAATCTTAGAACCGCGCACATCTGGTGGGTTCACTGCCCTCTGATGAAATTTTTTTCTGGCTAACCGTGTTTCCATTCTGGTTTGCATGTCATTCTCCCTTGTTGTGACGTGTTTCCAGCATCTCATCTCCCATCTCTACCACTGCTTCCACTATCCGCCGCCATTCACCATCACTCTTTTTGGCCAGCGAGCACACCAACGGACTCGCCTACCTCAAATCTGCCCAAGCCCAGAAGCCTGGCCTCAATGCCCCAAGAATGTGCCCCCACGTGCCACCCATAACTACTACTAACCAGTAACCGGTGTGACCCTTTCTCCAACGCGTCTGGCCGCAGCTTCTCTTGTCTGACTCGTCTTCACCTCCTCTACACATATTTGCAATCAGATCCTTTATCTAACATTTCTGTCCCCTTGTTTACTCGCTTTGAGACTTTCAGGTACCTTGTAGTTTTGATTTTTGCACTTTGTATTTTGACCCATGGCTAGTTCTACCTCCCTAGATGGCTTTAATAGCAACCCAAAGGTTGAGCCTCCTTTTTTCACAAGTTACCTTAATGGCCCTCTCTTTGCTAATAAGTTAGATGGAATCAACTATGATACTTGGGCTTCAGACATCAAGTTGTTGCTTGAGGGTCAAGGCTATGAAGACCACCTCACCACAGAACTTGCCTCTGTGCCCGTGAAAGAACAACCCAGGTGGAAGAAGATTGATAAAAAGTTGTGCTTTGTCATTAAGTCCACAATTCACTTGTCCCTGAAGCAGATCTTTCATGCTCATACTACTTATGCTTCTGTTTGGGAGTATGCTAAGGTTCTTTACACTAATGACACTCAGAGGCTATATAGGATTTGTCACAACCTCATGAGTGTTATTGCTCCTCAGCAGTTTGATTGACCTATGTCTGTTTACTTGGGAAAAGTTCATGGAGCTCTCCATGATTTCAATGAGTTGCTACCCCCTACTACTATCCCAATGAAAGAACTCGAGTAACACAACACCTTCTTCATGCTCATGACCTTGTTTGGTTTGCCTCCGGAATAATCTGCCAACCGTGATCAGATTTTGGGTTCGCCTACTATCCCCACTTTGTCCTCAGCTTAGTCTACTTTGCTTCAAGTCCCAGCTAAGCAGCCATTTGATTCTATCCTAGCCCAGGCTTCGGTTGATACTTCTGCCCTCGTATCCTAAAGTGTCAATCAAGTCGTTATTGCACTCACGCCTCAAGTAGGCCCTGTCTGAAGTGTACATTCTATAATAAGTTGTGTCATATTGAGGATAGATGTTGGACCAAACATGGTCGTCCTCCACGGGCTGCCATTGTTGCCCAAGCTACTGTACTTAATTTACTTGAGCCTTCTGCACCTTTGACCCCATCTCTGGCTACCTATGCAGACTTTCTGAAATGGTTTGAGCAACAGCAGGCTTCTAACTTTACTACATCTATTAAGCACACTGGTAATATTTTTGCTTGTCTCTCTCAATCACCACCCTTAGATCCTTGGGTCCTTGACTCTAGTATATCTGATCATATCTCTGGTAACAAACATTTTTACTCGAAACTTTATAACTCTAGCTATTTACTTATAATTACTTTAACAAATGATTCCCAAACATAGCCCCAAGGGATTGGAACTATCCATCCTATCCCTTCTCTGTCTGTTAAATTAGTTCTTTATGTCCTTGGATGTCCTTTTAATTTACTGTCCATTAGTCATTTGATTTGTTCTTTAGATTGTCACATTAGTTTCACTAAAGACTCTGTCATTTTGCAAGATTGGCATTTGGATGGATGATTGGCGCCGAATATGAGTCTAATGGCCTTTACCAGGTCTCTGCCACCTCTAATGTGTGCTCTGTCACAGATTGCCCTCTCACCATCTATGCTCAGTTGGGTCATCCTAACCTTTCCAAACTACAACAAATGGTGCCAAGCTTTTCCAAGTTATCTAGTTTACCTTGTGAGTCGTGTAAACTTGGAAAACACATCTATAGTCCATTTCCTGATAAAGTCTGTCGTCGAGATGCGTCTCCTTTTCCTTTAGTGCATTCTAATATTTGGGGTTCAAGTCGTGTTGAGTCTACTTTTGGGTCCAAATATTTTGTTGCTTTCATTGATGACTATTCTTGATGTACTTGGTAATTTTTAATGAAAAACATATCTGAGTTGTTTTCAAATTTTCAGACATTTTATCATGAAATAAAAACTCAGTTTGGTATTCCAATTCGTCTTTTGCGTAGTGACAATGCCTGTGAATTTTTATCTCAGAATTTTCAAACATTTATGGCATCTAATAGCATTCTTCATCAAACATCTTGTGCCTATACCCCCTCAACAAAATGGGGCATCTGAATGCAAAAATAGACATCTAATTGAAATAATTTGGACCCTTTTGCATCATAGTCGCGTTCCCTCCCGTTTTTGGAAAAATGCGGTTCTCACTACTTTTTGTTTGATTAATCGTATGCCCTCTTCTGTGCTTGATAACCAGGTACCCCATTCAGTTTTGTTCCCTCACCAACCCCTTTATTCTCTTCCGCCTCATGTCTTCAGATAGATATGTTTTGTCTATAATCTCAGTTAAGGTCTTGATAAATTGTTTGTCCACTCGATCAAATGTGTTTTTCTTAGTTACCATTAGTCTCAAAAGGGTTATCGTTGTTTTTCACCTACTCTTAAGCATTATCTAGTCTTTGTCGATGTCACTTTCTTCGAGTATGTTCCTTTCTTTGAGCCTCATGACCTGCCATTTACACTCATTACTGAGGTCCTCCATATTTCTCCTCCTCTTGTCCCAGTTGACCCTACTTCATCGCCACCTTCCCCTATTGGTCCCCCAGTCCTTACTACTCGCCCATTCCAAGTTTATCATTGACGGCCACAGGCCACTACTACTGCCACCCTTACTAGATGTTGTAGAGGTTACTGAGGCCCATGTGGACTCTTTTCTAGCACTAGCTCCTTTACCAGCTCCAGCATTGCCTACTGCGCCAGTCCTTCCCATTGTTCTTCGAAAAGGTATATGATCCACTCGTAACCATTCTCCTCACTATGTTACTCTAAGTTACCATCGCCTCTCTTCCTCGCATTAGGCTCGTCTTTCCACATTGTCTTCTATGTCTATTCCTAAATCTCTAGGTGAAGCTTCATCCCATCATGGGTGGCGACAAGTAATGATTGATGAAATGTGTGCACTTCAGAGCAGTGGTACTTAGGAAACTTGTTCCTCTTCCTCCTGGGAAGTCTTTTGTAGGTTACTGGTGGATTTATACGGTTAAGGTTGACCCTGATATCACTCTTAATCGCCTAAAGACTCGTCTGGTGGCAAAAGGGTATACCCTAATCTTTCGTTTTTATTATGGAGACACTTTTTCACCAGTGGCAAAAATGGCTTCTGTTTGACTTTTTCTGTCTATGATCGCTATTCGCCACTGGCCTCTTCATCAGTTGAACACCAAGAATGCTTTTCTCCTTAGTGATATAGAAGAAGAAGTCTACATGGAGCAACCCCTAGGGTTTGTTGCTCAGGGGGAGTCTTTTGGCCTCGTTTGTCGTCTACACAAGTCTTTGTATGGTCTCAAACAATCTCCTCGAGCTTGGTTTGGTCGATTCAATATTGTTGTTAATTTGGTATGACTCGCAGTGAGGATGACTACTCTGTCTTCTATCGCCATATAATCTGATGTTGCATCTATTTGATTGTGTATGTGGATGACATTGTTATCACAGGCAGCGATCACCAAGGTAAAACTCAGATAAAACAGCACCTCTGTCATCATTTTCAGACTAAAGATCTTGGCAAACTTTGTTAGTTCTTGGGAATTGAAGTGACACAATCCAAGGATGTAATAGTTATCTCACAAAGGAAGTATACTATGGACATTCTTGAGGAAACAAGACAATTGAATGCAAAGCCAATTAACACCCTTGTAGATCCCAATGTTAGATGTTTATCGGATCAGAGAGAGCCACTTTCAGACCCAGGAAGATATAGATGATTAGTTGGAAAACTTAACTATCTTACTATTACCCATCTAGATATCTCATTTGTAATGAATATAGTAAGCCAATTTCTAAACTCACCTTGTCAAGGACATTGGGATGTAATGATTCGTATTCTCATATATGTTAAGGGAGCTCCAAGAATAGGCCATGTCTATGAAGACAACGGGAACACTCAAATTGTTTGATACTCAGATGTTGATTGGGTAGGTTCTCTTACTGAGAGGAGATCCACTTCTGGTTATTATGTAACCATTGAGGGTAATCTGATATCCTGGAAGAGTAAGAAACAAAATGTGGTTGCAAGATTAAGTGCCGAAGTAGAATATCGAGTCATGGCCTCAACTACTTGCGAGCTCATTTGGTTAAAACAACTTCTTAAAGAGCTTCAGTTTGGAAACATTATGCAGATGACTCTTATTTGTGATAACCAAGTTGTATTGCATATCAATTACAATCCAGTGTTTCATGAGAAGACTAAATACATTGAGATAGATTGTCATTTTATTAGAAAGGAGATCCTGTCTGGAGACATAACCACTAGCTTTGTCAATTCAAATGATCAAGTGACAAATGTTTTCACTAAACCTTTGAGAGATCCTCAAGTAAACTATATTTGTAACAAGCTTAGTGCATATGACTTATATGCTCCAGCTTGGGGGGAAGTGTTGAAAACGTGTAAATATATATTGTATTTATGTAGATTCCTTGTATAGGCTAACCAAATCATAACCGTAATCTTTGTATTTATTTGTATTTATTACCTTAGTTCTATATAATCAGCTATCCGTTATGTAGTTGAGACACGCGGTTTCACAATCTCTATGCTTATGTTTTCTCTCTTTCAACAGATATATTGAATTTTATATGGTTTTTTTACAAGATTTCGCATGGTTTATCTAAAAAACAATTAAAAAAATATTGAATCATTTATTACTTGGTATATAATGATCATTTAAAAGGAAATAAAAACTAACCATTAAAAAACTATCATATTAATAAGTTGAGTTAAATACACACAATCTGCTTCATTTTTTCCACCTATCCTTCCTTTTCTCCTTAAGTGTGTGGACTCTCCTTGCTCAAAATTTATAGCATGCTATTAGAGTAGCAGTTCATATATACTATAGGAAGAGTTCTATCATTAATTTTAAGTTGGTATATCTTAAATTTATATGGATGTACCTAAAATTTATAGTGGAGATCTTCTTAGAACATGGATTAACTGTTACTCCAAGAATATGCTATAATTTGCTCCTTAGTGATCCTTAGCTTACCAAGTACCAAACTTTTCTTGAATACCAAGTGGGCACGTGGTTGGTTCAATCCTCAATGAATGAGAAAAGAGTTCGTTTAAAAGTAAGTTTGTTTTTAAAATGAAGAATAATATATGCACCTTTAAATTATTTCTTAAGCTAAGATTATGATAAATTTTAAATTAAAGAAAGTAAAGATATATCTACATTTATATTTGCTTAAATGTAATAGTTTCTTCTTCTAAATGAAAATCTATGTACACATAACTTTCCCTTTCCCTTTTTCGTTAACTGCTGGGATGCCTTCTGGTTTAGGCATGACAAAATCTCCTTGCATTTGGGGATATCCACGGGGACTGCCCCATTTGGGGACCCAAATTTGGAGATTTTCCCTTGCGGGGACGAGGACGGGGATAAAAATCTCCCCAAGACAGATGCGAGGACGGGAATCGTATCATCTTCCCCATGGGATCCCCTCCTCCGAGAAATTATTATATTATCATTATTGATTATATCATATATATCTATTACTATTGTGTTCATTTTAATAATTTTCATTTATATTATTTTTATATTAATTTAAAATTAAAAAAAGTAAAAGCATACCACTTCATAGTAACTTGTTGTTTTAATTTGTTGATATTGTTGACTTAAATTAAAATTGTTTACAACTTTATATATATATATATATATATATATATATATATATATATATATATTATTTTTTCTGAATCTTTAAAATAATATTAGGGTCCCTGCGTGTCCCTACGTCCCCGTGAAGAATGGAGACAACGAGAATTTTACCCCTAGAGGCGGGGTTGGGGACAAGAGAAAATTGAGGAGGTGGGGAAAGAAAGCGGGAGTACTCCCCACCTCCACCCCACGTGTAACACCCTCCCTAGGGTATCACATGTCTGACTCCCGACTCATAATCTGAAAAGAAATTCGCACAAAGTTTGAGTTATAAAAAGTGGGTTTTAAAATTTCTTCTTTACTGAAACATAAATTTACTGAAAATATTAAGTAATATTGAAAATTATATTTCAACTATTCATTATGCAATATTGATACTAATTAACATTTCATAATTTAAAGAGAAATATAAAACTAACAGACTCTTTTTTTTTTGTATTTTGACATGTAGAAACCCCATGACGGGTCCTACTTAATAGCACGGTACAACACTAACGTTAAAACTTAACATACTTATTCTGTTGTGTATCCATCTTGTTGCATCAGACATCTGTTCTACATCTGTTCTTTGTCAACACTGCATATCTTCGAGTCCTGAATGTCCACTCCTTATTGTTGTCACCCCTCTCAGAGTATTCATCGCCCGTTATGTCTAAGACAACTTGATCCTTCTATTATTTGATTTTAACAGTACAAACATAGCAAAACAACATAACAAAGAGGTGAGATCACCTACACCAGTACCAACATGGCAGCACAGAGATAACACAAACAACAATATCATAATTACAATCATGCCATCATCATTATGGTTATTACACAGATACAATATTAAAATCATGCTATCAACATTAATCAACTATCATCATCCAATCATATATCAATTCAATTATCATAAACAACAATTATGATAATGCCTTCAGCATTATCATCATCATCATCCAAGTATTCAAAACAATTGTCATAGCCAATATTCCTCAATTAATATATATCACACGAGATATAAATGTTCAGTTTATGCATGTACACAAGACTCGATTTCCTACTCCATGGAGCTAAACACGGTCGGAGAAATGATCGAAAAGATCTGTCGGTACCACATGCCTCGGACCACGTGCTATAATCCTCATTTTGATTTTGCACATCTAGCATATACATGACGCCCGAGTCTTTATCGATGTTGATTAAGAATAGTGTCTCGGTCGGATCATCGGTGTGTTGCATCGGTCTAACCTAACCTACAGAAGAAGCGCGACCAACCACCCGTGTAGGCAACCCGCACCGATGCCCCCAAGGTCAACAAGTGACCTACACTACGCATATCGCACCCACTCAAGAGGTGTGTTTCTCCTAGCAATCAGCCATATCCAAATTCTCATCGGACCATTCCAATGCATGTATAATGCACCAAATCCAATCATAGACAAATATGTCATTTTCTCACAAACAAATGTATGGACACTTTAGTTCAACAATAATCATACTTGTACTTTCAACAAAAAAATCATGTTATCACGTTTTCATAGTTGTAAAACACTTTTACCGTATTTTCACAATCGCGTAACATTTCAATTACGTTTCACAATCCAAAAACTTTTCTTATTCACAATACCATAACACTTCTTTTATATTTTCACAATACCGTAACATTTTTGTTACGTTTTAAAATTCCAAAACATTTTTATTACGTTTTTACAATACCGTAACACTATCAAGTTACGTTTACAAAATTTTGTAACATTTTCAAGTTACGTTTTCAAAATGTTGCAACTCTTACATTTGCACTTTTAAACCACGTACTAATTTTTTAATATTTTTCTCAATCGCGTAAAAACATACGTTTCTCAAATCGCATAGTATTTTCAAATGTTTCAAAACCGCGTAACTTAAAAATCATTCTTTTACGTTACGTAAATCATTTTCTATCATTCTCAAAATATTTAAAACACTTTCCAAATCTCATAACAATTTTCTATCATTTTCACAATCACGTAAAAATATTCTGTCACTATTCAAATCACGTAGTGATTTTTCAACAATATTTCAGTCGCGTAAAATATTTAAATGCTTTCCAAATCGTGTAGAAATATTTAAACATTTTTCAAATCGCGTAGAAATATTTTACTGTATTTCAAATTGTTTTTAAGATACGTAAAATATTTTTCAACATTTTTCAATCACAATTTCATTACAGAAAATACTTCTTAACCTTCAAAAATTCCTCTTCAACTCTTCTCAAAATAATATAACTTTATATTTCATTTAATATATTTTCTTACTCAAGAAAATATTTTTCCACAGATCTTTATTCAAGAAATTCTTTTCAAAATATACTTCACGTAAATCACTTTTCCATTAATGTAAATCAACGTTTCAAAACTTAACATTTTTCTAACGTATTTCAAAACTTGAAAATAAGTTATACGTTAGTAAATTTTCAAAACACCATTATATTCTCCATTTTTCCCAAATCATTTCCAAACACAACCTTCTTTAAAATAAATTGAAGTTCAAAACATTTTCGTTTACAAAACTTGATTTTCTCAAGTGATAAACGCCTCGATTCCCTTTCCAAAATCCTTGTATTAAATCCGGTTACGTTTCCACTTTGAAATTCACTTTGTTCATAAAAATCAAGGCATTACAAGCCTTCAAAAATGTGGACATGACTATTGAAATCATCAAAATATTTTTTTTCTTCTAAATCAATATGGGTTTTACACAAACAAAACCATTAAAGCCATCAAATGCTTTTCCTTTTAAATTGATATGGTTTTACACAAACAAAATCATTAAAATTTTGTTTTTCAAAACCGAAATATCAATGGTTATAAAACCAAACCCATTTGTTCAAATTCATTTTTACTTTTTTACTTCTTTACAAATTCTTTTTCACTTTCTTTGCAAATCCTTAAAATCAACGTTTGCCTCGCTTTTCATTCAAAACTCATGTTTAGAAAAACACTTAAGCATCTTTTTACACAAAATAAATCAATAAAAATTCCTCCAAAAATCATATTCTTGTTCTCTTGAAAAACAAATCCTTTGTTTATTTTCCATACTCTTCAAATCATCCATTTTCATCTTTCATGAAAATATTAATTTGTGAACACCTATTTTGAGGTGTCTTGTTCGAAATCCACCATGTTTTAAGTACTCAAAAATTAATTCTTTTGTTCTTGAAATTTTTCAACATGAACCCTAATCAAGGGCATCAAAACCGTAGCTCTTCCTTGGCTATTGGAGCCAAAAACCAATTTCCTTTCCACCATCAAGTCATGGCATATACATATATATTTCATCATAAATAATATAAGCATACCATCAAAGCCATAAAAGCATGTATAGCATATCAAGCATATCATCAAAGCTATAAAATCATGCAAAGCATATCAAGCATAGAAAATTAATCAAAGCTCATAAACACCCATAAATTAATTACATGACCATGGATATGAATCCTCACATGGATTCCACATCCATCAAATAAAATACCATCTCTTACCACCATGCTTGGTTGGTGAGATGGATCTCCCTCTTACCTCTTGAAGCTTCTCCAAAGGTTCTTGATTTGCTTCTTTTTCCAAGTCCTTCACCACCAAGGGCTTCTCAAACACAAAATAAAACACACAAATAATTAATATACAAGACTTGAATAAGAAAACCATGGATTAGAATCATGGTTAGAACCTTGAAAATCAAAAGAAAAGTGAAGAGTACCAAATTTCACCATTAAAGCTTCAATCTTTAGCTTGAAGAACAAGGTTGAAGATGAATGATTTAGAGAAAATCTCCAACATGAAAGTTGCTTAGAATATCATGGAGATTCAAGATCTAAAGTTGGATGAAATTAAAAGAGCTTGGATGGTGATTTTAGGTAGTATGAACCGAATGGTTTCTCTTGAAGCACAAAGATGAAATTTTTGATTTTTGATAGAAACTTGAAGCTTGAATTTGAAGATCAAGATGAATGATTTTGGAAAAACTCATAACTAGAGATGTTCTTAGAATGATGTTTAGGTTTAGAAAATCAAGTTGGATGAAATTTTTGAGTGATGGAAGGTGCTCTTGGAGGGCTTGGCCAAAATCTAGAGAAGAAAGGAGATGGAGAAAAAATTTTCTAAGTTTCCTTCTTGAAAATGAATCAATGAAGACCAAGGAAGACAATAATGACCAAAGCATGCAATTATGGTCTTCCAAACTCCTTCATGCAGCACCAAATTCGTAGTCCCCCTTCTTGCATTCTTCTTGAGTGCAAAAATCAAAAGTAAGCCATTATGATGTCTAACTTGACCAAGACATATGCAAAAAATGACATAAAGCTTGTCTTTATTTGTCTTCTAAACACTCCAAAACTATCACTTTCTCTTCATAATGCATTCAATAAAGTTGTCTTCATTATTTGCCAACATTTGAAGCATTTCTAGCCATTGATTAATTCAATGGTTAGGATTTAGGTAGATTTTTAATTTTAGAAGACTAAATCTAGGCCATTGGATTTTTCTCCTTTAAATTCTAACCCTTAGATGTGTCTCCAAAATTAATGGTCAAGATTGCTTCTTCTAACTTTTAATCCAAGGGTTCTAATTAGTCTTTGCTACTTTAGAAGACCAAATTTCCACCATTGATTAATTCTTCATCCAATGGTCATAAATGGTTTTTTACTTTTTAAGATTAAATCTCCACCCTTGATTTAATCTAAATCCAATGGTTATAAATGGTGCTTTTGATCACTTTTCAAGACCAATTCTACACCTTTGATTACATCTATGGTTGATATCAAAGCCTTCCCTAACTAAGCTTATTCTCACACCATTGATTAAATCAATGGTTATTATCCAAGCTATTAAGTTTGTTTCTTAACCTTTGATTAAATCAATGGTTAATATTCAAACTAAGTATTCTCATCCAAGAGGTATAAATCAAGTCAAGTTCTCTTTGTTGACTACGCGTGATAATATTTATTCTTGATCCTACAAATAATATTTTTACTATATTTTTATCATCCGATAATTAAATACGATTATAAAATACAAGATAATAAAATTTTCTAAAACTGTTTCCTTCTTCAAGTTTAGTAAGATCCTGTCTCCGTCTAAACAAGACAAATTTTTCTATGCGTAGAAAAATTTTTCACTTTGTGGGACCCACCTGGGCCCACGTATGCCCACTTGGGTCCACATACCCTTTGCGGGGCCCACAGACAAGAAAAAAATTTCAAAATCATCCATAAAATCACAAAAATTATAAAATGCATAAATATCAAATCAGATTACGTAAATTAATTACCTAACGGTAAAAATTAAATTACGTAAAGTTTTCCCCGGTCATAAAATTTTTATTTTCCTGACACGGAGGAAATCACTCAAAACAATCAAATACGCTAACGGAATAATCAAATTAATTTTACAGCGCTCAGAAATCACTAAACAGTGAAATTTTGTTAACTGTCAAAATTACTGTTTAAGAGATTGAAAATTTTGGGGTGTTACACCACGCATGCAGGTGCCATCCATATTCTAGTTGACTAAAAGTTAGAGAATTTAGAAACTAAATCTTAGAAAATTTAGTTTCTTGGTTTGAATATTTGTCAATAAATAAGCAATGGAACAATTGATAACTGAAATGTGTCAAGGAGAAAATTTTAGTTGTTCTCAGAGTGAGATATTTGTTTTATACCATACAATACATACTAATTTAATTAGTAGATTATTATTATTTCTCATTTTCACTATACTTTTACGGTTATAGCTGAGGTTAAATGATACAAAGCAAAAGAATATTTTCATTCAAAAGCACCATTTAGGAATATAAAGTAAACACTGATATTTATACATTCATTTCTTTTATATGCACTAAATTAATTGTAATTAAATAAAAAAAATTGACATTTAATTAAATGTTATCTTTACGAAGGAAATTTCAAGATCTACTGAAAGCTTTGAGAATCACTGAGATCGAATGCAATATCAAGTCCTTTTCAAGAATGTTAAGCATCACTAAGTTTCAAAGGGTCATTGGTATGTACACAACAAGAATTTTTGGAATTTGCTACCAAATTTAGTTACGAAATTTTTTCGTAGCTAATTTCTTGAATGAATGGAAAAAAAAATTTATGAAGCAAATAGCTACAGAATAACTACGGATTAGCTACGAAATTTAGCTACAGATATTTTATGTAGGTAATCCGTAGCTAATTAGCTACGAATTAGCTATGAAATAAATTTTCGTAGCTAAATCTTAAATATAAATTTTATTTGACAATTAACTACAAAATAACTACAATTTAGCTACCAAATTTAAGTAAAAAATTGATTCTGTAGCTAAACCGTAGCTAATTCGAAGCTAAATTAGCTACGGATTAGCTATTAAATATTTCCCTAGCTAAGTAATAAAAAAATTCACCCTTTCTCTTTAGTCTTTACGCGTGCAGCAGCCCTGCCATTATTTTCCCAAATCATATTTTGCCTTCCCTTTCCCTCCCTTCCCAAATCACATCTGTCTTTCTCTCTTCCTTCCCCCCCCCCCCCACCTCGTCCGCCCTTCCACCGGCGTCCCACTCCCTTCCCCCAATCCCTCGTACCGGCCACCATCTCCACCTAACCCGCGCCCCACTCCCTTCAACCCGCGCCCACCCCACCACCCAAACCCCACCCCACCCCACCTCCATTGTCTCTCTCTCCCAACCACCACCTAAACCCGTAGCAAAACCCACCACTCCAACCTATGTCCACACCCAACCCGTGTCCACACCCATGAAAAACCCCAACCGTCACAGTCACAGTTAAGATGACATCCAATCTTCTGACTCGACGACCAACAAGGTATTTATTACTATCTAGTTTTGTTCTTACTACAAATTTTAACTATGAAACTGGATTTGAGCTCAACCAGTTCTTGGCATCCCCCTCTGCTAGGCATGTTGAAGCTCAACATGGATGCACCTATAAAACCTATGGACCTGCTGCACTAGTTGTTGTTTTTAAAGATGCAAAAGGCATTAAAAATGGTAAAGACAGACAATTTCTTTCAAGGATTTTACTGTTATCAAACTAGGTCAATTTCTTTTAAACATCTAGTTTACAATTTTTTTTCAAAGAGTGGGTCAGCATAATTTCTTTGAAAGAACCCAGATTGGCTGAAGCTCTAGCAAAAAAAATATATTGAAGAAGCTAAATTTGTAGGCTATCTTTCCAAGTAAAAAATAATAATAATAATAATAATAATAATAATAATAATAATAATAATAATAATAATAATAATAATAATTTGAAGAACCATTTAGTCCAATTTTGGTCTAGTCATTTTAAATGGGTAGAAGGAGTAGTTGAAACTGATTTTACATGGGTTTTTTGTTCTATAAGTTTGCAACTTTATCCTTCAATTTTTGGTTATGTCAGTTAGTGAAATGCAGTTTTCACATATTAGTTAAGTTGAACTTTAGAAGAACACAATGTTGCGATCAAAAAACACATTGCCTCTCTTACTGCATTGCTATTGTTGATGTAGTGGTCACAACCTAGACTCGACATGATAGGTGCATTTATAAGCACAGCAACCACCTTTTGAGGATAGACAACAACCAAAGAGTTATAAACATGTTTTCAAATATCCTTGTCATGCTCTATTGTAATTGGCAGGTGATAATAGAATGTTGGTAACTGCATATTACATGTTTATCTTATTATTTATTTATTGCTGGTTTTGTCTTCAAAGAGGGTAAAAGTATTCAGAATTATAAAATGCAGATTGTGTCAGAAGATTTAAATAAAATAACTCAAGTTACAATGTGATAGTGGGTAAAAGTATTTGGACCACGAACCTCAATAGTCTCACGCCACTCCTCCCCTGTCAACTGGAAAGAACAAATTATAGTATAGAGAAGACAAAAACTGAAGTAATGCTTAAAACACTAATAGTTTGTTAGCCATAAATCAAATGTCAGCAAAACCATAAATCAAAACTCAAATATTAAAAATTGAAAAGGCAGCCACATATAAAGAATTCCACCCATCAATAATGATAAAGTTGTGAAAGAAATGTCACAAACCCGATTCAAGACAATATCAAGAGGACCTTGTTCTGCATAATGCAGCAACTTGTTCAAATCAATATTCACCGATTTGCTATGATTTTAATCATTTTGAGTTAGATCAGATGTCTAAGGGAATTTTGATGATTTTTTATGTCTTTACAAAATGTGCATTGGATTGTTCAACCATAAGATGATCCTATATTGACATGTCTTTGTATAATCAAAGGGAAATTACATTCACCTCTTTGAGATTAGCGCTTATTACACACAACATTCCTCTTATTTGTAAAATTACATGAGCCTTCCGTACTTTGTTATTTACGAGAAATTGTGTAGGAACCATACATGAAGTAACGCAGGTATATAGGAGTACTTTCTCAAGCAAAAAATGGTGTCAAAAGTAAAAAGTTTAAGAATTTTGATTGTCATTAATTTCTCATGAACACTTAAACTCAATTTTTTCCCATGTAATACTAAAGAAGTGTTCCTGTTTCTTGTTTTCCTTATACACGATGTTTTGAATCAGGATTTTCTCTTCTTAGTGGAATATCATGAGAGGGTTCTGTTTGAGAAAGAAATACATAATTTGTTTGAAATTAAATTACTAGACCTATAACCCAATATAGTGAGTCATTGCATAATATAATTTGTGTTTATCGCTCTTTAACATGATGATTCTGGAGAGAATAGTCACCCTAATCTTTTTTGTAAATCCTTCTCATAAGAAAATGGACATCAGGGTTTTGTCCATATAGAAATTATTAAACATGATATTGGGAAGGGGCTCAACTCAAAGATGGACACAGTTCATTTTTTTTGAACCTTAGTTGACGTGATTTTGCAAAAGCATATTTTTACCTACGTCCTGAAAATCGATCAATAGAGTAATCAATTGACAATGCAGCATAATAAGGAATTTTCACTGAAGTTTTCTTCATAATATATCAATTCACACCTTGTCTTTATGGTTCCTTGTAGCATGCAAAAGTTGTCTTGAGCTGGTAAAAAGATTCCTGGTGCTATCCAACTAATCGACACATCTCTCATCCATTTCACGCTCATTCTCTCACTTCCCATTCTAAAAGAGAGAAGGATTGCCACAGCCTCAGACAAGGTATTTATGATTGTTATAGGTTATAACGAATTCTTTCTATTTTCTATGTGATGGAATGCTTAAATATGGATAATAGCCTCCTCTTGTTGAACCTACTAGTGATGCTTGGTGTTTAGTTTGGATACAAAACCTCTATCTGTGTTTGACTGTTTCTTTTTAATAGACTCCTCTTGGTTTATTGGCAATCTCTTGCTTGTGACATGAAAATATTTTCCTTCTACCTGGGATTCTGGCTCTGTACAGTCTGTTGATATGATATTATGTCAATTATGTATTATGCTTATAATTGTGTCAAGTTATAAACTATTTTTCCTAAAGATTCCATTTTTGAATGAAAGAATGGATTACAGAATTTGTCGTCTTATCTAACGTTCAGGCGTCTTTCCTAATATGGAGTCTTCTTCAGTCTCATATTCTTTTTTTGGTTGAGAGTCCTCTATTGCATTCATCAAAATAAGCATAGCTATTGGCCAAAATGTGGTGTATTTGTGCCTGTATAGAGGTGTCAATATGTGCTAAAGCCCATGGGATAACCCCCGAGACCCTACATCTGGCCCCCTTCTACCCAAGCTGAGTGGGGTGCGTTGGCTTATATTGACAGCACTATGCCAGTACACTTCAAGTTATGATTCAACTTTGGAAATTATAGGTCATGTTCAGAAAACTCTTCTGTGTTTTGAGACTCATCAAACACGACTCTCAAAACTCACCAATTTGTGTATAAGAGTCTATATTGACACCCTCATGCATTTCTAGAAAACTCCTTACAAGGAATTATACTATGTATGGTTTGGTGAGTCTATAGAGTTATATTAGTGAGTTTCAAGGCACAAAGGTTTTCTGATCATGGCCCGTAGTTAGAGTTAGAGGGATTTCTTGAATTTTAGCCAAAAGTAAACTAACAAAGTGAAGTTAAAATTCTGGTAGCTTGGTTTCTAAATAGCTGAACTACCATTATTGTGAAATATATGTCTTAAAAAGTTAATGAAAATAATAGAAACTCATATCGGCTATTTCATTCCATATCCATTTAACACAATGAAGTAATCTTTTGGGATTGGAAAGTATTTCATATCCATTTAAGATTCCAGTTTCATTTGATTTCATATCCAGCCAGCTACCATGAACCTTTAGCACCCACTGTTGGATTCTTGAAAGCAGAGAACTCCTAGTATGTTTTTAATGAGAATGACGGGAACACAATATGTTAGGACTTGGGGAAGATGATGGAAAGATTAGAGGAAAGGGAATTATTCGTCCCTGTAGTTTATTGATTGAAATTGAAAAAAAGGCACACAAAGGAGTCTACTCTTCTCACACTGGAAAACCAGTAGCTATGAAACAGATTCTCTACCTCCTAGACCTCCCCTAGAGAGTCTTATTTATAGGCTCTCTATAATAAGGGATACCACAAAAAAATAACTACTCTAACCTTCCAATAACTACTAAACAGAAAAAATAACAGCTTTGTAATATAAATAACTAACTGCTAACCTATTTGTTTACAACCTTCCCCTTTTTCCTATAATAGACCCTTAGGGTTCTATCTTTTTCTAACGGCTCTTTTAAGTTCCTATCAATACCTCCCGATCCCAAAACAACCTTGTCCTCAAGGTTGAAATTGGGGAATTGATGCTGAATTGCTGTCAAATCTTCCCATGTCGCTTCCTTTGCTGATTTGTTTTGCCATTGTACCAGCACTTGTTGTACTTGGGTACCTTACTGCACAGTGCTCCAAGTTCCCAGAATGGCAGCTGGTTGATAAAGAGGAATTTTAGCTTGCAACTCAGTAGGTAGCTCAGGTGTTGCCTCTATTTGCTGCCCCCCGACCTTTTTAATTGGGAGACATGAAAGACTGGATGAATCCTTGAAGTAGGTGGAAGCTGCAATTTAAACGCGACTGCCCCAATTTGTTTGATGACTAAGTAAGGTCCATAATACTGTGTGGAGCGCTTTGGATGAATTTTAGTAGTAAGAGACCCTTGCCTATGAGGGTGAATCTTCAGATAAACCCAATCATCTTCTTATATTTTGGATTCCTTTCGGTGTGCATTCGCATTGTGCGTCATGTGATCTTGAGCTCTTCTCAAATGGTACTTTAATTGGGATAATGCTTCATCTCTAGTGAGTAAATCACTAGCCACAACTTCCACTATAGTATCCCCTAGAAGGAACTTAGTCAATGATGGTGGCGGTCTACCATATACCACCTCAAAGGGAGTGCACTTTGTTGCCCCTTGGAAGTTGGTATTATACCAATACTCGGCCCAAGGGAACTCAGCCCACGTCTTGGGTTGTTTAGTACAAAAATAGCACAAGTATGTCTCTAGGGTTCGATTTAACACCTCTATTTGGCCATCGGATTCCGGGTGGTAAGCAGTGCTCAATTTGAGAGTGGTTCCTTGTAGTTTAAAAAGTTCTTGCCAAAAGTTGCTAAGAAATGTAAGATCCCGATCACTTACTATGGAAATAGGTATACCATGCAGGCGTACAATCTCCCGAATGAAAATCTCAGCAATGGTTCAAGCAGAGTAAGGATGTTTAATTAATAGAAAGTGACCGTATTTACTTAAACGATCCACCACCACGAGAACTGCTTCATACCCTTTTTGACTTTGGCAACCCAACAACAAAGTCTATACTAATCTCTTCCCAAATAGCATTGGGGATCGACAATGGTTGAAGAAGGCCAGCAGGAGAGGAAGCTTGGTATTTGTTTCGTTGACAAACTGCACAAGCTGCCACAAAATCAGCCATGATTCCCCTCATGCCCTTCTAATATAAGGACTGAACAAGTTGTCGGTAAGTGCAATAGATTCTGGAATGACCTCCCTGGGGAGTAGAATGAAATTCGACTATTAATTTTGGAATCCATAGTGAGTTGGTTGGAATGACCAATCTGCCCATGTAGCAAAGGTGCCCCTGCTCTAAAGTATAAGGAGAGTGTGAGTTTGGATCATATTGCGAGTCATTTATAATGCAGGATAGTTCTGGATCTGCTTTAATTTTTGCGTCAAGTGCTGCAAAATCCTACCAAAAGGGCCTTGAAATTCCTTGTAGCTCTTTATCCTCATCCCTTCTAGATAGGGCATCAGCTACTTTATTGGAAGCTCCCACTTTGTAAATGATTTTAAATTCATATCCCAGTAGTTTAGCTAGCCAATTTTGTTGGTTTTGAGTGGTTATGAGTTGTTCCAACAGGAATCGAAGGCTCTTTTGATCCGTGTACACCAGAAATTTTTTTCCAAGTAGGTAGGGTCGCCAATGTTGAATTGCTAACACTAACGCCATTAGTTCTTTCTCGTAAATAGATTTAGACAGTGAGGAATCAGCTAAGGCTTTGCTGAAAAATGCATTGGGCTTACTATGCTGAGATAAGACAGGCCCTAGACCATGTCCTGATGCGTCGCATTCAATTGCGAATGGTTGAGAAAAATCTGGCATGGCTAAGACGGAGCTGTAGTAACAGCCTGCTACAATTTTCTAAAAGCCTCCAAGCTGTCATTAGTCCAAACAAAACAGCCCTTTTTTAATAGACTAGTCAACGGTAGCGTAATTTTTCCATAGTCGCAAATAAATCGTCGATAATATCCGGTGAGTTTATGATTTGTAGGAAATGAACTAAAAATAATTGTAGGAAATGAACTAAAAAGATAATTGTATTATTTTTACCTCTCTTCGTCTTCTTAAGTTTTTATTAGGCAAGTTTATGATTTGTATGTGTTGTTTTTTTCTTTTGTACAGAGAAGTTCAGGGTGAGAGAGATTATAAGATAATATGTACTGATCTATTAATCAAATAATAATATGTACTGATCTATTAGAGATCAACAATATACTATCTCAAAACTGAAATAATATTTTCCATGTATTTTTGTCTATATGCAAGATTATCAAATCAATGTACTATGTTATTGACTCACATTTCTGTCTTTTTTCATTTTTTTTTGTTTTTTGCCCCAGAGCAGCATCATCCTCCTGTGACTGATATATGAGCCTTTTGTAATTTTTTTTTGTTTTCTTGATGTTGCACTCCCTTTGTTTGGAACTTTGGATTGATTAGATTCTTGAATGTATTCAAGAACTGTTGAAACCTTTGTGTACTACATGTGTTTATTAAAATATCTGAGTTTAGAGTACCAAAAATAAAATAAAAAAATATCTGAGTTTCTTACTGGATCTTCAACGCTTATAGTACGGGTTGAATGCATCTTATGCGTTGTGCCACTATTGTAAATAGGATGAATGGCATATAGTTCAAAGCTGGTCTTCTAAAGAGCTTGAACAAAATAGAAGATGCATTTAAGCCTTTAAGGTAAAACCAAGAGATGCCTTGAGTCGACATATAACATTGTACTATGCTTTGTAGTTTGTATAAGAGCTTATTATTGAGATTTTCAATTCCTATAAGAACTTAAATTTCCATATATAATGTATGAAAATTTAAGTTCCTATAATTAATGCTTGACTCAAATCAAATTAACTCAAGTTCCTATAATTTATGTTGCTGGTTTTAAGTATAATGTTCTTGTATCCTATAAGACCTTAAATTTTCATATATAATGTATGACTTGGATTTCATTTCTGGGTTGTTGTCAATTTTAATTTTAGAATTCTCAGTTGTGAAATTACTCTCTTCTTTTTGTCTAATAGGTATGCTCTTGAAAATGTTCCATAATGATCAGTTTTTGGTGTTTCCAAAGCCTGATCTGAGAAGGTTTGATATGAAATTTGCTTAGAATTACTTGAATGAAATATTGATCATGAGAGGCAATATAGTTTTGTTATAAGGGCTTAAGCGATGCCATCTTAAACTGATCTCATCCTAGTTTGAATATGTTTATAACTTTCGGGACTTGTTTTCGACCTAACTAGATCTGCAGTTATTCTATGGGGTTTTGAATATGAGCTTGAGGCTTGTCAAATCAAGGATGTGCCTAAAATTACTATTTTAAAGTATGATTCTGATTAAGCACAAAATCCAAGGGTTTTTCTATAATGAAATTCTGGTTTAACGATGAGAAGTCTTCAGTAGAGATTATTTATTTGGAATTGGAAGTTTAGGGATTCTTACAATACAAAAACTGAAGCATAATGATTCAGGAGTGACTGAAGTTGTTGTTGTTGGTGGATAGCACGGTTGCTTGGCTCTTGGAAAACTGGTTCTGGACCAAGATCAGCCCCCTAAAGCATTGACACAGCTTCAATTTCTGATAGTTTCAGCAACGATGTAGGAGAAATTAAAGCTTTAGTCAAACTGGGGTCCCCTTTTATCAACACTGGTTTCCCATTCTGTATGTATGACATTGTCAAGGCCTTCCAATTCACCTTCACGTCCCCAAGAGTAGCCAACCATGCCACCCCCAAAATTAAGTCCACTCCTCCCAAGTCAAAGACATAAAAGTCGCCTTTGAGGATGCACTCGGGTAGTGTGACCTCCAAATTAGGGCAAAATCCTTGGGTTCGCTTGCGTTGACCATCACCTATACAGACCCGATAGGATGTTATGGGTTCCATAAGAATCTTCAAGCTTTGGACCAGTTTGGAAGAGACAAAATTGTGGCTTGCCTCACTATCTATTAGAATGAGAACCTGCTGTCTTTGTAATAGAAATAACTAACTACTAACCTATTTGTTTACAATCTTCCCCTTTTTCCTATAATAGACCCTTAGGGTTCTATCTTTTTCTAATGGCTCTTTTAAGTTCCTATCACAATAGCACCTTCTTCAGTCAAATGTAGCTATCTGGAAATTCTACATAACAGATTCACTAAATATGATAAAGCAATATATAGCCCACTCAATTCAACTGAAAATTATATTAAGAACCCAAAAATGTATGAAGGAAGAAAAGTCATTTAGTTCAGACCTAGGCGTGATACACAGTTACACACATGATAGAAAGGGTGTGATAAACCCTCCCCCCTGCCCAATTTAGTACCTCCAACATTCGTACAGCACATAAAATAAGACACACTGGGCACTTGGCTGTCATAATGACCACCAAGACTCTACAAAATGGCAAAGCAAAAGAAATGAAACTTTTGCACCTTGATGAGAAAGTAGAGACAATTTGATATATTAGACAATTCCTGAAATGAAACTATCTGGGAAGTGGAAACTGACAAGAAACCATCTTGTTCTAGGTGTTCTCATCTTCCATTAGTTTTGGAAATAACTCATAACTCAAAGGATTCCAGTATTTTTATTTTGGGGGATTACATTGGAGGTGTATGCACCTGAGTAGAGGAGTAGGAAAGGTGGACTGATGAAGAATCGAACCTCCAACATCAACATCACACCCTAGTCTTAAAGACTTGGGAGTTGGCAATGGATTTTCTTTTTTACAGTTCTATAATTGGGTAATAAGCAAGTGTACTGATATTACTCTTTACCATTAACTTTAAGATCTTGATTCAGTTCCCCAATGCATCCACTGAATGGAAACACAATCACAAACTAATAACCTTGTTTATTTAAATTTAAGTTTATTGATGTCTCATGAAAACATACCAGGGATGCTTGGTGTTTAGTTTGGATACAAAACCTCTGTCTGTGTTTGACTGTTTCTTTTTAATAGACTCCTCTTGTTGAACCTTTAGCTTTGTATAATAATGCTCATCCTGCTTGGTGTGCATAATAACTGACTTAGTTGTACTATTATAGTAAGAATTTGTTATGTATTTTGTTTACCAACGAAGACTGTCAATCTACAGATTTTGATCAACTTCAATATGAAATTATTTCCTATTTTTATCTTGAAACAGGTTGGGATAGGGAAGAAACAAATTAATACAGTACTTGAAGGAGAACACATATCTTTTAGCAGAAATTGAAAATGTTGGGTGATTTGAACCTGCTATATGCTATTGGCTATTTGTAACATTAGATCTGATGATTTGACTGCAAAATTGAATGTTCTCTATTGCTGAATAAATTTTTCTATAGTGGAGAAAACATATCAGAATAAACCAATATTTATGAAATAGTTTCATAGTAAGTCTTGCACTTCATGCATGCTTTGGGCAGTGTTTGGGCAATTTCTTTTTCCAAAATGTAAATACAAGTACAAGCCCATACTTGTCTAGTTGTCTTTCCATATATAAGAATGGGAGTTTGAGATTACTAGGAAATACACATCTTACATGTCGTTACCTAATCTATAAGGGAAAACTCCATTTGATGAGCTCATTTTTTTAAAACTTGTGATGAGAGAAAAATAACTTAGCAGCATTAGAAAATGTTGTTATATATGTACCTGCTATACATATATTCATGTTTATAACCATCGTGACTCGTGACTAATTTTTGGCCTAGACTAATTTAGATTATTTCTAATTCTTTGAATTCCCTTTACTAAACTAATCATAAGTTTTAACTTTACTAGATACGAATAAATCTGTGTTTAAACATTGTAAGGACAATTAATCATTAGGTTGAGCTTGAGACAAAGACACAAATCCTGAACTAAAGAAGCTACATACATATAAGACAAAGCAGTCATTGAGATAATAATACAAATACGATTTACTATAATAAGAGCATGACTGGCACTGAGAATATATTATGCTTCAAGGTTTGTGGTTCTCAAACATATCTTATATAATCCACCTACTATCTGCTATAATAAGAGCACACAAATATAGTATAAGCTCCCATATTACAATCCATAACTAATTTAGTTCTGAACTCAAGGCACGTAAAACACCAAACTCCATTATAGCTTTTCCTCTGGCATTGATGAGTCGTGTTTTTGTAAGAGGCATAGTACACTTGAAAATAATCTAATGCAAATTTTAAATTATGATTTGGTGAAAAGATAGATTAGAGAAGTAATAAGATGCTTGTGCTTTGAGAAAGAATATCTAATATATAATATGATCATATACAGAACTTAGTTTAGGCACTATGGCTAGTTCACATTATATTAGAATTATCCCAGAGGATGAGCTACTGTCATTGCAATTAGCAATTGCCAATGACTAATCTATCTAATCATTTGAGTTTTTGAATGTAACCTGCATGCTACTTTTTGTATTGATGATATTTGATAAGAATTTTGAGTCTTTGCTTGTTTCTGATAATTGCTACCACTGCTGCTCTGCTTTAATTTTAATTAATACATGTTCCAATCATGTGGTTTTTCATTAATGCGTGAGATAGAACAAAATGTTGATCAAATGGTATGTCGCCTAGCATAGTGAACAAAATATGGATTTGAAGTCATCATCTTGTGCAATTTTATGTAAAATTATGAGACATGTATACAAGGCAGTTAAGTACTGAACCTTATTCACATATTACAAGGGTGAAATCCAAATTGGTACAAGCTCACAGTTGCCAAATCTTTAAAATCTTAAGCAGGCTTTCCATGTATGTAAAACATCCCATATCCCCATTAAGTTGCTAGAACTTTATAGAAGGTGCTTGATCCATCATCCCTGTGTGTAAAATAGCCAATTATCCATCACATATAACAATAGACACTGGCAACTGAAAAAGCATGCCCCTAGCTCAAGTGTGGCTGAAATAAATATGATCACTTGCTCATGTTAAATTATATTTGATTAGTGATTCCAAATAAACTGAGCTTTTATTAGGGAAGGTAAGAGAATAATGGATCTATATACATAAATATATATAGCAGAACATATAGGGATTGCATTGAGAGAGGGAATGATATGGTTGTTATTGATAAAATGTACCTTTTATATTTCTCCAAATTATTTTCCTAGCATTTTTTCATATTTAAGCCATAGCCACTAAAAGTTAACAATAAAAAGAACATTGAGTAGCCACATAAATACATCAATTGCCATGCAAAAAAGTAGTGGTCGATAATAACATCCCTGAAAAGAAAAAAAAAACATTTGTTGTTTGTCTATAAAGGGCATCGTTTTACCTCTTCTTGAGCAGTGATGCGCATAAATCGAGGAGATTGAACCCGTCCCTACCAAAAGAGATAAAAGAATGAAAAGGAAAATAAATAGCAGTGTAGATATAACTGGTTTTAAGGAATATCGATTTATACTTTTCTTTTGAATTACAAGCCTAATTTTAAAAAAACGTAGATGTTCATTAGACATCTTGATAAATACTCTGGCCTTCAGTAATGCACAATAATTAGGATAAGCATAATATGACATAGTAACAACCTCATTTGATGCTCAATTATAATCCGTTCACTTACCCCTACCCTTTTGTCTACAGAATGTAATCTTTCTAAAAAGCAAAAAGTACTAAGGCAAATTTGTTGTCCGTCCAATCAGGCACATATATAATAATAAAGTATATAATGCACCTTGTACCAAAAAAAAAGAAAAAAGTAAATAATGCAACAACAAAGAAAAAAACTAAATGTAGTTGGTCATCTAGATATAATATTTTTAAACTTGTAAAAGACGAGGATAAGGAAAAGATCTGGATCAGAATTAATTAGTCTAGCAGAAACGACAACTAATTAAAAAGACATACATGGAGAATTGAAGAACAAGGAATAACAACCTGGCTATATGTTGAAGTTGTAAGTTAATTATTATTTAATGAATCCAATCAATACATGTTTTAAGGTTAGTGATCATGATGCTATAGTAATGATGATATATAGTTCATGTGAGCTTGCCTCTACAGCTGTCAACCAGTTGAGAGTGGCCCCTAACCCTTGTCTCAGTCTGTATTTTTAATAATTCAATTCCAATTAATATCTTGCTATGTGAACCTGCCATATTATTTTAATAAAAAGGAGTTTAAGTTCTAACTTAGCTTTTACTTCTATAAATTTGTCAATGTAAATGCATAAAAATTGTAAAGTTTGTGCAGACAAACGTGTCTTTTCTTCTTGGATATACACATTGAATACCCTTATTCCTTTTGGCCCTTTTGTCATTGGTACGCATGATGGTACTACCATAAAAAAGTTGTCACCCAGGAAAGTTATACCAAGCATCTGCTTCATTAATTTATAGCCTCCCCTCTGACATTTACAAACATCACATAGAATGATTAGTCTATGATATAGTTAATCACCTAAACAAAGTGTTTGGTGCCTTTTATTATATTAGTAGTTTTTTTTTAATTGTATGTATACTTAGTTATATGGTACTATAACATTGTTAGTATTACGTGTTAGTTAAATCTTATTGGTGAGCGAAACCTTAGTTTCCCATTTGAGACTCAATATTAGTGAGCACATGTACTCTTTGAAGGTACTGCTCGTTGTATTGAATCTTGAATTGTCTAAGTTGGACAGTTTGGGAAGAAACTTTTCCTTCACTTGATTATAGTTACTCCTTAAATCTCATATCATATACTTGATGAAATTTTGTTGTGCAATATTTCCTTTTGTTCTCTGGGTGCATACTTGATCGTAGTAGATGTCACCACTTTCTAGCCGTGCACTTGGAGACCAATAAGAAATGTTGTCGAAATTTCGTCAACTATACGATGTGTGATTTTTGTGAGTACTATCAACCAAATGTTGAAAAAGTGTCTTCTCGAATGGGATAGGGCCATACTATGTTAAGAGAGATGAGGATTTTGAAAATAATAGTACTAATGTGTTAAATCAACTTCAGCAATCATGAAACCTGGTCGAAGTTGGATGTTACGAAGAAAGGATCACACTGTCCTTATCAGTTAAGAATTCAAGAATGGAGTTGATGATTTCATTAAGGTGGCCAAAGGACACCCGATGGTTTCTGATGCATTAAGTCACATTTCGTGTCCATGTGCAAAATGTAAGAACCATGTTTGGATGGAGTCATTTTCAGTAAAGAACCATTTGTACAAGTACGGATTTGTGGAGGGTTATGTAAATTGGACCATTCATGGTGAGGATAGATGGGGGGATAGTGGTTCAACATTCGTTGTCCATGATGATGAAGTGGAGACTAGGAATCCATATGTGGATATGGTTATGGATACTGCGAGTGATATATTAAATCCAAAAGTTCAAGATTTGGAAAAGGATCCGAATCCGTCGGCTTCAAAGTTTTATGATTTATTGAGGGACGCTAACGAACCTTTATAAGATGGTTGCCATAAGCACACGAAATTGTCAGCTGTAACTCAACTCTTGAATTTGAAGTCAGAGTTCAACATGAGTGAGAGTTATTATAACCGAATGATTATCACAAGTAAGAGCATGCTTCCAGAATCAGAAAGATTACCTGAAAATTATTATAGATCAAAGAGAATGGTTAATGATTTGGGATTAGGATATGAGAAGATAGATGCATGTTCTAATCATGGCATGTTGTATTATGGATAATACATGGACAAGAGTGTTTACTCAGTGTGCTTAGTATCCAGACACCCGTGATTCAAACCGAAGGTGGGATGTTCTAAAAATCAGAAGGATGTGTCGTTCTCAGCGTTGCGATATTTCCCCATTATTCCAAGACTCCAACGTCTGTTTATGTCCAAAAAGACTGCACAATATATGCACTGGCATACGGATGGAGTGCGTCAAGATAAATTAGTGATCATGCATCCAGCTGACGCTGAGGCTTGGAAAAGCTTTGACACTATCCATTCGACATTTGTGCTAGAAACTCGAAATGTTAGGCTTGGCCTTTGCACAGATGGTTTTAATCCATTCAATAGTTCAGCTACTCTACACTCATGTTGGCCTATTTTTGTCACACCTTATAATTTTTCCCCAAGTGTGTGTTTGAGAAGGGAATACATATTCCTTACTCTTATGATTCCTGGACCGAAGTCACCGGGTAAAAGTTTAGACGTCTATCTTAGACCCTTGATTGATGACTTAAAGATTTTGTGGGACAATGGGGTGAACACTTTTGATGCATGGAATAAGCAAAATTTTAATATGAAAGCAGCTTTGTTGTGGGCAATAAGTGACTTTCCAGCTTATGGAATGCTAAGTGGATAGAGCACTCATGGAAAACTTGCTTGTCCCTACTGTATGGAGAATAGTAAGTCATTTGTATTGAAGCATGGTAGGAAGTGTTATTGGTTTGATTGTCATCGTCAATATCTGCCTCCTGAACATCCGTTTCATCGTGATCGATACTCTTTTAAGAAGAATTCAACAGTGCAAAGTTATTTGCCGAAACAACGAATGAGTGGGACAAATGTCTTGAATAGAGTGACTCAACTTGAGGAAGTCATTTTTGGCTTGAATTCATGTAACCAAAAACAACATGGCTTTGGTAAGTTTCACAACTGGGCAAAGAAGAGCATATTTTGGGAATTGCCTTATTGGTCCACTAATCTGATACGACATAATTTGGATGTTATGCATGTTGAGAAGAATGTGTTTGAGAATATCTCCAACATTATTATGGACATAAAGGGCAAGACAAAAGATGGTGCAAATGCAAGAGAAGATTTGAAGATGATATGCAAACGTCCCACCTTAGAATTGATTGTTGAGAATGGCAAGTATAAAAACCAAAAGCAACTTATGTGTTAAATGCCAATCAAAGGAGGACAGTGTGTGAATGGATAAAACAATTGAAATTTCCTTATGGGTATGCTTCAAACATTGCACGTTGCATCAATTTAGATGATGGGAAGATATATGGAATGAAAAGTCACGATTATCATGTTTTTATGCAAAGGTTAATTCCTCTAGCGTTTCGTCATATGTTACCAAAACCTATATAGGGAGCATTAACAGAGCTTAGCTTGCTCTTTAAAGAAATTTGTGTCACTGAAATATGAACTTCTGTTATGGAAAATGCAGAGCTTTCCATTATTGAAACAGTTTGCAAGTCAGAGAAGATTTTTCCGCCAGCATTCTTTGACGTGATGGAACATTTAGTTGTGCATCTCCCCTATAAAGCTAAGGTTGGAGGACCCATGCAATACAAATGGATGTATCCATTTGAGAGGTGTATGCTGTACTTGAAAAGGAAGGTTCGAAATAAGGCGAGAGTTGAAGGGTCTATCTGTGAAGCATATAATCTAGAAGAAATTTCCAATTTTGCTTCCATGTATTTTGATCCACAAAAATAGACAAGGCGCACTCAAGTTCCTCGAAACGATGATGGTGGGGAAGATATGACTAATGAATGCTTGTCTATTTTTAAACACACATGTCGCCCTATCGGGAGAGGTCGTAATAGGTTCTTGACGGATGTTGAGCTTCAAATTGCTGAGACTTATGTGCTTGTAAATTGTAGAGAAGTAGAATCCTATCTCCAGTAAGTCTACTCACTAACCTATCTATTTAATAAATTTTAATTACATTATGTTCCATATTAATTATTGTATTGATTAGACAATTCGAGGACTCGCTAAGGGAGACAAATTCTAGTATCTCCGAAGATCAAATATTGGAACTTCGGGATAAGGACTTCAGTAGGTGGCTAAAACATCTAGTGAGTCCTTTCATCCATAATCATATATATCATATAAAAAATAATGTTCGTTATACCAATACTAAATGTTACAACTATCTATTCTCTTTGTAATGATTCACAGGTAAATATGGGTCAACTTGAGGATCGAATGATTCGACAAATGAGTTATGGTCCATCTAAGTCTGTTACTTCTTACAATGGCTTAATAGTTAACGGGTATAGGTTCCATACTAAGGAGAACGAACAAAATAAAGCTACCATGAATAGTGGGGTTTGCGTTAGAGGAAATATATACGGCGAGAATGACTTAGACTATTATGGCATCGTTGAAGAGATATTGGAATTGTCATATCTAGGTCAGAACAAAGCATTTCTTTTACGTGCCAGTGGTTTGACCCGATTAATGGAGTCAATGTTGATGAGAGATATAGATTGATTGATGTCAAGCACAAATCGAGGCTTCACTCAAATGAGCCATTTGTATTAGCTGAACATGCACAACAAGTATACTATACAATATACCCACAATGCGGGGGTCGAGCTAGTGGGGAATGATGGGCAGCTTGTAAGGTTAGAGCAAGACTCTTTGCAGCTGAGACAATCAATGATGAATGTGATGGATCGAGTGACATAGTTGCTATCGATTACTACCAAGATGATGGATCCTTGACAACACCTAATATCATCACAAATGATGGAGTGATTTCCTTGTTTGATGCATATGCCCCACTGGAAGAAGTGGACATAAATGAAATACATAATCCAAATGATGTTTCGTTTGTTGACCAATTCATTGATGACAACGAAGAAGATGAAAATACCGAGTTCATAGAAGAAGATGAGGAGCTATATGATTCAAACTCAAGTAGTAGCAGTTGAACTTTGTTTATGGTATTTACACTAAAATGTCATTTTTATATTTTATGAGATTTTTTGACAATATTGATGTATATAGTTTATTAACATGTTATGTTTCATTACTGTAGACATTTATCATGGCAATCTGAGGTAGGGGCAATGGACGTGGTAGAGGGAGCAGCTGCAACAATCCACCCGATTATTCTCAATCGCACACTAGTTCACCACTACTACAGCCGTCTCCACACTCCCCAGGTATACCTATATAATAATCTTTTTTTTTGTTAACTCTTGATCTATATGTATTTATGAATTCAGATTGTCTATAATTATGTTACGTGTTATTTCAGCTACTAGCCCCTTGACCATTAGTGACCCATCAACTGTTGTTCCACCTTCCACTACTGTGTCTGTCCCTATTCCACCTTCCACTACTATCCCTGTCCCTGTCCCACCCACCACTGTCGATGTCTCTGTCCCACCTCCCATTGTGCCTTTAACTAGCGACCCAATTTCCATGCCTTCAAGTGGAGCTTCCCAAACAGAAACTGATAGAAGGCTAGTTATATCTGTAGAAGACGTCTCTCAACTGTGAGTAATAGTGTGAATGTCATGTTTTATTACATTTATTTTACTTTTAGATTATTAACATATCATGGACTTATAGGAGGAGGTTTGTCCCGCAGTCTGTGACCCGTGAGATTATGGCCACTATGATCACACGGATGCCCATTCCAGTTGAAAAATGAAAAAATTATCCTGCTAACATGAAGGATGAACTATTTCAAGATTTTATGGTAAGTAATTGTGTTTCTAGCCATATCGTATTATACAATTATCTATATAGAGAAATACTAACATGGATTTGTTTTAGAATAAATATCGATTTGCATCAGATTATGATCATTACATGGCAAGAACTGTTTGGGACAGAACATGCATGGACCATTATTCAGATGATTTGAAGAATCATAGGAAGACAATCATGAAAAAGTTAGGGACATCAAACATGGCTGACCTTAAGGGCCATGGGCCCTCAATTTTGAAGTCAGAAGTGTGGGATGACCTAGTTGACATTTGGTTAACGCCAGAGTGGCAAAAGAAGTCTGTTGCTAGTCGAAGCAACAGAGTGGCCGTGCCAGCAACAGAGTGGTCGTGCCTGATGCTATGCTACACACTGCAGGCTCAATAAGCTTCGGTCAACATAAGAAGAAGATGGTAATATAGAAAATTTCTTATGTATTTGTTGCAATATCCTAATAATTCTATTTTATACTATTGTATAATTATAGTACAAGTGAGTTAAGGTTCTAGCAGCTTGTATGTTGTGTTATCCAATTTGGCTGTATGAATCTAAATTGCATGAGGTTGCTCCCATTTTAAAAATAAGATACAAGGTTTTTTGTGATTTTAGAATTTTACATTCTAATAGATGTTGATTACAGGAGGTAGAGTTGAATCATCCAGTCCCTTTTAGAGACTTGTATGAGAGTGTGCATCAGAGGAAAAATAGAGAATATGTCACTCAGCGCTCAAAGGATTTCATTATAAGTGTCTTTAAAATTAAAACTAATCATATTTAAGTTGATTGTTTTGATAAAGTTTTCTATATTTTTCGTTTCAGGACTCTTATGACACCACGATATTAGATAAGTATGGAGAAGACTCTTCACTGCATCCTATGGTAGATCAGGAGGTGTGGATGCAAGTGACGGGTCCCAACAAGAAAGGACGAGTCCATGGCATAAGTCACAGTTTACGTATTAACATTCATGGATCTAGCTCTACTTCTTTCTCACATATTGGTGGTTCTTGCTGCACTGTTCCGACACAAGCCATAAAGGAAGCTGTTAATGAAGCGATTGCTTCATTTGTCCAAACGCAGTTGGGGTCCATCCTCCGTGACATTGTTGGTTCTCAAGCAAGAAGTGGTGTGCCGCAAACACCATCACAAGGCCATTCAGTTGGAGAGGATGATGAAGCTAATGATGATGAGACTAACTTCGATTGATTTTGTACTTATTGATTAGTTATCCTTTCTTTGTATGTAGAACATGTTTTGAACTAATGTAATTATGATATTTTGTTGCTTTGCACAAACTATTTGTTGGGTTTCTTTATTTGGATTTGAATTTTGTTGGATTGAATTCTGTTTGAATTGAATTCGGTTTATAAGTATAATTTAAAATTTACTAATATTATTATAAAATTAATTATGGTTTGCTATGGATTTGCTAGGAATTAGCTAGGAATTAGCTACGGAATTGCTATGGATTAGCTATGGAATTGCTACAGATTTAACAACATTATAGCTAGGAAATAGCTACGAAATTGCTAGGGATAATTGCTACGGATTAGGTATGAAATTGCTAGGGATAATTGCTACGAATTAGCTACAAAATTGCTATAGATTTAGTAACATAATATCTAAGAAATAGCTAGGGAATTGCTACGGATAATTGCTACGGATTAGCTACGAAATTACTACGGATTAGCAACATAATAGCTAAGAAATAGCTATGGAATTGCTACGGATAATTGCTATGGATTAGTTATGGAATTGCTTCGGATTTAGCAATATAATAGCTACAAAATAGCTGTAATATTGCTACGGATTGTTAAAATTAGCTACGGAATTGCTACAGAATTACTAGTAAATTTTTCGTAGCTAATTACCTACAGAAATGTAGAAAGTCTCTAAACAAAAATTAGCTACGAATTTGCTTCGGATTAGCTACAGAAATTTTTTAATTAGCTACAGATCAGCTACGAAATTTGATTAGCTACCAAAAATTTACTACGGACCAATCCATAGCTAATTCGTAGCTAATCCGTAGCTAATCAATTAGCTACGGATTAGCTACGGATTTTTTCGTAGCTAATCTATAAATTTCTTGTAGTGGTAATTATATGTCTTCAAGTGTTGTGTGAATGTATATATATTGATAGACGTGTTTTCTGTATATAAAAGAATAAAAGTTCTTAATTTTAAGGAAAAAGCAATAATTAACAATATATTACAATCTTCAATTCAGGTTAATCTGTTATTTTTTTTTGTTACAATAATAATAGATACACTTTACAAATAACAAAAATGATCATTTCTTCTATAACAAAAATGATCATTTCTTCTAATAGATACACTTTACAAATAACAAAAATGATCATTTCTTCTACAACAAAAATGATCATTTCTTCTTCTTTGGGTATAAAAAATGATCATTTCTTTTATGTGGAAGAATCAACGTACAACCTATTTTGTTGAAAACTAAATGTCTTAATACGTACATTGAATTGTATACATATGTATAGTAATAGAGAGTAATATATGTAGTGAGTTAGAGTCACCAACAACCACCCACAAAAACCACAATCTCATTCTCCAAGTTAATCAACCATGGCTGGCTTCACTTCACAAATTTCGATTGTTTTGCAAATTTGTTGCTATCTCAGCAAAGATTCCACAGAGGCATGTGTAGTACAAATAAGTAGCTTCGTTGCAATGAAAAGGATCGATCTGCACTGCTGATCTTCAAACATGGTGTCGTAGGCCATTCCAGCAAGCTCTCCTCTTGGTCCAATGAAGAAGATTGCTGTGCATGGAAAAGAGTCCAGTGTAATAACATCACAGGCAGAGTAACAAGACTTGATCTAAAGAAAGAATACTTTGAAGGTGAAATCAAGTTATCTTTGCTTGAAATTGAATTTTTGAACTACTTGGACTTGAGCTTGAATGGCTTTATAGGTCTAATTCTTCCAGCTATCTTCAACCAATCACTAGTCACACCTTCTAATACACATGCTAACTTCTCTAACCTTCAGTGCCTGGACTTATCCTTTAATGATGATCTTCCCATAGATATTCTTCACTGGCTTTCTCAACTTTCATCTTTGATAAGTCTCAACCTCAGTCAAATTAATTTTCAAAATGAAACAAAATGGCTTCAGTCCATGGCAATACATCCGTTACTGTTAGAGCTGAGAATGGCAAGTTGTCATCTGACCAATATCAGTCCATTCATTCAGTATCAGAATTTTACTTAACTTGTAATTCTTGATTTGTCTGGAAACTAGTTTGACTCTAAATTACCTATTTGGTTGTTTAATCTTAGTAGTGACATCTCCCATATTGACCTTAGCTTCAATTTTTTACAAAGTCAAATACCCAAGAGCTTGTTAAATCTTCAAAACCTTAAATCTTTAAGGCTAGATAATAATGAACTCAGCTTTTTTATCATATTGTCATTGGTAGCAAAACTAATTATCAAAATATCACTTTTTTTAAACTATTTACCAAAATGTCATCATTTTAAAACTATTTATCAAACTACTACTCTTTTGTCTTACGTGACTTTTTGTAATATTTTTTAGATCACGTAAGATATGCCAAATAGGGTGGCGCATTCACGTGGATTACCCCCTGTTTAGCGTATCCTACGTGGATACGTCATCCTACATGACGCATTTATATAAAAAATGCCATGTAGGATGACGTATCCACGTAGGATGCGCTAAACAAGGTGGCACATTCACGTGGACAACAAAAATTAAAAAAAAAATGTCACGTTGGGTGTGCTTCTAGGGCACTTAATCCATTCCACATGAATCTCGCACTTCTCCCAAAGGCACATACATTTCACATGGCTACTAGAGGTTGTATCATAATGTTGGAAGACATAAATATCAATTAGCTTATTTATAAGTTAAGTGTTTACTTATGATCCGTAAAGTAGTCGATGTGAGACTTTGGTGTTGGTAGGGCAAAGTAACTAAGTAAGACAACAAAGTACCTTTATTCGATGTGGAACTTTAGTAAATGAAACAAGCTTACTTTCTTGGATGGCCACCTTCCACCCAATGCACAATCCCAGCATCTTCTCTGTTTACATTGTAGTCAATAAACTGAACATTAAAATGCTTCTTGAATTCAGAAATCAAACGTTCCTCCTATTTTCTGTACCCATCAATTTTGTCAGCCAGCATAATTGCATATACCTCCCATAGAAGTATGCATGAAAGCAACAAATAAGATTACCATGATTTAATGTTGTCATTCTATTATGGTTCAAAAACTCAAAACATTAATAGTGGCAATGATGGGATAATTAAAATTTTCAAACCCAAGTGCAGGTTGTTTCAAGTAGTAAATTCTCGGGAGTCCAAGGTCGATACACAGGGAATTGATGAAGAGAAAATTATTTGAGGTAAGGAGCAGATTTGTCACAACAATAAAGATGATATAAGTTGGTCAAAGATGAAAAAGATTTACTTAGGTTAGGAGATCCACTCTTGGTAATATATTAAAGATAAGATTATTTCTTTTTATGACTCAACTGAAATCATACATAATGAAGGTTCCAATTGGAAGATTTAACATTCAAAGTTCAATTTAGATTATACATGTAATCATATCATGGTTCTAATAATTATCTACCAATACTTGTAAATGGTCTCAAGCATCCATTGTGCCAAGATCTTGTCTACAATGAATCAAGATATTCATTATACAAGAAGAGTTTCTAAATTAATCAGAAACAACATACAACACATATAAAGATCACATAAAAATATATCATTCAAGCACAAGAAGTAGAATAATCTCACCTTATTTCATTACCAAGAGGTTGACTCTTTCACTCAAGCAAGAAAAAGATTTAGTTACTCATAGATAAGAAGAAAGAAAGAGAGAAGAAGAAGATGATGAACATAACTTCAATTAAGAACAATAGAAAACTACACAAAGGAAGCAATTAATATACAAACATGAAAGTAAAATCTAAGCTAACACCCATAAATGATCAGCCCTTGCCTTCTTTTATAGAGTTAGAAGAGTACAAAATGCCAAAAGAGATGATGGATGATGAGAACAAAATGCCAAAGTAGTTGTTTGATGGGTGGATTCTTGTCTCTGAAATGTTTCCCTTCTGAACTTATGGCATGTATCATTTTTTAGCTAAGTGGTCTTCATGAAAGTTCTAGGCAATTGTCTCAGCTTTCCAGAGATACCAAGTTTAGCCAAATCCAACAATCACAGCCCAAGATATGGCCCAATTATTGCTCATGGGTCAGGCCCAACTCCAACACCTTTGTTTTGACTTCCAAGCCCAATATCGTCTTCAAGGAAATCGAACTGAATCTTGTGTTCTTCATGAAAATTGTAGATATAGGTCTTACCTTCCACTGTCAAAATTTCAGAATTGTTGAACTCCTATAGCCTGAGATATAGCCTAATGAGTGTATAGAGGTCAAGCTGTCAGGTTCAAAACTCTAGATTTTGCTTCAACTCCAATTTGAGTTATCCAAATGTGTGTTCTCAGTCTTGAGCCCTTCATGAAAGTTGTAAAAATTTATCTTAGCTTTAAAACAAGACCAAAATCACATCCATCGGATATTTGAAACTCAAATTATAGCCAGAGTACTAAAAAAGCCAAGTGAGAAGATTATACAATGAATGAAATATATTGCTATCAATGTGGCTTTTGCTATCAAGTGAATAGTTATTAGAGAATTATCTAAACTTTCCAACAAGACCAGAATCACATTAATCAAATAATTGTAACTCAAATTGTGGCCACTTTACTTAAAAATGCAATCACCCAAATTAATGATAATTCAAGTAATAATTTCTTCAATGATCCAAATAAGCTTAATTTCACAAAATGTGGCAAAATCAACTTAATTAAGCCAAATTGAATCTTAAGAAGCCTATTAAGAGGATTATAAATTGAATAAAATACATTGTTATCAAATTCCCACACACTTAACTTTTGCATTCCCGGGAAAAACATATAAGAAAAAACTAGGGAACAAAGAAAAACGACACAGACTCAAAAACTAAAAACTCTAAAGGATTTAATGAAACAAGAAGAGCAACCAGTTATTCAAGGGATCAAAGCATTTTTGAGGTAATATTTCTTCACATCTCAAACTAACAAGTAAGGAAACTTCAGTTAAAAAGAACGAATCAAGAATAATAGATCCTCAAAAGATTCACTCTCAATCCTTCAAACATTCAGAAGGTAAGTATTTCACTTAATTCAACTCATGAAAAATTACACTACCATAAGCTTGCTTATCTTCTACTTCTCTGCTACTCAAAACACATGCACAAATAAATCATGAAGACTTTATTCAAGGTTGTAATGGGGCCATGGTAAAGGAGAAGGGATAATACGGATATGAGAAGATAAATACCAAAGAGAATAAAAGAGCATTATGGTATAGTTCGAATGAAGAAGATATTTGAGAACATTCATCATAAAGGACAATGACAAATATTTGACTAATGTTTTGTTAAAGATCAATCCCAAATTGGTGAGTTGAATTCATTGTTAGGCATGAACCTTCTCTTTCTCTTCCTGTTGTTTCCAAGCATTCATCTTTATTCTAGGTATGGATATGTTACATAGTTCATTAGGTGGTCGGCTCTTCTTTTTCTTTCTTTTTTCTTTTTTTTTTTTTTTTTTTTTTTTTTTTTTTTTTTTTTAAATATTTTGCATACACACCCCCACTTGTTTAAGAATATGGCCAATGCTCTCTTATTCCCTAAAGTTAGGTAAAAACATGTTCTTTTTTTTTTTCTTTTTTTATTTTTTAAAGGCACGTAATGAGTTAAAAACAAGAAATGGTCAAATAAGCTCAAAGGGGTTACACAAGGGAAAATATGCAAGGATGACTATTTGATCAAAGTAGCTATTTCAAAATGCCTCAATCATATTTAAGTATGCATGTGAAAATGTAACCTCAAAAAGAATCAAAGCAAGTTCTAGAGTAACAATTTCATGAGTGAAAATCACACAAGAAAGAAGAGAATGGTATAAATGTTCAATCCATTCATCAATACGTTCAAAATCTCACAAGGTATATTTCTATCATTCTCAATCCCTCAATTCAACATTCTTATCCAAGCATGTGATTTTTAAGAAAGAAGAAAATTTATTCAATCATGGTATGATCCCTGAATTTCAATTGCTTAAAAGGATGTGAAAGTGCATTCACTTGAATTTTTTTAAAGGAAATTAAAAGACAAAAACTTTGTTACTTCCACAAATAAATACTAATTAATTACTATCTAAAAACTCCTTACTCTACCACCAATTAAGATGCGTCTCAAGAGTAAATCACTGCAAGGGCAAACCTACTCCTTACTCTGCCACCCTTCATTAGTTTAGTAAGTTACTAACAATCATATCAAACATTCCACAACTGTAATTTTTTTATATATATTTTTTTTTGTTTTTATATATCAACTATTCTTCCCCTCAACTAGATCACAACATTGTCCACAATGTTAAAATATAGATGAGTAAAGGATAGAAGATAATACATTGGAGAAAACTGACACAAATTTAAACAGAAATAAAGTACGATAAACAAAACTAAAAGTAAAAGAAAAGTTATAGACGGAGTGTTAGATCTGGCTTTCTTTGCTTGTTGCTTCCCTCACTGCTTCCTGCAGACTAATCTATCTGAGCTATTGCTTTATCAGGTTCATAAACAAAAGTTTCTAATTTATCAATCAACTCATCAATAGTAGAGGCAGAGATAAGAAGTTGTCTTGCCGATGGTGTGATAAATTTCTGTTCCACAGCTTTGTCAAGAAAAAATAACAAAAAGATCAAAGAAATTATTTATATTTAACAAACCTATGGGTTTATGGTGGATGTTCAGTTGGGCCCACGAGACAATTTGAAAAATTTCTTCCAAAGTACCAAAATCACCTGGTAAGGCAATGAATGCATCAGAGTTGTCAAGCATTACCTTCATTCGTTCATGCATAGATGATACCTTAAGTTCTTCCCCAATTGTCTTTCCAATGATATTCTGCTGAGTGAAAGGTCCAGGAATGACACCTAAAACTTGATTGCCTCCTATAAAAACAGCAAGTGATACAGTCCCCATTAACCCACGACAACCTCCCCCATATACAACATGAATATTCCTCGCAGCAAGTGATCGACCAAGAGTGGTGATAATCACATATTTTATTCATTAAGAAACCCTAATGTTTAGTCATTTACACTCTCCATATTCTTAATTGATTGAGTTTGGTATGATTTTGTGAGTTTGAACTCAAATTGGTCCTAATTGAATATTTTCAGCATTATTGAGATTTGACACTATTTCTGTATTTTGGTCATAACTTGAGTTCCTAATATCTGATGAACATGAATTTTACCTTGTAGGAAATCTAAGAGGAAGCTCTACAACTTTGATGAAGAGCTCGAAGTCCGATTCAGATGTCTAAGGAACCTAAGTTTACATGGAAGTCAGAATACGGGTTCTGTCAGTAGAATCTGAACAGTGTGCACTCATAAAATCATATCTCAAGATTTAATAATGAAGATGGGCTGAAATTTGGAAAGTGGATAGTCAAGATCCAAATAAACAACTTTCATGAAGAACACATTTTGAGAAAAAGAAGTCTAGTAGGTAATTTTGAGCTTGCAAGTCGGAACAGAGGTGCTGAAGTTGGGTTTGAGCAACCTACGGTATTTGGGACATATCTTAGGCTTAAGGAAGCCAAATTGGACGAACCAGCTATCCATTTTATAGCCAAGACAAGGATCTACAACTTTCATGAAGAACACTTTTCGTGGTTCTGAAGTATAGTGGGTCGTTTTTGGCTTCCAAGTCAGACACGAAATTTTCGTCCTCAACCACCCACTCATCCATCCACTAATCCACTCATCCACTCATCCACTCATCCACTAACTCACCCACTCATCCACTCATACACTAATCCAACCACTTAACCACTCCACCCACTCATCCACTAATCCATCCACTAATCCATCCACTCACCCATTCATGTCCATAATTTCCCACTCACCAAAAGTCCTTTGGCATTTTTCACTAATTCAACCACTCAACCATTCCACTCACTCATCCACTAAACCAATCCACTAAACCAACCCACTAATCCATCCACTCAAACACTCCACTCACTCATCCACTCATCCACCCACTTCCTTTGTCATTTTGTTACCTTAGACTTCTATAAAAGGCACCATTTATCATGAACAACATGTAATTCTCCTTCATTTCTCTCTAAGTTTCTTCTTGCTTCTTCATAGTTTCTCATAGTTTTGTATATTTTGATGCTCCCTTCATGATAATGGAGGGCTAAGCTACTTTGGGTCAATTTAGAACTCTTGAAGAGATTGTGGTTTGGATTCTTGAGACCTTGGTTATGCATTGTATTTGATTTGTAATTGAATTCCTCTTTTTCTTCTTTCTTTTTTTTCTTCTTCTTGATCTTGAATGCATGAATGGTGATTCTATTTATGTTGATCTGATTGATCTTGGTTTAAGATTGAGATTTGTGATGAAACTTAGAACTAATTGATCTAAACTAATCACATAAATGAAGATTGAGATTTGTGATAAAACTTAGAACTGATTGATCTAAATTAATCACAGAATTAAAGAGGTTAGGTTACTGATTTGTGCCTAAGTTAATTGAATTCGGTACTTTGAAATTAACATAGATTTTCATGAATGGTGCGATTGCAGATTTGTGTTTATCACTTGTTAATTGAATTCTAGACGATCGTCTAGTATGAATTTTGGATTTGATGCAGAGATCTCGGTTAGATCCAAATTAACAATTCAATTGCGCTTCAAGTGTTTTATGAAGGGTCTATGATTGAATCCACCCAATCTTGGATAGGTTTCTAAATTGACTACTCTTTAATTGTCATTTCTTTCGTTAATTTTGTTAAGTACGATCTTAAACTGTCAAACCCCCTTTTGCTAACTTTCACTTGATTTGATTAAATTGCATCTACGATCCTTGAGGAGACGATCCGGTGTTGTCACTGTGCTACAAGCTTAGGTAATAACTTCGGTTATAATTTTGACTGAGTTCGGCGCTCGTCAAAATTTTGGCGCCGTTGCCGGGGATTAGTAAGTGTAATCTTTTCATTTGAAGTGTTTTTACTAACTTTTGCTTTTTATTAATTTTTCTAACATTTTTAACCATTGTCTAGTATATTTTTCTTATTTAATTGTTTTTGTGTGATGCATGACTAGGTCTGAGCCTGATAACTTAGTTGACTTTGATCCTGAGATTGATAGAACCTTGCATAGGTTGATTAGAGCTCGTAGGCTAAGTGCAAGAATTGCTTCTGAATTTGATCTTAATATTGAGAGTGAACTTGAGATCTTGAATAATTCTGAAACTATGGCTGATAACATGCAAAATAGAACTCTTAAGGAACTTGCTGCTCCTGATATAACTAACCAGTCTTTGTGTATTCAATACCCAGATCTTGATGCTGATTTTGAGTTAAAATCTGGATTGATACATTTGTTGCCCAAGTTTCACGGTTTTGCAGGTGAGGATCCCCATAAGCATCTAAAGGAGTTCCATGTGGTTTGTTCAACCATGAAACCACATGGGATCTCAGAAGAGCACATCAAGCTGAGGGCATTTCCTTTCTCACTTGCTGATACAGCCAAGGATTGGTTATTTTATCTTTCACCAGGTTCAGTAACAAGTTGGACTGACATGAAGCGGTTGTTCTTAGAGAAATTTTTCCCTGCCTCTAGAGCTGCTGCCATTAGAAAAGATATATGTGGCATAAGACAAATGACAGGAGAGACCTTGCATGAATATTGGGAAAGATTCAAGAAGTTGTGTTCGAGCTGTCCCCACCACCAAATCACCGATCAACTCTTAATTCAATATTTCTATGAAGGCTTGCTGCCAAATGACAGAAGCATGGTGGATGCTGCCTCTGGAGGAGCCTTAGTAGACAAGACCCCTGCAGCAACGAGAGATTTGATAGCAAACATGGCAGCCAACACCCAACAATTTGGCACACGAATTATTACCTCAACCAGAGGAGTCAATGAAATTCAATCGTCTCATGTAGACCAACAGAGAATGGAACACAGACTTGATGAATTGACTTCTTTGGTGAGGCATTAGCGGGGACAACAATCACCAATGCAGATAGCTGCAACTATATGTGGCATTTGTTCTTGTTCATCTCATCCCACAGATGCATGCCCTATACTTTAGGATGGTGGTTCTATTTTTCCGAACAATCATGTGCAAGCGAAATGGTATTTTTCCCGGTATACCCCAATATCGCAATCACAAAGAAGCGTTCGTATATGATCCATTTTCTAATACCTATAACCCCGGGCCGGAGGGACCATCCCAACCTAAGATATGGAAATTCTGGTCAACAACAACAACAAATTTCTACCAACAAGAAGAACTACGCTTAGATACCAAGCTACGTGCCCTAGCAACAAGTACCAACCACCTGCATTTAGGCAAGCACAACCTACTCTCCGCCACCCATGCAAAGAGCCCTCCAAATACTTGTTCCAAAGCCCACCCACCGGTGAGCCACCTTTCGAAGACTTGATGAAACAGTTTCAGCAGAATGTCAATGCCACCATCCAGAATTTACAAACTCAAATCGGGCGCGATGGCAACCACTCTAAGTGAGTGAAAAGTCAAGGGTCGAACCAATTGCCTTCACAAACAAATCAACAACCCAGAGGCAATGTAAGTGCCATTAGCTTGAGAAGTGGCGAGAGAAGTTGACGGTCCTACTCCACCACAACTTGAACTACAAGTGCAAAGAACCAAAGGTGACTAGAAACGTAAGAAAGTGGATAGCTCACCAAAAATCTATGACACGTAAGAAATGTGCAGAGAATTCAAATATGGTCATTCCACTACCTTTTCCAAACAGAGTCACACAAATCCAAGCATACTACGCAAAAGTAGAAATAGAAAGAGAAGTCATGGACACATTCAGGAAGGTGGAAATCAATATTCCCCTCCTTGATGCAATCAAGCATTCCCAAGTATGCCAAATTCCTCAAAGAGTTGTATACTCACAAGAGAAGACTTAAGGGTACTGAGAAAATAAGCATGGGCAGAAATGTTTCTGCAATGATTCTACCAAGCATGCCACAAAAATGCAAAGATCCTGGAACTTTCACAATTCCTTGCACGATAGGTAACTCCAAATTTGAACATGCAATGCTGAGATTTGGATGCTTCGATTAATGTCATGCCTATGTCAATTTATCGGTCCTTGAACATTGGCACTTTGCAACCCACTAGTATAGTGATTCAATTGGCAAATAGGACCACCGCTTATCCCGCAGAGTACTAGAAGATGTGTTAGTTCGGGTGAATGAGCTAATTTTTCCAAATGACTTCTATGTCTTGGACATGGAAGATGAGTCTTTAGCAAACCATGCTCCATTAATTCTAGGTAGACCATTCCTCAAGACCGCCAAGACCAAGATAGATGTGCATGCCGGCACCCTTTCTATGGAGTTTGCGATGATTTGGTACAGCTTAAACATTTTTGATGCCATGAGACATCCCCTGAGGAGCATTCTGCTTTTCATATTGATGTGATTGAGATGCCGGTTGATGATGTTTATGTTGATTTATATGCTTTGAATTCCCGATATTGCTTGACTTTCTCGGATTCTCGTTTCTTGTGATACATGTGTTGCTTGTGATGTTGAGCCATGTGCTCGTACATGTCCGAGATTTATGCTTGGTATGAGTGATGATGCAAGCTGCCGACTTAAATGATACCACATGTGAAAATAGAAGTCGAATATGGCCGAATTTAATGTTGCCGAATTAGTTGTTTCAAATAGCTTGTTGCCTTCCATTGTACAAATTTCCCATCCTTAGAGTTGAAGACTTTGCCAGACCATCTTAAATATGCATATTTAGGAGATGGTGAGAAGCTACCAGTGATTGTTGCTAAGAATCTGCAACCTGAATAAGAAGAAAAATTACTGCAGGTTTTGAGGCAAAATAAGCAAGCCATCGGATGGACACTTGTAAATATTCCTGGTATTAGTCCCTCCACATGCATGCATAGGATTTTATTGGAAGAGGATACGAAACCAGTAAGGCAACCCCAAAGGAGACTGAACCCCTTGATTCTAGATGTGGTGAAGAAGGAAGTGACCAAGCTACTTCAAGATGACATTATTTATCCCATATCAGACAGTAAATGGGTGAGCCCCGTGCAGGTTGTTCCCAAGAAATCTGGGGCCACAGTAGTTGAGAATGAGAATAATGAACTTCTACCCACAAGAGTTCGTAATTGGCGGGTTTGCATTGATTATAGGCGGCTTAACCAGGCTACCGTAAAAGATCATTTTTCGCTACCTTTCATTGATCGATGTTGGAGAGGCTAGGCGGCAAGTCACATTATTGTTTTCTCGGATGGATATTCGTGTTATTTTCAGATTCATATAGCCCCGTAAGACCAAGAGAAGACTACTTTCACTTGTCCATTTGGCACATTTGCATATAGGAGGATGCCGTTTGGTCTCAGTGCAATGCTCGGCACCTTTCAAAGGTGTATGGTAAGTATCTTTTCTCGACTTTTTAGAGAATTGCATGGATGTGTTTATGGATGATTTTACTGTCTATGGTTCTTCCTTTGATGCATGCCTGGATAGTCCGCTCAGGTTTTACATAGATGCATTGAAACTAACCTTGTTCTCAATTTTGAGAAATGTCATTTCATGGTAGAACAAGGTATAGTTTTAGGACATGTAATATCTAGCAAGGGTATCGAGGTAGATCCCGCAAAAATAAATGTTATTTCATGCTTATCTTACCCTACATGCGTGCGGGAGGTTCGTTCTTTCCTTGGTCATGCAGGTTTCTATAGGCGGTTCATAAAGGATTTCAAAGAAAATTGCTCTTCCACTATCCAACTTGCTACAAAAAGAAGTGGAGTTCCATTTTGACCAGAAATGCAAGGATGCCTTCAATCACTTGAAGCAAGCATTGACCAATACACCTATCATCCACCACCAGATTGGACACTCCCATTTGAGCTCATGTGTGATGCCTCTAATTATGCTTTGGGAGCTGTTCTTGCACAAAGGGTTAGTAAAATATCTCATGTCATCTCCTATGCTTCAAGAACTTTAGATCCTCGCACAAGTCAACTACACCACCACCGAAAAGGAACTTTTAGCAATTGTTTTTGCTTTAGACAAATTTCGATCATATTTGCTTGGTTCTAGAGTGGTTGTGTTTTCAATCATACACTCAAGTTTCTCCTGAAGAAGCTTGATGCAAAGCCTAGGTTGATTAGGTGGATTTTGCTCCTCCAAGAGTTCGATATTGAAATTCGTGATAAAAGTGGAGCAGAGAATTTAGTGGCTGATCACCTAAGCCGAATTGAAAAGGAGGTAGATACTTTTCCTATCCATGATGTCTTTCCTGATGAGCAGCTTTTCAAGCTGCAAGGTAACACTCCTTGGTTTGCTGATTTGATAAATTTCTTAGTTGCTGGTGTTTTCCCTGCACATTTTATTAGGGCTCAGATTGATAAATTAAAAAGTGAGTCAAAATATTATGTGTGGGATGACCCTTATCTGTGGAAATTTTGTAGTGACCAAGTCATTAGGAGATGTGTGCCTGATAATGAATTCCATTCTATTCTTAGCTTTTGTCATACACTTGCATGTAGCGGTCATTTTGGTCCCCAAAGGACTGCTAGGAAAGTTTTGGAATCTGGATTATATTGGCCCACTCTATTTCATGATGCATATGTGTTTTGTAAATCTTATTATCAATGCCAAAAAATAGGAAACACTTCTCGAAGGAATGAGATGCCCTAGAAATCCTTATTATTCTGTGAGATTTTTGATGTATGGGGTATTGATTTTATGGGACCCTTTCCTGTTTCTTTTGGTTTTGTTTACATTTTGCTAGCTGTTGATTATGTATCCAAGTGGGTGGAGGCGAAAGCTACTCTGACCGATGATTCCAAAGTTGTTGTGGATTTTGTTAGATCACGATTTTCTCGCAGTTTGGAGTTCCAAAGGCCATCATCGGTGATCAAGGTTCACATTTTTGTAATCGAAGCATGGAAGCTTTGATGAAAAAGTATGGGGTCTTGCACGAGTTTCTACACCTTACCATCCCCAAACTAATGGGCAAGCCGAGATTTCCAACAGGAGATCAAACGATACTCTAGAAGACAGCAACCTAACAGAAAGGACTGGAGCAAGAGGCTTGAGGATGCTTTATGGGCTTACCGGACTGCTTATAAGACACCAATCGGGATGTCTCCGTATCGGATTGTTTTTGAAAAGCCTCCACCCGCCGGTGGAAATTGAGCATCATGCATTCTGGGCGGTGAAAAGGTGCAACTTGGACCTAGATCAAGGGTATGGAGAGGAAGCTGCACCGCAAAAGAATTGGAGGAGATCCGCTTGGAGGCTTATGAAAGTTCCAAACTCTATAAGGAGAAGACCAAAGCCTTCCATGATAAGTTGATTCGAGGAAAACATTTGAGATTGGTCAAAAAGTTCTCCTCTATAACTCCCGCCTCCGACTAATGCCCGGCAAATTAAGGTCTAGATGGGATGGACCATTTATTGTTACTAAGGTTTTTCCTTCTCGTGTCGTTTCGGATTAAAAGTGAGGTCACCGCCAAAGCTTTCATCGTAAATGGACACCGCCTCAAACAAGATATCATGAACTTCCGAGAATGCGTAGTGGAGGTGATGAACCTTCTCCATCCGCATTATGAATGAAAAAAAAAAAAAAAAAAAAAAAAAAAAAAAAAAAAAAATTTGTGTGCCCGACAATGAGGTAGGTAGTGCCATTAAATTTTGTCACTCGAAAGCAAGTGGAGGTCACTTTTTCTTCAACGACAACAACTGCGAAAATCTTACAATATGGATTTTATTGGCCCATTTTATTCAAGGTCTGTTACACCTTTTGCAAAAGTTGCGGAAATTGGTCAAAAAGGTTCTGCTTTGAGATTATCATCTGCACCTACTCCTTGAAAAATTGAGATCCAGGTGGCGCGGTTCTTTTGTTGTCAAACACGTGTATCCTCTAGGGGCCGTAGATATTGAGGATCCTAGGAATGGTAATGCGCTTAAAGTTAATGGACAAAGACTCAACCATTCCTGGAAAACCAAGTTCTTGAGTTCTTTGTGTTGCTGGTTAAGTGGCGGATACGGTACTCCGTGACTCTCAAGTCGGTTTATTTTTCAGTTTCCCAAAATAACTGAATCCTTCTTCTCCTTCAAAATGGATGTCATTCTTTCAAACCTAAGAAAACATTTTCCTTCTCTTCCTCAAAATGCTCTGAGAAAAATCTACAAAGTTCGATGTGAAAGATTGAGACTGTTAATGCACAAAGGTATGCCAGAAGATGTACGCTGGATAATTGAAGCGAAGGTCCGATTAACAGGTGAGTCCTCAATTTCATTTGACTCATATATGCCCTAGTCTTGGAAGAAGTTCATATTCTAAAAGGAGAAGAGCAAAAAGGTTACAAGTCCGTCACAAATGTGGACGATGGAATTGTAACAAGCGATGTCATACTTTGGGGATGGTTTCCGCAAATAAAAGATAAAATTTTCTTCATTAAGAATGGATCGAGTAAGGAGTCATTAGATGATATCTTATTGACTCTTGAGACGCATTCTTGTGGATTGGTGCATCGTGAAATTCTTAAATTGTGGAATCTCTTCAAGGATGAAGAAAAACGCTATAGTCTTGGGAATCTGACTCTAAAAGACCTTGTTTGCCAATTTATAAGAAAATTGGATGGGAAGCTTATCCTCGACTCATAGAAGACGTTTAAGCCATTCGGACGTTAAACCAGAGGCGATGTGAGCCATATCCACAAACAATCTGTATATATCATCTTCTTCTTCTTCATGTCATCTCTAAAAAAAAAAAAAACAAAAACAAAAACAAAAACAAAAACAAAAAAAATACAAAAAATAAAAAAAAAAAACAAAAAACAAAAAAACAAAAAACAAAAAAAAAAAACAAAAATTATGTATACGTCTTAGGGTTGGCTTTGGTAACACACACCGTGAATAGGAAAATGCATGCATCCTAATCCAGCCTTCTTAATTGAAAAACAAAGAAGGTAGATTGTATCTCACATGTGAGGCAACCAGTCGTATTATGGCCACTTGTCCCTTTTGGGAGCCCTATGTTGCGCCGGTCTTGAATGGGTCGAATACTTGGTCAACAATGCTTTGGCACAAAGTCGAAAGAGCGTACTACCTCCATCCCAATCTTAAGTAAGTATGCACTCATCTTTCATCAAGTTTTTCTAACAATTTCAAAAAAAAAAAAAAAAGGACGTGATGTCTACCGCACTCATGACGCGCAAAGATAAAGATACGCCATGGAAACCGTACATACAGTATGTCATCATTTTCTATTTCTTTTATCTTTGTATCATTTTGTTGTATTTTGATTTTTGTACGACGATCCTTTGAGCAGGGGTCCTTCGTGAGTTTCTAGACTTCTTTACCTTGATGGTTTTCTTGAAGTCAAAAAAAAAAAAATAAAAAAAAGAAAAAGAAAAAGAAAAAAAAAAAGATTATGTGTTTCTTAATTTCAACCTTTTCGACAACAACCAACCTACCCTTATAGGTGCAATTATTCCCTTTCCATTCTTTTTCTTATTTAAACATTCCATTTTTTCCTTCAACTCATAGACACTCAAAGGGAGGAAGAGTATAGAATGGGGGCTTCTATTCGTAACCTCAAAAATGTCTGTGTTTTTTGTGGGTCGAGTTATGGGAAGGGATTAGAGTTTGTAAACGCAGCTAGCACTCTTGGTCGATCACTTGTTTGCGAGGAATATTCATCTTGTATATGGGGGAGGTTGTCGTGGGTTAATGGGGGCTGTATCACTTGCTGCCTTTTTAGGAGGCAGTCAGGTTTTAGGTGTTATTCCTAAACCTTTAGCTGAAAATAACATCACTGGAAGGACAGTTGGAGAAAAAATTCAGGTAACATCTATGTATGGACGAATGAAAACAATGGTTGACAATTCTGATGCATTTCTTGTCTTACTTGGTGGTTTTGGTACTTTGGAAGAGATTTTTCAAATTGTCTCTTGGGCTGAACTGAACATCCACCATAAACCCATTGGTTTGTTGAATGTTAATAATTTCTTTAATCTTTTGTTATTTTTTCTTGACAAAAGTGTGGAACATAAATTTATCACTCATTCGAAGACAACTTCTTATCTCTCGCCTCCACTATTGATGAGCTCATTGATAAATTAGAAGCTTTTGAGTATGTACCGATAAGGTATTAGCTCAGATAGATTGGTCAACAGAAGCAAATAAGGAAGTAACAAGAAAAAAAAGCCAGATCTGACACTTTCTCTTTAATGGGTTTGATTTTATTAAAAAAAAATTGTTGTTTTGTTTGGAAAGTATGATATTATTGTCATGGACTTATTAAACTAATTAGTGATGGCAGAGTAAGGAGAATTTTACTCTTGAGATGCATCTTAATTGGTGGCAGAGTAAGGAGTTTTTTTAGGTAGTAATTAATTAGTATTAAATTGTGGAAGTACTAACGTTTTCTTATTTGATTTCTTTTCAAGGTCTGATGCGTAACTGACAGTGTGCTTCTTTTCTGCTTGGCGTTGATTCACTTCTTATCAGGTTGTGTTGCTCTTTTCTATATCTCTCTTTCACATTGAGGGCAATGTTATATTAAGTGTGGGGGAGAGATTTTAGCATGTTTCTTTTTTGTTAAAAAAAAAAAAAAAAAAAAAAAAAAAAAAAAAGGGATCATTGCATGATTGAATAACTTTTCTCCCTTCTTGAACTGATATGCTTGGAGATGGATGATTGAATTGATGAATTGAGTTTGATGGATGCATACCTTGTGAGATTTTGAGCCTAATGGATGGATTTAACATTTATGCCATTCTCTTCTTTCTTGTGTGATTTTCACTCATGTTAATGACCACTCTAGAACTTGCTTTGATTCTTTTTGAGGCTACATTTCACTTGCATGCATGAACATGATTGAGGCCCTCTTTCTTAATTAGCTAGTTTAACCAAATAGCTAACCTTGTTTTCAATATGATATCAAGCACTCTTTTGACTTCTTGAAAATTCTCTGATTCCTGCCAACCTTGTATATTTTCCTTTGCTTAACCCCTTTGAGCTTATTTGACCATTCTTTGTTTCTAGCTCATTATGTGCCTTAAATGAGAAATCGTGTTCTTATTTTACCTTAGGGAATAAAAGAACATTAGCTTGGTTAATGGATGAGTTTTTGAACAAGTGTGGGGGTGTGTACAAAATGGTTGTTGAAAAAGAAAAGAGTGCCCAAAAAGATGAAAATATGTATATAGTTATGTTCATATATAAAAAAAAAAAAAAAAAAAAAAAAAAAAAAAAAAAAAAACCAAGTGTTTAAAAAAAAAAAGGATTGGGAAATGAATATGTAAAGGGATATACACTAGAGTTGGGATGAACTTTTATGCTTGTTATTTGAACTCACTCTCTCATTTGCTTTTATTCTCTTTGGTATTTATCTTCTCATATCCATTTTATCCTCTCCTGTTACCTTGACCTCACTACAACCTTGAATAAAGTCCTCATGATTTGTGTGTGCATGTGTTTTGAGTAGTGGAGAAATAGAATATAAGCAAGCTTATGGTAGTGCAATTTTCATGGGTTGAATTGAGTGAAATACCTACCTTTTAAACACTTGAGAGATTGAGAGGGAATCTTGTGAAGATCTATCATTCTCGATTCATGTTGAAGATACCTTGCTTGTTGGTTTGAGATGTGGAGAATTGTTAACTCATGAATGTTTTGATCCCTTGAACCTTTGGTTGTTCTTCTTGATTGTAAAATTTTGGGTTCTTGAATGTCGTTGGAATTTAAATTTTTGTTAATCTCTTATGTCCTTGTTTTGGTCTTGAGTCTTGCCCAAGAGTGCAAAAAGCTAAGTGTGGGGGAATTTGATAATCACATATTTTATTCATTAAGAAACCCTTATGTTTAGTCATTTACACTCTCCATATTCTTAATTGATTGAGTTTGGTATGATTTTGTGAGTTTGAACTCAAATTGGTCCTAATTGAATATTTTCAGCATTATTGAGATTTGACACTGTTTCTGTATTTTGGCCATAACTTGAGTTCTAATATCTGATGAACATGAATTTTACCTTGTAGGAAAGCTAAGAGGAAGCTCTACAACTTTGATGAAGAGCTCAAAGTCCGATTCAGATGTCTAAGGGACCTAAGTTTACATGGAAGTCAGAATACGGGTTCACAAGTAGAATCCGAACAGTGTGCACTCATAAAATCATATCTCAAGATGTAATAATGGAGATGGGCTGAAATTTGGATAGTGGATATTCAAGATCAAAATAAACAACTTTCATGAAGAACACATTTTGAGAAAAAGAAGTCTAGTAGGTCATTTTGAGCTTGCAAATCGGAACAGAGGTGCTGAAGTTGGGTTTGAGCAACATATGGTATTTGGGACATATCTTAGGCTTAAGGAAGCCAAATTGGACGAACCAGCTATCCATTTTATAGCCAAGACAAGGATCTACAACATTCATGAAGAACACTTTTCGTGGTTCTGAAGTATAGTGGGTCGTTTTTGGCTTCCAAGTCAGACACGAAATTTTCGTCCTCAACCACCCACTCATCCATCCACTAATCCACTCATCCATCCACTAATCCACTCATCCACTCATCCACTAACTCACCCACTCATCCACTCATACACTAATCCAACCACTTAACCACTCCACCCACTCATCCACTAATTCATCCACTAATCCATCCACTCACCCATTCATGTCCATAATTTCCCACTCACCAAAAGTCCTTTGGCATTTTTCACTAATTCAACCACTCAACCATTCCACTCACTCATCCACTAAACCAATCCACTAAACCAACCCACTAATCCATCCACTCAAACACTCCACTCACTCATCCACTCATCCACCCACTTCCCTTTGTCATTTTGTTACCTTAGACTTCTATAAAAGGCACCATTTATCATGAACAACATGTAATTCTCCTTCATTTCTCTCTAAGTTTCTTCTTGCTTCTTCATAGTTTCTCATAGTTTTGTATATTTTGATGCTCCCCTTCATGGTAATGGAGGGCTAAGCTACTTTGGGTCAATTTAGAACTCTTGAAGAGATTGTGGTTTGGATTCTTGAGACCTTGGTTATGCATTGTATTTGATTTGTAATTGAATTCCTCTTTTCTTCTTCTTTTTTCTTCTTCTTGATCTTGAATGCATGAATGGTGATTCTATTTATGTTGATCTGATTGATCTTGGTTTAAGATTGAGATTTGTGATGAAACTTAGAACTAATTGATCTAAACTAATCACATAAATGAAGATTGAGATTTGTGATGAAACTTAGAACTGATTGATCTAAATTAATCACGAAATTGAAGAGGTTAGGTTACTTGATTTGTGCCTAAGTTAATTGAATTCGGTACTTGAAATTAACATAGATTTTCATGAATGGTGCGATTGCATGATTTGTGTTTATCACTTGTTAATTGAATTCTAGGCGATCGTCTAGTATGAATTTTGGATTTGATGCGAGAGATCTCGGTTAGATCCAAATTAACAATTCAATTGCGCTTAAGTGTTTTAGTCTATGATTGAATCCACCCAATCTTGGATAGGTTTCTAAATTGACTACTCTTTAATTGTCATTTCTTCCGTTAATTTTGTTATACGATCTTAGTATGAACCCCCTTTTGCTTTGATTTGATCAAATTGTATTTACGATACTTCGATCCGTGTAGATCCAAATTAACAATTCAATTGCGCTTCAAGTATTTTATGAAGGGTCTATGATTGAATCTACCCAATCTTGGATAGGTTTCTAAATTGACTACTCTTTAATTGTCATTTCTTTCGTTAATTTTGTTAAGTACGATCTTAAACTGTTAAACCCCCCTTTGCTAACTTTCACTTGATTTGATTAAATTGCATCTCGATGCCACGATCCTTGAGGAGACGATCCAACACGGGTGTTGTCCTCACTCACACGCATCCTAGGAAACTTCCCAGTACACAAGCTTAGGTAATAACTTCGGTTATAATTTTGACTGAGTTCGGCGCTCGTCAAGTGGTAGCTGCATTTGCAAACTCTAAACCTTTCCCATACTTAGACCCACAAAATACACAGATATTTTTAAGTCTACAAACAAAAACACCTTCCATTTCTATACTCACCTTCCCTTTGAATGATTCTGAGTTAGAGGAAAGTGGAGAAAATGGAGTGTTTAAATAGGAAAAAGAATAGAAAGGGTAATAATAGCACCTATAAGGGTAAGTTGGTTGTTATCAGAAAAGTTTGAAATTAAGAAACACATAATCTTTTTTTTTTACATTTTTTTTGTTTTTTTTATTTTTTTTACTTCAAGAAAACCATCAGGGTAAAGAAGTCTAGAAACTCCTGAAGGACCCTACTCAAAGGATTGTCTGTCCAAAAATAAAATACAACAAAATCATACAAAGATAATAGAAATATAATAACAAATGAGGACATACTTGTGTGTAGAGTTTTCATGGCGTATCTTTATACTGCGCGTCATGAGTGTAGTAGATATTCACATCCGTTTATTTGAAGAAAAGAGAAAGAAGAAACCATCATGGGTTTCCATCTTGAGTCTGGAACCTGGAGAGCTCACATTTAGGCTCGTAACATCAACAAAAATGCTAAAATTTGAAACTCGTAATGTCCAAGATCCAAAACGTCACATCCTAGGGCGTTGAGAGCCCCTTCTATTAATAGAGAGGATCAAGCTCAGATGTCTCATACGCTTTGGCAATTGTGAGTTACTTCTCACTAATAACTAGAATGGGACGTTTCTGCCTGTCCATCAACTCCACAGTGCCTAGATGGTAAACATTGGGTTATGGAGTGGGGCAATCTATAGAGCATAGTACACGAACCTTTTTTAAGGACCAGCGTGCAAAGATCCACTCGAGTCAATGACGGGTCAGCCAAAGGTTGGGGTTCCACAACTAATTAAAGTCATGGTACTCCTTTCGGATCGCCCTTATTCAGTTTTTTTTTCTTTTTTTCTTTTTTTTTGTTTTTTATTTTCTCTATTTTTTTTAGAAGAAGAAGAAGAAGAAGAAGAAGAAGAAGAAGAAGAAGAAAATATGTACATGTTGTTGTGGATGTGACTCATATCTGCCTCTGGTTTCATGTCCAGAAACGGCTTAAACACCTTTTATGAGTCGAGGATAAGCTTCCCATCCAATTTTCTTATAAATTGGCAAACCGGGTCTTTTAAAGTCAGATTCCCAAGACTGTATTGCTTTTGTTCGTCCAAGAAGAGACTCCACAAATTAAAAAGTTCACGTTGCACAACTCCACAAGAATATGTATGAAGAGTCAATAAAAGATCATCTAATGACTCCTTACTCGGTCCATTCTTAATGAAAAAAATTTTATCTTCTCAGTTTGCGAAAACCATTCCCAAAGAACGACATCGCTTGTTACAATTCCATCTTGTACATATGTGACAGACTTGTAATCTTTTTGCTCTTCTCCTTTTAGAATATGAACTTCTACTAAGACTTGGCATGTATGAGTCAAATGAAATTGAAGACTCACCTGCTAGTCGGACCTTTGCTTCGATTATCCAACGTACATCTTCTGGCATACCCTTGTACATTAACAATCTCAATCTTTCACATCTAGCTTTATAAATTTTTGTTATAACATTTTGAGGAAGAGAAGGAAAATGTTTTCTCAGGTTTATGAGAATGATATCCATTTTGAAGGAGAAGGAATCAATTATTTTAGGAAACTGAAACAAAACAAACTGACTTAAGAGTCACGGAGTACCGTCATCTACCATTTAACCGGGGAGCTAAAGAACTGCAAAACAAAATAAAGCCACAAAATTAGAGTAAATTTTTCTCATAACAAGGATCAGAAAGGAAAATAAATTCTACCTCAGCAACTTGATTTTCTAGAAATGGTTTAAGTTTTTGTCCATTTATCTTAAACACATTACCATTCCTAGGATTCTCAATGTTTATGGTCCCATAAGAATATATATGTTTGACAATAAAAGGGTTAGTCCACCTAGATCACAATTTTCTAGGGAATAAGTGAAGACAATAATTATAAAGTAGAATTTTTTGACCAATTTCAAAAGATTTTCTCAAAATTGATTTGTCATGAAAAGCTTTTGTTCTTTCTTTATAAATTTTTGAGTTTTCATATGCATCATTTCTCAATTCCTCAAGTTCATTTATTTGCAATTTGCGTAACCTGCAAGCATCATGAATATTTAAATTGAAAGCTTTAATGGCGCAAAATGCTTTATGTTCCAGTTCTACAGGCAAGTGACAAGGTTTTCCATAGACTAACCGATAGGGTGACATGCCTAAAAATGTTTTAAAAGCAGTACGGTAAGCTCAAAGTACATCGTTTAGTCTTAAAGACCAATCTTTACAATTTGGGTTAACCGTTTATTTCAAAATTTGTTTAATTTTTCTATTTGCTAATTCTACTTGTCCACTTGTCTGAGGGTGATAAGGGATGGCAACTTTATGGGTAATACCATATTTTTTCATTAAAGATTGAAATGGTTTATTGTAAAAATGTGTTCCCCCATCACTGATGATAGCTCGAGGGATTCCAAATCGACTCAAGACATTTTCTTTTAAAAATTTGAGAACAATTTTATGATCATTGTGTCGACATGAAATCGCCTCAATCTATTTTGAGACATAATCAACTGCAACCAAAATATACACAAATCCAAATGAGGATGGAAATGGACCCATGAAATCAATTCCCCAATAATCAAAAATTTCAACGACAAGGATAGGGTTCAGAGGCATCATATTTCTTTTAGAAATGGAACCTAATTTCTGACAATTTTCTCAACTTTTACAAAAGGTGTAGCTGTCCTTAAATAAAGTGGGCCAATAAAATCCACACTACAAGATTTTCACAGCTGTTTTCTTTGAAGAAAAATGACCTCAACATGCTTCTAAGTGACTAAATTTAATGACACTACCTACCTCATTGTCGGGTACACATCTTCGAAAGATTTGATCAGGATAATATTTGAACAAATATGGGTCATCCCAATAAAACTTTTTCACCTCAGTCAAAAACTTTTTTCTATCTTGATGTGACCACTGAGGTGGTATCTTTTTTGTCACAAGAAAATTGACTATATTAGCAAACTAAGGCATAGAATTGACAGAAAATAAAAACTTATCACGAAAAGAATCATGGATAGGTGTGCTATCAAAAGGTGAGCCTATTGTAAATCTGGACAAATGATTTGCAATAACATTTTCGGCTCCTTTCTTATCTTTTATTGTGATGTTGAATTCTTGAAGCAACAAGATTTACCGTTTCAACCTAGGTTTGGCATCCTGCTTAGATATTAAATATCTAACAGCAGCATGATCAGTGAAAACAACAGTAGAAGAACCAATTAAATGAGCTCAAAATTTGTCTAATGCAAAAATTACAGCAAGTAGTTCTTTTTCAGTAGTGGTGTAATTCATTTGTGCATTATTTAAAGTTCTACTTACGTAATAAATCACATGAGGCTTACCTTCCTTTCTTTGGCCTTAAACAGCGCCAACAGCAAAATCACTTGCATCACACATTAATTCAAAAGGTAAAGACCAGTCAGGGGATTGCATGATAGGAGCCGATGTCAAAAGACTAATTAATTTTTCAAAAGATTTTTGGCATTCTTGAGTCCAATCAAATAATGCATATTTTATCAGAAGATTGCATAATAGTCTAGATATGACACTAAAGTCCTGAATGAATCTTCGATAGAATCCTGCATGTCCTAAAAAGGAACGAACTTCTCTGACTGTTTTTGGGGAAGGCAAATGAGCAATTAATTCAACTTTGACCTTATCAACTTCAATTCCTTCATAATATATCACATGACCTAACACAATTCCTGAGGTAACCATGTAATGACATTTTTCCCAATTTAAAACAAATCTTTTTTCTTCACATCTTTTAAGAACTTTATCCAAATTATCAAAACACTTTTCAAAAGAATTTCTAAAAACTGTCAGATCATCCATGAAAACTTCTAAATAATGCTCAATCATGTCACTAAAAATACTTAGCATGCATCTTTGAAAAGTTGTCGGAGCATTACAAAGGTCGAAAGGCATTCTTCTATATGCAAAAGTACCAAAGGGGCACGTAAAAGTAGTCTTTTCTTGATCCTCTAATACAAATGGTATCCCCGAATAACCATCAAGAAAACAATAGTAGGGATGTCCTGCTACTCTTTCTAGAATTTGATCAAGAAATAGTAAGGGAAAATGATCTTTCATAGTGACTGCATTTAATTTTCTAAAATCAATACACATACGCCAACTGGATGAAACTCGCGTTGGTATTATTCACCTTTTTTCATTTTTAACCATTGTTATTCAAGATTTCTTAGGCGCAACTTATGTAGGGCTTACCCACTGGCTATTGGAAATAGGGTAAATAATTCCAACATCAAGTAATTTAAGAACTTCAGCCCTAACTATCTCTTTCATGTGTGGATTTAATCTTCTTTGAGGTTGTTATGATGTTTTAGCATTATCCTCTAAATGTATTCTATGTATACAAATTAATGGATTAATGCCTTTTATATCTGTTAATGTCCATCCAATTGCACTTTTATGCCTTTTAAGTACTTCTATCAACATACATTCTTGTTCTTCAGTAAGGATTGATGAAATTACTACTGGAAAGCTTTGTTCTTCTCCCAAAAATGTGTACTTCAACCTAGCAGGTAATGACTTTAGTTCCAGTATGGGTACTTCTTCATGGGTATTATCATTCATGGGTTGTAGCTCTTCAAATCTCGGCTTCCATCCCTTGTATTCCATTGCCTGTGTACAATCAAGCAAAGAGCATATTTCAGAAATATCATCATCTGCTTGTGTAGATGAATCAAATGAATTAATTAAACAAACTTCTAATGGGTCAAAAGAACTCCCTTTTAGAAGATGATCATCTACAATGGCCTCAATCCCGTCAGCTTCCTCATTTCCATCATTGACTTCATATAGTTACTTGCATATGTTGAAAACATTAAGTTCAAGTGTCATGTTGCCAAATGTTAGCTTCATCACTCCATTTCTGCAATTTATCAAAGCATTTGATGTTGCTAAAAATGGACGACCTAAAATAATAGGAATTGACTTGGAACTATTAACCAAAGGTTCAGTTTCCAAGACAATAAAGTCCACAGGATAAATGAATTTATCAACTTGTACCAATACATCTTCCACTATTCCTTTTGGAATTTTAATTGATCTATCAGCACGTAGAAGAGTTACAGAAGTTGGTTTTAACTCACCTAAATTGAGTTGTTGATAAACTGAATATGGAAGCAAATTAACACTAGCACCAAGATCAAGTCAAGCTTGATCAATTTTATATTCTCCAATAATGCATGAAACCGTAGGACAACCAGGGTTTTATGTTTCAAAACATTATTGCTTTGAATAATCGAACTTACCTGTTCGATCAAAAAGGCATTCTTTTTCACATTTAATTTCTTTTTAACAGTGCATAAGTCCTTCAAAAATTTGGCATAAGAAGGACCTTGTTTGATAGCATCTAACAACGGAATATTGACCTTCACTTGTTTAAAAATTTCAAAAAATTCTGTGTGGTGATTCAACTTCCTTGGTTTGCTTAATGCTTGAGGAAATGAGGGTGGAGGAGACGAGAGTTTAGTCTCATTTTGGCCAGATGGCTTATCAATCTTTTCCTTTTCTTGGAGATTTGATTCACCATATTTCTCACAAGCTTCAGAAATTTCTTTTTCAACAACTTTTCCACTCCTAAGAGTTATCACAGAATTGACTTGATTTATTTGTTAATTTTCTGAACTACCCTCATTTAGACTATATTGGCCTTTGGGATTTGGTTGAGGTTGAGAAAGAAATTTTCCTTTCTCGTGAATGGTGAGTGCAGAAGTAAGTTTGGAAAGAGTGTCTTTTATGTCAATTATAATTTAAGTGTTTTGTTTATTGATGACCTCTTGCTTTTCTATGAATGCATTTAATGTTCCTTTAAGGTTTTTCCTATATGGTGGGAAATAAGGTGCATATCCTTGAGAATTTTGAGAATTCTATTATTCCTGAGGAGGTGGTGGTTGCATAAATTGTGCTTGATTATTATTCTTCAAATTGAAGTTCGGATGAATTCTCCATTCCGGATTGTAAGAATGTGAAAAAGAAGAGGTGAATGGCTTTTTAAAATTGTTCATTACATTTACTTGCTCATGCACAACTTCTTTAAAAATAGGAATATTATGACATTCATTTGTCGAGTGTCCTAATTCATTACAAATGCCACAAATTTCTTCATTTTGCACAAATTTGACTTGTTTTACTTTTGCTAATTCCATGGATTCAACCTTCCTAGCCAAACTAGCGTACCTTGCATTTAGATCTTCTTTTTGACTAAGATGATATTTTCCTTTACTAACATTTGCAAGGTTATATCTAATTGAATTTTCAGAAGGATTAGTACTATGTCAAGATTGAGAATTTTTAGCCAAATGGTTTAAATAATCTAAAGCTTCTTCAGGTTCTTTATTAAGAAACTCGCCATTACATATTGTTTCCACAAATTGTTTGGTTTCAGGTATTAAACCTTCATATGGGCAAGAATTTAACAAATCTTTAAAACGTTCCCAACTTTGAAAATATGCTTCATTTGAATTTTGAAAAAAAAATTTGGATTTGTCTTTTCAAAGCATTGGTTTTATGTGTTGGAAAAAATTTGTTTAAAAACTCACCTTGCATTTCTTGCCATGTGCTAATTGATCTTGGTTTCAAAGCGTTAAGCCAAGTTTTTGCTTCATCTTTCAAAGAAAAAGGAAATAATTTAAGTTTAACAATTTCTTCAATGCAATTTTGATCATTGAAAGTAATACAGACTTCCTCAAATTCTTTTAGATGTAAATATAGGCTTTCAGATTCTAAACCATAGAAATTATGAAGTAAAGAAATCATATCTGACTTAAATCTAACATTATTAGTAGTGAGTGGAAAAAGAAAACATGATGGACTAGAATTTCGAGGTGGTTGCAAATATGCATGCATAGTTCGCAACGGTTGATTTTCTTGTTCATCATGTATACTTTCATTTTCAGCTCGTTGTGTTTGAATTTCTGGTTCAACATGTGCACCTTCAATTTTAGCCATTGTGTTAATTGTGTGTGATTGTGATTCAAATAAATCAATATATAAAGTACTAGGATTAATTTTAACCAAACGACTAAAATTTGAATCACGATACCAATTAAGCATAAATAAGTGACATAAAATAAAAATAATGTACAAGTCGGTGGTTTACACCAGCCATTAAATATTAACAAGGATGTGGTATAAATCAACCACCCAATAAATATTAACAAGTAAAAAGTTAGATAACTGTTAAATTAAAAAGTTAGATAATTAGAAAGTTAATAATTAGTAAGTTAGAAAGTGCAGAAAGTAAAATACGAAAAATAAAGTAGAGAAAGTAAAGTGCAAAAAGTAAATTACAGAAAATAAATTTAAAATATAAAAACCGAAGAGAGACAGAGTCCCACCAGAGTCGGAAAAAGAGAAGAGAAGAAGAATGATTAATTCATTATGTTAGAAAACAATAATAAATAATAGAAATTAAAAAGTTAGATAGCATAAATGAATGACGTAAATTAAAAGGTTAGATAGTTAGTAAGCATAAAACGTAAATAAAAAAAATAAAAACAGAAAGTGTAAAAAAATAAAAAAAAAAAACAAAAATAAAATAAAAATAAAAATAACGTAAATAAAAAAGACAAAAAAAATAAAAAACAAAAATAAATGACACAAATATAAAAGTTAGAAAGTTAAAAAGTAAAAATAAATGACATAAATATAAAGTTAGTTAATAAGTTAGTAAGTTAATTAGTAAGTTAGTAAATTAAAAAGTGAAAAGAGTAGAGGAAGAATATACATGTTGGTAATGTTTATTTGCAGAAAGAGAACCTCAATGAATTTGGACTTCAAATCAAGTCCCAGGCAACGACACCAAAAACTTGATGGGATAATTAAAAGTTTCAAACCTAAGTGCAAGTTGTTTCAAGTAGTAAATTCTCGGGAGTTCGAGGTCGATCCATAGGGAATTAATGAAGAGAAAATTATTTAAGGTAAGGAGCAGATTTGTCACAACAATAAAAATGATATAAGTTGTTCAAAGATGGAAAAGATTTTCTTGGGTTAGGAGGTCCACTCTTGGTAATATATTAAAGATAAGATTATTTCTTTTTATAACTCAATTGAAATCATATATAATGAAGGTTCCAATCGGAAGATTTAACATTCAAAGTTCAATTTAGATTATACATGTAATCATATTATAGTTCCCATAATTATCTACCAATGCTTGTAAATGGTCTCAAGCATCCATTGTGCCAAGATCTTGTCTACAATGAATCAAGATATTCATTATACAAGAAGAGTTTCTAAATTAATCGGAAACAACATATAACACATATAAATATCACATAAAAATATATCATTCAAGCACAAGAAGTAGAATAATCTCACCTTATTTCATTACCAAGAGGTTGACTCTTTCACTTAAGCAAGATGAAGATTTAGTTACTCATAGACAAGAAAAAAGAAAGAGAGAAGAAGAAAATGATGAACATAACTTCAATTAAAAATAATAGAAAACTACACAAAGGAAGCAATTAACATACAAACATGAAAGTAAAATATAAGCTAACACTCATAAATGATCAGCCCTTGCCTCCTTTTATAGAGTTAGAAGAGTACAAAATGCCAAAAGAGATGATGGATGATGAGAACAAAATGCCAAAGTAGTTGTTTGATGGGTGGATTCTTGTCTCCGAATTGTTTCCCTTCTGAACTTATGGCATGCGTCATTTTTTAGCTACATGAAAGTTCTAAGAAATTGTATCAGCTTTCCAGAGACACCAAGTTTAGCCAAATCCAACAACCACATCCCGAGATATGGCCCAATTATTGCTCATGGGTCAGGCCCAACTCCAGCACATTTGTTCTGACTTCCAAGCCCAATATCACCTTTAAGGAAACCGAACTGAATTTTGTATTCTTCATGAAAGTTGTAGATATGGGTCTTAACCTTCCACTATCAAAATTTCAGAATTGTTGAACTACTATAACCAGAGATATAGCATAATGAGTGCATAAAGGTCAAGCTGTCAGGTTCAAAACTCTAGATTTTGCTTCAACTCCAATTTGAGTTATCCAAATGTGTGTTCTCAGTTTTGAGGCCTTCATGAAAGTTGTAGAAATTTGTGTTAACTTTGAAACAAGACCAAAATCACATCCATCAGATATTTGAAACTCAAATTATAGCTAGAGTACTGAAAAAGCTAAGTGAGAAGATTATACAATGAATGAAATATATTGCTATCAATGTGGCTCTTGCTATCAAGTGAATAGTTCTTAGATAATTATCTAAACTTTCCAACAAGACCAGAATCACATTAATCAGATAATTACAACTCAAATTATAGCCACTTTACTTAAGAATGCAATCACCCAAATTAATGATAATTCAAGCAATAATTTCTTCAATGATCCAAATAAGCTTAATTTCACAAAATGTGACAAAATCAACCTAATTAAGCTAAATTGAATCTTAAGAAGCCTAGTAAGAGGGTTATAAATTGAATAAAATATATTGTTATCAAGCACCAAAATTATTCAAAAATATTTTCAACTCACATAGCATGCTTCACGAACTGAAACATGACTTATCCTGTCTGTGGATCTTGCACATGACAACTAGAAGAATAAAACATGACTTCATCACATATTTGACTAACAGAAATGAGATTGAAGTTTAATTTTGGAATAAGATACATATCAAGTAAGCTAAGAATAGGTAAAGTGATAGAGCCCTCATGACTAACATTCATAAGAGATCCACCGATTGTATGTATAGAATGTGCAATGTCATTAACAGATAGGGATGAAAAAGACTGAGATGTGGATGTCATATGATTACAGAAAGCAAAGTCAAAGTACCATCTAGTATTACTTAGTGTGGTTGATAAAGCAGAAGAGTTATTACCAGAATTAAATAGTAGATGCTTAAGGAGGGACACGAGATCATTAGTAGAAAATGCAACCTGGGGTGTGGCTAAAAAACCTGGGGATCCGTTAGCGGCAGTAGTAACAAGCACAAACTTAAAAGAATTGAGACAAGGTTGAAACATGTTCTGATTAGACCTTGGAGGACATGTAGGACAATTCTAAATTAAGTGTGCTGCATCTTTACAATATCTGCAACATCTGGGGGCAATGAGCACAACTGAAGGAGACTAAACAATGTCTGGTTTCTCCATCATACCAAGGAAGAATACAAAAAACTGAACTTTTAGAGCTAAATTAACATAAAAGAACCTCAAAAATAGAAAGATCTTACCGAAAAACCTTAGGAAGGGTCTGGTGCTATGTCAGCACTGTTATGTCAACACATTGGATGACACATCAGCCAGATGAACCAGATCAGCAGGCTATGTTAGTGCCTTCGCCACGTCAGTGGGTCATGGGTCAAAGGAACCAGGTCTTGAGTCAACAGGTCACTTTTCCTGGATCTAGCATATGAGACACACGCGCAGAAGGAGAAGGTGGCGAGTGACGGTGTGTGCGGCAGTAATTGGCGGACGACGGTTCCAACGGTGTCGACGATGTCAAAAACTGAGGTCTGGGGAGCAATGAACTGGAAATGGCAGTGATGAGGTATTTCGGGGATCTGGAATGGTGTCTGAGCGTAAATCTAAAACGATGTTTGGAGGTCTGGAACGATGTCTAAACGGAAGTCTAGAACAATATCTGAACGGAGATCTGGAACGATGTTGAAAATTGAGTTTGGAATCTAGGACAAAATCTGAAACGGAGTCTGAAATCTAGGACAGAGTCTGGAGTCTGGAATTTATCATTGAATCGAGAGCCTAGAAGCTTTGATACCAAGTTAGAAACATAAATAGAGAGATAAATATTAGTAATTTGTATATATTTTTGAATGAATAAATACATAAGAATTAACCTCTATTTATACAAGAATGTTGCTTATAGAAAATAAAAATAATAAAATATAATTATGTATTAAATCAATCTTATTATATATTAAATCAATTACAATCATCTTTAAAATCAATCGTACTCAATCATAATCTCACACATAATTTTTTATCCGAAGATCATGCTTTGAGAACATCACATATTTATATGTCCCTAAACCAAAGCTTAAACGTAGAATGATTTCAGATTCTATATTCATAAGTTAGATCATTTAATCAATTATATATCGGCATAAAGTTAGTTGTTACAGATCCAGCGTAGTTTCAAAAACAAATACAAGAAAAAAAATCGTTCAATTTATTTATGTAGTTTCAATTTATGTCTTTCTCTTTTCTTCGAATAAACGGACGTGAGTGTCTACTGCACTGGTGACACGCACTATAAAGATATGTCACTACTGCACTCATGACGCGCAGTATAAAGATACGTCATGAAAATTGTACATAAAGATATGCCATCATTTGCTATTATATTTCTTTTATCTTTGTATGATTTTGCTGTATTTTGGTTTTGGACAGACGATCCTTTGAGCAGGGTCCTTCAGGGGTTTCTAGACTTCTTTACCCTGATGGTTTTCTTGAAGTCAAAAAAAGAAAAAATTCCTTTACCTTTGATCTCTGATCCTGATCTAGCAATAGCTCAGACAGATTAGTTAGCAAGAAGTAGTAGGGGAAACAGGATGACAAGAAAGCCAGATTTGATACTTCATTTATAGCTTTCCTTTACCTTTAATTTTATTTATTGTACTTTATTTCTGTTTAAATTTGTGTCAGGTTTCTCTTTTCAGTAATTTCTCTAACAGGTAATATCTTCTATCCTTTACTCATCTATATTTTAACATTAAGGACAATATTATGATCTGGTTGGGGGGAAGGATAGTTGACAAAAATTTTTTTTCTTTTTTTTGGAATGTATGATATGATTGTCATGGACTTACTAAACCAATGAATGGTGACAGAGTAAGGAGTAATTTTACTCCTGAGACGCATCTAAATTGGAAAGTATGTTTAGTGATATGACTGTCAGAAACCTATTTGTAGTAAAACCAATTAAGGATGGCAGAGTAAGAAGTAAATTTTGAAAACAATTTATTACTCTTGAGACGTATCTTAGTTGGGGTAGTAACTATTTAGTATTTATTTGTGGAAGTAACAAAGTTTTGCTGTTTGATTTCCTTTGAAAGATTCAAGTGAATGCACTATCACATCCTTTGAAGCAATTGAAATTCAGGGATCATAACATGATTGAATAAATTGTCTTCTTTCTTAAAAATCACAAGCTTGGATATGAATGTTGATATGATGGATTAAGAATGATAGAAATATGTCTTGTGAGATTTTGAGCCTATTGATGAATGGATTGAATATTTGTACCATTCTCTTCTTTCTTGTGTGATTTTCACTCATGGAATTGTTACTCTAGAACTTGCTTGATTCTTTTTTAGGCTACATTTTCATATGCATACATAAATATGATTGAGGTATTTTGAAATAGCTACTTTGACCAAATAGCCATCCTTGTATATTTTTCCTTGTGTAACCACTTTGAGCTTATTTGACCATTCATTATTTTTAGCTCATTATATGCCTTCAAAAAAAAAAAATGTGTTTTACCCAACCTTAGGGAATAAGATAGCATTGACCTTATTTTTGAATAAGTGTGGGGGTGTGTGCGCAAAATGATCAAAAAAATAAATTAAAAAAAAATAAAAAACTAACCACCATTTCAATCAAAGAATTATCATAGTCTAGAATAAAGGTGGATGCTTGGAAACAACAGGAAGAAAAGGAGAAGGTTCAGGTCTAATAATGAATTCAATTCACCAATTTGGGATTGATCTTCAACAAAACATTAGTCAAATATTGATGATTGTCCTTTATGATGAATGTTCTCAAACATTTTCTCCACTCTAATTGTACCATAATGCTCTATTATTCTCTTTGGTATTTATCTTCTCATATCCATATTATCCTCTCTCTTTTACCATGACCCCATTACAACCTTGAATAAAGTCCTCTTGATTTTTGTATGCATGTGGTTTGAGTAGCAGAGAAGTAGAAGATAAGCAAGCTTATGGTAGTGCAGTTGTTCATGAGTTGAATATAGTGAAATACTTACCTTTTAAACACTTGAGAGATTGAGAGTGAATTCTATGAGGATCTATCATTCTTGATTCATTCTTTTCAACTGAAGTTTCCTTGCTTATTGGTTTGAGATGTGAAGAAATGTTACCTCATTAATGCTTTGATCTCTTGAATTTCTGGTTGCTCTTCTTGCTTTATCGAGTCTTTTAGAGTTTTTAGCTTTTGAGTCTATGTCGTTTTTCTTTGTTTCCTAGCGTTGGTCTTATGTGTTTTGCCCAGGAGTGCAAAAAGCTAAGTGTGGGAGAATTTGATAATCACATATTTTATACATTAATGAACCCTCATTTTTAGTCATTTACACTTTTCATGTACTTAATTGATTAAGCCTAGTTATGTTTTGTAAGTTTGCACTCAAATTGGACTTAATTGATTTTTTTAGTACTATTTTGGTCTTACACTGTTTATGTATTTTCGTCATATCTTGAGTTCTAGATGTGTAAAAATTATATGTCTTACCTTGTAGGAAAGATAAGAGATAGCTCTACAACTTTCATGAGAACTCGAGGTAAAATATGGACATCTAGAGGAGCAAATTAGGCTTGGAAGTCAGAATATGGGTTTTGTGATTGGAACCTGAATAGTATGAAGTAATTAGAGCATAACTCAGGCTGTAGGAACTTTCTTGGGCTGAAATTTGGATACTTGAAAGTTAAGACCCATATCTACAACTTTCATGAAGAACATAAGAGCTCATTCGAATAGCTTGAAGGTGACATTAGGTCTGGCATTCAAAACAGAGATGCTGAAACTAGGCCTGAATGGTTTGCAGTAATTGGGTTATATCTTGGGCTGTAGGGCGAATTTTTGGATGATTTTGGTGGCATTGGAAAGCTGAGACAAAATGCTACAACTTTCATGTAGACCACATTACTTCATTCTAATGGCATCTATGAGATCAGCACTGAATGATTTCAGAGATAAAGAATCTCAATAATTTTTCACTCACCAACTCATCATTTGGCATTTTCCATTCATCCACCTATTCCTCACCTACTCTTAATCAGCCCCCTTGTCATTTTGTATCCCTAATTCTCTATAAAAGGCACCATTGGCTGATCATTTGGTGCTCTTGGTATTAAGCTTAGTTTTTAGAAGTTATGGTTATGATTGTTTATTATTTTCCTTTGTTGTAATTTTCTCTTACTCTAAATTGAAGTTATGTTAATCTTTCTCTTCTTCTCTCTTTCTTTCTTCTTATCTATGAGTAACTAAATCTTCATCTTGCTTGGGTGAAAGAGTGAAGCTCTTGGTAATGAAATAAGGTTAGATTATTCTATTTCTTGTGCTTAAATGATATATTATCAAATGGACATCATATGTGTTGTATTTTGTTTCCAATCAATTTAGAAACCTTCTTTGTATAATGAAGATATTGATTTATTGTAGACAATAGGATTGGCACAGTGAATGCTTGAACTCATTTACAAATGTTGGTAGATAATTAAAAGAATCATAATATGATTGCATATATAATTGAACTTTGAATGTTATATTTTCCGATTGGAACCTCTGTTCTGTGTGGATTTCAATTGAGTTATAAAGAGAAATAATCTTGCCTTTAATTTATTACCAAGAGTGGATCTCCTCACCTAAGCAAGCTCTTAAATTTATTTGTGAACATCTTTTATTACTTTTGGTGTTGTGACAAATCATTTTCTTACCTCAATTAATTTTTCTTTATCAATTCCCTATGGATTGACCTTGGACTCTCGAGAAATTTATTACTTGAGACAACCTGTACTTGGGTTTGCATCTTTTAAATCCCATAATCAATCACTAATTATTGCCATAGGGTTGTCAAATCTTGTGAAAATGTTCTTTTTAATGAACTTGACAACCACCTTCGCATCATTAGTTGGTGTGGCAATTAACTTCACCCATTTGGACACATAATCAACAACCATTAATATGAATTGATTAGAAAATGAGGAAGGAAAAGGGCCCATGAAATCAATTCCCAAGACGTCAAACAACTTCGCTTCTAAAATGTTGTTAAATGGCATTTCGTGTTTTCTAGAGATGTTGCCAACTCTTTGGCACCTATCACAACTTTTAACAAACTTATGAGCATCTTTAAACAGAGTAGGTAAATAGAAACCAAATTGTAATACCTTTGCTACTATTCTATTACCTCCGAAATGACCTCCATAATCAGAACCATGATAGTACAACAAGATGTTTAGTGCTTCTTCATTCGAAATGCATCTTCTCAATATACTATCAGTACATCTTTTAAAAAGAAATGGTTCATCCCAAATATAATACCTAGCATCATGTAAGAAGTTTTTTCTTTGTTGCCATGTTAGTTTAGATGGGATGAGTCCAACCACCTTGTAATTTGCAAAGTCCACATACCAAGGGAGGATTTGAAGAACGAACAACTGTTCATCTAGAAATTATTCCTTTATTGGTACATGTTCTTTTTCTGAGCCTCCTTCGTGCGTGATTCTTGACAAGTGGTCAACTACCAAGTTTTTTGTTCTTTTCTTGTCTCAAATCTCCAAGTCAAATTCCAGCAACAAAAAAATCCATCTAATCAGTCTAGGTTTTGCATCTTGTTTAGTCAAGAGATATTTTAAAGCTGAATGGTTAGTATAAACAATTGCTCTTAACCTAACCAAATAAGAACATAATTTATCAAATGCAAAGACTACTGCAAGTAATTCTTTTTCTGTGGTTGCATAATTAAGTTGTGCATCATTCAAAACTCTACTTGCATAATAAATGACATGCAAAACTTTATCTTTTCTCTATCCTAAAATAGCACCCACAGTAAAATCACTTGCATCACACATTAATTCAAAAGGTAAATTCCAGTCATGAGCAATAATTATGGGAGCCAAAATGAGCTTATTTTTTGAAACATTAAATGCATTTAAATAGTCATCATAAAAAAAATGGTGCATCTTTAACAAGTAATTGGCATAGTGGTTTGGTGACCTTGGAGAAGTCCTTCATAAATCTCCTGCAGAACCCAACAAGCCCAAAGAAACTCCTTACTCCTTTGACATTGGTGGGAGGTGGTAATTTCTCAATGATTTCTACTTTTGCTCGATCCACTTCAATTCCCAGTAAGGAGATGTGATGTCCTAGAGTAATTCCTTCATGTACCATGAAGTGACATTTCTCCCAATTTAATACTAAGTTAGTCTCCTGACATCTTTCCAAAACCAAGAGAGATTAGACAAACAAGAATCAAAAGAAGATCCAAATACAGAAAAATCATCCATCAAAATTTCAACAAACTTTTCAATCATATAAAAAAAATAGAAATCATACACCTTTGAAAAGTTACAGGAGCATTGCATAATCTGAAAGGCATCCTTTGATATGCAAAAATTCTATACGGACAAGTGAAAACAGTCTTCTCTTGATCCTCAAGTGCCACCAAGATCTGATTATAGCCAGAATAGCCATCTAAAAAATAATAATATGCGTGACCCACTAACTTTTCTACTATCAGAACAATGAATGGAAGGGGAAAATGATCCTTCCTTGTTGTATTATTGAGTCTCCTATAGTCTATGCACATTCTCCATCCGGTGATGGTCCTTGTGGGAATGAGTTTATTTTTGTCATTAACTATCACAGTCATCCCCCTTTATTCGAAACCATTTATACTATACTTACCCACGAACTGTCTGAGATAGGATAAATAATGTCTGTATCATAAAGCTTCATTACTTCCTTTGTCACCACTTCTTTCATGGTGGGGTTTAATCTCCTTTGCGATTGAATCACCGGCTTGAAGTCATCTTCCATTAGGATCTTATGCATGTAAATTGTAGAACTAATACCCTTAAGATCCTCAATAGTCGACCCAATAGCTGATTTGTGTTCTTTCAAGACCCTCAAAAGCTTCTCTTCTTCAACTTCACTGAGCTCAACATTCATAGTTACTGGAAAAGTATCGTTCTCACCAAGAAAAACATACTTGCGATTATAGGGAAACAACTTTAATTCTTGCTTTAGTGGTTCTTCTTTAACTGCATCTTCTCTCTTTAGCTCTTCTTTCTGCAAGTTTAGACGAGGAAAGATTGGCAAAGCCTCCAAATTGGCTATACACTCAAGTATCTTTGATGCTACCTCCTCCTCATCATCCACTGAGGTATTAGAGTTAACTAATATAGTTTCGAGTGGAGATGTCGGAAGGCTCTGCTCTAATACTTTATTAACCAAAGAATCAGTCACGTCAAACCTAAGGCATTGTTCTTCCTCCATAGGATATTTTATCACCTCAAAGACATTAAAGGTGACCTTCTCATCTTACACTCTCAACATGAGCTCTCATTGTTGCACATCAATTAATGTTATTCTAGTTGCTAAGAAAGCCCTACCTAGAATGAGATGGATGTCTACATCCTCTTTTATATCTAGAACCACAAAATCAGTTAGAAAAATGAACTTATCTACATTAATTAACACATCTTCAACTATACCGTAAGGGTGTTTGATAGATCAATCTACTAGTTGAAGGGAGATCATTGATTACTTCACATTTTCAATTGCCAGCTTATGCATCATAGATATTAGCATGAGGTTTATATTTTCCCCAAAATCACAAAGAGCTTTACCAATCGTCAGCCTCCTAATAGTGCAAGGGATAGTGAAACTACCTGGATCTTTCAATTTAGGTGGTAGTTTCTTCTGAATTATAGCACTGCACTCCTCTTTCAACATCACTATCTCATCTTCCTTGAGTTTTCTCTTCTTTGATAGTAAGTCCTTCATGAATTTAGCATATGATGGCATTTGTTCAAGTGCTTCAGCAAAAGGGATGTCTATTTGCAGCTTCTTGAAGACATCTAAGAACTTCGAGAATTGTCTCTCTTGATTCTCCTTCTTCGACCTATGTGGGAATAAGATCTTGACGTATGGTGATGGTTCATATGTTATCTTCTACTCAAGATACTTCTTCTTTCTTTGCATTTTTTGTTGTTCCTCTTTAGTTTCTTCTTCTTTAATGTCATCTTAAATTGAGACAACTTTAGTAGGAATATCATTTTCCTCTTTCTCAATTCCTAAAGAGCTAGGTGCTTCTTTCAAGTGCTCTTCCAAAGTCTGGTCACTTCTCAAAGTGATTACCTTATAATGCTTCTTTGGATTGACCACAGTGTCACTAGGTAAGCTACCTGGAGGTCTCTTTGTCAACTGTCTTGATATCTTACCCACCTTGAGTTTCCAAACTTCGAATAGTTACTTCTTGATTTTTGAAGTTGGCTCTTGATTCCTACATGAAATTGGAAGTTTGTTGCACAAAAGAAGATGTTTGTTGAGAGAAATTTTTAAGAACAATCTTTAGAGGAGATTTCTTCTCTTGTTGAGTAGCATTTTGCATCCCTTGATTATTCCAAGAAAAATTGGGATGATTCCTCCACCCTAGATTATACGTGTTTGAGTATAGGTTACCTTGGGGTCTTCAAGGATTGCCCATGTAATTGACTTGCTCTTGAGAAGTAATACCTGAGTTGCTTGCCTCGCATTCACCATTGACATGATTGCCCTCGCAAAAATCACAAGTTAAAGCTTGATGGTTAACTGAGCTTACCTGCATATTGCCAATTTGTTTGGTGAAATTGGCGATTTGGTATGAAAGAGTCTTATTTTGCGCAAGTGTGACATCAAAGGTGCCAAGCTTCATAACTCTCTGTTTAACCATTGAACTTCCACTAGACATTTGATATTCATTCATAGCCATAGTTTCAAATAATTCTTGAGCCTCTTTAGGAGTTTTAGTGTTGAGAGACCCACCTGAAGATAACCCTAGTGGAATAATTCAAACCATTATAGAAAATCTGAACTTGTTGCAAGATTTCAAATGCATGATAAGGACATCTTCTAAGTAATTCCTTGAATCTTTCCCAAGCTTTAAACAAAGATTCCACTTGATTTTGAGTGAAATATGCAATCTCACTCTTCATCTTTATGAACATTAACAAAGAAAAATATCGAGTAAGGAACTTGCTAACTAAATCATCCTAAGTACTGATACTTCCTTGAGGTTGAGCTTGTAACCAGCTCTTAGCTTTATTCTTTAAAAGGAATGGGAAAAGCCTTAGTCATATAGCATCATCACTTGCTCCATTGTACTTGACGGTGTCACAAAGCTATAAAAAATTGTTGAAATGTAAATTGCGATCTTATAACTGATTTCCCCCTAACTGATCTTGTTGCACCAACTGTAGAAGAGCTAATTTGAATCAAAATTATTGGATTGTATGGTAGGTCGTAATATACTGGTTGCAACCCTTTCAGCAGATGGAGTTGCATAATCTGCCAAAGTGCATCTTTGTTCTTCATTAGTTTCTGCTATGTTATCTTCTTTAATTCTTTTTCTCTCTCTTGCTGTTTTTTTGTTTGCCCTTTCTGCTTTCTCAATTTCTGGATTAAAAAGTAATGCTCCCGGATTCACAATATCTCGCATAAACAAAGCAAACAACAGTGAATTTCAAGAAAAACAAATTAAAAAGGAAAGTAAAAAAGAAAACTAAATGCCTAAATTAGTGTCTTTTAACTACTATTTAATATTGACAATAAATAATTCCCCAGCAACAACACCAAAAAGTTGTTGAGATATTGGCAAGTGTATCAAATCGCAAAAGTAATAAATGATGAATAAGAGTATCGTTCCCACGAGGATTACGCTGGCTGTCAATTACTAAATTTGTTAAACCAACACTATTTCAAATATCGAATATTGGATGTGACAAGATTATAAATAAACAAAAACAATAAAAAAATAATCAAAATTAGCAAGAGTAAAAATTAAATCAATTAGGCAAAGGTTGAAAAACAATGATATCAAAGTGTTAGGGTTCCAATTTCACTTGAACTCTTTTGGTGCAAATTCAAAGATTGGTATAACTAAGTTTTATTCCATGATTCATGATCAAATTTCCAAAATTAATCAATATCCAATCCCTTGGTATATTAATTATCTTCACACTATTTTAAGTTAACCAATCCCTTAATATATAACTCCAAATAGAGAAGGTTTTATAAAAAAAAACAAGGGAATAGAAAGCAAGACTACACAACCTACAACGTCTATTACTAGAGATTGCAGAAGTTGAGTTATTTATCACAAATTCTAGGTTTATACATAATTTTTCCAAAACATACATAAACCCTAAAATCATTCCAAAAATGGCCAATTCAATAAAAGCATTAAGAGAAGAGATAAACACATAAATCACATAATAGAAACTTAAATTAAACACAAATAAAAGTTTACATCATCCGAGAACAAAAACCATCATAACCCTAACTAAAGAAGTTTAGCTACACATGGAGAAAGAACAAAACAAAGGAAAAAATTTCAACAAACTCCATAGAAGATAAGTGGAAAGATTGAAGAAAATTCCTAATATTCAAGCCTAGATGCTCCCATGTCAAACTAGGGTTTGTGCCTCCGCTTCTCTCTCTGAATCTCTATTGAATGTCTGCACACAAATCTTACTTTTCCTATTTATAGGCAACAAAACACGTCATTAAATGTATTGAGCGCTTAAGCGCTCAGTTTTTAGGCGTTTATGTGAGCAGTGTGAACATCTCTATGCTTGGGCGCTTAATTGATTAGGAATGTGCACTTAAGCGCGCAGCGTGATGCATTCTATGCATGGGCAGTTGATTGGTGGAAAGTTGGGCACTCAACCAAATTTTCATTTCAGCTTTTTCTTCCTTATTCAAGCATCCAATCTTCTTCCATGTGTAATCACCTAACTAAAACAAATAAAACACATAATGCGAACAAAGTTTAAAGTAATAAAAACATGATAAAATTTGTGAATAAAACTCAATCAAAAGGGGCTGGAAGAAGGTGAAAACCAAGGTTTTGAAATGGAAAAACATAACTTTTTACAGTTTTATCATATCAGTTTTGCTGGATCTGACGATTGAGACACACATACAGAAGGAGAAGGTGGCGCATGACAGCGCGTGCAGTTGGAGGTGAAAATTTGGTGGCAAGAAGAATGGTGGACAACGGTTCCAACGATGTCAGTGGTGTCAAAAATGGAGGTCCAAGGAGCAGTGAACCGGAAATGGCAGCAGTGAGGTATTTCGAGGATCTGGAACGGTGTCTGAGCGGAGATCTAAAATGGTGTCTAGATGTCTAGAACGGTATCTGAATGAAAGTCTGGAGCAATGTCTGAACATAGATCTAGAACGATGTCTAAAGCTGAGTCTGGAAGCTTGGACAAAATTTGAAACGAAGTCTGGAGTCTAGAGTCTAGAATCTAGGATTGGACTGAGAGTCTAGACGCTCTGATACCAAGTTAGAAACAGAAATAGGGTGACAAATATTAGTAATTTGTATATATTTCTGAATGAATGAATATAGAAGGGTTAGCCTCTATTTATATAAAAAGGTTGTTGTACAAGAAAGGAAAATAATAAAATATAATTATAAACTAAATCAATCAAACTATGTACTAAATTAATTATAATCATCTCTAAAATCAATCATGATCAATCATAATCTCAAACATAATTTTTAGTCCAGAGATCTTGCTTTGAGAACATCACACATTTATATATCCTTAGACCAAAGCTTAAACGTAGAATGATTTTAGATTTTATATTCATAAGTTAGATCATTTTAATTAATTATATATGGGCATAAGTTAGTTGTTACAAAATAGGTAATATTGGTCCTCGGAATCAAATGCCTCAAACCCCGATCATCTTTGTGGAAGTATTTGATGTATGGGGCATTGACTTCTTGGGACCATTTCCCCCTTCTTTTGGTTTTTCATATATTCTTTTGTCTGTGATTATGTGTCCAAATGGGTAGAAGCAAAAGCCACCCGATCTAATGATTCCAAAACTATTGTGAATTTTGTAAAGTCACATATTTTCTCTAGGTTTGGAACTCCAAAAGTCATAATCAGTGATCAAGGGACACATTTCTGTAGCAGATCATTTGATGCACTTCTAAAGAAATATGGAGTGATGCACAGAATTTCCACTCCGTATCATCCACAGACAAATGGGTAAACTAAAGTGTCCAACCATGAAATCAAGTCAATCCTTGAAAAGACTGTGAATCTGACCCGCAAGGATTGGAGCTTAAGACTTGATAATGCATTATGGGCTTACAAGACTGCATTTAAGACTCCAATTGGCATGTCTCTATTTCGGTTGGTATTTGGAAAGCCCTGTCATTTTCCTGTTGAGCTGTAACATCGCTCTTATTGGGCTGTTAAGCAAGTCAACTTGGACTTAGAAGGTGCTGGGAAGTAGAGGAAGTTCCAACTGCAGGAGTTAGAAGAATTGAGAAATGAGGCCTTTGAGAATGCCTTCATTTATAAAATAAAAACAAAGGCATTCCATGACCACATGATCTCTAGGAAGAATTTTACCAAAGGGCAAAAAGTGTTACTGTACCAATCCAAACTGAAACTTTTTCTAGGTAAACTACATTCAAAATGGATTGGACCATTTGTGGTGACTAATGTTTTTCCTTTTGGTGCAGTAGAAATCATGAGTGAGGCATCTGGTAAAACATTCAAAGTCAATGGACACCGTCTCAAGCCTTACCATGAGCTTCTGCAAAGTGCAGAAGTGGAAGAGATGACCCTTCTCCTTCCACAACATGAAGAACATTGAAGATGTCACAATGTCGGGCTGAGGACAATTAACTAAACGCTTAATGAAAGGCAACCCATCATCAAGAAAATCTGATTTGCTTTCTTTTCCCTTTTATTTTATGTTTCTCTATAGTTTTCTTGATTAGTTTCTTAGATAGAATGGATCTTGATCTATCTCCTGAACGATTGTCCTTGAATCAATGGAAATCCTTGTGTTTTGGATGGCTTGGTGTGTGCTTGAGTACATTATTTGATTGGTTGGAGAATGATTGAACCTTGATTAGAGTGTGGTGGAAGAGAAATTTTGAGAATTAACTATTTTGTGGTGTTGTTATGCTTTTCTGAGTAATCAAGTTAAGTTCTTTAGGAATGATTGCCATAATCTGAGAAGTTTCATTTTATTTCATTATAAATAGACTGAGTAAAAGGTCATTAGGTTATACCTCATTGACTTTTGAGATGCATTCTTGTGGATTTATGCTTCACGAACTTCGAAGGTTGTGAAATCTCTTCAAGAATGGCTATATGTATAGTCTTGGGAATCTGACTTTAAAAGACCCTGGGCCATGTTTAATGACATGATCTATGTTGTTAACATGTGTTTCTTATGTGTTTTCTAAAGCACAACACCATTCATGATGATAAAATGGGATCCCCTTATCATTCCTATGTAAAATAGGTTATTTCGTATGTGTTTTTATGAGTTTTTGGTAGCAAAGGACATAGGGGGGACATGTCAAATGACATGGCCTGTGTCACCATGGGTTGATGAGTTCTTCCAAGACAGCAAAGGACACAGGGGGGCCGTGTCACGTGACATGGCCCGTGTCCTCGTCATAGCTCCCCCAAAATGTCATTTTAGGGCTTTTTGCCTCATCTTCTTCCTCCAAACTCCCTCCCCCCTGCACAGTCACCTCCCTTCCACCCTCTCATCCACTAATTTCTTCTCCTTTCTCCACCAAAATCCACCATTTCCATCAACCTCTAACCCCATCCAACTCATTTTCTTCTATTTTCCAACCATTTCCATTTAAATTTCACCTCCTAAATCCTCAACCCCCTTCATACGAGACCACCACGTCCTCCATAGCCACCACCACGTTTCTTCATTTTTCTTCCTCCAAATTGACACCCACACTATCATTTCTCCTTTATTCCTTACATTTTCACGAAATCTACACTTTTCCATCACCATTTCTTCAAAATCTCCATCCCCACCACTCCACCACCATGACCAACACCACTTTTGGCCAGCACCACCACCGTGAACAGTACCCACGACCACTATCTCCTCCCATTTCAAAATGCCTCCAAGGAAACACATCAAAATCACTGCTAGGAAGAATGTACCACCTCCAAGAGCTCCTTTTCCTCCTCCTTAAGTAAATATTAATCCATTACTGGCTAGAGAAGTTGTTCCCACTAGATTTTTAGATGCTAGTACATTGCACCAACTAGGATTGTATGATGAAGTTTTCACTTTGTTGCGTAGAATAGGGTGGGACATATTTGCTAATTTGACTACACCCACTTATGCTGAGCTCACTAGGGAATTCATTTCCATATTTGACTGTAAATTGTACCCTTTGAGTGACCAAGTTGAGTGGCCTGGTGTGATTACATTTGAGCTGCTAGGAACACCTCATACTCTTGACATTCACTAGTTTAGTGCTATTTTTGGATTTCCTGAGGGGCACAATATGATGTCCAGTACTTTTTGGGCTGATCATGTGTAGTTTCATGTAACTGTTGCTGAGGCTAGTACTTATAAACCCAAATCCTCAAAAGCCTCCAAACTTAGGTCACCTGTCCATAGGTATATTCAGAAATGGTTGGCTAACACCATCTGTAGCAGAGGGGAGAGTCAAGGTAACATGAGTCAGCCTGAATTATTTTTCCTACACTGTATGATTTAGGGGCAGCCTGTGAATAGGGGGTATTGGTTGTGCTAACATTTTAAACATGCAGGATCGACTATGGTTGGCCGTATCCTACTGGGTGGTTATGTCACTGCTATTGCTAAGCAGCGTAGAGTAGATTTGGACTTACTTGATGAGGATCCTGTGAAGGGTCCCAATGCTATTGATGGCTCCATTTTGGTGTCCATGAAATTGTGTGAGCTTCGGAATGGTGTCCTGCATTTGATTAGCCATGATGGCCATGTTGTGCCTGAGAGACCTCTGGCACCTGAGCCACAGGAGCACGAAGTAGACCCAGCACCCCTAGAGTATCCTTCTCAGTTCACAGCAAGGGTTGGACCATCGTCCTCACGAGCTGCTTCGTATGATGAGATCCTGGAGCGTATTGATCGCCTAGAGCTGGACCATGCTGCTTAGTTCCAGAGACTTGATGACTGCTTCTAGGCATGGGAGGATTCCTCCACTTAGAGGATGACCAGCATGGACAACAAACTTGATATTCTGCTTCAGAGATTTCTTCCTCCCCCATCCTGATGTATCCCCATATTATTTTGGATTATGACTTAATTTGGATGGATATGTTGGCACTGTTATGGATCTTCATTTGCACTATGACTATTGATTACTGTTTTTATTGAGATCCTCATGTCTTATTGTCTTCATATTGCATAGATGTTTTTATTGTGGATATATTCTCTGTTGTGTGTGCTTAGACATTGAGGACAATCCTGCTTTAAGTGTGGGGGTGTGAATGATGATCTTCTGAATGATGTGATCTTGTGAATGATGACCTTATCTTAATTGACCTTTTTCTTGTGGATATTTTTCTAATGGGCTTTCAGTTTCCAATAAGCTTTTAAGTGACCTGAATGGTGAGTATATGACTAAAATTTTTGAGAAAATTTCATTAAATCTTGTTAGTGTAATTGGCTAGCTGACATGGAAAATAGTTTTGATGATAACAAACATGATGAAGATGATGTATAGTTCAAGTACCAAGAGTAAGCATTGCAACAAGAAAGCAAAAATCTGATTTATGCTTAACTCACAGAGAAGAAGGTTTTGATAACAACAAAATCATGTCGAAGACTAAGTCCAAAGGAAGTTTAAATAGTATAGCTTATAGGACTTAAGGTCTTTTTGTAAGAAGCCCTCTAGATATCTCAAATATGTTTTCAAATATTTAAAAATGGTTTTCACATATTAAAATACCCAACAAACAAGTTTTGAAGGTTTAGTTATGATGGTAGTTCAAATTTATGAAAAATAGCAAAGTTTGAGTTTTGAAAATCTGACCTTTGGTTACTCTTTTGATCATAACTTTCAAAATAATTTGATTTTTGTTTTGAAACTTATTTCATTTGAAAATAGACTTAAATATCTTTCCAACGACTGGTCATTTGCTTTAAACGGATAAGAAATGAAGAAGTTATGACCATTTAAAGTTGGATTTCAAAATCGAGTGGTGTATTCGAATACACCATATAGGTATTCGAATACCACACCCCGTAAATGTCTCCAACGTGTTTTTAAGGATCTATTCGAATACCACACAAGGTATTCGAATACCACAACATAGAAAACGTTCCAAAACACATTTTTGAAGGATCTATTCGAATACCACAAGAGGTATTCGAATACCACAACCCATAAATCACGTAACGGCTATTTTCTCGGAGCTTTTAATGAATGAAATTAATACCCAACGGCTCTTTTTCTTGGAACACTATAAATACATGGTTTTGGTCATCTTTTACACTAGCCCCATGATCTGAACTATTTTTGCTTGTGCCAAAAACGTGATTCTCTATTTTCTCATATTTTTAAGTACTCTTTTCGCCAAAACCTTGAGATATCATAAGAGAGCTTCCTAGTGCTTCAATTTGTAACATTTGCTCTTTGTGAGAGTTTCTCTTCATCTATATTCTATTTCTTTGTAAAAGGGTGAGGTATCCCTTAGTGAAATTGTGAGGGTGAGGTATCCCTTGTTGTAAAGAAGGTGAGGTATCCTTCAAAGGGGTGAGGTATCCTCTAAAGTTTGTGTAAGGGTGAGGTATCCTCATGTCTGAGGCTTTAGCACAAGGGTAGAGTTTCCCTGTGTGTGAAAAGTGCTCTATTGTGTAAAGGTTGCAAGCACCTGTTGTTAAGCTTGTATTGAATAGTAAAAAATCTCGAACTGTGTTTCGGGGACTGGACGTAGGCCACAAGTGGTTGGTGGTCGAACCAGGATAAATATCGTGCCTGCTTTTCTACCCTTAATCTTTTATCTTTATGCACTTTATTTATTCTTGCAATTTAATTATTAATTGTTCTTCTTATCTTCATCTCATTCACGACCTTTTGTAACACCCTCCGTAGGGCATCACATTTTAAATAAAATATAAAACCAACTGAAATCATTTTATAAAAGCCTTGATTTTTAAAAGATGAATTTTAAAATTTCATTTCGCGGAAATATAAACTTACCAAAAATTGTAAGAAAAACCGAAATTAAATTGAATTGATTAATACACATATTATAAATACCACCAAATATTCATTATAGAAGCGAAACATGTAATTTACAGACTCAGAGACACAGTAGCAAACCTAATGAAGGTTACTACTAATAGCACGGTAACAACACTAACGAGAAAAATTCAACCTACATAGTCTGTTTCTTCACCAACTCGCATCTTGTTGAAACTTGAAAGACCACTCAATGACGCCGCCACCATCTTCAATATTATCTCCCCTAGGGTTAAAAATGTGCTCCGCCTACTATATGAATTCGAAGAATACAAACCAAACAAAAACAACACAGAAAGAGGTGAGATCCCTTTCACCAAGCATCAAGATCACGGTAGTAAAGAATGAGTCGAATGACAAAGTCATTCCATACACACGATAATCACAATTATAGTCATGTTATCAATTTACAAATATTTCTAATATGCATATAACCTAATAAAATAAACAAAGAATCACATTATCGAATAAATATAATATAAAATATCATAACAAGAAATTATAACAATATAAAAGGAAGATTAAAGATACCAACAACATATAATATCACAAATAAAAGATAACCATGTACGAGACAAAATTACAACATATAAACATATAATATCACAGATAAAAGATCACGATAAAAGATCACCGATAAAAGATCATAGATAAAAGATCATAGATAAAAGATCATAGATAAAAGATCATAGATAAAAGATCATAATGTACAGCATATAAACATATGCAAGATGACACAATCCTACTCCATGGAGCTAAAAACAAACAGACATCAGAGAGCGAATGATCCGCAAAATCTATTAGTCCACGGCTGCCCAACCAAACTATTGCTACTGTCACACGTTGCGTCTATATAGCCCCACGACACTGGGAATCCACCATCCAGGTGTGGTGTAGTTCACGGTCTCACGTTGTGACACTACAGGCAATGTACTATTAGACTTTACCAGATCTCGATTAAACATAGTGTGTGTCGAGTCCACTAGTGTGTCGCCATTTACCACGGCCCAGAAGAGCAACCAACGTCCACATATGGATTTATGCACACTAATGCCTCCAAGTCCATTCAAGATCGAACCACACTACGCTTATCACACCGACAATACGATGTTATTCACCTCATCAATCAAACCAAAGCCATGTACGGGTTCACCTCATAGCCCGACAAATGGAAAATATACAAAGCCATCGTACGGGTTCACATTTTCCCGACAAATAAAGCTTGCCCTCATTTGCAACAAATATATACATAAAGAAAACCTATACGGGTTCACATTTTCCCGACAAATGAAAAATACCTATATATAAAGAAAACACATGACGGGTTCACATTTTCCGACAAAGAAAAAATACAAGATAACGTTCAATCGCGTAGAAATTTTATCGCATTTTCACAATTCCGTCTGTTTTTACAAACATTTATAAATCGTGTAAATATATTTTACTGTTTTCAAAATCGCGTAGAATTTTTAATACGTTTTCTCAATCGCGTAAGATTTTTAAATCGTTTTCTTGTCAAACTTCCTTAAAATAACTGTTTAAAACAAACAGAAATAATATTTAGTACTTTCAAATTACGTAGAATATTTTTCATAGCGTATACTGTCTTTTGGACATCTTTTCTATCTTATTTATCCGTTTTTACTAAAAATTGACAGTATTTTGTTTAATAAATTATAATAATGGTTTCCTAAATTTACCATTTAAAAGTCCTTTTCATTTTTATTAATACCAAATAATTATACTTTTGAAAATTCCCAACGTGCTTCAAAACACACGATGAGCTATAATGTTAGAAATTTTATAAAGCTACTGTATTTCTTCTTATAGTAAAAACCATTAGTATTAATCTCTTAAACTTAATTCTAACTACTTTATTTCTTTAAAACTCATTGTAGAAAATTTACTTTAACTTGTATTGCTTCTTCTTGATTGAAAATAGCTTGGAATTAATTTTAGAAATCATGAATGTCTAATTTGGCATGTTGGCCGAATTTGATAAAAACTTTACATTTGATTTCCAAATTATTTTTCACCTTCTACATACATGTTAAATCTCTTGTATTGTCTACATTGATTAAATCATTACCCTAGAAAATAATTTTAGAGATCAAAGTGTTGAAATTAAATATGTTGACCGAAAATATAAAGTTATGCCATTTGATTTCCAAATTCATTTTTTCTTGATCTAAACAAATGGATATCTTACCAATTCTCCTAGGTTAATTAAGTCACCTTTTAAGAAAATTAAGAGAACATTTTGGTTCCCCATTTAAATCATGGCCGTGAGCCTTGTTAATGTGTTCTTTGGAACACTCATACAATCCTTGACATATTATTCATATCCTATATTTTATCATGCATTTCTAACACATACAATATTATCAAAGCTTGTAGACATGCAAATTAAAGCTTGTAGACATGCAAATTATTACAAATATCACATAAGAAGACTACTAACAAATACACAACAACCTACTAGTAAGCACCAAATTATCAAACACACAAATAACAAACACACAAATAATTAACACATCAAAACAAGCACACCACCGAATCCTTATGGATTCTACAAGCACAACCACATATATTCCTCACCACCAACACTTGGTTGATGAGGGTAATCTCCCTCTTACCTCTTGTAGAACTTCCAAGTCCTTTGTATGTCTCCTTCAAGCAAGCTTCCTCCTCCAAGAGCTCCTTGAAAACAAAGAAAACATACAATATTAATACCTAAGGCTCTAAACTAGAATAATCATGGATTAAAATCATGATTAAAACTTTAAAATGGATAGAAACATGAAGATTAAAGAATTTCACCTTCATGGTTTCAAACTTGAGTTTTGAAGAACAAGGTAGAAAATGGAAGATTTAGGAAAAACTTCCAACATGAAAGTTCTTTAGAAATGCATGGAGATTCAAGATCTATGGTCATTTAAAATTATTGAAGCTTGGAAGGTGATTTTTTGGTAGTTGGCCGAATTCAAGAGGCATAGAAAAAGGAAAGAAATTTGGTTGCTTGATCTTGGTTCTTTGAAGAAAAAGATATAGAAGAGAACAAATGAAATAAATTGATGAAGATTGTCTCCATTTGGGAGCTTTGGCCATAAACCCAAAGAGAGAAAAGAAGGAAGAATATTTGAGAGGTTGGCTTGATAGCTTTTGAGAAAGATGAAGACTTTAGGTTAAACAAAAGCAAAGTCTCCTATTTTAGAATGCATGGCCGTAAATGACCTTAAGAGAAAGTGAGAGATATTTGTTTTGCTTCCTCCAAATGCATGGTCACAATTGCATAGGAAATAAGCATGAAATGAATTATTGAATATTGCCTTTCTTAAGGCATTCAATTGCCGTAGAAGCATGAAGAGAAGAATGAATTGAAATGCAATATTTGCTTTTCCAAAGCATGCAATTGCCGTAGACACAAGTGAAGAGAAGCCACCAAAATTGACTTTGTTATACTTGGGTAATTAAATGTAAGATAGAAAGAATTGAATGGAAATATTAGCTTCACACAAAATGGCTTCACCGTAGAATGAATTCAAAGAGAAGCCACCAATGTTGACTTGGTTAACTAGTTGAAAGATAGGAAAGATAGAAATGTGATATTGGCTTTGCAAAAATTTGCAATTGCCGTAGAAACAACAAAGAAAAAGCCACTAAATTTGACTAGTCTTTATTTGGTTAATTTGGCTTTCCAAATGAATTGTCTAAAGCTTTCTACGTAAATTCACTTTGGTGAATTAGGCTATTAGAGCAAATTGCTCATTCCTCCTTTACGTAGAACCATTGCATTTCAAGAAGTCCAACATTATTTGATAACTTATTTTCTATTGGTTCTTAAAATTCAAACCATTAACTTTGACTAATTTTCATTGGTTAATTATTTACTAACTTAATTCTTATTGGTTGCTATTTTTGTTGACTAATTCCTATTGGTGCACACTTTATATTTTCTAACATACTTTAACCAATAAACAATAATTATACAACAATTACTGTTTATAAAGTCAGTATATATTGTCCAATGGGTAATAAAATATACATAGATTTTTATTTTAGACTAACAGAGTAGCAATTATTATTGATCATTTTTTTTCTACTGATTACCCTTGATGAGTCATAAAGCGAGTCATCAAAGAGAAATTTCTAGAACATGTGACTCACTACGATGAGTCAGTATGATGAGTCATCGTGGAATTTCCTAGAGCAGATGAGTCAGCATAGATATTTTCCAAAACAGGTGAGTCAGCATGGCGAGTCGATCTTTGAGTCACTTCGCATCACAATCGCATCATTGGTGCATCATCAATGGCGAGTCACAAATACTGAGTCATCGAGAGAAACTTCTGAACTGGCGAGTCACTGCGGTGAGTCACAGCCGAAGTCGGCGTTTCGAACCTTCTAGAAGCCGTTGAGTCATGATGCTTTGAGGTGTCACGCCATGTGTCATCGTCCCTATTGGCCCGCTATGCGATGAGTCATAGCCATCAATTTTGACCAGGCTCCTCATTGGTCCACGTGTACAAAGACTCAATGACTAAACGTGGGTCCCGCAAAATATTTTCGGGTCCGTCATTCACTTATTTATACTTGACTAATAAAATAATATTATAATAATATAAAATTATTTTATTTGACGATTAAATCCTAAAAATTAAAAGATTAATTTTAGGCTCATTCAATCTTTAGTAAGATCCCCCGCCTCCGAATAATTAAAAACAGATTTTCCCGGTCCGGAAAAATATTATTTTCCTACCCCGAGAAAATCACACAAAAAGTCCATATAAAATCACAGATGTATTATCGGACATTAAATCAAGAAGAAACAATTAAAAACAAAGAAAAACAAGAAAAAAAAGACGTTCGGGACGTAATCGTCATTTTTCCATTTTTTCCCACAACGTAGGTAATCGTCCAAAACGTTCAAATAAAATATCCAAAGTATTATATAGCTGTATATCTTTCAAAAAATTAAAACAAGAGTTCAAAAACTTTTATTTCAATTCTTGAAGAAAAATACATAAAACGATTATATAAAATACTAGACAAATTATTATACATCCGTTTTTGATATAGAAAAATTTAAAACAAAAGAATTTGATAAAATTTTTATTTTACTTAGATCGAAACAAATTATGTAAAACTACCAAATAAAATAACAAACAAGATATTTTTCTCGTATTTCATACGCAAAAACAAGAAACAAGAAAAATAGGTACACAACGGTCTTTTACCCAAAAGTTGGGATGTTACACCTTTTATTATTTAAATTCAGCATAGTTTATTTGTTTAAGGCTTTTGCGAAAAATCCTTAATTACTCAATTCACCCCCCCTCTTGAGTACTGAAGCCACTTGGGTAACAAGTGGTATCAGTGCTAGACTCTTGTACAAAGAGCTTAGCCGCTTCAAGAGTACATGGCTTCATCAAATGTTTTATCAGAAGCAACTTCCATAAATCGACCACCCTTTTTCAATGGGGATGGTTATGCATATTAGAAGGAAAGAATGAAAATTTTTATCGAGGCTATTGATCTAGATGTGTGGGATGTTGTCGAAAATGGCGCATTTATACCTACACGCGTTGTCAATGGTGTAAAAATCGAGACACCTAGAAATGATTGGTCTAAAGATGATAAAAGAAAAGTTCAAAATAACTTAGTAGCCAAAAACATCATTACCTCTGCTTTGGGGCATGATGAATTTTTAGAATTTCAAATTGTAAACCGCTAAAGAAATGTGGGACACTTTACAAGTTACCCATGAGGGTACTAGTGAGGTAAAGAGGTCGAGAATCAATTCTCTAACTCGCGAATATGAATTATTTACAATGAACCAAGGAGAAAGCATTCAAGAAATGCAAAAGAGGTTCACCCACATTGTTAATCATCTTGCATCATTAGGAAAGAATTTTACTAACGAAGATTTGATTAACAAAGTGTTGAGATGTCTTAGCAAGATTTGGCAACCAAAAGTAACAAAGCAATTTCGAATCGAGGGACTTGTCAACAATGTCTCTGGCTACCCTCTTTGGAAAGCTTCATGAGCACGAATTGGAACTAAACAGACTAAGTCAAAGTGAAGAAAATGACAAGAAGAAAAAGGGAATTGCACTCAAAGCCACCACCTCCACTATCAATAATAAAGATGAAGACGATAGAGATGACGTGGACAACATAGAATTAAATGAAGAAAACCTCAACCTTTTGGTAAGAAAATTTGGTAAATTTCTCAGGAAAAAGGGAACTCAAAGAAGACTGTCTGTTCCCCCAAAGAAAATTGAAAAGAAACCCTCTAAAGAAAGAAGAGTCTACATAGCATGGGATGACAATGATATGGACTCCACTGATAGCTCAGATAGTGAAGAAGCCCATCTATGTTTTATGGCGAAAGGAGAAGAAGAAGAAGAAGAAAGCGACAACGAGGTAAATTCTGACGTATCTCCTTCTTATGATGAGTTACAAGATGCCTTTGAAGAATTGCATGACGAAACTTTAAAACTCACAAAACAAATTTCTTCTTCTAAGAAAAAATCTCTTCTTTAGAAAATCAAATTCTTATTTTAAATAAAGAGATTGAAGAATTAAAAATTGAAAATGAAACTTTGGGAATTATTGATGCATGCTCATCTCATCCTCACATGCTTCTACTTCGTATTCTTGCTCTTCATGTCATTTGCTTGAAAATGAAATTGAAAATTTAAAGAACACCCTTGCCAAATTCACATGTGGAAGAGATAATTTAAATATTTTATTAGGAAAACAAAGGGTTGTTTTTCAAAAGGTCGGAATAGGATATAACCCGAATAATCAACACAAATCCTATAAAAATTATTTTGTTAATTCTAGCATCTCATGTAGCCCATTTGTTAAATGTTTCTATTGTGGGAAGAAGGGTCATAGTGCTTCAACATGCAATGTAAGGAAAAATATCAATACAAAAATTGGAACCAAAATGGTATGGGTTCCTAAGGGCACTATACCCAAAACTGACAATCAAGGACCCAAGAAAATTTGGGTACCAAAAACCAAAAATTGAATTGTGTTGCAGGTGTGCTTGATAGCCAAGAGCTAACTTCGGCATTTTTGAAAGTGGTTACTGCAAGCACAAGACTATAATAAATTCCAAGCTCTCCTTCTTGTCTCTATCAGGCTTGGACTTGCTTTCATATGAGTATTTCCATCAAAAGGTAAGCTTTCTTATCTCAAATATGCCTTCTGGATGCAAAATATATGCTTTTATGTTTGAGTTATTCGAATACCTCCATGTGGTATTCGAATACCATTGCATCTGTACGTGAAAATCCATGTTTTTCTGATAGGTCTATTCGAATACCCTCCCATGGTATTCGAATACCATACATCAGTACATCAATTTTATGCCTTTATAAAGCTAGAGTATACGAATAACTATATAGCTATTCGAATAACCAGATAACTATCACATCGATTTCTCACATGCTATTCGAGTATTCGAATACCTTCCAAGGCATTCGAATACGTGCTCTTCCGGAGTTTATAAAATGTGATGGGTATTCGAATACAAAGAAAAGGTATTCGAATACCACATGGCTCGAAAGCAAGTTTTACATCGTCTTCCCTGTTTCGTTTCTGCCGTTCTTTCTTTTATGCAATGTAAACAACATGCTTTTGATCTTATTTCATCAAGCCTTCATTTTTGCTTTATATGAAAATTACATGATGTTCTTAAATGCATATTTTTGCTTGTTCTTGTACCTTCTTTTTCTCAAGAAAATGTTACATTTTTTTTAAGGAAAATGCTTAATGTAATTGGCTACTATTTTAATAAATATACAAGTGCAATAAGTGGTATATGAAATATTTAATATCTATGCTTTTTATTGATATATGGCAGATTTATAAGAAATTGATAACAAGTGGTAAATGCTTTACTTTTTTGACAACAAGTGGTATCACACAAAGTGGTATGAACGTAATAACAAGTAATAACAAATGATAACAAATGATATCAAACAAGTGGTTACTTGGCCAAATTAATCGATAAATATATTTTTTTTTGCCCTTGAAAATCATTTGCCGCTTTTGCCTCATTGTTTTAAATACTTATTGGCTTATGAGTTTGACTAACCCCTATGGATCCAACATTAATGGATACCAATGAAAGCACTCCGAATTTTGTTGTAGGGGGAACACTACCTCAAGCACAAATTTAAATGGACAAAATTCATTCAACTTGAGGACATGCATATATTGTTTTAATATGATAAAAGGGGAGAAAAATACTTGCCCCATCTTTTTGATCATGAAAAAGGGGAGAAAAAGTTTGAATTATTTGTTTGAGAAAAGTCGGGGGGAAAAAGTAAAAGTTCGGTAAGACAAAAATGGATATTGGATTCCAAAAGTAAGGGGGAGCTGTTGCGCATATCTCTGATGTAAATCACCTCTTATGAAAAAGAGGGGGAGTAAGTATCTCTAAACAATCTTTGTGAATTCTAATTTCTATGAACTAATACTTTTCTCAATGATAGTTTGTCATCATCAAAAAGGGGGAGAATGTAATTGGCTAGCTGACATGGAAAATAGTTTTGATGATAACAAACATGATGAAGATGATGTATAGTTCAAGTACCAAGAGTAAGCATTGCAACAAGAAAGCAAAAATCTGATTTATGCTTAACTCACAGAGAAGAAGGTTTTGATAACAACAAAATCATGTCGAAGACTAAGTCCAAAGGAAGTTTAAATGGTATAGCTTATAGGACTTAAGGTCTTTTTGTAAGAAGCCCTCTAGATATCTCAAATATGTTTTCAAATATTTAAAAATGATTTTCACATATTAAAATACCCAACAAACAAGTTTTGAAGGTTTAGTTATGATGGTAGTTCAAATTTATGAAAAATAGCAAAGTTTGAGTTTTGAAAATCTGACCTTTGGTTACTCTTTTGATCATAACTTTCAAAATAATTTGATTTTTGTTTTGAAACTTATTTCATTTGAAAATAGACTTAAATATCTTTCCAATGACTGGTTATTTGCTTTAAACGGATAAGAAATGAAGAAGTTATGACTATTTAAAGTTGGATTTCAAAATCAGAGTGGTGTATTCGAATACACCATATAGGTATTCGAATACCACACCCCGTAAATGTCTCCAACGTGTTTTTAAGATCTATTCGAATACCACACAAGGTATTCGAATACCACAACATAGAAAACGTTCCAAAACACATTTTTGAAGGATCTATTCGAATACCACAAGAGGTATTCGAATACCACAACCCAGAAATCACGTAACGGCTATTTTCTGGAGCTTTTAATGAATGAAATTAATATCCAACGGCTCTTTTTCTTGGAACACTATAAATACATGGTTTTGGTCATCTTTTACACTAGCCCCATGATCTGAACTATTTTTGCTTGTGCCAAAAACGTGATTCTCTATTTTCTCATATTTTCTGTGCTCTTTTCGCCAAAACCTTGAGATATCATAAGAGAGCTTCCTAGTGCTTCAATTTGTAACATTTGCTCTTTGTGAGAGTTTCTCTTCATCTATATTCTATTTCTTTGTAAAAGGGTGAGGTATCCCTTAGTGAAATTGTGAGGGTGAGGTATCCCTTGTTGTAAAGAAGGTGAGGTATCCTTCAAAGGGGGTGAGGTATCCCTCTAAAGTTTGTGTAAGGGTGAGGTATCCCTGCAGGCTGAGGCTTTAGCACAAGGGTAGAGTTTCCCGTGTGTGAAAAGTGCTCTATTGTGTAAAGGTTGCAAGCACCGTTGTTAAGCTTGTATTGAATAGTAAAAAATCTCGAACGTGTTTCTGGGATCGGACGTAGGCCACAAGTGGTTGGTGGTCGAACCAGATAAATATCGTGCCTCGCTTTTCTACCCTTAATCTTTTATCTTTATGCACTTTATTTATTCTTGCAATTTAATTATTAATTGTTCTTCTTATCTTCATCTCATTCACGACCTTTTATTATTTAAATTCAGCATAGTTTATTTGTTTAAGGCTTTTGCGAAAAATCCTTAATTACTCAATTCACCCCCCCTCTTGAGTACTGAAACCACTTGGGTAACAAGTAGCATAAGGTATGACTAATTCTCTTCTCAAGCATCAACTTGATCCTAATTACAAGGTGTTTTTAGGGAGTTTCTAACAGCTACATTATAGGTAAAGTCCACTCATATTAATTTTAATATGCTAACTGAGTCACACTCATATATACAATCGAACAGCTACATTGTAGGTAAAGTTAACTTATATTAGTATATTATTTATTCCAAAATTATATTAGCTTTTAAATAGTGCTAGATAATACAGATCTACATAGATATTATTGAAAATGTGTAAATATATATGGTATTTAAGTAGATTTCTTGTATAGGCTAACCAAATCATAACCGTGATCTTTGTATTTATTTGTATTTATTACCTTAGTTTCTATATAATTAACTCTCTATCGTGTAGTTAAGATACATGGTTTCACAATCTCTATGCTTCTGTTTTCTCTCTTTTAACATGGTATCTAGAGTCCAAACAAAGGCAATCCTAGAACCGCACACACTCGGTGGGTCCACTGTCCTTTGGTGAATTTTTTTTTGTTGGCCAACCGTGTTTCCATTTCGATTTGTTGGCCTTTCTCCCTTTCCATGACGACTTTCGGACATCTCATCTCCTATCTCCACCGCTGCTTCCACCGCCATTCGCAATCACCCTTTCTGACTGGCAACCACACCAACAGACTTGCCTACCTCCGATCTGCCCAACCCCAGAAGCATAGCCTCAATGCCCTAAGAACGCGCCCCCACTTGTCGCCTATAGCTGTTGCCAACTAGTAAATGACGCGACCCTTTCTCCGGCGTGTCTGGCCGCCTCTCCGAGTGCCGCTTACTCTACACAGATTTGCCCTCAGATCCTTCATCTGACATCTTTATCCTCTTGTTCACTTACGTTGACAATTTTAGGTACCTTGTGGTTTCAGTTTATACACTTTGTATTCTGACTCATGGCTAGTTCTACCTCCCTAGATGGCTCTAACCACAACCCAAAGGCTGAGCCTCCTTTTTTCACAAGTTTCCTCAATGCCCCTTTCTCCACTGATAAGTTAGATGACAAAAATTATGATACTTGGGCTTCAGACAGCAAGTTGTGGCTTGAGGGTCAAGGCTATGAAGACCACCTCACCATAGAACTTGCCTCTATGCCCGTGAAAGAACAATCCAGGTAGAAGAAGATTGATAAACAGTTGTGCGTTGTCATCAAGTCCACCACTAACTCGTCCCTTAAGCAGATATTTCGTGCTCAGTATTTTTAAAGTGAAGAATAATATATGCACCTTTAAATTATTTATTAAATTAAGATTATGATCAACTTTAAATTAAAGAAATTAAAGATATATCCGCATTTATATTTGCTTAAATATAAGAGTTTCTTCCTCTAAATGAATATCTATGTACACATAACCTTCCTTTTCCCTTTCTCGTTGACTGCTAGGACGCCTTCTGGTTTAGGCATGGCAAAATCTTCCAGCATTTGGAGATATCCACGGGACTACCTTATTTGGGGACTCAAATTTAGAGAATTTTCCCTTGCGGGAACAGGGATAAAGATGAGGATAAAAATCTCCCCGAGGCAGATACGGGGACAGGGATTGTATCCCCTGTCCCGTGGGATCCCCGCCCCTGAGAAATGATTAAATTATCATTATTGATTACTTCATATATATGTATTACTACTATGTACCTTTTAATAAGTTTCCTCTATATTATTTTTATATTATTTTAAAATTAAAAAAAAAAAGTAAAAGCATACCACTTCGTAATAACTTGTTGTTTTAATTTGTTGATATTGTTGACTTAAATTGAAATTGTTTATAACTTTATATTTTTTTTATTTTTTCTGAACCTTGAAAATAATCATAGGGTCCCTGTGAGTCCCTCCCTCCCAATGAGGAATGGAGACAGGGGAGAATTTTACCCCCGAGGCAGGTTTGGGGACGAGAGAAAATTAGGGAGGTGAGGATAGAAGGCGTGGAGTACTCCCCACCTCCGCCCCACGCGGGTGCCATCCCTATTCCAGTTGACTAAAAGTTAGAGAATTTAGTAACTAAATCTTAGAAAAATTAAGTATATAGTTGTGAGTTCGATCTTGGGATTCGTTTATATAGAAATAATATTGTTAGGAGGGATCCCTGCTTAAGCGTCTGATTGCACCCCAGGAGATTAGTCTCTCACCTATTGGATGGTAGATATTCTGACAAACAAAAAAAAAATAGTTATATAGAGTGAAGGGTTTCTTCAACTGAAACTATACTCAAAACAAAAAAGTCCAATTTGATTGAAAGGTTCTGGAAGCAATAGTATGCCCATGTTAGAGTCTTACCATGGTGGAGTCTTACATTTAACCACATTCATATGCATATAATGCCAAAGTCCAAGATTGCAAAAAATTAACCTAATTGGAATCCTATTCTCCACAAGCACATTAATTAATTATGTTGGAATATACGCTAATAGCATATAACTATTGTTCTGCTATTTTTCCCCCTGTTTATGCCAATAGCATACCTAGTGCCATAACCTCTAAAACCTCTTCTGTTGATCCCAGTACCATAATCATTTGTTACAATTTCTAGTTCTAACAAAAGTTCAAATTTTTAAATAATTTTGTTTAGGTATACAAGAAGTATATCCTGTAATGCTAGCAAATGCAATATGTGGTGATATTAAAAATTTTAACATATATTTACTTATTTCCTATTTAGGTTCAAAATTTAAAATATTTCCTTCTTCGTGGATTGGAAACTTTATATTGATTAAGTGAAGAATAAACCAGTGATTTAAAGACACGATACTACTAAAACTTTGATAACCCCTGCAATAAAACCCACACAATTTAGCTTTTTTTTGTTTTTGTAGTGAGTTGATAACTATTTGTCATGACCTAATCTTGGGTTATGACCTACACACATACAGGCTAGTGATACTCAGCACTCAACTAGTCTGGCAAGCCTAACAATACAATATCAATTAAAGAAAACAATTTGAAGCTTAAATCAGGGCTGCCAAGAATCTGACAGAGTTTTCTTTAAAAACTGAACAACCACACATTTCATTTAGACTTGATCAATAATACATATTCAGATCCAACACAAACATAAGCATCTAGCATCACTCATATGTACAAACTGAGTCAGCTATACAGAAAGGACATATCAAGACTTTCTGGTCGTATATATATATATATATATATATATATATATATATATATATATATATATATATATATATATATATATATATATATAAGCATCTAGCATCACTATATGTACAAACCGAGCTACTATACAGAAAGGACATATCAAGACTTTATGGTCGTGTGTATATATATATATATATATATATATATATATATATATAATCTTACTCTGGTGAGAGGAGTGTTTATTATAAGAGGTGAGAGGAGTAAATATTGACCATTGGATCTTACATGAATGGTCAAGATTAGAACATAAATGCATGTGACTTTTTTAAGTGGTCACATGACCTTTAAGTAACTTTTAATCTTGACCATCTATGTATGATTGTATGGTCAAGATTTACTCCTCTCACTAGATATGCCCCCTATATATATATATATATATATATATATATATATATATATATATATATATATATATATATATATATATATATATATATATATATCAAAAGAAAGAAATAAAATTTATCTCTTATAGTTGCAAAATACTGAAGCCGACGTGTAACACTAGCCACCAATGACAATGAAGGCCTACCAAAAGACAAGCACTCCTGGGCAGAATAACAAATCCCATAAACTCGCTACTCAACAACCTGCGAATTTGAAGAGAGAAAAGAATGGGGTGAGTCACATAGACTCATTGAGAGCATAATAAACATAGTGAATAGGAATGGAAAACAAGTAATAGCATGAATATTTAAGCTTTCCAAAACAACTCAAAACACAATAATCAAATAAATGAAGTTTATAAATAAAATCACTTGTCACGTGCTTTCCTTTCCAGAAGTAAATTTATAATCATAAAGGAATTCAACTATACTTATCAAATCTCATCTCATATCCTAAACAAAATATTTATATTTATTATATGCACATTAGTTGTTACATCTCTTCACCATGGCAAACAGAACACACGTTGTCATCTCTCTTCACAACGGCAAGCAGAACACACACCATTATCTTTCTTCGCCACGGCAGGTGAGACACACACCATTATCTCCTTCACCACAGTAGGCGGAACACACGTCGTTAACTCTCTTCTCCTTGACGGGCAAGACACACAACATTATCTCTCTTTGCCATGACAGGTAGAACACAGACTGTTATCTCTCTTCGCCATGGAAAGTGATACACACACCATTATCTCTCTTTGCCACGGTAGTGGAACACACGTTGTTATCTCTCTTCGCCACGACTGGCAGGACACACACTGTTATCTCTTCGCTAATGGTGAACGGAGTTTTAACACACAACTCTTATAGCTTAATTCTCATAACAAAAATTCAAAATCATTATAGGTTAGCTTTCAGGAGTAACAACTTAATAGGTCACAAGGTCAATAAAATACAACTCCAAAAGTATAATAATCATAAAATAAATTCATAAGCTAGTTTAAAGATTTTGTTTCCCCAAAATATGAAGCTTGAGGCTATAACTAAAGCTATTATAAATACGTAACTAGAGGTTTAAATTTTAAAATATGTCACAGTGTAAATTATCTACTCACTAATATGAAGAACCAACTCAATCGGTCCCCACGACACTCAGAGGAGCAAGCTGTGTAGTGCCCACTGAATTTGGCCATAAACAAATATTTTGATAAGTCAAGATAAATGAAACAATGACTTACATTAAGAAACAGTCTCAAAGGAGAGCATTTTCCTTAAAACTTAGAGTTACTCACTAGAAATTAGGAATTTAAAACACATGCACCATGAATAAATAAAATAACTACACGATAATTACAATTTGTAATTGGTAAGGCTTTAGAAATTTCATTTAGAGTTGAACTAACAAAGGGGTAAAGAGATTAACTAAAATCTCTAATTATAGGATTTATGGTTTTCAAGAAACTCATGAGAAACAGCCAAGGTTTGGCTTTCCCATTACCACTTACTAGAACCAACCTTCCACACTCTTAGATTTCTACTTCAAAGCCCCAAAATAAACCCACTCATCATTTTTGATATAGCAAAGCTTGAGGGAATAAGAGATTTGGCACAAAGCAAACATGAATAAAAAAGTAGAAACTTACCTCAAGCTCTTAGTGCAAGTGCATACAAGGATTTAGTTCCAAAATGAAGGAAAAGTGGAAACTTGGTTATGACTCCAAATGGTGCAAAGCATGGAGGAAGAAGAAGAGGAAGAAGAGACGAGAAATGTCTCTATTTCTTGTTCTTCCTTTTGTTTAAAACATTTGATTTCTCTTTTTTTTTACATATAGGACAAATACCCAAACTTCAAAAAAAAAATTATTTCTAACCTTATCCCTCCTCTAAAACTAGTGTCATCACACTATTCTTATTAACCTTTGTGATAGTTAAAATCTCAAATTGAATATTTTTAATTAATATTGAGATTTTACTCTTCTCACTTTCCTTCAATAAAGCCATGAAAAATAAAGTTCAAATATTTAATTTATTATTTTATTTTTTGATGCAAATTAATTCAATTTCCTTACCTTTCCCTTCCTCAACATTGGGCTTAAATTCCTCATTCTTTCTCTTTTTATTTTTAACTACTCTATTGAACTTAGATTTGACTAACTCAAAAATAATAGTACAATGTCCAAAAATCACCTAGACAAATTTGAGTATTAATAACCCTCAAAGCAATTTTAGTTGTACAATACCTGCATTAGCTACTAAAAAATATAGTATCATCACATTCCTACACAATATTTATGCATAGTAGCTACTAGAAAATGCAATTGACGGAGGAAAACCAAGCCAAAATATAAGTAGATAAGTATCATCAAATTCCTATCATCACCCTTCCAACAACCCCCTTTTCCATTATGGGTTCATGCATTATGAACATAAAAAAAATGAAGTGGGCTTGGGCAATCTTGAGCAAACAACAGTTTAAAAGTCGCTATCTGAGTTTGGCCTATTATTTGTTATAGATTTTTTTTTGGACTTGGTTTAAAAGCTTATTTAAAGGTCTACATTACATAAAAGTCTTCAAATAGGAAAAGAAACTTAAATTTTCTAGTTTTCAAATAGGTATAACCTATGAAGCACAGACACGCTAATTATGAGGTGTGTCCGTGTGTCAGACACGTATCCGTGTCAGATACATGGAGACACCCGTACGACACACGTGTCTTGCGTGTCCAAATGTGTCCGATTAAAAAGATTATGTTTTTTTAGTTTGGACATGTCTCGTACACGCTTGAACACTTCTCGAACATGCTCAGATACTTCTCGAACACATTCGGACACTTCTCGGACACGCTTGGACACGACTAGGACGCGACTTGAGCACGACTCATCAATATATTTTTTTTAAAATTAGTTTCATGACTAACGTTCAATTTGTAAGCCCGTAACCCACTTAAGCCCTATCACATAACTAACGTCTCAAGTCACTATTTTCACATACCAGTATTTTAAGTTTTATCTTTTCACACACCACTATTTTCATCTGCTCCTTCTACCTTGCTCGTACCAAGTCATCCACTTTGTTGTCACCAAAGTTTGTCTTACACCAATATTCTCTCTAGTTATTTTTTTTTACGTACATATACTTGTATATGATTAGTTCTATTATGAGAAGTTGGTTTAGGAGATTTTTTAGAATATGTCAATAGAAATTATGTTTCATATTTTTTAGGAGAGGCTTACTAGGTAGCAAATATTGACATATATGATATATATTAAAATATTATAAATCTTCAAGCTTATAGAAATGATATTAATGAATTATGAATTTTTTTCTTAAATTATATATATATATATATATATATATATATATATATATATATATATATATATATATATGTCGTGTTCGTATCCTATAATTTTTGAATTTGGTGTAGCCCTATATCCGTGTTCGTGTCGTGTCCCGTATCCGTGTCCGTGTTTGTGCTTCATAGGGTATAACTCTTAAAAAAATTACTATATTTTGTATAAAATAAATATGTTATAGTAATTTATAATTAATAAATTATATAAGTTTTATAAATTCTTAATTATATATTAAATAATAGATAAATAGGCTAACCTGGTAAGTCGAAAAGAAATTTCTTGTTGTGGCCTTAATCTACTTTGTTAAATAAGTCTTTTTAAAAATCTAAGATTGACTTATTTATTAAAAAGTTCATGCTAAAGTAGGTTAAAAATTAAGATAAGTTGTACCCTAATTGGCTGTTTGACCCATTCCCACAGTGCCACCCCTATTATTGAGGATCATCCCCTTACCTCTAGTAAACATCACAGCAACCGTTGGCAACATTTTTAACAATTTTTTAGAAAGTTTAAACTTATGACTCTAAGTAAACTATTGTTTAGTGTGATTTTTGTCAATGAACAAATTCGATTCCAGATTTCAATTCAGGAAAGGAAATCTCTTCCTCTAGGGATTCTTTAATACTTACTAGTTAAAATAAGAATGTCAAGATAAATTTTGAGTAGGGCACAAAGATATAAAAATCGAAATAAAAGAGTAACAGTAGTATGTTGGTAAAGAACTTTGAATAAAAGTAAACAAAAGCAGTAAAGATGCAGTGAGGATAAACTTGCTCGAAAGTTAAAAATTGCAGTAAGGTAAAGAAAGCTGTTTAAAAGAAAGCAATTAAACAACATAAAACGTAAAGAATAGAGAAATAATATGTTGTAAAGTAAACTTGATAGAAAAGATAAATTGTTGAATGATAAATGAAAGTAATTTAAAGGAAAGCAATGTAAATGCAGAGGAAATAAACGTGCAAGAAAATAAAGTTACTAGAAAGATACACTTGAAGAAGAATAAAGAAAGTAAGTAAAGGAAAACAATTAAAAGAAATCAAATGATCTCGTGAAGATCACTCGATCAGGGGTAGAAAAGAAGTTGTAAGAAAGTAAATAATTGGAAATGGAAATGGAAATGAATATGAACTAAACTTGCATTAGGATCGTAAAGTGTACAAAAAATGTAACGGTCTCTTTTTAACATGTTAGACTAGTTTATGGTTACAAAGGTAGCATAACACTTGTTTTTCATGTCTATTTATTTTTGTGACAAATTGAGTTAGTTTAGGCACTTTGTTACAGCCTAAAATGTGAAAAGTAGCTTAAAATGGCTCAGATATTAGCACAAATGGGTAAATAAAAGGAAATAAATCTAGAGAATTTGTTTCTAAGTCACAAATAAGTGTAAGAGGATGTAGTTAAAATTTGAGAATAATTAGAGTTAGCTTAGTATTTTTAGACATACAGGTTGTGTATTTAATGCCCGATAGACTAGTAGCAGATATGAAAAATTATGATAATGGTGAACCAACATTTTTAATGAATTGTAGTATTTATTTTAAAGTTGTTAGAAGCTGAAAAACTTAATTTAGCTAAATATAAGTGCTCTTAGCAGATCAGGAAATATCAATAAAATACTTAAGTGGAACAAGTCATTTACGACAACCCTTAAAATGACTTTGGTTCCCTAATATTTCATTCATTTTTCTCTCCCAACAAAAGCCAAGGCAGTAGCTGTAGAGAATCAAGGAAGAAAGGAAAAGAAAGCTAAGGGGGAAGAGGAGGACAGAAGCAAGAAATCCAAGGGCAAGGCCAAACTTGATCATCCACCATCATCAAAGTTTTGAGATAGGGGTTCTTAACCTTTATTTTTGATTTCTTTTCTTCACCTATTTCATAGTTGGATGTTAGGTCATTAGATGGAGAAAATGAGTTTTAAAGAGTAAAAATTTGTTTTCTTGGTTAGTTCTTGCTTTCATTGAGTAGTTTGAATTAGTTTCTGCTTATTGGATGCAAGAAGATAGAAATTATCTTTGGACAAAGTGAGATAGTTCCCCAAGTTGGACATAGAAGATTAGGTTAGTGAGATTATGATTTTTGACATTAATCCATACATAAAAGAGTTAATAATTAAATTGAGTGTTACAACATGATTAGAGGTTATTGGTGATGTTAGAAATCACTTAGGAACCATTTTTTGAATGGTTGAATTTCGGTTATGTTCCAATGGAATAGTAACCAATTCTGCAGAATTTTCTAATATACAGCCAGCGATCAAGCGCTGGTATCTAAGCACCCAGGCGCGGGCAGCCCAAAGACCTAATGCGCATAGCAAGGCATTCAGTGCTTAGGCATTGAATGCTGAGTGCTTAAGTGTCTAACGCTAGAATAGAACAGAGCATTAGTCTGCTAAGCCAACGCTTAGGCGCTGGAGAGTGAGTGCTTAGGTACTGGTTCCAGAGATGAAAAACTTCATTTCTTGGACACTTTGAGTTTCCTAAATTGAGGGGATCATTAATATATGCTATCTTAAGTGTGTTAGGACACTTTTTGGGAAATTTCCCAAAGGAAATAGCCACCTAGTATATAAAAACAAGTTATAGTTTTAAGCTTTTCTAGAGTTAAGAATTGCTTGAAATAAAATGTTAGTTAAGAGTTGGTTCTTATACCGGATTTACGTGGAGCCATAATACAATTATCCTTATTAAAGAAGTGAGTTAAACTCTTTAATTAGGAGGTAATTGTGAGAGGGAAGTGTCAATACAACACTTTACCTAAGACAAAGCAGTGAGCTAAACTATTTATCACGTAACATGAGGAATATGATCAACCTTATATAAGTGTAGTAGAGTGAGTCAAACTTACTAACACGAGCCTTGGGATGAGTTAAGTCATAAGTTAGGCATTGAAGCGAGTTAAGCAATTTGCCAAGTTTAGTTGATGTTATACAGTTGTATGGGCAATTGTGTAATATGGAAATACATTAGATTTCTATACATTATACAGTTGTATGGGTAATGGTATAACGTGGTTATTAATTACATTTATTAGAATTTATATTAATGAGTGCCATGAAATACATGTACATTATGAGGAATTTTATGTTCTCGCCCTTTTTCCGTGTTTCCATGGTAAAAGCAGGTCAAGACCCTTACCGTGGGTTAAAGAAATTGAAGAAAGAACAACAAGAATTAGATAGTTTTAGTTTTTGTTGTATTGAAAACTCTTGTATATTTCTACTCTGAGTTGTAGTTTTGTTGTACATATAACACTTTGCCCTTAGAGACTTTTGATGTATATATATATGACCTACTTTTATCAAGGCTCTCCATATTCACTTGTTTAATTATATGGGATTAGAATCATAGTAAAAATAGAAATAACATGTTTAATGTTTTATATCTTTATATAATTAAGGTATATTGAGATAGTTGTATTAGGGTGTTACAAAAAAGAAGTAGGATGGAAACATACTTGACTAACTTCTATTTGCTCGTAAGCATCAAAGTGACTGAGAGCATGTTTAGAGGTGTGTGCAAGTAGATGAATTACAACCCCTAAATGTTTCTATCCTCTTGGTATTTATAGAAATCCTAAGTAACTATCATTTTTACAAGATTCTGACAAGTGTCTAAAACAAAAGAAACTGTCTAATCATTGTCAGCAATCCTCGTGAAGTAATTGTTCAATCTTTGTCAGCAATCCTCATACGACAAGTAACTGCCTAATCTTTGTTAGCAATCCTTATATGGTCTAAATCTTACACTCGTAACTGTTGTTAACTTCTATTTTTTAAAAAATTCAAATTCTATCTTTTCTGAATTTAAATTTGAATCTTCAAACAACTATTGTCTTATGGTCGAGATCTTCACTTATGTCTTCATAAAATCCCAAGTGTAGTTACTAACATTTTTGGATCTTAATTTTCGATACCAAATTGAAATTACCATTTTGGTAACTTTAAATTTCACAACAATTTCAACTGTAATTGAATTAGATTGTGTAAGTTCATGACTTAGTAAATATTACTCATACTAAGCTTTCAAATCCACATCAAAATTGTTTGAATTTAGAAGTATTTTTTTTATACCAACAACTACTCAAACCTGTCATCATTTACCTACTCTTACTTAATTACTTAAACATCCCATGTTCTTAAAAATTATCATACTTATTGCCCATATCAATGCAAATAAAGAGTTGCTCACATACTTTGCCTAGTTAATTCGATTCATCCAATATTTATCATCTAGGTGTCCGATCTTGCCTCTTTCATGCTAACGACGTAATGAATATTGTAAAATTGCAGTGTATAGTTTATGTTTGTGCAGCTGCACAACAACAATTAACTTTTTTCCAGTTGAGCTACTGTCAGTTTTATGATATAAGATCCTGACACCCTTTGATCTTTGCTCATTGCAGACGGTAATTCCTATGCCTAAGCCCCCAACTAGTGGATTATTGTTTTCGCCTTAGCATTTCTATATATTTTTAATAAAAAAAAGGGAGTCATGCAATTGATAAAAAGTTTTAAGTTTTTTATGGAAACCCCGGAAGGAATCCGATATATTTGTATTATTCAATATCGAAGAGGAGCTGATAGAGCTCTTACAAAGAAAGGGAATGATAACCAAAGCCTAAGGCTCCTATCCAGAGAGATGCTCTCCTAACAATATCAATACCAAAATACATCATAAAAAAATACTCATTGCTCCTACTGTCTTACTAATGCATGATTCATTTGGATTCTCTCCCCTACAAATGCGGTAACAGAATGCTGGACATGAAACTAATTCCCTTTCTCACGTGGACCCTCCTTCTTTCTTCTAGAATAAACCCTCCAAATGTTGGGCTTCTTATGATTCAGGTCCAGCACCTGATCCAAGGCTTGGTCAGTCACTGTATTGGGCCCCGTGGCTCTATCATTGCCTCCTCCTGAAAGAACAGCCTTGTCCTCAAGGCTAAAGTGTGGTAATTGACTTTGGAGCACAGATTCATCTTCCTAAGTGGTGTCTTCAACTGCTCTGCCCTTCCACTTGACCACCTACTGTTTCACTGTCTTCTCTGCTTCATTAATCTCCCTGCTGGCCAACACACTCTCTGGTTCTTTAGTCTCGCTCAACTCTACGTCCATACCTTCAGGTAGAGAATTTTCAGCTGAATAGTTACTAGTTGTTTTTTTTTTTAGTTGAGAAGTATGGAACACCGGGTGAATTCTAGATGATTCGGACAATTGCAGCTTATAGGAGACAACTCCTAACCTTTCCAGAATTAGAAATGGTCCAAAATATCTGGGAGCCAATTTCTAATTAATCCTCTTTGCTACTGTTTGCTGTCTGTGGGGTTTGAGTTTTAGGAAGACCCATTCTCCAACCGAGAATGATTGATCCTTCCTCTTCTTATATGCGTATCACTTCATTTGTTCATGCGCCTTGGCCAAGTGGTATTTGCATTGTTTCAAAGCCTTATCACGGTCTAATAGGTCTAATGCCACCGCCTCAACTTTAGTTTCTCCCTGTAGAAACCGCACCAGAGGAGGTGGTTTCCTCCCATACACTACCTCAAATGAGGTAGTTCCTGTTGATACATGATAGGTGGTATTGTACTACAATTCTACCCAAGGCACCCAATAGGATCAATTTCTCGATTGTTCTGATGTGAAACATCGCAGATATGCCTCCAAGCACCGATTGACAACCTTGGGTTCGCCATTCGTCTCTGAATGGTACGAAGAACTCATTTTTAGGATAATACCTTGTAGTTGGAACAACTCCTTCCAAAAAAGGCTAATGAAAAGAGGATCCCGATCACTAATAATGGATTGTGGAATCGCATGCAAGCGCACTATCTCTCTAGCAAAGACCTCAGCAATCTTCCTAGCTGTATAGAGATGCTTCAGAGTGATAAAGTGGCCATATTTAGATAGGCGATCTACTACCACAAGTATTGCTTCAAGCCCTTTTGACTTCGGTAAACTAGTGATAAAATCAAGGGAAATGTCCTCCCAAATCTGGTTGGGAACAGGCAGCGGCTGCAATAAGCCCGCAGGAGAGGAGGCTATGTATTTTTGCCTCTGACACACATCACAAGACTTCACAAAGTCCTGGACAGCTTTCTTCATGCTAACCCAATACAAATTTCCAACAATCCTCTGATAAGTTCTCAGAAATTCGGAGTGACCCCCTGCGGGTGATGAGTGAAACTCCTCCAATAATGAAGGAAAGCAGGCTGATTTGGAGGAGATAACTAACATATTCTTATAGAGTAAAGTGTCATGCTGCAAACAAAACCTTGGCCTAGAGTTTGCATCACACTTGAGATCTACCACAATTTGTTGTAACACAGGGTCCTGTTGCACTTCTTGTTGCAGCTCTTGATCTTGTAGTCATAGAGGCGAAGAGATCAGCATTTTCACTTCTCCTTCCTCGTATATTCTTGAAAATGCATCTGCGGCTTTGTTCTCAGGTCCTGGTTCGTAAACGACATCAAAATGATAGCCTAAAAGTTTAGCCATCCAACATTGCTGGTCAGAAGTGGTGATTCTCTGTTGCAACAGATGAAGTAAACTCTTTTAATCAGAATATACTATAAAGTTCCTCCCCAACAAATAATAATGCCAATGCTAGACAACCAACACTAAAGCCATCAATTCCTTCTCATAAGCAGATTTAGCAAGGTTATTTTTGGAAAGAGCCTTGCTAAAATAAGCTATTGGTCTGCCATGCTGCATTAACACTGCCCCGACCCCTTTCCCAGATGCATCACACTCTATTTCAAATGGCTGTGCAAAGTTAGGAAGTGTCAAAATTGGAGAGGTGGTGACTACCATCTTTAATTCCTCAAATGCTTGCATCGTTTCAGACCCCTATTGAAACCCATCCTTCTTAGTTAATTCTATTAGAAGCTTGGCAATCTTACCATACCTAACTATAAATTTCCAGTAGTATCCCGTGAGCCCTAAGAAACCTCTTACCCCCTAGACATTGTAAGGGATAGGCCATTCAAGGACACTCTTGACTTTGGCAGGGTCAACTACCACTCCTTGCTCAGAAATTATATGGCCTAAATATTCCACTTGGTGGCTGCCAAAATTACACTTCTGTTTGTTCGCCACGAATCGATTATGCTGCAACACCTCCAGAACCCGAGTGAGATGAGAAATGTGAGTAACCCAATCAGCACTATAGACTAAAATGTCGTTAAAAAAACCAGCACAAACCTTCGAAGAAAGGGATTAAAAATCTGGTTCATGGTAGCTTGGAAAGTTACAGGCGCATTAGTTAGTCCGAATGGCATCACTAAGTACTCGTAATGCCCTTCGTGAGTTTGAAATGTTGTCTTGTGCACATCCTCTTCCCGGACCCTGATTTGGTGATAACCAGATTTAAGGTCCAGTTTAGAGAAATAACAAGCTCCATGTAACTCATCAAGGAGTTTATCCACTACTGGAATAGGGTACTTGTCGGGCACTGTCTCCTTGTTGAGAGCCCTGTTGTCAACACATAAACGCCAAGTAGCATCTTTCTTTTTTACCAAAATTACCAGGCTGGAAAAAGCACTACAACTGTGCCTAATCATACCTTGTTGTAACATCTCTTTCACCCGTTTCTCTATCTCATCCTTATGATGATGAAGGTACCGATACGGGCGTACACTCATAGGGCCAGTCCCTTATTGTAACACAATTGAATGGGCAATGTCACGACTTGGGGGAAGGTCTGTAATCTCCTTGAAAATAACAGAGAACCGGTTCAAGAGCTCCTGAAGTTCATCTTTCTGTAGAGGGGACAGCAGTGACTCATTTGTTGTTGTTGTATCATTATCTACAAACCACAATATTCCATCCTTACCTCCATTCATTCCTTCTAGCAAGCTATGAAAAGTGACTTGTGGCATAACTTTAGGGAGCTGTCCACGTAATTCCATATCCTTCCCTGCCCCACTGAAAATTCATGGTCATGTCTTTCCAATCCATTAACACCTTCCCAAGCATTTGAAGCCACGCCACACCCAATATCATGCCAATACCTCCTAAATCCAGCACATATGCATCCACTTTAATGGAGGTTATACCTATTTGAATTGTGATTCTCGAACATATTCAAGTTGTGGTGACCTTGTGCCCATCTCCTAACCAGATACCCAATGTTTTAGTGTTAGAGACCTTCAGTCCTAAGGCTGATGTCACTTGGGGTGAAATAAAATTGTGGCTGGCCCCACTGTCCGCTAAAATAAAAATGGACACTCCTTGTAACTTCCCCTCCAATCTCATGATTTTTACTTCACTCACAGAGGCCTCAGCAAACCCAAACAACCCTATAGCTTTGCACTCTAGAGTCCCCTCGTCCTCTTCCTCAACATCGTTTTCTTCCTCATTGAGTGTCTCAGCATCACCCAATATTATTAACCGTAACTACTTCTTTGGGCATTGATGGAGAGGATGGAATTTATCCCCACATCGAAAGCACAGATTCTTCGCCCTCCTCTCCATGAGCTCATGATACGACAAGTGGTGCACCCCCTTGCTTCAATTATTTCCCAATCGACGGCCCCCCTCTACTTGACGAGCGCTCGACGCCAACGACTCGGAGGAGACCTTTGGCAGCATCTCTACTAAGGTGGTTCGAGTCCTACCCGTGCTCGGGTCTCGGTGGCTCGAGTGGTCTCGGGGTTCCTTGGAAAATCTGTTGGATTGCCAACTTCGCCTCGTCTTCTCACTCATCTCTCCTAACTCCGCCTCGATGTCGCGAGCCAATTTCATCATTTGGCAGCGCGAACGTGGGTTGAACGGTCTCACCCGACATTGGATCTCAGGGCACAACCCACCCATAAAATACCTCATGTATTACTCCTCTGGAAGACGCTCTACCTGAGACGAGATGAGTTCAAACTCCTCAATATACTCATCGAATGACCCCGTTTGTTGGAGGACAGGGAGCTCCTCGAATAGGTTATCAAATTTTTGCCCCCCATAACGCTCGATCAAGGCACGCTTCAGTTTCTCCCACGACAAGTCGCCCTTCGTCGCTCTTAGTAGATTAAACCAATGGATTGTTTGGGCCTCCATACACAACAGAGCAAGCTTAATCTTCACCTCCTCCGATGTACCCTGAACCTCGAAGTACATCTCTGCTCGAGTGATCCACCCCACCGGGTCAGACCCGTCGATCATCTGCAATTCAACTTTATTTGCCGACATTCGAAACTCCTCCATCTTATCCTTCCGTCGTGGCGACTCTTCCTCCGACGAGGAGGAATCGTCGTGAGCCTCATCCGTCTTCTTCTCCAACATCTTACTAACCTCCTGAAGCAGAGGCTGCTTCAACTCCATGAATGTGACCCGAAAGGCTAATTGAAGATCCCAGCCTCCAAGGTTGTAAGTCGTGTCTCCAATGCTTCCACTTTCTCAGTCATCTTAGGTGGCATGGACAATTCCGACAATGTTGGCGCTACCTCGACGTATTCGGCAAGCTGGACCAATGATGGAAACCCCGGAAGGAATCCAGTATATTTGTATTATTCAATATCAAAAAGGAGTTGATAGAGCTCTTACAAAGAAAGGGAACGATAAACAGAGCCTAAGGCTCCTATCCAGAGAGATGCTCTCCTAACAATATCAATACCAAAATACATCATAAAAAAAATACTCATTGCTCCTACTGTCTTACTAATGCATGATTCATTTGGATTCTCTCCCCTACAAATGCGGTAATAGAATGCCGGTCATGAAACTAATTCCCTCTCTCACGTGGACCCTCCTTCTTTCTTCTAGAATAAACCCTCCAAATGTTGGGCTTCCTATGATTTAGGTCCAGCACCTGATCTAAGGCTTGGTCAGTCACTGTATTAGGCCCCATGGCTCTATCAGTTTTCTTCACATTCTTTGGGAGTGAAATTAATGTCCCTCGCGATATGAGAGTGTCCTTGCCCACAGGTATATTCCCGCGGTTTCAAACTCTTGACATTCGAGAGGCCCCTTAAACTTATATTTTTAATTTTCTCTTGTTGGCTAGTAGGGCAGGGCTATAAGATTCAATTTCATCAAAGTGTAAATTTTGTAATACTTTGCTTGTATTCATAGGAGTTTAAGTTATAATATTGGATTTGGAGATGGGCAAATTAAGTGAAGTAAGCTGCTTAAAAAAGGTATTAGACATATAGTTTGTTCATAGAACGTTAATAATTTATTTGGCAAATAACCCTGTTTGTTGAAAGAACTGTGAACAGTAAATCACAAACACCGTCTGGAAATTGCAACAAGCCAACAACTACACCCAAGAAACAATTGGTACAAAGAACCAGGTCCATTGTAGTTTGTAAACTAGAGGTGGTTTTATATGAATCCAATGGAAACAAATAAATATTTCAACTAACTGTTCCACCAGAGCAAAGAGAAAAGCGATATACATTCATATAGTGAAAAATGACAAACAAATAGGGTATCTAGAAAATTCTCTTTAATTTGATTTGTGGCCATAATTTTCTTTCCCACTAACAGGCAAGGCGTGGATACTCCTCCAGCAATCTATTCCAGAAGTAAACATCACCTGGAGACCTCAGATAATCCAGATTCTATCACACAATTGACTTCATCACAATCAGCTTTCATTCCATTCTCGTATTTTCATGCTACACCTTCCTATCACTGATTCAGTGGGGGAATGAGTTTAAGAGTAAAACTTGTAAGTCTTAGCGTCAAGTATAATAGACCTCAATCCTCCAATAGGTGATAAAATCATTAACAATAGACCAAGCACAATGCAGATCTGTAATCAATGGAGAAGGATTAAAAGCTGGCTTAAAATGAAACCAGTTAAAGGAGAATAATTGACACCGAAAAAAAAAACATCAAGCATACCCAGTTAGTCCACCAAGACAAGCTGTATCTCTTTGGTTTGTAGATTGCAAGCCACATGATGCAGGGGAGCTGAAAATTTAAATAAGAAAATGAATAATTATGCAAAAAACATTTACCCTAAGGACAATATTCTTGGCTTACGAAGTATGTTGTTGGAGCAAAAGCAAATCCTCCAAAAAATCCAAGGAGACCACCGAAAAATGGGAAGGTAATAGCAACAAACATTGTGAATGCTGAAAACAAAGAGAATGATGTATCAATGCACAGACCAAATGAAATCCATTCGAAGTGAATATAACAGCTTGTCAAAAAACAGATAGATTACTTACCCACATACACATTACGTACAACAAAACGAAGTATTCTGCTTGGTTTGAAATTCAATTTCTTCACCAAGAAAGATTCAATCATGTCAAACACTGGGATTGCATAAATCTACATCAACAAAAAAAAATGGCAATTTGGTTAGATTTAGTGACTTTAATATTGAACCAAAAAAGAAGGGTGATTTTAAAATGAAAAGATTTTGCACAAGTATAAAGAATCAGAGAAATTGAAGTTCACCTGATAGCTTCCAATAACATGGACGACAACAAACATGTTAGCCATTGCAATAAGCCATTTTGGTTTGTCCAAGGAGATGAGGATGTTGTCTTCAACCTCATTGCCAAACATCCAGTAACCGACAAGAGCAACTGGGAAGTAGCACAAAGCCACAATTATGTAGGCAACAACCACTCCTTTCCACATAGGACCCTTGGATGGCCTCTCTGGTGTAGATGGAATTGTTGCTTGGATTTCCAGCACCACATTATGTCCAGCATAGGCAAAAGCCACGTCGCCAAGGGCACTAAAGAAGCCAAAGACTGTTCCTGCTGAAGTCTTAGCTTTATAACCATATTGTACATTTTCTTGAACACCCTTATGAGCAGAAGCTGCCCAGGCAATTGTAGAGTAGCTGTAGGACAACGCAAACATCAAAGTCTAAGTTAACATGTAGAAGTTATGTTTCCTTGTGTGTTCTCATTCAACCAGCAGACTCTAAGCAGGTTGACAGTTGACAAAGATAACAAAAGAAGGATATAGATTAAAAATACGACTTGTACCTAAAGGACATGACTGCTGCTGCCAAAGAGACACAAGAGATAGAGTTGTAGTTGGGGAGATGGGACAGTACGAAGTGAACAGAGGCAAAAATCATAATGAAAAAGGTCAATTTGATCTTTTTGCAGCTTGAACACACGGTATCATGGAACTTCTGCAATGATTTTCCCCCAGTGACCATATATACAATGTTCACCCCAATTTCAACCACAAGTTGTTGAGGCACCACAATATAAAGACCCAACTTTTCACCAAAGGCATACTGACCAAGTTCATGGTATCTGTCAAAACGTTTTCCCGGAACCATTTCATGCATCTCAACCATTTGCCATAGCGTATACAAGGTTATGATCCATGAAAGGACTAGTACAGTCACACCAGGACCCCTGAAGAAGACATTGTGATTCTCAAATCAACACACACTTGGTATACAAAAATGTTGCTTACCTAGCTACCTTTATAGGTATTTTGGTGCTTTGTTACTAAAGAAATATGGAAAATGATGTTCTTACCTAGATTATGAATCTTATACAAGGTTATTTTTTATCTTACGTGAGATAAAATGATGAGAAAAAAATGATTTAATCAATAGTATGAAGAATAGTATAAAATGTAATATAAAAAAAATAATATAAAAAATTATAATTAAAAAAATATTTTTACTACTCAGTCTGTACCTCTAATATTACTATTTACAAATATAACTTATAAAAATTCATAATTTATGCAGTAATTTACTAATTTGTGTCTTGCATGATATTGTTTATGTAATTTAAACATGTTTTAGAGATCTTTAACATTCTTCTACAAAAAAAAACTCATTAACATTTTTTTTAAAGCTAAAATGCAACATGGGTTTGAAAAAATACCATCCAAGCTTTGACATGGCATAAGGAAGACTAAGAACACCAGCTCCAACCATGGCAGTGACATTGTGGAAAGCTGAGTACCACCATTTTGCATTCCTTGATGAAGTAATTGGAAGCCAGTCATCAATTGCCTTCTGCCTCCCTGATTTTTCTTCGATCTATTTGATCAACAACAACAAAAAAAATAAAAATTGATTAAACAAAAAAATAAATTATTAACAATAAAAATAAATAAATTTTCAAAGATTGAAAAGGCTTATTTTGTAATCTTCTTAACAATGAGGGGTCTCTTTTGATTTGATGGGGCACCCAAGATAATTTTAATTAGAGATTGAATGGGGGTGTTTTCGCGTTAAAGGCGTGTCCAATAAGTTGTGGAAAAAGTACAGGTCCCAAACTTCTTGGAATTGGAGTATATAGGATGAGATCGTTGTGGCCTTGTAAAGTGCTTGTCTTTGTCTTCTTATCATGACTTTGACTATCGCCATTGATTTACTTAATAACAAAATTTAGCTCCAATAGTTTTTTATTAATTTTTTTAATTCTTTTAATAATTTTTTATTAGTCTATTAATACAATTAAGTAAAATTAGAAGTAATAAATAAAAAATAATTAAAATAATTAAAATAATTAAAAAAATTAGAGTCAAATTTTATTGTATACTTAATTATAAAATACTACTTAATTACATATTGATATATAGTTAGATTTTTTTAATAACAACTACATGAGAAATTCAACTATTTTACGTGACGTGTCACACCTGTAAAAAAGTTGAGATAAATTTTTAAGTAAACTTGTAAAACAATGCTTTCACACTGTATAATTAAAAGTGAGTCATATGAATTATATTATTATTTTAAATTATTTATATAGTAATAATATTAGGATTGAGAAAACTAAAATAATATGAGAAAGATAATAGTGCATTACCTAGCTGACGTTCAATCAAAATTAAACTGTTCTTTCGAAAAAAAAACTGTTCTTTTATCCTCGATAACAATATTGTATATTATTTTTTAAAACAAAAAGATTTGATAAAATTAGTAAAAGCAAACTCATGATAAATATTTGTCATGAACAAAAAATTGTCATAATTTTTATACAAATATTTTAATGAAAAAATCTTCCTTCTAATTACCGTAAAGATTTTATATTTGTCTGATGAGATTGATAATATCAATCAACTTTGATAGAAAGAGACCCATTCAAGGTGTAATAAATATCATAGAAATAATTTATGTAACCATTTTGTTAGTTGTTACATAAGTTATGAAAAAGATGATTTTATATTTTTTTTAGAAGTATAGATATTGTATATATTTTTTTTAAAGGTATGTGATTGAGAGTGAAAAAATAACTAAAAAAAGTAAATATAATGAATTGTATTAGATGAGATATGAAAAGAGATGTACATATTATTTGTGATAAAAATATCAAAATTAATAAGTTATATCTATTATAAATTATTTTTGCTAATTTAATGTGTTGGGAAAGTTTTAAGAATATAATAATGATAATAGTTTTAGGGTATGGATATGAATATATTATTAGATTGATGAATGAAGATTCACCGATCATAGAATAAAAAATAAAAATACCCCAAGTGTTGCCGAATATGTTGCCAAGTGAACATTTTTTCTTGCGTTGCATAAACAAATACGTCGATCGTCAAAAAAATTAAAACAAATATGTAGGGCCCACATTTCCATTACCAGAACTGAGAAGCGAGAACATATGTGTATCCTCATCCAACTAGGTAAAGCAAAGAGAAATATTTGTGTAAATACTTCAAGTTGCCAATTATTCTATTCAATTATAATGTTAGTTAATTTAATAGGTGCAGAGATTTTTGTTTTCGAAATATGTACTTCAAATAATTACATAATACATCTTATCAAAGTCCTGAGAATTTTGACAAAGAAATACCCAACAAAAATTCCCAAAAAAATAAATAAAGTGAATAAGATGACACATTACAATGACATCTACCTATACTAGTTTAGATTCATTATTATATATAAGACATGTTAAAATATTAGTCAACTACATATTCAGAAATATATATTAAATGCCTATAGTGTGTAGCTACACAATTTTTTTCACTGGTTTGAAACTAAGAAGCACCACCAATCCACCATTATGCTTACACCAATTTTATATAGTTAATGACGACTGAATTATTAGTTAATAATATTTGATTAATGATGACTTGATTACTAGTAATTGATTATTAATCTCTTAATCAAACTGTATATGTTATTAATCAATAATTAAATCATTGTTAACCGGTATAAAAAAATTTGGTCTGAAAAAATAAAAAACACAACTGAACCGAAAAATATTCTCAAAAGAAAAAATGAAGTGAATAATATGACACGCTACAATGATATCTCCGTATAAATTTGTGCATGCTACACTGATAAGACAACTCGTCTATCAATAGCGGTTGCTAATGCAAATTTATGTATGAAACCATGTGGAACCAAAATAATCGACACGGTCAATGGCCAAAAGTATTGTTACTTGTTAGGAACCATTTTTATTGGAATCAGAATGAAGTTTGGTCAACCATGGCGAAGAGACAGGAGGCAGACCGCATGCCATTGGTTCTCTTGGTCTTCTAGCTATAGTTTGCTTAGATCTACAAAAACATTTTGTAACATAAAGGGAAAGGGTCTGTGTTGTCGAGTTTCTATTTAACCCCTATCACACGTGTCTTAAATACTATATATAACTAAACTTGGAAAAAAGGGTTTAGACCATCCATGAAATCTCTCATGAAGTGTGGCAATTTCCCAGCCAAGAAAGAGGTAAGTAAACAGGAGAAAGAGACCACAACAAAGTAGAAGAGAAACGACGATGAATAGGACTCTGCAAAGTTTTTTTAAGATTGAATATCTTTTTATTTTATTTTTATGTTCAAATTTTATCAGAAACCAAAACTTTTACAGTTTGCTATAATTTATGAATGTATATCATGATTTTAAATTGCGGTTGCAGTCGCAGTTGCGAAAATTACTAAAATCGTATTATTGCAGACAATTGCGACAAAATGTAATCGATGTGGCCGCAATTGCTGTCGCGATACAGTTATAGAGATTATTAAAATCGCAATATTACAGTTGCAATTGCAGTTACAAATTGCAATTTAAAATTATGATGTATATTATTAGGGTAGTTAGTTAATTAGTTAACAGAAGTTAGTTAGTAGTTTTAGTTAGTTAGAGACAATTGAGGCAGTTATCAGATAATTAGAAGTGAGTTGTATATATGTGAAGTTCATCACATAGAATCAATAAGAAGAATAATTTCTCTTCATTCTCAACATGCTACTAGAGATAGTTAGAAGTGAGTAGTATATATATGAAGTTCATCACGTAGAATCAATAAGAAGAATCATTTTTTTTCTCTGTTTCTATTCCTTCATTCGCAACAAAAACAGAGTATGAAAACCAGATGCAGATAAACAACTATAAAATTGCTAAACATAGTGAGAGAGAGAGAGAGAGAGCAAGAGAGAAAGAGAAAGAGAGAGAGAGGGAGAGAGAGAGAGAGAGAGAGAGAGACTTACAGTGTTGTTGGCATAAGAATTGTAATCTGTTGGTGCCTGAGTTCCCATAATAATCGCAAAAGCAGTGAAGATAGATGTTGCAATTGCAAGACAGAGGATTGGTATGAAAAATAGGGTGACTCTCTGAGCTTTGTAAAACGTGGAATGTGTCTGTATTTAAAGGGAGAACCGGAGAAGTTCCTACCTCGCTAGTAGAATTATTATTATCCGTACATAACATCTTAGTTTGGATAATTAGCACAAAAAAATTAGCTTTATGTTTAAATATAATTATAAAATTATTTTTTTATACTTTCTTTTTATTACATCTTTTTAAAAATTAATTTTTTTAAAAAATTACTTATTTCTACTTCTTATTAAAATAAAAAAATTATTTTTTATATGATATCTTTTTTTTCAAAATCTTATTCAAACGATTGTATATATTTAAAAAATACAAACAAACGTACTCAAATATCAATCAATGTATAGTAGGGGTGTAAATGGGTGGTTTGGTTCAAATTTTAGGAAAAAATAAATTCGAACTAATCAAAATCAATTGGTTCAGTTTGGTTTGGGTTTCTTGTTTTTTGATAGTCAAATCCGAACCAAACCGAACCAAACATCTATAGTTTGGTTTGGTTCGGATAATCGGGTTGTTCATCATTTTTTTTAATACAAAAATTAACTAAATTATACATGCAATATAAAAAAGTGCACATAATTACTAGACATACTTGAAGTGAATTTGAAGTGATGTTGATACGGTGGAGCGCGGGACAATTAGACACCGGTATAGAAGAAAGCATTATATTCAAATCAGCAAATCTGCCAAGAAAACAATTCAAAAAAGAAATCAAAAAAGCCAATAATGAAAAACAGGGATAGGGTGTGAAATTAAGCAACAAGTACACAAGCAACAGAGAGAAAGACAAAGATGAATAAAGAATTAGAATACTTTTCTGGAGACAAAGAAAAATGAAGCAGAAACATACTTGCGACAGTGTACCAATCTAATATTTTGCAAACGTGTAAGATCCAAAGACACTAAAGTCAATAGACTACAATTGTCAAGCTCCAAAACCTGCAGTAGCAGTGACATCATTTACTCGTCCTGGATGTCTGTATTTAGGAATTCAGACACATCATTAATATCAATATCTAGGACAAATTACACACCTCCAACATATAACTATGAGCTATTGCAGCCATTGAGGCGGAAGTGATTCCCTCACAACTATGAAGCTTTAAAACTGTCAACATTGGCAATCTAACAGACTTCAAAGAGAAAACAAGCAAGTTAGCAACCATTTCAAACAAAATCACATTCAATATATATATATATATATATATATATATATATAAAAAGTGATTATAGATTATAGAAAGCATACCTCCAAAGATATGTTTTGGCAGTATGGTGCATCAAGAACACTAAGGTTAGCACAACTTAGTGCTTTTTCATGCAGAGTTTCATCACTAACACATGAACAATTAGACATGTCCAAAGACACTAGTTGAGGGTATAGAATTGCAGCCTCCTATAATCTTTAATAGAGCCATCATAACCATACATAGACAACAATCCCATATGCACAACAGAGCTCCTTAGCCTGAAACTCCACCAAAATTCAACTCAATTTCCACCATCAACCCAGTGAACCATTGAACCCAGAAGTTGCCTTAACTCCATACCTCAACGCCCTTGTTTGTAAACCATTCGATCACCACCAGCTACCCAAAGCAAAAGAACAAGCCACTACAGAATCAAGTAATCAGTTGTTACCAAAGACACAACAAACTTAACCTACCATACCCAGAACCCCAAATCGAACTAGAAGCCTAAATTGTATCCACAAAAATCATATCCATCTGATAATTGAGAATTCAAGAAAAAAAATAGAAATTAAAAAAAAGTCATCTTGAAGTTTTGTCATCAATGTTATGTCACAGTTGCATTTCTCAAGTTGTATAACCAAGTATTCCCAAGAAAAGGTTTGACAGAGGTAATTAATAGTATTTTTTTCATCACATTAGTCATACAGAAGGTTAAGGATTAACTATGGGAAGCTATAGCCTAGGGATGAAGAGATAATGCCATGTGCATTGTATACCACTTAAGACTGTATTAGAAATTGCTTATACCTGTGGATTATTCGTGACACGTGATTCAATTTAATTCATAATTTTTAAATTATCGAAGTAGTCATCCAATCCAAATATGAAGGAGCAACTTATGGCAGTTATTAATAAATAAATAAAAACAGTATAGAAGCAAATCTCATAAAGTTTCTATATTTAGATCCAAAGTCAAACCAATTAAAAATTGAAAAGCATGGGTAGGCGTAGGCCTTGTTATTTGCAGGAAATAACAAATTGATGAGATCTTGAACTTTAGAAATCCAGTAGGTGAAGAAATTATAAAAGGAAACACATAAACCTCCTTGTAAAAAAGGAAAAATGAGGAATTGATAGCAAAGTTGTAAAATTTGAGAAGAGATATAAGAACTCAGAGAGGGAAATAGAGATAGAGAATGAGGAAAAAGAATACCTTAGGGAATAGAAATGATGGGGTGGGAAGAGCAATCACAGAGGGGAGGGCGAGGGCGAGGGCGAGGGCGAGTGGCGAGGCGGAGTTGCGCAAGGGGAACAGTGGAGTTAGGGTTGGATTTGGGAAAAATGAAAAAGGAGTTAGGGATTTTGATTGATACGGTTTAATTCTGAAATTGTTTATAAAAAAAATTAGTTTAGTTCGGTTCGGTTCGGTTCATTGGTTCAAAACTCTAAACCTGTGAACCGAACCAATTGAGTTTGAATTGGTTCAGATTTTAATCGAACCATTAAGTTTACCTGAACCAAACCGAACCAAACTATTTGGTTCGGTTCGGTTTGTTCGAGTTGGTTAGATTACCCAAATCAAATTACACCCCTAATGTATAGTATGAAAAGAGGATCATGAGTTCTTGAAAAAGAGAAAATATTTATACAAATCAAATTAATAAATAATTTATATATTATTATTTTATATAAAATAATAAATATCTAATTTTTGTGATATATAATTATTTTATATTTAAAATAATAATGTGTCTATTAATTGTTGACTTACTTTATATAATTTTGTAAAATACATTAAATAATAAATATATACAAAAATCTTTCCTTGAATATGATGTGTTATTGATTGACTTTTATGCGTGAAACTGCAAGTAGCTTTGGATTATTTGGCATAATAAAGTCTTTGCACTTAACTATGACTTGCTCTTTGTGTTTTTTTCTGTTATTCTTTTTTTTTTTTGGTAGAGGGTGATAAGAAAGCAACAAAAGAGAAAAGAAATAAACTAATTCCTTAAGAAGGCAACTCCACTACTATCAGCAAAAAGCACATTACTGATCCCTAAGGGGGGAGAGTCAAGAGCTTCGAAGCCTTCATTCTGGGATGCACCTAGCTTGGCCAGAAAATCCGCGCACTGGTTTGCTTCTCTGAGGCAGTGGTGGAGGGAGACTTCCCAATCCCTTCTCAAGAGATCCTGAATGGAACGAATAAGGGGGGCAAAAAGATGGAATTGGGTTGCACCCTCCTTAACAAGCATAACGGCTATTTGGCAGTCTGAGTAACAAACCATTTGTCTAAACCCCTTGTTCCAGCTCATAGTGAGACCATGAAATAGAGCCCAAAGCTCAGCATGGATGGATGTAGCAGAGCCAATAGACCCATAAAACCCAGCTAACCAGGCTCCATCTGAGTTTCTTAGAAGACCACCAAAACCAGCTCTACCAGGGTTCCCAAGACTACTGCCATCCACATTGAGGACAATCATGTGCTGCCTTGTTGGGTGCCAGGTAATCCATCTCTCAAGCTGTTCGTGAGCGGCCATATTGTGGAAACAAACTTTCATCACATCATAGAGATTCTGCACAGCCTGTTTGATTTTGTATAGCGGCATTGGCTCCTTAGCAATGATGTGGGAGTTCCTAGCCCTCCAAGACCACCATAAGCAAACAAGAAAGCGAACATCATCATCACTGTTGAGACCACTCTTCAACCATTTCACATGGTCAGTTTCCTGGTAGAAGTCAATCTCTGTGTAGCCAAATGATAAACACATATTTTATTCATTAAGAAACCCTTATATTTAGTCATTTACACTCTCCATATTCTTAATTGATTGAGTTTGACATGATTTTGTGAGTTTGAGCTCAAATTGGTCCTAATTGAATATTTTCAGCATTATTGAGATTTTACACTGTTTCTGTATTTTGGTCATAACTTGAGTTCCTGATATCTGAAAATCATGAATTTTATCTTGTAGGAAAGCTAAGAGGAAGCTCTACAACTTTGATGAAGAGCTCGAAGTCCGATTCAGATGTCTAAGGGACCTAAGTTTACATGGAAGTCAGAATACGGGTTCTGTCAGTAGAATCCGAACAGTGTGCACTCATAAAATCATATCTCAAGATGTAATAATGGAGATGGGCTGAAATTTGGATAGTGGATATTCAAGATCCAAATAAACAACTTTCATGAAGAACACATTTTCAGAAAAAGAAGTCTAGTAGGTCATTTTGGGCTTGCAAGTCGGAACAGAGGTGCTGAAGTTGGGTTTGAGCAACCTACGGTATTTGGGACATATCTTGGGCTTAAGGAAGCCAAATTGGACGAACCAGCTATCCATTTTATAGCCAAGACAAGGATCTACAACTTTCATGAAGAACACTTTTCGTGGTTCTGAAGTATAGTGGGTCGTTTTTGGCTTCCAAGTCAGACACGAAATTTTCGTCCTCAACCACCCACTCATCCATCCACTAATCCACTCATCCACTCATCCACTAACTCACCCATTCATCCACTCATACACTAATCCAACCACTTAACCACTCCACCCACTCATCCACTAATCCATCCACTCATCCATCCACTCACCCATTCATGTCCATAATTTCCCACTCACCAAAAGTCCTTTGGCATTTTTCACTAATTCAACCACTCAACCATTCCACTCACTCATCCACTAAACCAATCCACTAAACCAACCCACTAATCCATCCACTCAAACACTCCACTCACTCACCCACTCATCCACCCACTTCCCTTTGTCATTTTGTTACCTTAGACTTCTATAAAAGGCACCATTTATCATGAACAAGATGTAACTCTCCTTCATTTTCTCTCTTAGTTTCTTGTTTCTTCATAGTTTCTTCTTGTTTCTTCATAGTTTTTCTTGTGATTTATTTCTAGCTATGTGTAACTAAACCTCCTTTGGTTAAGGGGTGATGAAACCGCTAGTATTAATGTTGTAAACTTTGCATATTTGATTATTTCAACACGCTTATGTTTTTATTCATATATTTACGAATCTATTGTTGGTATGAAGGTTTTTGTACTTGTTCCTACTTTCAAAGTAGTAGATCTAGGTTTATTATGCGCGGTTGCGGTAGTAGATCTAGTGGGATGTATGATGTTCATGTGGGTATAATTATCTTTGTGCTATTTGCCGCTTATAAAAGTGGTAGATCTAGGTTTATTATGCGCGATTGCGGTATTAGATCTAGAGAAATATATGTTCTAAGTAATTTAATCCCTATGTGTGATTAGACCTTAGTGTAATTGGTTTTCTAAATCTTAATGCAATTATTGGATAGTTGTAAGAGCGGTTGCTTTATGACTAATCGGTGATTAGGAGTTGATTTGAGCGGTTGCTAAATTGGCCAACACGTAAGGAAAACAGATTTACTCTCACAATTGCATAAAAACATAATTGAGCATGTTGGAATAAAAAGAATATGTGGATTTACATTATCATATAAATCTAGCGGTGGATTCAATCTCTTAACCAATTTTCTTATATTGTTGATTTCAGTTTGTTTATTGTTATCTTTGAAGTTTGTTCATTGTTCATCAAAACTCCAAAACCCCCTTTTCTTGTTTATTGTTAATCGAGTCTAAATTGGGAATTGTTTAATAGTGTTAATTGAATTGGTTCTCGTGGATCGACCCTTACTAACTACAACTAGTTGTAAGGTTTTTATTTTCTGGTGGGCCTGACAACTGATTTTTATCTTAATTTTAATCACTACATCCGCACGCGCATCGAATTTTAGCGCCGTTCTTGGGAACCAATTTTTTTCAATTACACTATTAATTTATTTCTTATTTTTATTCTGTTTTTATTTTATTTTATTTTATTTTATTTTTAATCTTTCTTTCTGAGTGTTTTGTAGGTGTTGATGTCCTTTGAAGGAGTAAACGAAGGATTGCTAAATTTGAGGAATTATATTGATCAACTCACTTCACATCCTCAATTTCCCTTCCATCCTAGCTAACTTCCAACTCACACCTGCTGACATTGAAGCTGCCCGTTACATTGATCTATCAAGTTCAGAGACATTTGAGCCATCTGAAATATCTGAAGAAGTGACAATGGCGAGAAAACACTTTAAGGGCATTGGGTGCTCCGATCTAGATCAACACCTCTTTGCATAGACATTCTTGAAAATGAAGAGGCATTTGAATTGAAATCCGGTTTAATCCATCTCTTGCCATCTTTCAATGGATTACCCTGGAGAGGACCCCAACAAGCACTTGAAGGAAATCCATGTGGTATGTTCTAGCATGAAACCTGCAGGAATTCATGTAGAGCAAGTCAAGTTGAGAGCTTTTCCATTCTCATTGAAAGACTCAGCTAAAGAGTGGCTTTACTACTTGCCACCCTGGATCCATCCAATCATGGCAGGACATGGCCCGAACTTTCCTAGACAGATACTTCCACGCCTCAAAAGTCAAGCAACAATCGAAAAAGAAATCATGTGGTATTCAACAAAGGCATGGGGAATCACTCCATGACTCTTGGGAGAGATTTAAGAAGCTATGTTTCAGTACCTCATCATCAAATAAGTGAGCGACTTTTAATTCGGTATTTCTATGAAGGCTTACAAGTGATGGATCGCAACATGATTGATCTTTGCTAGCGGAGGAGCATTGATTGATAAAACTCCTCAAGAAGCTAGAAACTTGATCTCAAGAATGGTACACTGCCAATACTCAACAATTCTACTCTAGAAATGACACTTTGGAGTAAGAGCGATGAAAGAAGTAGAGACAACCAAGGTATACAACACAAATGACTCAATTGATTGCTATGGTTCAAGGTTAATGGATTCGGTAAAGCACCGATTCATGCTTGTGGGATCTGTTGTTCATCCGGACATCCCAACGATATGTGTCCCACTCTCCAAGAAGACACAAATGAGGAGGTAAGAGCGATGAGGGGATATCTTTGGACTTTCAAAAATTACAACCCCTACTCAAACACATATAATCCGGGTTGGAGGGATCATCCAAATTTCAGCTATGCAAAGCAACCTCAAAATCAACCTCCGGCTTATGGACCTCCGAGGATTCCAACAAAGACAAGTACCTTTCCCTCGAGACAAGCAGGCAAGTTCAAGCTCCTAAGCAATCGAGCCTTCATTAGAGGAGCTAGTAAAACAAATGGCCACTAATAATTTGCGGTTCCAACAAGAAACAAGGACTGCAATCAATAACTTGCGAGAATCGGATAGGGCGGTTGTCCACGAGAATTCAACAAGTTTCAAAGCCAAGCTTCGGGGAAACTACCCTCACAAATGAAGTGAATCCGAGGGAAAATGCTAGTCTTTGTCACATTGAGAAGCGGAAAGACGATGGATGAGCCTACCTCTCTTCCACCAATCATTCAAGAGAAGGATGAACCACCCAAAGAAGCAAATGATAAGGGCAAACTTCCAAAACCCCTAAGGTAAGTATTTCAACCCCTTCCTAAATATGTCACTAAAGCTCCTTTTCCTAGTAGGTTAGTTAAAACCAAGAAAGAAGAAGCGAGAAAAAGAAATACTTGAGACTTTTAGGAAGGTAGAGGTTAATATCCCTTTGTTAGATGCCATTAGCGGTACCTAGATATGCAAAATTTCTGAAAGAATTATGCACTAACAAGAGGAAGTTAAAAGGAAATGAAAAGGTCCAAGTGGGAGAAAATGTTTCAAATGTAATTAAAAAGAAACTCCCAACCAAATGTAAGGACCACAGCACATTCACCATTCCATGCACTATAGGTAACACAAGGTTTGAAAGGGCAATGCTTGATTTAGGTGCATCTATAAATGTCATGCCATATTCTATTTATGCATCTTTATACTTGGGTCCTTTGGAACCTCTTTGGTGTTGTTATTCAATTGGTGATAGATCTAATGCATACCCTAAGGGTGTGGTTGAAGATGTTTTGTACAATTGAATGAATTAGTGTTTCCGTGACTTCTATGTTTTGGAAATGGAAAAGGATGAGTCTCCCAAATCTGCTCCTATCTTGCTAGGAAGACCATTTTTGAAGACCTGCACGGACAAAAATTGATGTGCACTCGGGAATTCTAACAATGGAATTTGATGGGGAATTAATTAGATTCAATATTTTTGAAGCTATGAGATACCCAGTGATGTGCACTCTGCTTGTTTAATTGATTCTTTTGATCCTTTTGATTCTTTAATTTCTGCAGCTTTTGATCTGACCATTTTGATGCTCTTGATACAATTCTAACTCATAGCTTAGATGTACAGAGGAAAAAAAGAAGAGTGAAGAAGAGCCATGGAGTGAAGACATTGATGAAATTGTTCTTTGCCTTACAAGAGCTCTCTTCCACTCCGAGAAAGAGCATGAGGTAACTTTTGTTGATTTACCTGTTACTACTTGATATACCTCAACCTTCATTGTGCGGGCACTGAATTGGAACCGAAAGCACTACCGATCATCTTAAATACATCTTCTTGGGGAGAAGGACACCCTTCCAGTAATAATTGCAAAGTCACTCACCCAAGAGCAAGAAGAGAAGCGGTAGGCATTTTGCGGGAACATAAGACAGACCATTGGTTGGTCAATAGGCGATATCAAGGGTATTAGTCCCTCCGTTTGTATGCACGGGATATTAATGGAGGAGGATACTAAACCTGTGAGAGACCCTCGGCGGAGATTGAATCCTCCCATGATGGAGGTTGTGAAAAAGGAGATCTTGAAGCTCCTAAGTGTGGGGGTGATCTACCCCATTTCGACGACAAGTGGGTAAGCCCGGTCCGGTAGTACCAAAGAAATGCGGAATTCTTGTGGTAAGAAATGCTGAAAATGAGCTTATTCCCACTAGGTTACGACGCAGGTGGCGTGTTTGTATTGATTACGGGAAGTTGAATGCCGCCACGAGAAAAGACCACTTTCCTTTACCTTTCATTGATCAAATGTTAGAAAGATTAGTGGTCATTCTTATTATTGTTTTCGGATGGTTTTTCGGGTTACAATCAGATTGCCATAGCTCCGAAGACCAAGACAAGACTACATTCACTTGTCCATTTGGTACCTTTGCATATAGGCGAATGCCTTTTGGACTCTGCAATGCACCAGGAACTTTCCAAAGATGCATGATGAGTATATTTTCTCGATTACATTGAAAACATCATCGAGGTTTTTATGGATGACTTTAGTGTCTTTGGAAATGATTTTGAAAATTGTTTGGAACATTTAACTTTGGTGCTTAAAAGATGCATTGACACTAACACAGTGCTTGAATTGGGAAAAATGTCATTTCATGGTGAATGAAGGTATTGTGTTAGGTCATGTAATTTCTGCTAGGGGAATTGAAGTAGATAAAGCTAAGGTAGAACTCATGCATTCTTTGCCACCACCCACTAGTGTGCGGGAGATTCGTTCTTTTATTGGTCATGCGGGTTTCTACCGGGAGATTCATTAAAGACTTTTCTAAAGTCTCATTGCCCCTTGAGACTTCTTCAAAAAGATGTTAATTTTAACTTTGATGAGAAATGTATGGAAGCTTTCAATAAACTCAAGAAGTTGTTAATCTTTGCACCTATCATCGAGCCACCCAACCGGGAGTTACCTTTTGAACTAATGTGTGATGCCGTGACTTTGCAGTAGGAGTGTCTTGGGACAACGAGTTGATAAAGTTCCTTATGCCATTTACTATGCATCAAGGACTCTAAATGATGCTCAACTTAATTACTCAACCACGAGAAAAGGAACTTCTAGCTGTTGTATTTGCTTTAGAAAAATTTAGATCATATCTAATTGGTTCTAAAGTGATTGTGTTTTCAGATCATGCGGCCTTGAAGTATCTTCTAACAAAGAAAGAAGCAAAGCCTAGATTGCTCCGATGGATTTTATTGCTCCAGAATTTGACTTGGAGATTAAAGACAAGAAAGGGAGCGAAAACACAGTGGCCGATCACTTGAGTAGATTGGTAACGAAGAGGAAGAAATGCCTATCATGGAGACTTTTCCTGATGAATATTTGATGGTTGTCAACACCATAATCCCTTGGTATGCTTGACATTGTTAACTACCTGGTTACTAAGGACTTTCCGGAGGGTTTGAACAAGGCCCAAAGAGATAAATTAAGGAGTATTTGTAAATACTATATCCGGATGACCCGTACTTATGGAAGCATTGTGCGAGATCAAGTCATTAGGAGGTGCATTCCGATTCGAGACACACTCCATCCTCTCCTTTTGCCACACCTATGCATGTGGAGGACACTTTGGCGATAAAAGGACAGCCAATAAAGTGCTTGAGGTGGTTTCTATTGGCCTTCAATTTTCAAAGACGCTTACAACTTCGTAAGTCTTGTGACCGCTATCGAGAAAACAGTAATATTGGTCCTCGTAATCAAATGCCTCGGACTCCGATCATTTTTGTGGAACTCTTTGATGTGTGGGGTATTGATTTCATGGGACCATTCCCTCCTTCATTTGGTTTCACATACATTCTTTTATCTGTTGATTATGTGTCTAAATGGGTGGAAGCAAAAGCCACTCGATCTGATGATTCTAAAATCTGTGCGAGATTTTGTTAAGTCACATATTTTCTCCAGGTTCGGGACCCCAGGGCTATCATCGGTGACCAAGGGACCCATTTCTCGCAACAAAACCTTTGATGCTCTATTGAAGAGATATGGAGTAATGCACAAAATTTCCACTCCTTACCATCCACAGACAAATGGGCAAACTGAAGTGTCCAACCGGAGATTAAGTCAATCCTTGAAAAGACAGTGAATCCCTCAAGAAAGGATTGGAGCACTCGACTTGAAGATGCTTTATGGGCTTATAGGACTGCCTATAAGACTCCCATCGGCATGTCACCATTTCGGTTGGTGTATGGAAAGCCCCGTCATTTGCCCGTTGAGTTGCAACATCAATCTTCTTGGGCCATTAAACAAGTTAATATGGAATTGGAAGGTCTTTGGAAAGCAAAGGAAGTTCCAATTCACGAGAATTAGAAGAACTAAGAAATGAGGCCTTTGAGAATGCCCCGATTTATAAGACTAAAGCTAAGGCATTCCACGACCAATTGATTTCCGAAAGAAATTTCACAGAGGACAAAAAGTCCTGCTATTCCAATCAAGACTCAAATTATTTCCAGGTAAACTGCGTTCTAAGTGGATTGGGCCGTTTGTGGTAACTAATGTTTTTCCTTTTGGTGCGATTGAGATCGGGAGTGAAAATTACGGCAAAGCATTTAAGGTCAATGGTCATCGTCTCAAACCATATCATGAACTTCCCGACAAGTGCGAGAGATGGAAGTGATGAAACTCATCCTTCCACAATATGAGGAGCGATGAAAGTATCATCATGTCGGTGAGGACAATAAACTAAGCGCTCATTGGGAGGCAACCCAACCAGATTTGCTCTCTTTATCCCTTTTTATCTTGTGTTTTCATTAGTTCCTTAGATTATGTTTTTATCTGTTTGTTGGTTGTAAGCATTTGAATCTCTAAAAAAAAAAAAAAAAAAAAAAGCAGTGTGCTGACAATAAGGTAGGTAGTGCCATTAAATTTTGTCACTCGGAAGCATGTGAAGGTCACTTTTCTTCAGCGACAACAAGCTGCGAAAATCTTGCGGTATGGATTTTATTGGCCTACTTTATTCAAGGTCTGTTACACCTTTTGCAAAAATTGCGGAAATTGGTCAAAAAGGTTACGCTTTGAGATTATCATCTGCACCTACTCCTTGAAAAATTGAGATCTAGGTGGCGCGGTTCTTTTGCTGTCAAACACGTGTATCCTCTGGGGCCGTAAATATTGAGGATCCTAGGAATGGTAATGCGCGTAAAGTTAATGGACAAAGACTCAACCATTCCTGGAAAATCAAGTTCTTGAGTTCTTTGTGTTGCTGGTTAAGTGGCGGATACGGTACTCCGTGACTCTCAAGTCGGTTTATTTTTCAGTTTCCCAAAATAACTGAATCCTTCTTCTCCTTCAAAATGGATGTCATTCTTTCAAACCTGAGAAAACATTTTCCTTCTTTTCCTCAAAATGCTCTGAGAAAAATCTACAAAGTTCGATGTGAAAGATTGAGACTGTTAATGCACAAAGGTATGCCAGAAGATGTACGCTGGATAATTGAAGCAAAGGTTCGATTAGCAGGTGAGTCCTCAATTTCATTTGACTCATATATGCCCTAGGTCTTGGAAGAAGTTCATATTCTAAAAGGAGAAGAGCAAAAAGGTTACAAGTCTGTTACAAATGTGGACGATGGAACTGTAATGAGCGATGTCATACTTTGGGGATGGTTTCCGCAAATAGAGAAGATAAAATTTTCTTCATTAAGAATGGATTGAGTAAGGAGTCATTAGATGATATCTTATCGACTCTTGAGACGCATTCTTATGGATTGGTGCATCATGAAATTCTTAAATTGTGGAATCTCTTCAAGGATGAAGAAAAACGCTACGATCTTGGGAATCGACTCTAAAAGACCCCATTTGCCGCTTATAAGAAAATTGGATGGGAAGCCTATCCCCGACTCATAGAAGGCGTTTAAGCCGTTTACGGACGTAAAACCGAGAGGAAGATGTGAGCCACAATCACAAACAATCTGTACATATCATCTTCTTCTTCTTCTTCATGTCATCTCTCAAAAAAAAAAAAAAAAAAAAAAAAAACAAAAAAAAAAAAAAATTTATGTATACGTCTTAGGGTTGGCTTTGGTAACACACACCGTGAATGGGGAAATGCATGCATCCCGATCCAGCCTTCTTAATTGAAAAACAAAGAAGGTAGATTGTATCCCACATGTGAGGCAACCAGGGCGTATTATGGCCACTTGTCCCTTTTGGGAGCCCTATGTTGCGCCGGGTCTTGAATGGGTCGAATCTTGGTCAACAATGCTTTGGCACAAAGCCGAAAGAGCAGAACTACCTCCATCCCAATCTTAAGTAAGTATACACTCATCTTTCATCAAGTTTTTCTAACAAATTCAAAAAAAAAAAAAAAAAAAAAAAGAGGGACGTGATGTCTCTTTTCACTCATGACGCGCAAGTATAATAAAGATACGCCATGGACACTGTACATACAGGGTATGTCATCATTTTCTATTTCTTTTATCTTTGTATCATTTTATTGTATTTTGATTTTTGTACAGACGATCCTTTGAGCAGGGTCCTTCAGGGGTTTCTAGACTTCTTTACCTTGATGGTTTTCTTGAAGTCAAACAAAAAAAAAATAAAAATAAAAAAATAAAAAAAAATAAAAAAAAAAGTAAAAAAAAAAAAGAGGAGAAAAGATTCTGTGTTTCTTAATTTCAACCTTTTCTGACAACAGCCAACCTACCCTCATAGGTGCAATTATTCCCCTTTCCATTCTTTTTCCTACTTAAACACTCCATTTTCTCCATTTTCCTTCAACTCAGAAACACTCAAAGGGAGGAAGAGTATAGAATGGGGCCTTCTATTCGTAACCTCAAAAATGTCTGTGTTTTTGTGGGTCGAGTTATGGGAAGGGATTAGAGTTTGTAAACGCAGCTAGCACTCTTGGTCGATCACTTGTGCGCGAGGAATATTCATCTTGTATATGGGGGAGGTTGTCGTGGGTTAATGGGGCTGTATCACTTGCGCTTCTATAGGAGGCGGTCGGGTTTTAGGTGTTATTCCTAAACCTTTGGCTGAAAATAACATCACCGGAAAGACAGTTGGAGAAGAAATTCGGGTAACATCTATGCATGGACGAATGAAAACAATGGTTGACAATTCGATGCATTTATTGTCTTACCAGGTGGTTTTGGTACTTTAGAAGAAATTTTTCAAATTGTCTCTTGGGCGAACTAAACATCCACCATAGACCCATTGGTTTGTTGAATGTTAATAATTTCTTTGATCTTTTGTTATCTTTTCTTGACAAAGTCATGTGGAATGTAAATTTATCACTCCTTCAAAGAAGACAACTTCTTATCTCTCCTCCACTATTGATGAGCTCATTGATAAATTAGAAGCTTTTGAGTATGTACCTGATCCGGTATTAGCTCGGATAGATTGGTCAACAGAAGCAAAGGAAGTAACAAGAAACAAAAGCCGATCTGCGACTTCATCTTTAATGGGTTTGATTTTATTGTACCTTGTTTCTGTTTAAATTTGTGTCGACTTTCTCCAACAGGAAATATCTTACGTCCTTTACTCATCTATATTTTAACATTGCGGACAATGTTGTGATTTAGTTGGGGGAAGGATAGTTGACCCAAAATAAAAAAATAAAAAAAATAAAAAAAAAAAAAAAAAAAAAAAAAAAAAAAAAATAAAAAAAATAAAAAAATTTGTTGTCTTTGTTTGGAAAGTATGATATGATTGTCATGTACTTATTAAATCAATTAGTGATGGCAGAGTAAGGAGTAATTTTACTCTTGAGACGCATCTTAATTGGTGGCGAGTAAGGAGTTTTTAGGTAGTAACTAATTAGTACTAAAGTTTTATTGTTTGATTTCTTTTCGTGTCCGATGCTTGATCTTGACAAGGTGTGTTTTTTCTCGCTTGGCGTTGATTCACTTCTTATCGTGGTTGTGTTGCTCTTTTCTATATCTCTCTTTCACATTGAAGGCAATGTTATATTAAGCGTGGGGGAGAGATTTCAAGATGTTTCTTTTTGTAAAAAAAATTCAAAAAAAAAGAAAAGAAAAAAAAAAAAGGGGTTCATTGCATGATTGAATAACTTTTCTCCCTTCTTGAACTGATATGCTTGGTGATGGATGATTAAATTGATGAATTGAGTTTGATGGATGCATACCTTGTGAGATTTTGAGCCTAATGGATGGATTCAACATTTATGCCATTCACTTCTTTCTTGTGTGATTTTCACTCATGTTAATGACCACTCTAGAACTTGCTTTGATTCTTTTTGAGGCTACATTTCACTTGCATGCATGAACATGATTGAGGCCCTCTTTCTTAATTAGCTAGTTTAACCAAATAGCCAACCTTGTTTTCAATATGATATCAAGCACTCTTTTGATTTCTTGGAAATTCTCTGATTCCTGCCAACCTTGTATATTTTCCTTTGCTTAACCCCTTTGAGCTTATTTGACCATTCCTTGTTTCTAGCTCATCATGTGCCTTAAATGAGAAATCGTGTTCTTACTTTACCTTAGGGAATAAAAGAACATTAGCTTGATTAATGGATGAGTTTTTGAACAAGTGTGGGGGTGTGTGTACAAAATGGTTGTTGAAAAAGAAAAGAGTGCCCAAAAAGAAAAAAAAATGTATGTATATAGTTATGTTCATATATATTAAAGAAAAAGAAAAAAAAAAAAAGAAAAAAAAAAAAAAAAAAAAAACCAAGTGTTTAAAAAAAAAAAAAAAAAAAAAGGGATTGGGAAATGAATATGTAAAGGGATACACACTAGAGTTGGGATGAACTTTTATGCTTGTTATTTGAACTTAGCTCTCATTTGCTTTTATTCTCTTTGGTATTTATCTTCTCATATCCATTTTATCCTCTCCTGTTACCTTGACCTCACTACAACCTTGAATAAAGTCCTCATGATTTGTGTGTGCATGTGTTTTGAGTAGTGGAGAAGTAGAAGATAAGCAAGCTTATGGTAGTGCAATTTTCATGGGTTGAATTGAGTAAAATACCTACCTTTTAAACACTTGAGAGATTGAGAGAGAATCTTGTGAAGATCTATCATTCTCGATTCATGTTGAAGATACCTTGCTTGATGGTTTGAGATGTGGAGAATTGTTAACTCATGAATGTTTTGATCCTTGAACCTTTGGTTGTTCTTCTTGATTGTAAAATTTTGGTCTTGAGTTTTGCCCGGGAGTGCAAAAAGCTAAGTGTGGGGGAATTTGATAAACACATATTTTATTCATTAAGAAACCCTTATATTTAGTCATTTACACTCTCCATATTCTTAATTGATTGAGTTTGACATGATTTTGTGAGTTTGAGCTCAAATTGGTCCTAATTGAATATTTTCAGCATTATTGAGATTTTACACTGTTTCTGTATTTTGGTCATAACTTGAGTTCCTGATATCTGAAAATCATGAATTTTATCTTGTAGGAAAGCTAAGAGGAAGCTCTACAACTTTGATGAAGAGCTCGAAGTCCGATTCAGATGTCTAAGGGACCTAAGTTTACATGGAAGTTAGAATACGGGTTCTGTCAGTAGAATCCGAACAGTGTGCACTCATAAAATCATATCTCAAGATGTAATAATGGAGATGGGCTGAAATTTGGATAGTGGATATTCAAGATCCAAATAAACAACTTTCATGAAGAACACATTTTCAGAAAAAGAAGTCTAGTAGGTCATTTTGGGCTTGCAAGTCGGAACAGAGGTGCTGAAGTTGGGTTTGAGCAACCTACGGTATTTGGGACATATCTTGGGCTTAAGGAAGCCAAATTGGACGAACCAGCTATCCATTTTATAGCCAAGACAAGGATCTACAACTTTCATGAAGAACACTTTTCGTGGTTCTGAAGTATAGTGGGTCGTTTTTGGCTTCCAAGTCAGACACGAAATTTTCGTCCTCAACCACCCACTCATCCATCCACTAATCCACTCATCCACTCATCCACTCATCCACTAACTCACCCATTCATCCACTCATACACTAATCCAACCACTTAACCACTCCACCCACTCATCCACTAATCCATCCACTCATCCATCCACTCACCCATTCATGTCCATAATTTCCCACTCACCAAAAGTCCTTTGGCATTTTTCACTAATTCAACCACTCAACCATTCCACTCACTCATCCACTAAACCAATCCACTAAACCAACCCACTAATCCATCCACTCAAACACTCCACTCACTCACCCACTCATCCACCCACTTCCCTTTGTCATTTTGTTACCTTAGACTTCTATAAAAGGCACCATTTATCATGAACAAGATGTAACTCTCCTTCATTTTCTCTCTTAGTTTCTTGTTTCTTCATAGTTTCTTCTTGTTTCTTCATAGTTTTTCTTGTGATTTATTTCTAGCTATGTGTAACTAAACCTCCTTTGGTTAAGGGGGTGATGAAACCGCTAGTATTAATGTTGTAAACTTTGCATATTTGATTATTTCAACACGCTTATGTTTTTATTCATATATTTCTCAATCTATTGTTGGTATGAAGGTTTTTGTACTTGTTCCTACTTTCAAAGTAGTAGATCTAGGTTTATTATGCGCGGTTGCGGTAGTAGATCTAGTGGGATGTATGATGTTCATGTGGGTATAATTATCTTTGTGCTATTTGCCAGTTATAAAAGTGGTAGATCTAGGTTTATTATGCGCGGTTGCGGTATTAGATCTAGAGAAATATATGTTCTAAGTAATTTAATCCCGGTTGTGTGATTAGACCTTAGGGGAATTGAAGTAGATAAAGCTAAGGTAGAACTCATGCATTCTTTGCCACCACCCACTAGTGTGCGGGAGATTCGTTCTTTTATTGGTCATGCAGGTTTTTACCGGAGATTCATTAAAGACTTTTCTAAAGTCTCATTGCCCCTTTGCAGACTTCTTCAAAAAGATGTTAATTTTAACTTTGATGAGAAATGTATGGAAGCTTTCAATAAACTCAAGAAGTTGTTAACTGTTGCGCCTATCATCAGGCCACCCAACTGGGAGTTACCTTTTGAACTAATGTGTGATGCCAGTGACTTTGCAGTAGGAGCTGTCTTGGGACAACGAGTTAATAGAGTTCCTTATGCCATTTACTATGCATCAAGGACTCTAAATGATGCTCAACTTAATTACTCAACCACGAGAAAAGGAACTTCTAGTCATGTATTTGCTTTAGAAAAATTTAGATCATATCTAATTGGTTCTAAAGTGATTGTGTTTTCAGATCATGCACCTTGAAGTATCTTCTAACAAAGAAAGAAGCAAAGCCTAGATTGCTCCGATGGATTTTATTGCTCCAGGAATTTGACTTGGAGATTAAAGACAAGAAAGGGAGCGAAAACTTGGTGGCCGATCACTTGAGTAGATTGGTAACTGAAGAGGAAGAAATGCCTATCATGGAGACTTTTCCGGATGAATATTTGATGGTTGTCAACACCATAATCCCTTGGTATCTTGACATTGTTAACTACCTGGTTACTAAGGACTTTCCTGAGGGTTTGAACAAGGCCCAAAGAGATAAATTAAGGAGTGATCAGTAAATACTATATCCGGGATGACCCGTACTTATGGAAGCATTGTGCGAGATCAAGTCATTAGGAGGTGCATTCTGATTCTCGAGACACACTCCATCCTCTCCTTTTGCCACACCTATGCATGTGGAGAACACTTTGGCGATAAAAGGACAGCCAATAAAGTGCTTGACAAGTGGTTTCTATTGGCCTTCAATTTTCAAAGACGCTTACAACTTCACGTAAGTCTTGTGGCCATTGTCGAGAACAGTAATATTGGTCCTCGTAATCAAATGCCTCGGACTCCGATCATTTTTGTGGAACTCTTTGATGTGTGGGGTATTGATTTCATGGGACCATTCCCTCCTTCATTTGGTTTCACATACATTCTTTTTATCTCGTTGATTATGTGTCTAAATGGGTGGAAGCAAAAGCCACTCGATCGATGATTCTAAAATCATTGCGATTTTGTTAAGTCACATATTTTCTCCAGGTTCGGGACCCCAAGGGCTATCATCGGTGACCAAGGGACCCATTTCTCGCAACAAAACCTTTGATGCTCTATTGAAGAGATATGGAGTAATGCACAAAATTTCCACTCCTTACCATCCACAGACAAATGGGCAAACCGAAGTGTCCAACCTGGAGATTAAGTCAATCCTTGAAAAGACAAAGTGAATCCCTCAAGAAAGGATTGGAGCACTCGACTTGAAGATGCTTTATGGGCTTATAGGACTGCCTATAAGACTCCCATCGGCATGTCACCATTTCGGTTGGTGTATGGAAAGCCCTGTCATTTGCCCGTTGAGTTGCAACATCGATCTTCTTGGGCCATTAAACAAGTTAATATGGAATTGGAAGGTCTTTGGAAAGCAAAGGAAGTTCCAGCATACGGGAATTAGAAGAACTAAGAAATGAGGCCTTTGAGAATGCCCCGATTTATAAGACTAAAGCTAAGGCATTCCACGACCAATTGATTTCCGAGAAAGAAATTTCACAGAGGACAAAAAGTCCTGCTATTCCAATCAAGACTCAAATTATTTCCGGTAAACTGCGTTCTAAGTGGATTGGGCCGTTTGTGGTAACTAATGTTTTTCCTTTTGGTGCGATTGAGATCGGGAGTGAAAATTCGGCAAAGCATTTAAGGTCAATGGTCATCGTCTCAAACCATATCATGAACTTCCCGACAAGGTGCGAGAGATGGAAGTGATGACCCTCATCCTTCCACAATATGAGGAGCATTGAAAGTATCATCATGTCGGGTGAGGACAATAAACTAAGCGCTATTGGGAGGCAACCCAACCAGATTTGCTCTCTTTATCCCTTTTTATTTTGTGTTTTCATTAGTTTCTTAGATTATGTTTTTATCTGTTTGTTGGTTGTAAGCATTTGAATCTCTAAAAAAAAAAAAAAAAAAAAAAACCAAAAAAAAAAAAAAAAAAAAAAAAAAAATCTGTGTGCCCGACAATAAGGTAGGTAGTGCCATTAAATTTTGTCACTCGGAAGCATGTGAAGGTCACTTTTCTTCAGCGACAACAACTGCGAAAATCTTGCAGTATGGATTTTATTGGCCTACTTTATTCAAGGTCTGTTACACCTTTTGCAAAAGTTGCGGAAATTGGTCAAAAAGGTTCTGCTTTGAGATTATCATCCGCACCTACTCCTTGAAAAATTGAGATCTAGGTGGCGCGGTTCTTTTCTTTGTCAAACACGTGTATCCTCTCGGGGCCGTAAATATTGAGGATCCTAGGAATGGTAATGCGCGTAAAGTTAATGGACAAAGACTCAACCATTCCTGGAAAATCAAGTTCTTGAGTTCTTTGTGTTACCGGTTAAGTGGCGGATACGGTACTCGTGACTCTCAAGTCGGTTAATTTTTCGCTTTCCCAAAATAATTGAATCCTTCTTCTCCTTCAAAATGGATGTCATTCTTTCAAACCGAGAAAACATTTTCCTTCTTTTCCTCAAAATGCTCGAGAAAAATCTACAAAGTTCGATGTGAAAGATTGAGACCGTTAATGCACAAAGGTATGCCGAGAAGATGTACTGCTGGATAATTGAAGCAAAGGTTCGATTAGCGGTGAGTCCTCAATTTCATTTGACTCATATATGCCCTGGTCTTGGAAGAAGTTCATATTCTAAAAGGAGAAGAGCAAAAAGGTTACAAGTCTCATTACAAATGTGGACGATGGAGCTCAACAATGCGATGTCATACTTTGGGGATGGTTTCCGCAAATAGAGAAGATAAAATTTTCTTCATTAAGAATGGATGAGTAAGGAGTCATTAGATGATATCTTATCGACTCTTGAGACGCATTCTTGTGGATTGGTGCATCGTGAAATTCTTAAATTGTGGAATCTCTTCAAGGATGAAGAAAAACGCTACGATCTTGGGAATCGACTCTAAAAGACCCTGTTTGCCGGTTTATAAGAAAATTGGATGGGAAGCCTATCCCCGACTCATAGAAGGCGTTTAAGCCGTTTCTGGACGTAAAACGAGAGGAAGATGTGAGCCACAATCACAACAATCTGTACATATCATCTTCTTCTTCTTCTTCTTCTTCTTCTTCTTCTTCATGTCATCTCTCAAAAACAAAAAAAAAACAAAATAAAACAAAAAAAAAAAAAACAAAAAAACAAAAAAAAAAAAAAAAAAAAAAGGGACGTGATGTCTCTTGCACTCATGACGCCAAGTAAAGATAAAGATACGCCATGGACACTTGTACATACAGGTATGTCATCATTTTCTATTTCTTTTATCTTTGTATCATTTTGTTGTATTTTGATTTTTGTACAGACGATCCTTTGAGCAGGGTCCTTCAGGGGTTTCTAGACTTCTTTACCTTGATGGTTTTCTTGAAGTCAAACAAAAAAAAAATAAAAATAAAAAAAATAATAAAAAAAATATAAAAAAAAATAAAAAAAAAGAGGAGAAAAGATTCTGTGTTTCTTAATTTCAACCTTTTCTGACAACAGCCAACCTACCCTCATAGGTGCAATTATTCCCCTTTCCATTCTTTTTCCTACTTAAACACTCCATTTTCTCCATTTTCCTTCAACTCGAAACACTCAAAGGGAGGAAGAGTATAGAATGGGGCCTTCTATTCGTAACCTCAAAAATGTCTGTGTTTTTGTGGGTCGAGTTATGGGAAGGGATTAGAGTTTGTAAACGCAGCTAGCACTCTTGGTCGATCACTTGCTGCGAGGAATATTCATCTTGTATATGGAGGAGGTTGTCGTGGGTTAATGGGGGCTGTATCACTTGCTTTGCTTCTATAGGAGGCAATCAGGTTTTAGGTGTTATTCCTAAACCTTTGGCTGAAAATAACATCACTGGAAAGACAATTGGAGAAGAAATTCAGGTAACATCTATGCATGGACGAATGAAAACAATGGTTGACAATTCTGATGCATTTATTGTCTTACCAGGTGGTTTTGGTACTTTGGAAGAGATTTTTCAAATTGTCTCTTGGGCTGAACTGAACATCCACCATAAACCCATTGGTTTGTTGAATGTTAATAATTTCTTTGATCTTTTGTTATTTTTTCTTGACAAAGCTGTGGAACAGAAATTTATCACTCCTTCAGCAAGACAACTTCTTATCTCTGCCTCCACTATTGATGAGCTCATTGATAAATTAGAAGCTTTTGAGTATGTACCTGATCCGGTATTAGCTCAGATAGATTGGTCAACAGGAAGCAGCGAAGGAAGTAACAAGAAACAAAAAAGCGGATCTGCGACTTCATCTTTAATGGGTTTGATTTTATTGTACCTTGTTTCTCGTTTAAATTTATGTCGACTTTCTCCAACAGTAATAATATCTTCTCGTCCTTTACTCATCTATATTTTAACATTGAGGACAATGTTGTGATTTAGTTGGGGGGGAAGGATAGTGACCAAAAAAATAAAAAAATAAAAAAAATAAAAAAAAATAAAAAAATAAAAAAATAAAAAAAAAAAAAAAAAATTTGTTGTCTTTGTTTGGAAAGTATGATATGATTGTCATGTACTTATTAAATCAATTAGTGATGGCGAGTAAGGAGTAATTTTACTCTTGAGACGCATCTTAATTGGTGGCGAGTAAGGAGTTTTTTTAGGTAGTAACTAATTAGTACTAAAGTTTTATTGTTTGATTTCTTTTCGAGTCGATCTGATGCTTGATAGTGTGTTTCTTTTACGTTTGGCGTTGATTCACTTCTTATCGGGTTGTGTTGCTCTTTTCTATATCTCTTTTCACATTGAAGACAATGTTATATTAAGCGTGGGGGAGAGATTTCAAAGATGTTCTTTTTGTAAAAAAAAATTCAAAAAAAAAAAAAAAAGAAAAAAAAAAAAAAAGGGGTTCATTGCATGATTGAATAACTTTTCTCCCTTCTTGAACGATATGCTTGGTGATGGATGATTAAATTGATGAATTGAGTTTGATGGATGCATACCTTGTGAGATTTTGAGCCTAATGGATGGATTCAACATTTATGCCATTCTCTTCTTTCTTGTGTGATTTTCACTCATGTTAATGACCACTCTAGAACTTGCTTTGATTCTTTTTGAGGCTACATTTCACTTGCATGCATGAACATGATTGAGGCCCTCTTTCTTAATTAGCTAGTTTAACCAAATAGCCAACCTTGTTTTCAATATGATATCAAGCACTCTTTTGATTTCTTGAAAATTCTCGATTCCCGCCAACCTTGTATATTTTCCTTTGCTTAACCCCTTTGAGCTTATTTGACCATTCCTTGTTTCTAGCTCATCATGTGCCTTAAATGAGAAATCGTGTTCTTACTTTACCTTAGGGAATAAAAGAACATTAGCTTGGTTAATGGATGAGTTTTTGAACAAGTGTGGGGTGTGTGTACAAAATGGTTGTTGAAAAAGAAAAGAGTGCCCAAAAAGAAAAAAAAAAAATGTATGTATATAGTTATGTTCATATATATAAAAGAAAAAGAAAAAGAAAAAAAAAAAAAAAAACGAAGTGTTTAAAAAAAGAAAAGGATTGAGAAATGAATATGTAAAGGGATATACACTAGAGTTGGGATGAACTTTTATGCTTGTTATTTGAACTCACTCTCATTTGCTTTTATTCTCTTTGGTATTTATCTTCTCATATCCATTTTATCCTCTCCTGTTACCTTGACCTCACTACAACCTTGAATAAAGTCCTCATGATTTGTGTGTGCATGTGTTTTGAGTAGTGGAGAAGTAGAAGATAAGCAAGCTTATGGTAGTGCAATTTTCATGGGTTGAATTGAGTGAAATACCTACCTTTTAAACACTTGAGAGATTGAGAGAGAATCTTGTGAAGATCTATCATTCTCGATTCATGTTGAAGATACCTTGCTTGATGGTTTGAGATGTGGAGAATTGTTAACTCATGAATGTTTTGATCCCTTGAACCTTTGGTTGTTCTTCTTGATTGTAAAATTTTGGTCTTGAGTTTTGCCCAGGAGTGCAAAAGCTAAGTGTGGGGGAATTTGATAAACACATATTTTATTCATTAAGAAACCCTTATATTTAGTCATTTACACTCTCCATATTCTTAATTGATTGAGTTTGACATGATTTTGTGAGTTTGAGCTCAAATTGGTCCTAATTGAATATTTTCAGCATTATTGAGATTTTACACTATTTCTGTATTTTGGTCATAACTTGAGTTCCTGAAATCTGAAAATCATGAATTTTATCTTGTAGGAAAGCTAAGAGGAAGCTCTACAACTTTGATGAAGAGCTCGAAGTCTGATTCAGATGTCTAAGGGACCTAAGTTGACATGGAAGTTAGAATACGGGTTCTGTCAGTAGAATCCGAACAGTGTGCACTCATAAAATCATATCTCAAGATGTAATAATGGAGATGGGCTGAAATTTGGACAGTGGATAGTCAAGATCCAAATAAACAACTTTCATGAAGAACACATTTTGAGAAAAAGAAGTCTAGTAGGTCATTTTGAGCTTGCAAGTCGGAACAGAGGTGCTGAAGTTGGGTTTGAGCAACCTACGGTATTTGGGACATATCTTGGGCTTAAGGAAGCCAAATTGGACAAACCAGCTATCCATTTCATAGCCAAGACAAGGATCTACAACTTTCATGAAGAACACTTTTCGTGATTCTGAAGTATAGTGGGTCGTTTTTGGCTTCCAAGTCAGATACGAAATTTTCGTCCTCAACCATCCACTCATCCATCCACTAATCCACTCATCCATCCACTCATCCACTCATCCACTAACTCACCCATTCATCCACTCATACACTAATCCAACCACTTAACCACTCCACCCACTCATCCACTAATCCATCCACTCATCCATCCACTCACCCATTCATGTCCATAATTTCCCACTCACCAAAAGTCCTTTGGCATTTTTCACTAATTCAACCACTCAACCATTCCACTCACTCATCCACTAAACCAATCCACTAAACCAACCCACTAATCCATCCACTCAAACACTCCACTCACTCACCCACTCATCCACCCACTTCCCTTTGTCATTTTGTTACCTTAGACTTCTATAAAAGGCACCATTTATCTTGAACAAGATGTACCTCTCCTTCATTTTCTCTCTAAGTTTCTTCTTGCTTCTTCATAGTTTTTCTTGTGATTTCTTTCTAGCTATGTGTAACTAAACCTCCCTTGGTTAAGGGGGTGATGAAACCGCTAGTATTAATGTTGTGAACTTTGCATATTTGATTATTTCAACACAGTTATGTTTTTATTCATATATTTCTGAATCTATTGTTGGTGTGAAGGTTTTTGTACTTGTTCCTACTTTCAAAGTAGTAGATCTAGGTTTATTATGCGCGGTTGCGGTAGTAGATCTAGTGGGATGTATGATGTTCATGTGGGAATAATTATCTTTGTGCTATTTGCCAGTTATAAAAGTGGTATATCTAGGTTTATTATGCGCGGTTGCGGTATTAGATCTAGAGAAATATATGTTCTAAGTAATTTAATCCCGGTGTGTGATTAGACCTTAGTGTAATTGGTTTTCTAAATCTTAATGCAATTGTTGGATAGTTGTAAGAGCGGTTGCTTTATGACTAATCAGTGATTAGGAGTTGATTTGAGCGGTTGCTAAATTGGCCAACACGTAAGGAAAACAGAGATTTACTCTCACAATTGCATAAAAACATAATTGTGCATGTTGGAATAAAAAGAATATGTGGATTTACATTATCATATAAATCTAGCGGTGGATTCAATCTCTTAACCAATTTTCTTATATTGTTGATTTCAGTTTGTTTATTGTTATCTTTGAAGCTGTTCATTGTTCATCAAAACTCCAACCAAATGACTTTGGCCATAGGGCAATCCCGCACACAATGGAGCACAGTTTCCTCCTCTGTGTTGCAGCGCTGGCATGTGTTGCTAGCTAGCATATTACGATGGTGAAGCAGGCTGCATGTGGGGACAACATTATGGCAAGCAAGCCACAACAAGAATTTGACATTTTCTGGGGCTCTAACACGCCAAATCTAAGACCAGGATGCCATGGTTTGGTGGTGGTCTTCCATGCGTTTCTTGACTAACCAGGTGAAATCGGATTTAGTGCTGTAAGTGCCGTTGTCATTCTCCTGCCAAACAAAACTATCCTTGGTTTCACTATGAAGATGCAAATACATGTTTTTTATGGCTTCTTTGATGTGGGTTGGAACGATGGTTGAAAGTCTATGCAAGCACCAAGAACCATCTTCGAAGACATCCTTCACAAGCATATGAGTATCCTGAATGTTAACATAGTCCACTTGACTGCCAAGGTGACCAAGGTGAGACCATGAATCATACCAAAAAGAGGAGGACCCATCACCAATTCTGATGCTAAATCCTTCTCTCAGAACAGATTTGGCTTTAGTGATAGAATTCCACACCCAAGAGCCTTTTGTGTCCTTGTCAGTCATAAAATCCCTCTTGACATATCTATAGAATAGCACCTGAGTCCAGAGCTTGTTGTTGGAGTGGATCATGTCCCACACAAGCTTCCCAATAAGAGAAGTATTAGCTTCCCTAGCCACGCGCAGACCCAGGCCACCCATTTTTCTTGGAACCGTAACTTTATCCCAGCCAACAAGGTGGATGCCTTTGTTGGTAGTCCCCTTCCAGATGAAGTCACGGATGGTTTTATCAATTTGAGCACAAATGCTTTGAGGGAGCCAATATATTTGCATGTAGTAAGTTGGAATAGAAGTTAACACAGAGGAAGCTAGAGCGAGTCTACCTGCCTTATTAAGTAAACGGTGCTTCCAAGAGGCCAAACGAGACTGCATTTTTTCAATAATAAACTCAAAGTCCACTTTTCTGGCTCTACCTTTGAATATAGGGAAGCCCAAATATTTTTCCAGAGAAGAAGTAGCGCGGATTGAATGGATGGAGGTAAACTTGTCAATCGTGGCTCTTCCCACCCCTTTTGAATAAAAAGCTCTAGATTTAGCTAAGCTAACCCTCAATCCAGAGGCTTTGTAGAACATATCTAGCAAAGAGGCAATCATTCTGGCTTGAGAAGATTTCGCTTTAGTGAATAATAAGACATCATCTGCAAAGAATAAATGGGAGATGTAGGGCCCATTTTTCGAGACCTTAACTGGAAGCCAAGTTCTTTGATTCACCGCTTCTTGGATAGCCAAAGATAACTTTTCCATACAAATCACAAACAAGTAAGGGGAAAGCGGGTCTCCTTGTCTGAGGCCCCTGGTAGGCAAAAAACTAGGGAGTCGTTTCCCATTTCATAAAATAGACAGAGAAGAGGTAGTAACACAGTGCATGATTAATTTCACAGTTAGGTTAGGGAAACCGAAATCAATTAAGCACTGTTTAAGAAAGTTCCAATCCACGTGATCATAAGCCTTTTCAAGATCAATTTTGTAGGCAACATCTCCTTGTTTTTTCTTGGATTTATGCATACCATGGATAATTTCCTGAAGCACAATAGCGTTATCAGCTGTCCCTCTACCCGGTAAGAAGCTACTCTGGAATGGGCCAATTAGATCATTAAGAAGAGGCCGAATTATATTAACCATAACCTTAGTAATAATTTTGTAAATGGTATTACAAAGGCTTATAGGGCGGAATTCTTTAAAGTTGCCCGGGCTATCCACCTTGGGAATAAGAGCCACCAGAGTTTCAGCAATAGTAGGATTAAAGGAGCCCACTTCAAAAGCGTGTTTGACTAGTTTCCAAACATCATCACCCACAACATGCCAATATTGTTTGAAAAAGATCCCGTGGAATCCATCCGGTCCAAGGGCTTTATATGAGTGCATAGAATTAAGGGCACGTGAGACCTCTTCTTTGGTGATAGGTTGTAAAAGACTAGTAATGCCCTCCTCCTCAATTCTAGGCATCCTGGGCACATCAAAATTAAGAATCTGATACTGCTGGGGGGAGCAAAACAGAGATTTAAAATACCTCTGAGCCTCTTGTTGCAATATGTTATCATCGGAGCACCAAATTTCATTGGGGAGAGTAACACCATGGATCTTGCTTCTTTTCCTTCTAATAACTGTTTAAGCATGAAAAAATGAGGTATTTTTATCCCCAAGTTTCACCCACTGCTCCCTTGATTTTTGGTACCAATGTATTTCTTCCTGGAAGAGGATGTTATTGTAATCATGCTGGAGTTGTTGTTCCAAATTGACAAGAAAAAGAGAATCGGCATGTTCAAGGGAGCGTTGAATTCCTTTCAATCTGGCTTCAATGATATGTTTCTTCCTGAAGATATTTCCAAACACCTCTCGGTTCCATTGAATTGAGTCATCTCTCACCTTATTAAGGGCTTCAAGAGGATTTCCCTGGTGATCACTCCAAGCTTCCCTCACAACTTGGTCATAAGAATCATGAGTGATCCATGCTGCTTCAAATCTAAAGAGTCTCGACCCACGCAACTGAGGTAACCCTCCAAGCCTCAATAAAATTGGGTTGTGATCTGAGTGGAGACGGCTTAGAACTTTAACAAATGCCTCTGGAAATCTAAGCCTCCATTGCAAATTGGCTACCCCCCTGTCCAGCTTCTTTGCCACAGTCCGGTTTCCTCTACAATTTCTATGCCAAGTGAAACGGCCACCCACTGTGTGAAGATCAACAAGACCACAGTGATCCATAACTCTGCCAAGGGCCTCAGTTCTAGCCTGCGAGAAAACACCCCTTCTTTGGTCCTCGGGGAGGAGGGTTTCATTGAAGTCTCCAATGAGCAACCAGGGAAAGGAGATAGAAGCGTTGAGGTGGCAAAGATGATCCCAAATGTGGCTTCTCTGGGCTGGGATTGGACTTGCATATATACACGTGCAAACCCAATTGCTGCTTCCTTTTTCAATTCTAAAAGTTACTGAATGAGAGGCAACATCAATTATGGATGTAACGTAATTGCTACCCACCTGTGTCAGAATCCAAAGACCTCCTGCATGTCCTTGGGCTTCAATGATAGCAACTGGAGTATACCCAACTCGGTTCCAGAACAACTGATTTCGGGCAAAACAAACATGAGTTTCCATTACTATAAAGAAGGAAGGCTTAAACTTTCTAATAACATCTCTAACATGTCTCTTAGCTTTAGCACTACTGGCTCCCCTGATGTTCCAGGAGAGTATTGATAGATCTTTGAAATCAATCATCATAGACATGAGCAATTGGGGAGGGAAACCAACACTCACAGAACAAAGTTATTGAGTGTGGAGGTCCATGGCTACCCCTATTAGCTGCTGCATTTCTGCCACGACTTCAATTGAATCTTGCACATGATCCTCATTCATAGATTGCATGTTGTTCTTGTCCGGAGGGTCAGGTTCATCCACAAATCTGAAGTGATTTGGACCAACTTGATGAATGTTCATCATTGTTTTGATAGTTGAGTCAAAAACTCGTCCCTGAGTTTCAACAAGAAGTGAACTCGGTTGAATAGGGTTTTGGGGGTTCAATTTTTTCCCTACGTCCACATGATTCTGCATAGCATTGGGAACCGGGTCTGTGAAAACTTTGCCATAATTTGCGAAGTCAGTGGGCCCACTCTTGGAAGGATCCACTATTTTGCCACTCAGGGAATTACTTGAGTGCCCCTGATCATATCTTTTCCTTTTGATTTTTGGATCCCCTCCATCAGCATAAGGTTTATGCACCTTTTCTTTCCCTTTATTGCCCCCTTTACTGTTGGCTATGATGGGTTTGGCTTTCACATGATTATTATCTTTCAAGTTTCTAATCCCCTCAAATCTGTTGCCTTTGACTGCGGGATTCCCTTTCGAATTTGCGCCTTTATTCATGTGGGGTTGTCTTTTTCGGTTAACTATCATCCACTCACCATGCGTATCCGTTTCCACATTATTAGGGATCTGCATGTTATTCTGTTGTCCCTTATTTTCCACCACCTTATCAGTTGCTCCTGAAAATGGCTCATTTCCTTTCTGGCTGTTCCGATTCTGACACGGCTGAGAACCACCAGTAGCCGTCGTGTTTAACGGCCTGACAGTGCAGTTTCTGGCTAGATGACCGTAGCAACCACAAGAAGCGCAGATGAGATGCAATCCCTCATAAGCAACTTTGTACCAGTGTCCATTGAGCCAAACCTTACCAACAACAGGCAGAGTGAGATCTATCTCCACGCAGATTCTTGCAAATTTCCCCCTCTCCACCCTTATAGTGTTGCTGTCCACCTTGACAGGCTTTCCTACCGCTGCCGCCATGACCATCAAGGCACTCTCATCATAATAAAGTAGGTTCAAACTAGGGAACCTAATCCAAACCAGCGTGCGCTCTATCTTTGCATTAGGAGAAGCAAAGTCTCTGCTCCAATTAGTTACGGCCAATCATGTTTGCACCCTTGCATCAATAAGTAATTTAAAACCAACCAATGACGGAAAAATTGAGAGAGGATTAGGATATCGATCAGATAAACTCTTCCCAATAATCTTGAGGCCTTTATATTGGATCTTGCCAAGAGCATTAGAGAGGTCTAAATTTCACATTAAAAATAATTTGAAAAATAAAAAATTTTCTTAGAAAAGGAATTCTTTAAATAAATTTGAACATTTTCATATAATCACAACATGATGATTGTGGTGGATCAAAAGTCTTTTTAATCATTCATTCTCAAAAATAAAATATTTCTTTATAAAATTTATTTCTATAAATAACTCATTTCATCAAAAACATTTTTTCAAAAAATAAAATGTTTTGAAAAGCCGTCTCTTTTGGAAAACCAACATTTCCAATTCACCACTTTTCATGCAATATGTTGTGAGTTTGAATTTTATTCTACAATTATGGCTATTTATCCGCTCATTCCCTATCTACGTCATTTATCATCTTCGATAATATGTTACAAAATAGGACATGTAAAAATAAAAACAATAAAAATTTGCTTTTAAATAATAAAGGATCAGTTTAATTAATTTTGTAAATAACAGTAAATTAAATAGGTAATCATTCTTAGAACAGAAAGCATAGGATGTTAATACCTTCATACTTGTAATCAACCCCAAACCTAAACTCTGGTATGTAGACCATCTTTAAGGTATTTGATCCAGCTTTCCATTTTAATGGAAAAAGTGATTAGTGGCAGCTCCATTCCGAAAAAAAGGAGAGTCTTGCCGCTCCACGTCGCACCGAGCTGAAAAGGATGTTGCGACATCCCCTCAAACTCAAGTGGGTGCAAATGGAACAAACTTAAGTTTGGAAACCAGAGTATAGAAGTGACTAGGATGATGAGCTTTGATGAATAGATTGGAAGGATGGTCAAGGGTTCCAATAGAGATGAGACAAAAAGCACCACGAAGGATGTGCTAGCGAATAAAGTGGCGTTCATTCTCAATACGTTTAGTGTGCGCATGAAAGACATCATTGTGTGTAATTTGAAGAGCGCTTCACTTGTTGCAATAAAGGACAATGGGGGAATGCTCAGAAATACCCAAGTTTTCACGTAGCCATCAAATCCAAAGTATCTCAAAAATGATATCATCTAGGGCATGATACTCAACTTCCATATTAGAGTGAGCAGTCAAAGTTTGCTTCTTGCTATGCGAAGAAATGAGAGAATCATCAAGGAAAATACAATAACTAGTAACGGAACGACGAGTAGTGGGATCACCACCCCAATCAGCATCTGAATAAGCTCATATAACCAAATAGGACTCAACAGAGAAATGGAGACTATGAAATAATGTACCCTTGATGTATCAGATAATCCGAAGAACAATAACATAAAGTGTTGAACGTGGTGCAGCCATGAATTGACTTACCAAATTAAAAGCATAGGTGATGTCAAGTCAAGTCACTGTAGGATAGATCAAGCTACCAACTGACTAATGATAGAGATTAGGATCATCGAGCAAGGTGCCATCCTATGGAGTAAATCGAATATTGATTTCAAGTGGAGTGTACTCAGTTTTGTTGTTTGTAAGTCAAGCCCGACAAATGAGATCCAAAGCATACTTAGCCTGAGATAGGAACAGACCATCACTAGAAGAAAGTACCTCAAGCCCCAAGAAATAGCTGAGAGATCCAAGATCTTTCATCTCAAAACTTTGACTCAAGAACTGTTTAAGCTCAGCAATGACAGAAGTATCATCATTAGTAATAATCATATCATCACCATAGAGAAGCAACATAATAGTACCTCAATCTGTTTTGTGAATCAATAGTCCAGAATCATGAGCACTAGAGGAAATTCCAAGTTGACTGACTCTGCTATAGAACTTGGAAAACCAAGCATAAATGCTTGTTTGAGGCCAAATAAAGCCTTTCGAATATGGTAAACCTTGTTTGTTGGACAAATGTAACCAGGAGGTCGATACATATAAACGTCCTCTTCCAAGTCACCATTGAGAAAGGCATTTTTCACATCCATCTAATTAAGATTCAATTTCTAAGTAGTTGTAATAGCAAGAAGAGTGCAAATAGAAGTAATGCGAGCAACAGGTGCAAAGGCCTCCTCATAATCAATGCCATATTCTTGTGTAAATCCCTTAGCAACTAAAGGAGCCTTATAACACTCAATAGAGCTATCAAAACGAGTGTTGATTTTTTGTACACCCATTTACATCTCACAAGTGTCTTATTAGAAGGAGAATCAACAAGGTCCCAAATATTGGTGTTTTCCAAAGCCTGTAACTTTTCTTGTATAGCATGTTGCTAATGAGGATATGCAGAGACTTCTTGATAAGACCGAGGTTCATGAAAGTGAAGCATGGTTGAGAAGCAATGATAATCACAAAGATAGGTAAGTTAACTTCTTACTTGAGTTAAACGTTTAGGAGGAGGAGAAATAGAAATCTTAGGTGTAGGATCAATGTCTAGAACTACTTCATCAAGAGTGGTTAGAACTTTAGAGGTGTCTGTGAGCTCATTGAAGAATCTGCATTAGAATCACTAGGAAAAAGATAAAGAAAATGGTTAGTGAAAAGAGGAGTTGAAGTTAAACTAGGAGAGTGAGGAGAACATGGTATCTTCTCAGAAGATGACATGACAAGAGATACAAATGTGTTAAGATAAAGGATCCTAGAGCGATAACCCTTATAGGGATCAACTTTAGTGTATTCGTGGGATTGAAGAAGAGCAAAGCAAGCACAACCAAATACTTTAAAAGAATTATAGTTTGGAGAAGTGTGGTGGAGACATTCAAAAGGAGATACATGACCCAAAATAGAGAAAGGAAGACAGTTGATGACATAGACAATGGTGAGAAAAGCTTCACCCTAAGTGCATTCAAGACAAGATGAGGAAATAAGCATGGCTCGGACAAAGTCAAGGATATGACGATATTTTCTTTCAACACAATCATTTTGCTAAGATGTACCAGGACATGAAACTCAGAGAGTGTACGTTGTTCAGCATGAAATTTGAGAAGTCTTGATTCACGATATTCCAAAGCATTATCTCGACGAAAAACTTTAATCATTTTTGAGAACTGGGTTTTAATCACAGAAGCAAAAGTAATGTAGACTTTAGGAAGTTCTAAATGATTTTTCATTAAATATATCCAAGTGAAACAAAAATAATCATCAATGAATATCACAAAAATAGGAATAGCCTCCCATTAGAATGCGCAAGATCAAAAGGAGAAGTAGAAATGGAAGTACTTTTTTTAAAAAACAAAGCAAGTTGTTTAGTTGTTTGACACGAAGTACAATAGAAAGACTCTTCCCTTTACATAACCTAAAATTCCTTGAGAAATTAGGGTATGCAATTTGCTGAGGGAACTGTGACCAAGACGTTGATGTCATAGATGAAAGGGAGAGGTGGTGGAAGCCATGCAAAACGTTGACACAAGATACTAAGGAACATGGATAGTAGTGAGCTCAAACAACTTGTTGACTTTACGACCATTCCCAATTATCTACCCCGTTCGTGGATCCTATATAGAACAACCAGCATAAGAGAAAGTGAAAGTATAACCAAGGACACAAAGTTGTCCAACATAAATGCGATTATAGTTCAGTTTGGGGATAAAATATGTGTTAGATAAAGTAAGGGTAGGTAAGGAGATAAGACCCTTATGACTTACTTCCATAAGAGACCCATCAGAAATGTGAATAGAGTGAATAATATTTCTATAGGATAGGGAAAAGAAGGCATAAGATGAAGAAGTTATATGATTTCAACAAGCAAAATTCAAATACCAATGGTTATTCCCTAGTGTGGTTGCTAAGGCAATAAGGGTGTTACCAGAATGAGAAAGAACTTGTATGAGGAAGGATTCGAGATCACTAATGGAAATAGCAATCTGGGGAGCAAAAGAAGAGGCATCATTAGCAACTGTAGCAACGAACACAAGCTTAGAGGATGAACTAGAATGAGGTTGAGACTTGTTTTGACCAAGCCTTAGTGGACGAGTAGGGCAATGCTCGATCAAATGTCTTAGATTTTTATAGTATCGATAGACCAGGAAAAGGCAATTGGTCGCAATATGACCTCTCTTTTGGCAGGTATAACATTCTATATTGGGACACTTAGGAAGAAGATGCCCAGGTTGGCAACAATGGTGACATAATTTTTCCCTTTTATCATTAATTGCAAATGCTAAATTTGCTAGTTCGAAGAAGACCCAATCTGATTTCTTCAAACTTGAGACAAGGAAGGGCTTTCTCGAGTGTAGGCAAAAGGGTGTTGATGTAGCATAGATGCTATAACAAGTTCATAATCATCAGTGAGAGTCATCAAAAACTGAATAAGTCTGGTGCGATTACGATAATCATTGTACATTTTAGCATCACTTTTATGCTTCATGGTTGGTTCATACAAGATCAGCTGATCCCAGACAGTTTCCATCTGAGCTAGAAAATCATAGATAGAGTTCTTGTTTCAGACTGTTAAGTTCCTTTAATAACTGATACTGATAAGATAAATTGAAAATAATGTAATGATTCTTTAGATGATCTAATACCTATTTGGTTGTTTCGAAATGCCCAAATTACAAATGAATACTCAGAATGGAGGTATTCCAAAACCAAATGATCATCTGATGATTTTTGCTATCATAATCTTCTAATTTGTCAGCAAATTTTTCTTTAGTGTCATAATCAGTTTTAGTGGATCACACGATGTCTCTAGAGTTTGTATCCTTTTAGAAAACCACGCATAGCCTCAACCTAGTGAATGTAGAATAGGTTGAGCAACATCAAATTTTTTCATTATATGACAAGATATCCTAAAAATAGGGCAATTGAGATGGAATTGGCAAAAAAGATCTTAAAAAATGGAAGAATCTCATCGAAAAACCTTGAGAAGGGTTATAGTACCATGTCAACGTGAAAGTCCTCGTCAACAACCACATCAGCAGAGGGTGCACACATAAGCAATCCTCATTAGTAAGGGCACGCGGGACAGATCTCGGGTCTGGAGCGAGTTTAGGAGTTAGATCTCAGCAGATTTGGATCTGGCACATGAAACCATGCACAGAGACTTCAAGTGGCGCATGACAACACGTGGATGGTTGTCCAACGACGAAATTTCGATATCCGGTGAGCACAATGGTACTGGCAATGTCAAAAGAAGACACCAGGAGGACCGCTAACTAGAGTTGGCTAACAGAAAGGAAAGGACCAACAGTGGAGAACAACATACGACAGTTTCAATGGTGGAGGATGGCGAACGATGACAAGGTTGCAATCGGAGAATTTCTGACAAGGACAAAAAACTTAAATTCTTGATATCATGTTAGAAACTATAGACATAAAGAAATAGAGAATATTGTATTTCTAAATGTGTGTATGTACAAGAGATTTATATCTATTTATTATCTTAAAAGTATACAACAGTAATACAAATATAAATACAGTATAAGAAGTATAAATAAAATATAATTTAATAAAATCCCTAAATTAATTACATATCGCTTAATAAATTACACAAATACGCTAACACAATTAAGTTTGTCAAATTGTTTACTTTTGTGTCATTTTTTCTACTAACGAGGTAAAGCGAAACTAAATTTGCAATATTTACCATTAATCATAATGTTTTACGCTTTGATGGTTTTTAGTAATAAAGACAAATTTTAGAAATAAGAAAGAAATTTCCTGGAATGTTTTTTTCTCTCATCTAGTCCATCAATTAAGTAGGTCCAGATTTTGAATAATAGATTCCAAAAGAGGAAAAGAAAAATACAGATCGTTTACTTGACTTGATGACTTTGACTTATTGGCATGGCAATGATGCTTACCTCAAAGACATGACTGCTGCAGCCAATGAGATGCCCTTGCCAGAGATGGCGTTGAAGTTGGGAAGGTAGGCGTGTACGAAGTGAACAGAGGCAAAGATCTTATATCAGGCCATGAACCTTCTGCAGTAATTTCCCTCTGGTGACCATATAGACGATGTCCACCCCCACCTCACATATCAGTAGCTGTGGCACCACAATCCAAAGTCCCAGCTTTTCACCAAAGGCATGCCAGTTCATGGTATCTTTCAAATCTCCAGGGACCATTTCATGCATCTCAACCATTTGCCACTGTGTACACAGTTATTATCCATGATAATGCAAGAATAACCACACCAGGACCCCTGCAATTGGATATTATAAAACATGAACAAACTTTTATCTCTTAAGATGTGATCTATCCCTAAGTTTTAAGAGTTAATGACAAATCTTGAGTGAGGGATTTATCCCTTAAGATGTGATTATCCCTTTTTTTTATGGTGCAAGACTTAGCCTTTTCTTTTTCTAAAAGCTCATGGTGCTTCAAGATGTTTGTGATTGTGGACTAATTCTTAATTAAAGATTATGTATTATTTGTATTTAAATTATTATTTAAAATATATATGATTTTAGAAGTCATTATAGAATTAGATTAATTTCTAAAATTATTTTATATATGTCAAAAAATAATGAATGGTCATTATTTTGGCATTGGATTACTGTACTTCGTTGGGCCTAAGTCGTATAGAAAAGTATAAATCAAACGTAATGTGGTGACCAAAAAACACGTAGAACAAACGCAATGCCAACTTTTCTACTTAACCTTCTCTTCTCATTAGCTGTTTTTGGACCCTCACGTAGAGAACAAGAATTCTTGAATAACAATTACCAATTGAAGACATGGTTTGATCGCCATTGAATGTGCACTCTTATTATTGTTTAATTAAAATATATTTAATTTTATGTAATTTACTTATAAAATTATTTTATATTTCATAAAAATATTATAATTACATATAATATAATTTAATTTTTTTTTATATATTAATATATATTATAAATACAATATTTATATTCTGATATAGCTAAAATATTTCTCTTAGATGTATATGTCCAGACAGCTGGACCTGGTCCTTGTAACCTTCCCTTCACATGTACTTGGACTCCTATTCCATTGACTGTTCAACACCTTTCTGCTAAAGAGATAACTTTATATTTTTTTGAAATCAATATATAAGAAAACTCTGTAAACAACGATTTTCTTTTAAAGAATAAAAATTAGAGAAAATTGGGAAAATTTACTTCCGTTCATTCAGTACAAAGATAAAATTGTACTATAAATATTACGAAGCTTCAATTCAGTTGTTTTGTCTGCATAACTTTGTGTATGTTCGATCCTTGTACAAAATATATGTTTCTGAAGAAGAATTTCAAAAACAAATAGAAAAAAAAAAATTGACCTCTAAAGAAGTGTCTAAATTGATATTTTTAGTCTGATAACTATATTTAATATCTTCAATCAAATTGTAACGTGAAAATATTTTCATGAAATTATATAAAATAAAGCCAAAAATTATGAAGTGAAGTATATGTTACATGTGTAATGGAAGGAATTATTTATATAAATTTTAAAAAAATTAGTTTTTACATTTCAAATATTATTATGTTAAAATATTATAATACTCATTTTAATTACTTTAAGTTGACGATACATTTTTATAGCCATTATTTTTCTTACCATCTCACTTTATAATCTTTTATTTAATTTTCTTAAAATTGCTCAAACATAACTGTGTGCCCACTTATAATCTCACTAATAATATTTATTAATTTCAACTTAACAAACATTTAACTTAATTAAAAATAGAAATATAGAGACAAATATTACTAATTTATGTATATTTCTAAATAAATGAATATCGAAAGGCTGGTCTCTATTTATACAAGAAGACAGTTGTACATGAAAGGAAAATAATAAACTATAATTATGTAGTAAATCAATCTAAGTATGTACTAAATTAATTACAAACATCCTTAAAATTAATCGTGATCAATTATAATCTCAATCATAATTAATCACGCTAACATTCCCCTCAAACTCAAGTGGGTATAGAAGAAACAAACTTGAGTTTGGAAACCAGAGTGCGAAATTGACTAAGATGATGAGTTTTGGTGAACATATCGGCTGGCTGATCTAGAGTGCCAATGAAAATGAGACGAAGAGCACCAGAAAGAAAGTGTTGACGAATGAAGTGGTAGTCAATCTCAATATACTTAGTGCGCTCATGAAAAACATCATTGCGAGCAATCTGAATAACATTCTTATTATCACAGTAAAGAGCAGTAGGTAAGGACTGAGAAACACCCAAGTTTTCAAGAAGCCAACGTAACCAAAGTATTTCAGATGTAGTGTCAACTTGTACCTGATATTCTACTTCAGTGCTGGAACGTGTAGTTAAAGTTTGTTTCTTACTTCGCCATGAAATAAGTGCATTACCAAGAAAGATACAGTAGCTAGTAGTGGATCAATAATCAGTGGGATCTCCACCCCAATCAACATCAAAATAAGCCTGGAGAACTAAGGACTGAGAAATGAAGCCCATGAAACAGAGTTCCTTTTATAAACCAAATAATACGTAGAATAGCAACATAATGAGTAGTGAGTGAAGCTGACATAAACTGACTGACTAGATGAACAACATCTGAAATGTCTGGACAAGTAACAGTAAAATAAATCAAGCTGCCAACTAACTTATGATAGAGAGTAGGATCATCGAGTATAGTACCATCCAGAGGTGTAAACCTGACATTAGGTTCTAGAAGAGTGGACTTGGTGCAACTGTCGGTGAGACTGACTCGAGAGATAAGATCTAAGGCATATTTAGCTTGAGATAGAGAAATGTCATCAACAGAAAAAAGGATTTCAAGACCCATAAAGTAACTGAGAGTTCCAAGATCTTTCATCTCAAAATGCTGACTCAATAACTGTTTAAGCTCAGTAATACTAGTAGTATCATCACCAGTAATAATCATATCATCAATATAGAAAAATAACATAATAGTACCTTTATCAATTTTGTGAGTAAATAGAGATGAATCATGGGCACTGGAGGAAAAGCCAAACTGATTGATAGTGTTGTAAAACTTGGCAAATCAGGCTTGAGGTGCTTGTTTGAGACCATATAAACCCTTTCGAAGATGACAAACCTTATTTGGTGAACAAGTGTAACCAAGAGGTGGACGCATATAAACTTCTTCTTCCAAATCACCATTAAGAAATGCATTCTTCACATTCATCTGATTTAGAGTTCATTTCTCAGTGGTTGCAATTGTAAAGAGAGTACAAATTGAAGTGATGCGAATAACAGGTGCAAAGGTCTTCTCATAATCAATGCCATACTCTTGAGTGAAACCTTTAGCAACCATACAAGCCTTATAGTGCTCAATAGATCCATCAAAACGAGTCTTGATCTTGAACACCCATTTACATCCCACAAGTGCCTTACTAGAAAGAGAATCAACAAGGTCTCAAGTATTACTATTCTCGAAAGCTTGTAACTCTTCTTGCATAGCATGCTGCCAATGAGGATCGATAGAGGCTTCTTGATAGGACTGAGGTTCATGTAAGTGAAGCATGGTAGAAAAATAATGTTAATCGTGAAGATAGGTAGGCTGAGTTCTTACCTTAATTGGACGCTCATAAGAAAGAGGGGGTACAATGACAGATGCAAGATCTACGTCTGGAACAGCGTCATCGGGAGTGGCTAAAACATCAGAAGTAATTGGAAGCTCACTAGAGGAACCTGCATCAGAATCACTAGGAAAAAGATCAACAAAAGGATTAGTGAAAAGAGGAGTCGAAGTGGAAGGGAAGGACTTAAACTTCGAGAGTGAGGAGAACACGGTGTCTTCCTAAAAGACAACATGACTGGAGATATAGATGCGTTGAGAGATTGGATCCCAACAGTAATAGCCCTTATGTTCAGTGTCATAACCAAAAAAACAATAGAGACGGGCTCAGGGCTCAAGTTTAGTATACTCATGGGTTGAAGGAGAACAAAATAAGCACAGCTAAAAACTTAAAGAAAGTTATAATTTGGAGAAGTATGGTGGAGACGTTCAAAGGGAGATATATTACGCAAAACAGAGGAAGGAAGACGATTGATGACACAATAGTGAGACCGACTTCATCCCAAGCAGGTTCAGGATAAGAAAAGGAGATAAGCATAGCTCAGACAGAGTCAAGGATATGACGATGTTTTCTATCAACACGTACCAGGATAAGAAAACTCAGATAGTGTACCCTGTTCAGCAAGAAGGGTGAGAAATTTTGATTAACGATAATCAGAATCATTATCACGACAAAAAACTTTAATTAATTTTGGGAAATGTGTTTTGATCATAGTAGCAAAATTAATGTAAATTTGAGGAAGTTCTGAATGATTTTTCATAAATATATCCAAGTAAAATGAGAAAAATCATCAATAAATATTATAAAATATCGATTACCTCTCATAGTTGGTGTGGGGGCAGGCCCCCAGACATCACAGTGCATAAGGTCAAAAGGAGATTTAGAAATAGAGGTACTTTAACTGAAGGAAAGTGCAGGTTGTTTAGCAGTTTGACAAGAAGTGTAGTGAAAAGACTCATTATTAACTGAACCAAGAGCCCCATAAGAGGGTACATAGTTTCCCTAGAGAACTATGAGCAAGACGTTGGTGCCAGAGTTGGATAGAGGATGAGGTGGATGCTACACAAATATTTGAGGCAAGAGGAACATGAAGGTTGGTGAGCTTAAATAGCCTTCCGACTTTGCATCCAGTCCTTATGACTTGTCCTGTCTGTAAATCCTGCACACGATAACCCGAAGAAAAAAATATGACTTCATAACCAGGGTCACATAGTTGATCATCAGAAATGAGATTGAAGTTTTATTTGGGAATGAGAAATGCATCAAGTAAGTTAAGATTGGGCAAAGTGACAAAACCCTTATGACTAACATTCATAAAAGATCTATTGACGGTATGTATAGAATGTGCAATGTCATTAATTACATATAGGGATGAAAAAGACTGAGATATGGACATCATATGGTTATAGCAAGCAGAGTCAAAGTACCATCTTGTATTACCTAGTGCAGTTGATAAAGCATAAAAGGTATTACCAGAATTGGATAGTATACGCTTAAGAAGGGACATAAGATCATTAGTAGAAAATGCAACCTGGGGTGTGGCTAAAAAACCTAGGGATCCATTAGCAGCAGTAGTAACAAGCACAAACTTAAAAGAACTAGGACGAGGTTGAAACCTGTTCTAATTAGACCTTGGATGACATGTGGGACAATTCTCAATTAAGTGTCCTGAGTCTTTACAATATCTGCAAAATCTGGGGGCAGTAAGAACAATTGAAGGAGAGTGAGTAATGTCTGGTTTCTCCATCATACCAAGGAAGAACACAAAAAACTAAACTTTTAGAGTTGAATTGACAGAAAAGAACCTAAAAAATGGAAAGATCTCACCGAAAAACCTTAGGAAGGGTCTAGTGCTACGTCAACACTGTCACGTCAGTACATTGGATGACACGTCAGTAGGCCACGTTAATGGGTCGTGAGTCAACAGAATCGAGTTGCGGGTCAACAGATCATGTTGAGATATTGATAAGTGTACCAAATCGCAAAAGTAATAAGTGATGAGTAAGAGTATTGTTCCTACAAGGATTATACTGTTAATTACTAAATTCGATAAATCAATACTATTTAAACTATTGAATATTGGGATGTGAAAAGATTATAAATAAAAGAAAACACTAATAGAAAATAATCAAAATTAACAAGAGCAAAAAATAAATCAATTAGGCAAAGATTGAAAAACAATGATATCAAAGTGTCAAGGTTCTGATTTCACTGAACTCTTTTGATGCAAATTCAAAGATTGGTTTAACTAAGTTCTATTCTATGATTCATGATCAAATTTCCAAAATTAATCAATATCTAATTTATTGGTATATTAATCCTGTCAATTCTACTTTAAGTTAAGCAATCCCTTAGTATAACCGCAAATAGAGAAGACTTTATAAAAAATGAGGGAATAGAAAGCAAGACCACACAACCTACAATGTCTATTCCTAGTGATTGCAGAAGTTGAGTTGTTTATCACAAGTTTTAGGTTTATACACAATTTTGCCAAATCATACATGAACCCTAAAATCTTTCCAAGAATGGTCAATTCAAAAAAAGCATTAAGAGAAGAGATAAACATGTAAATCATGTAATAGAAACTTAAATTAAACACAAATATGAATTTACATCATCCAAGAACAAGATCCATCATAACCCTAACTAGATAAGTTTAGCTACACATGGATAAAGAAGAAAAGAAAGAAGAAATTCCAAAAAACTCCATAGAAGATAGGTGAAAAGGTTGAAGAAAATTCCTAATCTTCAAACCTGGATGCTCTCACGCTAAATTAGGATTTGTGTCTATGCTTCTCTCTCTAAATCTCTGTTGAATGTCTGCTCACAAACCTTGCTTTTCCTATTTATAGGCAACAGAACACGTTATTAAGCGTACTGAACACTTGAGCGCTCAATTTTTGGGCGCTTAGGCACACAGTGTGAACGTCTCTGTGTTTGGGCACTTAATCAATCAAAAATTGGCGCTTAAGCCCGCTGCATGATGCATTTTGTGTATGGGCACTTGATTGGTGGAAAGTTAGGTGCCTAAGCACCCAACACTAGAATCTTCATTTCATCTTTTTCTTCCTTGTTCAAGCATATAATCTTTTTCCATGTTTAATCACCTAACAAAAACAAATAAAACACGTAATGAGAACAAAGTTTAAAGTAATGAAAACATGATAAAATTTGAGAATAAAACTTAATCAAAAGGGGTTGGAAGAGGGTGAAAACCAAGGTTTTGAAATGGAAAAACATAAGTTTTTACAATTTCATCACTCCCTCAAACTTAAGATTTTGTTTGTCCTCAAGTAAAGCAAAGAATAAACAACTAAAAACTCAAAACAAGCAAACTCAACATGGCAATACCAGGTATTGAAAATCATTCATATCCTCAGAAACTACTTCACGACCTTATTTCAAGATAACATACATATACAATTCAATTGTGGTATTGACTCTCACATGTAACTTTCATGCATAAATGACTTCTCATAAACATGAATGTAAGACCAATTCCTATTCATGAAGTACAAGCCCGAATAGGTTTATAAAATTGCAAATACACATCAAACCCGCATCCATAAGGTTGTTTTCATCTCTCTCTCCATTAACGTAAACAAAACATAACTAATGATCAAAAGGGTCTTTTTAAGGTTATAATGTAAGGCTAATGGTGGGGGTTAAGAAAAAAAAAGAATAGGATAAAGAAAACAAAAGTTGAGATACAAAATCATATAAATTTTAAAATTCAAGCCACAAAATATTGAACAAGTGCAAAACGGAGCATAAGAATCAATCACTTTATTATTAATTTTTCATTTTTCATTTTTTCCTTCATTTCTTTATCACTTTTTCTCTTCTTTTTTTTGAGCTCCATTAATACTTCATACACAAAAATAACTAATTAGAATCTTTGAATGATAAAATAATACAAGATATGCACTCAACAAATGGTGTGTGAGAGGGAAAGATTTTTTTTTTTTAAGGGTATGGGAAAGGAAAAATATAGGTAAAGAAAAGGAATAAAAGTCAAACATAAACAAGGCTGCTCAAGGGGACCAAGGGATATAATGTTTTTACAGGTTGGCTTGAAAGGCCCAAACAGTCCAAAGAAGGCCCTTATCATTTCCTTGATCATGCATTGTCTAAGATTTCGCCTCAAGAGAGAATCTAACAACTTCTAGATGCAAGTAATCCACACACATGCATTCGTAAACTTTCTCTAAGCTTGACATGTATTCATATTTCAAGGTCTATCAAACATAAAAATGGGAGATGCATTCATACATAATTGAAGCAATAGAGATAAATACATCTCCTGGACTCTCATGTGATATCCCAAGAAAAAAAAATCAATTCACAGTTCATGCAGTCATTGGATATTCAATTCAACAAGCTGGTATGCTTAGTTCAACAATGTAACTTAAAACAAAATACTAACACACAATAGAAAATAAGAAAACTAGAAACAAAAAAAAATAAACAAAGGTGCCCTCACTGTACAAACAAAATATAAGAAATTAACAAAAAGAAAGTAAAAACAAATAAATAAAAATGAAGGTCAAAGAAAAGCTTATTGTTTGGCGATTTGATCAGTCCGGCTCCTTATCCTCATCAAGCTCCTCCTCATCATCATGTGCCTCATGTGGGACGTAGAGTGGAAGTTCTGCAAGTTCGTCTGAATCCAGGTTCAGTTGAGAAGCGAGGTTGCGTATCATCCCTTTCATGCTAGACATGCAGTGGGTAAGGTGAGTTAACATCCCTCTGCAATCTCTCACTTCTCGCTCAACCCTGGTCAATTTATCTCTAATAGGTAACCACTGTCTTCTTCGTTGTACAAGAGCTGGTAGGGAAGGATGTTGGATTGGCACACCTTCCTCAGTGAAATAGAAATCCATCATAACAACGTCCACTAATGGGGCTGGTCTTTCTTCTATGTCATTCTTCAGTAAAATGCCCTCCTTCAGACATAATTTAGTGATGATGGAAGGGTAGGATAATTTTGCAACATCACTGTGTACTAAATCATTAATGTGGAAAGCAACCATTTATCCCACATTAATTGGTAAGTTAGTCACAATGGCATAAATAAGAAAGCCCCTGTTGACAGTTGCTTCGCGCGTGTGTGTGAGCAGGGAAGAAAAGTGGCTTGAACGAAGGTGCACCAAGCCTTGAGAATGAGCTTTAAATCACTCTTTTTAAGATGCTTAGGTGCATCATTAACATCGCATTCCCAAGTGACTCCTTCTCTGCAGAGTTCGTGGAGCACTCCTTCTTGATCTAGTTCTTGGTTGTACTGTTTGGCATATCCACAGTAGCTAGCTCTTTGAAAATCAATTCCTATGCCAAGTAGCTTATTCAGTTCATGCTTGTTAAACCAGAATTCGTGACCTCTCACATATGACTTGAATCTCTCAGCATATGTAAAAGGAAGTCCTTTTTTCTTCTTTTCGTTGAAATTATTAGTATAGAATTCGTTAACCACTATAGGCCTGATTGGCTAAGGTGGTGCACAAAATCTCTCCCAATTTCTCCGCTTGATTTCATTAAGGAGAAGGCAGTGCCTTTCGCTCTGTAACTATATTCCTCTTTGATTTTGATTGTTCCTTTCTTTCTGACTACTCTCTTGTACCGCTCTTCATGTAGAGGAGAATGTAAGTGATGTTCATCGAATGCTACACTTTTAGAACTTGATCCAACTATCTCTTTTCTCTTCTTGTTTGGAGCCATAGGAAAGATATATTTCTATACAAAAGAGAAATACAACATGTGCATCTTTGCTCAATTTAACATAACCAAAATACCACATCATGAGTAAACATTTGAGCATTTTTAAAACCAATTCTTCAATTCACAAAATATACCATTCATCATATATCTAAACAAAATTGCCAAGAGAACAATTTATAGAGTTAGCTCAAATTCAAATTGTCTCAGGCAATACATTCCTAGAAGCAAAATAACAATTTTTCAAGTTTCTAAGTCATTCACAACATAAACAAATGCATTCATACATAACAAACTAGAATTTTTCAAATGCATTAACAATATCACAAGGAAACACAACAACTTATAACACAATGTGCATTCACAATCAATCCATCTAATTCCTAGTGAGCATTTTAAGATTGCAAAGAAAATTAACACATCAAGTACACAAATTTGCATTCATACTAAACCATCAACTCATAGCATGCTACTAAACTACCAAAACCCACCAAACCCCACATACCCACAAATCCCAAAATTCTTCACATAGGTATTTACAAAGTTCTAATGCACAATCCTAACCTTAGACAAGTAGGAAATGAAGAAAATACCTAAATGAAGATTATAAGGTGGGTGAGCAAAAAACTGACAAATTCCAAGTTTTCCCCAATTTCGTGCCCTAGATCTTCAATGGGTGCATAAATAGAGATTTTGCACAAATTAGAGAGGTTGAGGATGGCGGTTTGGTTCCTTTTTGGTGTAGGAATGGGGTGGGTTTGGTTTTTGGGTGGATTGAGAGATATTAGAATGGATTTGAGTTGAAGGCGAGTGAGAAAGTACAGGTTTTTGAAAGAGGAATTGCAGAAAATAGGTTAGAAAACCCAATTTAACTGTGTTCTAGTGTTGCGTGCATAAGCGGTGGGTTTTTCACTGCTTAAGCGCTAGCTGGTAGAGATGGGCACCTAATCTGGGCTTGCATGCTTAAGCAGTGAGAATTCCACTACTTAAGCTCTAGCTCACAGAGAGCCAATGCATTGAGCGCTTAGGCGCTCACTTTTGGGCTCCTAATCGCTGAGTAACAGAGAGCAAAAGTAATGGGCGCTTGAGTGCCCAGTTTTTGAGTGCTTAAGCGCCCAAAGGTAAGAACAAAAATCTACCAACTAACTCTATTATTGACAAACACTCTTCCGCTAAATAACCAATTAAAATAGTCAACTCAAAATTGAAGGGGAAAACTTCACAAACACAAATCAATTAACCAAAACAAATAATTCAAAAACAATGCAATAAAGTAAAACCAAAGGGAAAATAAATTTGAGTTGTTTCTTAAAAAGCGTTTATTTAACGTCATTAGCTCGATATTGCCCTTTTCTTAATTGGGTTTGCTAAGGGCCTGGGAGGACTTGTTATGATCAATCTCTCTACTCCAGTAGTGCTTCAATCTCTATCCATTGACTTTGAAACTTTTTCCCAAACAAGGCTCTACAACTTCAATTTCTCCAGAGGAAAAAACTTCCTTAACTTGGAATGGACCTGACTACATAGATTTCAATTTACTTGGAAATAACTTCAGCCTTGAGTTAAACAATAGAACTTGCTAACCTGGTTCAAAGTGCCTTGAGGTGATCTTTTTGTCATGCCACAATTTTGTTCTTTCCTTGTATAGATGAACATTTTCATAGGCTTCATTTCTGAATTCCGCCATTTCATTCATCTATAGCAATCTTTTTTCACCTCCAGCTTTCATATCAAAATTTAAAAATTTAATTACCCAAAAAGCTTTGTGTTCAAGTGCCATAGGGAGATGACAAGATTTACCAAAGACTTGCCTATTTGGGAATATACCAATGGGAGTTTTGAATATAGACCTTTATACCCATAATGCATCATCTAGCTTAAGTGACCAATTCTTCCTAGAAGTTTTAACAGTCTTTTCTAGTATGCTTTTTAATTCCCTATTAGAAATCTCTACTTGACCACTTGACTGGGATGATGGGAAGTGGCTACCTTGTGCTTAACACCAAATTTGCTCAAAAAAGACTCAAATTGTCTATTACAAAAATGTTTCCTTCCATCATTAATTATTGCCCTAGGGTTGCTAAATCTTGTGAAAATGTTCTTTTTAATGAACTTGACAACCACCTTCGCATCATTAGTTGGTGTGGCAATGACCTTCACCCATTTAGACACATAATCAACAATTACTAATATGAATTAATTAGAAAATGAAGAAGGAAAAGGGCCCATGAAATCAATTCTCCAGACATCAAACAACTCCACTTCTAACATGTTGTTAAATGACATTTCGTGTTTTCTAGAGATGTTGCCAACTTTTGGCACCTATCACGACTTTCAACGAACTTATGAGCATCTTTAAACATAGTAGGTCAATAAAAATTATATTGTAATACCTTTGCTATTGTTCTATTACCTCCGAAATGACCTCCACAGTCAGAACCATGACAGTGTCACACGATGCTTAGCACTTCTTCATCGGAAACACATCTTCTCAACATACTATCTGTACATCTTTTAAAAAGAAATGGTTCATCCCAAATATAATATCTAGCATCATGTAAGAACTTTTTTCTATGTTGCCATGTTACTTCAGATGGGATGAGTCCAACAACCTTGTAATTTGCAAAGTCCGCATACCAAGGGAGGATTCGAAGAACAAATAGTTGTTCATATGGAAATTCTTCCTTTATTGGTACCTGTTCTTCTTCTGAGCCTTCTTCTTGCGTGATTCTTGACAAGTGGTCAGCTACCAAGTTTTCTGTTCCATTCTTGTCTCGAATCTCCAAGTCAAATTCCTGCAACAAAAAAATCCATCTATTTAGTATAAAAATTACTCTTGACCCAACCAAATAAGAACGAAGTTTATCAAAATTCTAAGACTACTACAAGTAATTCTTTTTTTGTGGTTGCATAATTAAGTTGTGCATCATTCAAAACTCTACTTGCATAATAAATGACATGCAAAACTTTATCTGTTCTTTGTCCTAAAACAACACCCACAGTAAAATTACTTGCATCACACATTAATTCAAAAGGTAAATTCCAGTTAGGAACAGTAATTATGGGAACAAAAATGAGCTTATTTTTTTAAATATTAAATACATTTAAACAGTCATCATAAAAAACAAATGGTGCATCTTTAACAAGCAATTGGCATAGTGGTTTGGTGATCTTGGAGAAGTCCTTAATAAATCTCCTGTAGAACCCAACATGCCTAAAGAAACTCCTTACTCCCTTGACATTAGTGGGACGTGGTAATTTCTCAATGATTTCCATTTTTGCTCAATCCACTTCAATTCCTTGTGAGGAGATGTGATGTCCTAGAACAATTCCTTCTTGTACCATGAAGTGACATTTCTCCCAATTCAACACTAAGTTGGTCTCCTGACATCTTTCCAAAACCAAAGAGAGATTAGATAGACAAGAGTCAAAAGAAGACTCAAATACAAAAAAATCATCCATAAAAATTTTAACAATCTTTTCAATCATATCAGAAAAAATAGAAATCATACACCTTTGAAAAGTTATGAGAGCATTGCATAATCTGAAAGGCATCATTCGGTATGTAAAAATTCTATATGGACAAGTGAAAGCAATCTTCTCCTGATCCTCGAGTGCCACTAAGATCTGATTATAGCCAGAATAGCCATCTAAAAAATAATAATTGGTGTGACCCACTAACCTTTCTACCATCTGATTAATGAATGGAAGGAGAAAATGATCCTTCCTTGTTGTATTCTTGAATCTCATATAGTCTATGCACATTTTCCATTTGGTGATGGTCCTTGTGGGAATAAGTTTATTTTTGTTATTAACTATCACAGTCATCCCCATTTTCTTCCAAACCACTTGTACCATACTTACCCATGAACTGTCCGAGATAGGGTAAATAATGTCTGCATGATAAAGCTTTATCACTTCCTTTCTCACCACTTCTTTTATGGTGAGGTTTCTCCTTTGCGGTTGAATCACTGGTTTGAAGCCATCTTCCATTAGGATCTTTTGCATGCAAATTGTAGAACTAATGCCCTTAAGATCCTCAATAGTCCACCTAATAGCTAATTTGTGTTCTCTCAAGACTCTCAAAAGCTTATATTCTTCAATTTCACTGAGCTCAACATTCACAATTACTGGAAAAGTATCATTCTCACCAAGAAAAACATACTTGAGATTAAAGGGAAGCGGTTTTAATTCTAGCTTTGGTGGTTCCTCTTTAATGACATCTTCTTTCTTCAGCTCTTCTTTCTGCAAGTTTAAATGAGGAAAGATTGGCAAAGCCTCCAAATTGGCTATACACTCAAGTATCTCTGATGCTACCTCCTCCTCATCATCCACTGAGGTATTGGAGTTAACTAACACAGTTTCGAGTGGAGATGTCAGAAGGCTCTGCTCTAATGCTTTATTAACCAAAGAATCAATCATGTCCAACCTAAGGCGTTGTTCTTCCTCCATAGGATGTTTCACCACCTCAAAGACATTGAAGGTGACCTTCTCATCTTGCACTCTTAACATGAGCTCGCCTTGCTGCATATCAATTAATGTTCTTCTAGTTGCTAAGAAATGCCTGCTCAGAATGAGAAGGATGTCTGCATCCTCTTCCATATCTAGAACCACGAAATCAGCTGAGAAAATGAACTTATCCATCTTAACTAACACAACTTCAACTATACTATAAGGGTATTTGACAGATCGGTTTGTCAGTTGAATGGAGATCATTGTTGACTTCACCTTTTCAATTCTTAGCTTATGCATCATAGATATTAGCATGAGGTTTATACTTGCCCCAAGATCACAAAAAGTTTTACCAATAATCTCCTTCCTAATAGTGCAAGAGATGGTGAAACTACCTGAATCTTTCAATTTAGGTGGCAGTTTCCTTTGAATTATGGCACTGTGCTCCTCTATCAACATCACTATCTCATATTCCTTGAGCTTTCTCTTCTTTGATAACAAGTCCTTCATGAATTTGGTATATGATGGCATTTGTTCAAGTGTTTCAGCAAAGGGGATGTTTATTTATAACTTCTTGAAGACATCTAAGAACTTCAAGAATTGCCTCTTTTGATTCTCATTTTTCAACCTCTGAGGGAATGGGATCTTGGCGCATGGTGATGGTTCATATGTTGTCTTATGCTCAAGATCCTTCTTCTTTCTCTGCACTTTTGGTTGTTCTTCTTTAGCTTATTCTTCTTTAATGCCATCTTGATTTGAGACATCTTTAGTAGGAATATCATTTTTCTCTTTCTCAATTCCTAAAGAGCTAGGTGTTTCTTTCACGTGTTCTTCCAAAGTCTTGCCACTTCTCAAAGTGATTACCTTACAATGCTCCTTTGGATTGACCACAGTGTCACTAGGTAAGCTACCTAGAGGTCTCTCTGTCAACTGTCTTGATATCTGACCCACTAGAGTTTCTAGACTTCGAATAATTGCCTCTTGATTTTTGAAGTTGGCTCTTAATTCCTACATGAAATTGGAAGTCTGTTGCACAAAAGAAAATTTTTGTTGAGAGAAATTTTCAAGAGTAATCTTTAGAGGAGATTTCTTTTCTTGATGAGTAGCATTTTGCATACCTTAATTTTTTCAAGAAAAATTAGGATGATTCCTCCACCCTGGATTATACGTGCTTGAGTATGGGTTACATTGGGGTCTTGTAGGATTGCCCATGTAATTGACTTGCTCTTGAGAAGTAACACTTGAGTTGCTTGCCTCGCATTCACCATTAACATGATTGCCCCTACAAAAATTGTAAGTTAAAGCTTGATGGTTAACTGATCTTACCTACATATTAGCAATTTGCTTGGTGAAATTGTCGATTTACTGTGAAACAGTCTTATTTTGCGCAAGCATGGCATCAAAGGTGCCAAGCTCCATAACTCCCTATTTAACCACTGATCTTCCATTAGGCATTTGATATTCATTCGTAGTCATAGTTTCAAATAATTCTTAAGCCTCTTCAAGAGTTTTAGTGTTAAGAGACCCACCTAAAGATGCATTAACCATAGCCCTGGTGGAATGATTCAAACCATTATAGAAGACCTGAACTTGTTTCCAGATTTCAAACGCATGATGAGGATATCTTCTTAGCAATTCCTTGAATTTTTCCTAAGCTTCATACAAAGATTCTCCTTGATTTTGAGTGAAACATGCAATCTCATTCTTCATCTTTACGAACATTGACAGAGGAAAATATCGAGTAAGGAACTTGTTAACTAAATCATCCCAAGTATTGATACTTCCTTGAGGTTGGGCTTGTAACCAGCTCTTAGCTTTATCTCTTAAAGAGAATGGGAAAAGCCTTAGCCATGTAGCATCATCACTTACTCCATTGTACTTGATGGTGTTACAAAGCTGTAAGAAATTGTTGATATATAAATTGGGATCTTTTGATTGATTTCCCCCAAACTGATCTTGTTGCACCACCTGTAAAAGAGCTAATTTGATCTCAAAATTATTGGCTTGTATGGTAGGTCGCACTATACTGGTTGCAACCCTTTCAGTAGATGGAGTTGCATAATCTGTCAAAGTGTGTCTTCGTTCTTCATTAGTTTTTGCCATGTTATCTTCTTCAATTCTTTTTCTCTCTCTTGCTGCTTTTTTGTTTGCCCTTTTTGCTTTCTCAATTTTTGGATAAAAAAGTAATGCTTCCGAATTTACAGTACCTCGCATAAACAAAGCAAACAAGAGTGAATTTTAAGAAAAACAAATTAAAAAAGAAAACTAAATGCTTAAATTAGTGTCTTTTAACTACTATTTAATATTGACAATAAATAATTCCTCAGTAACAACGCTAAAAACTTGTTGAGGTATTGGCAAGTGTACCAAATCACAAAAGTAATAAATGATGAGTAAGAGTATCATTTCCACAAAGATTACGGTGTTAATTATTAAATTCGTTAAATCAACACTATTTAAACTATCGAATATTAGGATGAGACAAGATTTTAAATAAACAAAAACACTAATTAGAAAATAGTCAAAATTAACAAGAGTAAATAATAAATCAATAAGGCAAAGGTTGAAAAACAATGATATCAAAGTGTTAGTGTTCCGATTTCACTTGAACTCTTTTGATGCAAATTCAAAGATTGGTTTGACTAAGTTTTATTCCATGATTCATGGTCAAATTTCCAAAATTAATCAATATCTAATTCTTTAGTATATTCATATTTTTCACACTATTTTAAGTTAACCAATCCCTTAGTATAACCCCAAATAGAGAAGGTTTTATTAAAAACGAGAGAATAGAAAGCAAGACCACACAACCTACAACGTTTATTCCTAGTGATTACAGAAGTTGAGGAGTTTGTCACAAGTTCTAGGTTTATACACAACTTTCCCAAAGCAGACATGAACCCTAAAATCATTCCAAGAATGACCAATTCAATAAAAACATTAAGAGAATAGATAAACACATAAATCATATAATAGAAACTTAAATTAAACACAAATATAAATTTACATCATCCAAGAACAAGATCCATCATAATCCTAACTAAAGAAGTTTAGCTACACATAGAGAAAGAAGAAAACAAATAAGAAATTCCAACAAACTCCATGGAAGATAGGTGGAAAGGTTGAAGAAAATTCATAATCTTCAAACCTAGATGCTCCCACCCTAAATTAGGGTTTGTGTCTCTACTTCTCTCTCTAAATCTCTGCTGAATGTCTGCCAACAAACCATACTTTTCCTATTTATAGGCAACAAAACACGTCATTAAACATACTAAGCGCTTAAAAGTTTAGTTATTAGGTGTTTATGAGTACAGTGTGAACGTTTCTATGCATAGGTGCTTAATCGATTAGAAATGGGCACTTAAGCGTGCAACGTGATGCATTCTGTGCATGGGCACTTAATCGGTGGAAAGTTGGGCGCTTAAGTGCCTAACACCAGAATCTTCATTTCAACATTTTCTTCTTTGTTCAAGCATCCAATCTTCTTCCATGTGTAATCACCTAACAAAAACAAATAAAACACGCAATGAGAATAAAGTTTAAAGTAATAAAAACATGATAAAATTTAAGAATAAAACTCAATCAATAGGGGTTGGAAAATGGTGAAAACCAAGGTTTTGAAATGGAAGAAACATAAGTTTTTACAATTTCATCATATCACTTTTGCTGGATCTGATGAGTGAGACACACGTGTAGAAGGAGAAGGCGGCACGTGACGGCGCCTGCGGCGGCAATTGGAGGTGAAATTTTGGTGGCCGAAAGATCGATATACGATAGTTCCAACGGTGTCAGCGGAGTCAATAATAGAGGTCCAAGGAGCAGTGAACCAGAAATGGCAACGGTGAGGTATTTTGGGGATCTAGAACGGTGTCTGAATGAAAGTCTAGAGCAATGTCTGAACGGAGATCTGGAACGATGTTTGAAACTGAGTTTGAAATGTAGGACAAAATCTGAAATGAAGTCTGGAGTTTAGAATCTAAGATTGGACCGAAAGCCTAGACGCTCTGATATCAAGTTAGAAACAAAAATAAGGAGACAAATATTAGTAATTTGTATATATTTCTAAATGAATGAATACAAAATGGTTAGACTCTATTTATACAAGAAGGTTGTTGTACGAGAAAAGAAAATAATAAAATATAATTACGTACTAAATCAATTACAATCATCTTTAAAATCAATCGTGATCAATCAAAATCTCAAACATAATTTTTAATCCAGAGATCTTGCTTTGAGAACATCAGACATTTATATATCCCTAGACCAAAGCTTAAACATAGAATAATTTCATATTTTATATTCATAAGTTAGATCATTTTAATCAATTATATATGGGCATAAAGTTAGTTGTTACAGATCCAGTGTAGTTTCAAAAAGAAATATAAGAAAAAAAAATAAAGTTAGCTGTTAGCATAAGGTATGACAAATTCTCTTCTCAAGCATCAACTTGATCCTGATTACAAGGTGTTTTTAGGGAGTTTCTAACAACTACATTATAGGTAAAGTCCACCCATATTAATTTTAATATGCTAACTGAGTCACACTCATACATACAACCAAACTACTACATTGCAATTAAAATTCACTTATATTAGACGTTATTTATTCCAAAATCATATTAGTTTTTAAATAGTGCTAGATAATACAAATCTACATAGATATTGTTGAAAACATGTAAATACATATTGCATTTATGTAGATTTCTTGTATGGGCTAACCAAATCATAATCGTAACCTTTGTATTTATTTGTATTTATTATCTTAGTTCTATATAATCAGCTCTTTATCCTGTAGTTGAGACACGCGGTTTCACAATATCTATGCTTCTGTTTTCTCTCTTTTAACATGGTATCTAGATCCTAAATAGAGAAAATCTTAGAACCGCGCACACCTGGTGGGTTCACTGCCTTCTGATGAAATTTTTTTTTCTGGCCAACCGTGTTTCCATTCTGGTTTGTATGTCATTCTCCCTTGCTGTGACGTGTTTCCAGCATCTCATCTCCCATCTCTGCCGCTGCTTCCACTGTCCGCCGCCATTCACCATCACCCTTTTCGGCCGACGACCACACCAACGGACTCGCCTACCTCCAATCTACCCAAGCCCAGAAGCCTGGCCTCAACGCCCCAAGAATGTGCCCCCACATGCCACCCACAACTATTGCCAACCAGTAACTGGCATGACCCTTTCTCCAGCGCATCTAGCCGCAGCTTCTCTTGTCTGACTCGTCTTCGCCTCCTCTACACATATTTGCGATCAAATCCTTTATCTAACATTTCTGTCCCCTTGTTCACTTGCTTTGAGACTTTCAGGTACTTTGTGGTTTTGATTTTTGCACTTTGTATTTTGACCCATGGCTAGTTCTACCTCCCCAGATGGCTTTAAAAGCAACCCAAAGGTTGAGCCTCCTTTTTTCATAAGTTACCTTAATGCCCCTCTCTTTGCTAATAAGTTAGATGACATCAACTATGATACTTAGGCTTCAGACATCAAGTTATTGCTTGAGGGTCAAGGCTATAAAGACCACCTCACCACGGAACTTGCCTCTGTGCCCGTGAAAGAACAACCTAGGTGGAAGAAGATTGATAAAAAGTTGTGCTTTGTCATCAAGTCCACAATTCACTCGTCCCTTAAGCAGATCTTTCATGCTCATACTACTTGTGCTTCTGTTTGGGAGTATGCCAAGGTTCTTTACACTAATGACACTCAGAGGCTATATAGGGTTTATCACAACCTCATGAGTGTTATTGCTCCTCGGCAGTTTGATTGACCTATGTCTGTTTACTTGGGAAAAGTTCATGGAGCTCTCCATGATTTCAATGAGTTGCTACCCCCTACTACTATCCCAGTGAAAGAACTCGAGCAACACAACACCTTCTTCATGCTCATGACCTTGTTTGGTTTGCCTTCGGAATAATCTGCCAACCGTGATCAGATTTTGGGTTCGCCTACTATCCCCACTTTGTCCTCAGCTTGGTCTACTTTGCTTCGAGTCTCGGCTAAGTAGCCCTTTGATTCTGTCCTAGCCCGGGCTTCCGTTGATACTTCTGCCCTCGTCTCCCAAAGTGTCAATCAAGTCGTTATTGCACTCACACCTCAAGTAGGCCCTGTTGAAGTGTACATTCTGTAATAAGTTGCGTCATATCGAGGATAGATGTTGGACCAAACATGGCCGTCCTCCACGGGCTGCCATTGTTGGCCAAGCTGTTGTACTTAATTTACTTGAGCCTTCTGCACCATTGACCCCATCTCCGGCTGGCTATGCAGACTTTCTGAAATGGTTTGAGCAACAACAGGCTTCTAACTCTACTACATCTATTGATCACACTGGTAATATTTTTGCTTGTCTCTCTCAATCACCACCCTTAGATCCTTGGGTCCTTGACTCTGGTATATCTGATCATATCTCTGGTAACAAATGTTTTTACTCCAAACTTTATAACTTTAGCTATTTACCTATAATTACTTTAGCAAATGGTTCCCAAACATAGCCCCAAGGGATTGGAACTATCCATCCTATCCTTTCTCTGTCTGTTAATTCAGTTCTTTATGTCCCTGGATGTCCTTTTAATTTACTGTTCATTAGTCATTTGATCTGTTCTTTAGATTGTCACATTAGTTTCACTAAAGACTCTGTCATTTTGCAAGATCGGCATTTGGGATGGATGATTGGCGCCGAATATGAGTCTAATGGCCTTTACCAGGTCTCTGCCACCTCTAATGTGTGCTCTGTCACAGATTGCCCTCTCACCATCTACGCTCAGTTGGGTCATCCTAACCTTTCCAAACTACAACAAATGGTGCCAAGTTTTTTCAAGTTATCTTGTTTACCTTGTGAGTCGTGTAAACTTGGAAAACACATCCATAGTCCATTTCCTGATAAAGTCTGTCGTCGAGATGCGTCTCCTTTTCCTTTAGTGCATTCTAATATTTGGGGTTCGAGTCGTGTTGAGTCTACTTTTGGGTCCAAATATTTTGTTACTTTCATTGATGACTATTCTTGATGTAGTTGGTAATTTTTAATGAAAAACATATCTGGACAATGCGTCTTTTGCGTAGTGACAATGCCCGTGAATTTTTATCTCAGAATTTTCAAACATTTATGGCATCTAATGGCATTCTTCATCAAACATCTTGTGCCTATACCCCCTCAACAAAATGGGGCTGCTGAACGCAAAAATAGACATCTAATTGAAATAATTTGGACCCTTTTGCATCATGGTCGCGTTCCCTTCCGTTTTTGGAAAAATACAGTTCTCATTACTTTTTGTTTGATTAATCGTATGCCCTCTTCTGTGCTTGATAACTGGGTACCCCATTCAGTTTTGTTCCCTTACCAACCCCTTTATTCTCTTCCGCCTCGTGTCTTCGGATAGATATGTTTTGTCCATAATCTCAGTTAAGGTCTTGACAAATTGTTTGTCCACTCGATCAAATGTGTTTTTCTCGGTTACCATTGGTCTCAAAAGGGTTATCGTTGTTTTTTACCTACTCTTAAGCATTATCTAGTCTTTGTTGATGTCACTTTCTTCGAGTATGTTCCTTTCTTTGAGCCTCATGACTTGCCATTTATACTCATTACTGAGGTCCTCTATATTTCTCCTCCTCCTGTCCCAGTTGACCCTACTCCACCGCCACCTTCCCCTATTGGTCCCCCAGTCCTTACTACTCGCCCCTTCCAAGTTTATCATTGACGGCCACAGACCACTACTACTGCCACCCTTACTAGAAGTTGTAGAGGTTACTGAGGCCCATGTGGACTCTTTTCTAGCACTAACTCTTTTACCAGCTCCAGCATTGCCTCCTGCGCCAGTCCTTCTCATTGTTCTTCGAAAAGGTATATGATCCCCTCGTAACCATTCTCCTCACTATGTTACTCTAACTTACCATCACCTCACTTCCTTGCATTATGCTCGTCTTTCCACATTGTCTTCTATGTCTATTCCTAAATCTCTAGGTGAAGCTTCATCCCATCATGGGTGGCGACAAGTAATGATTGATGAAATGTGTGCACTTCAGAGCAATGGTACTTAGGAAACTTGTTCCTCTTCCTCCTTGGAAGTCTGTTGTAGGTTACTGGTGGATTTATACGGTTAAGGTTGGCCCAGATATCACTCTTAATTGCCTAAAGACTCGTCTAGTGGCAAAAGGGTATACTCAAATCTTTCGTTTGGATTATGGAGACACTTTTTCACCAATGGCGAAAATGGCTTCTGTTCGGCTTTTTCTGTCTATGATCGCTATTCGCCACTGGCCTCTTCATCAGTTGAACACCAAGAATGCTTTTCTCCTTAGTGATATGGAAGAAGAAGTCTACATGGAGCAACCCCTAGGGTTTGTTGCTCAGGGGGAGTCTTTTGGTCTCGTTTGTCGTCTACACAAGTCTTTGTATGGTCTCAAACAATCTCCTCGAGCTTGGTTTGGTCAATTCAATATTGTTGTTAATTTGGTATGACTCGCAGTGAGGCTGACTACTCTGTCTTCTATCGCCATATAATCTGAGGTTGTATCTATTTGATTGTGTATGTGGATGACATTGTTATCACAGGCAGCGATCACCAAGGTAAAACTCAGATAAAATAACACCTCTGTCATCACTTTCAGACTAAAGATCTTGGCAAACTTTGTTATTTCTTAGGAATTGAAGTGACACAATCCAAGGATGTAATAGTTATCTCACAAAGGAAGTATGCTATGGACATTCTTGAGGAAACAAGACTATTGAATGCAAAGCTAATTAACACCCTTGTAGATCCCAATGCTAGATGTTTATCGGATTAGGGGGAGCCACTTTCGGACCCAGGAAGATATAGATGATTAGTTGAAAAACTTAACTATCTTACTATTACTTATTCATATATCTCCTTTGTAGTGAATATAGTAAGCCAATTTCTAAACTTACCTTGTCAAGGACATTGGGATGTAATGATTCGTATTCTCATATATGTTAAGGGAGCTCCGGGAATAGGCCATGTCTATGAAGACAACGGGAACACTCAGATTGTTTGATACTCAGATGTTAATTGGGTAGGTTCTCCTACTGATAGGAGATCCACTTCTAGTTATTGTGTAACCATTGAGGGTAATCTGATATCCTGGAAGAGTAAGAAACAAAATGTGGTTGCAAGATTAAGTGCCGAAGTAGAATATCGAGTCATGGCCTCAGCTACTTGCGAGCTCATTTGGTTAAAATAACTTCTTAAAGAGCTTCAGTTTGCAAACATTATGCAGATGACTCTTATTTGTGATAACCAAGTTGCATTGCATGTCACTTACAATCCAGTGTTTCATGAGAAGACTAAATACATTGAGATAGATTGTCATTTTATTAGAGAGGAGATCCTGTCTGGAGACATCACCACTAGCTTTGTCAATTCAAATGATCAAGTGACAAATATTTTCACTAAACCTTTGAGAGGTCCTCGAGTAAACTATATTTGTAACAAGCTTAGTGCATATGACTTATATGCTCCAGCTTGGGGGGAAGTGTTGAAAACGTGTAAATATATATTGTATTTATGTAAATTCCTTGTATAGGCTAACCAAATCATAACTGTATTTTTTCTATTTATTTGTATTTATTACCTTAGTTCTATATAATCAGCTCTCCGTTATGTAGTTGAGACACGCGGTTTCACAATCTCTATGCTTATGTTTTCTCTCTTTTAATAGATATATTGAATTTTATATGTTTTTTTTTTACAAGATTTCGCATGGTTTATCTAAAAAACAATTAAAAAATATTGAATCATTTATTACTTGGTATATAATGATCATTTAAAAGGAAATAAAAACTAACCATTAAAAAACTAACATATTAATAAGTTGAGTTAAATACACACAATCTGCTTCAATTTTTCCACCTATCCTTCCTTTTCTCCTTAAGTGTGTGGACTCTCCTTACTCAAAATTTATAGCATGCTATTAGAATAGCAGTTCATATATACTATAGGAAGAGTTCTATCATTAATTTTAAGTTGGTATATCTTAAATTTATATGGATGTACCTAAAATTTATAGTGGAGATCTTCTTAGAACATGGATTAACTGTTACTCCAAGAATATGCTATAATTTGCTCCTTAGTGATCCTTAGCTTACCAAGTACCAAACTTTTCTTGAATACCAAGTGGGAACGTGGTTGGTTCAATCCTCAATGAATGAGAAAAGAGTTCATTTAAAAGTAAGTTTATTTTTAAAGTGAAGAATAATATATGCACCTTTAAATTATTTCTTAAGCTAAGATTATGATAAATTTTAAATTAAAGAAAGTAAAGATATATCTACATTTATATTTGCTTAAATGTAATAGTTTCTTCTTCTAAATGAATATCTATGTACACATAACTTTCCCTTTCCCTTTTTCGTTGACTACTGGGACGCCTTCTGGTTTAGGCATGACAAAATCTCCCTGCATTTGGGGATATCCACGGGGACTGCCCCATTTGGGGACCAAAATTTGGAGATTTTCCCTTGCGGGGACGGGGACGGGGATAAAAATCTCCCCGAGACAGATGCGAGGACGGGAATCGTATCATCTTCCCCGTGGGATCCCCTCCTCTGAGAAATTATTAAATTATCATTATTGATTATATCATATATATCTATTACTACTTGTGTTCATTTTAATAATTTTCATTTATATTATTTTTATATTAATTTAAAATTTAAAAAAGTAAAAACATACCACTTCGTAGTAACTTGTTGTTTTAATTTGTTGATATTGTTGACTTAAATTAAAATTGTTTACAACTTTATATATATATATATATATATATATATATATATATATATATATATATATTTTATATATTATTTTTCTGAATCTTTAAAATAATATTGGGGTCCCCGCGTGTCCCTACGTCCCCGTGAAGAACGGAGACAAGGAGAATTTTACCCCCTGAGGCAGGGTTGGGGACAAGAGAAAATTGAAGAGGTGGGGAAAGAAAGCGGGGAGTACTCCCCACCTCCACCCCACGCATGCAGGTGCCATCCATATTACAGTTGACTAAAAGTTAGAGAATTTAGAAACTAAATCTTAGAAAATTTAGTTTCTTGGTATGAATATTTGTCGATAAATAAGCAATGGAACAATTGATAACTGAAATGTGTCAAGGAGAAAATTTTAGTTGTTCTTAGAGTGAGATATTTGTTTTATACCATACAATACATACTAATTTAATTAGTAGATTATTATTATTTCTCATTTTCACTATACTTTTACGGTTATAGCTGAGGTCAAATGATACAAAGTAAAAAAATATTTTCATTCAAAAGCACCATTTAGGAATATAAAGTAAACACTTATATTTATACATTCATTTCTTTTATATTCACTAAATTAATTGTAATTAAATAAAAAAAATTGACATTTAATTAAATGTTATCTTTACGAAGGAAATTTCAAGATCTACTGAAAGCTTTGAGAATTACTGAGATAGAATACAATATCAAGTCCTTTTCAAGAATGTTAAGCATCACTAAGTTTCAAAAGGTCATTGGTATGTACACAACAAGAATTTTTGGAATTTGCTACCAAATTTAGCTACGGAATTTTTTCGTAGCTAATTTCTTGAATAAATGGGAAAAAATTTTATGAAGCAAATAGCTACAGAATAACTACGGATTAGCTACGAAATTTAGCTACAGATATTTTATGTAGGTAATCCGTAGCTAATTAGCTACGGATTAGCTATGAAATAAATTTTCATAGCTAAATCTTAAATATAAATTTTATTTGACAATTAACTATAAAATAACTACAATTTAGCTACCAAATTTAGGTAAAAAAATTGATTCTGTAGCTAAACCGTAGCTAATCCAAAGCTAAATTAGCTACAGATTAGCTACTAAATATTTCCCTAGCTAAGTAATAAAAAAAAATTCACCCCTTCTCTTTAGTCTTTACGCGCGCAACAACCCTGCCATTATTTTCCCAAATCACATTTTGCCTTCCCTTTCCCCTCCCTTCCCAAATCACATATGTCTTTCTTTTCCTTCCCCTCCCCCACCCACCTCGTCCGCCCTTCCACCCGCGCCCCACTCCTTCCCCCCAATCCCTCGTACAGGCCACCATCTCCACCTAACCCGTGCCCCACTCCCTTCAATCTGCACCCACCCCACCACCCAAACCCCACCCCACCTCCATCGTCTCTCTCTCCCAACCACCACCTAAACCCACAGCAAAACCCACCACTCCAACCTACGTCCACACCCAACCCGCGTCCACACCCATGAAAAACCTCTACCGTCACAGTCACAGTTAAGACGGCATCCAATCTTCTGACTCGACGACCAACAAGGTATTTATTACTATCTAGTTTTGTTCTTACTACAAATTTTAACTGTGAAACTGGATTTGAGCTCAACCAGTTCTTGGCATCCCCCTCTGCTAGGCGTGTTGAAGCTCAACATGGATGCACCTACAAAACCTATGGACCTGCTGCACTAGCTGTTGTTTTTAAAGATGCAAAAGGCATTAAAAATGGTAAAGACAGACAATTTCTTTCAAGGATTTTGCTGTTATCAAACTAGGTCAATTTCTTTTAAACATCTAGTTTACAATTTTTTTTCAAAGAGTGGGTCAGCATAATTTCTTTGAAAGAACCCAGATTGGCTGAAGCTCTAGCAGCCAGAAAAATATATTGAAGAACCTAAATTTGTAGGCTATCTTTCCAGTAAAAATAATAATAATAATAATAATAATAATAATAATAATAATAATAATAATAATAATAATAATAATAATAATAATAATAATAATAATAATTTGAAGAACCATTTAGTCCAATTTTGGTCCAGTCATTTTAAATGGGTAGAAGGAGTAGTTGAAACTGATTTTACATGGGTTTTTTGTTCTGTAAGTTTACAACTTTATCCTTCAGTTTTTGGTTATGTCAGTTAGTGAAATGCAGTTTGCACATATTAGTTAAGTTGAACTTTAGAAGAACACAGTGTTGCGATAAAAAAACACATTGTTTCTCTTACTGCATTGCTATTGTTGATGTAGTGGTCACAACCTAGACTCGACATGATAGGTGCATTTGTAAGCACAGCAACCACCTTTTGAGGATAGACAACAACCAAAGAGTTATAAACATGTTTTCAAATATCCTTGTCATGCTCTATTGTAATTGGCAGGTGATAATAGAATGTTGGTAACTGCATATTACAGGTTTATCTTATTATTTATTTATTGCTGGTTTTGTCTTCAAAGAGGGTAAAAGTATTCAATTATAAAATGCAGATTGTGTCGAAGATTTAAATTAAACAACTCAAGTTACAATGTGATAGTGGGTAAAAGTATTTGGACCACAAACCTCAATAGTCTCACGCCACTCCTCCCCTGTCAACTGGAAAGAACAAATTATAGTATAGAGAAGACAAAAACTAAAGTAATGCTTAAAACACTAATAGTTTGTTAGCCACAAATCAAATGTCAGCAAAACCATAAATCAAAACTCAAAAATTAAAAATTGAAAAGGCAGCCACATATGAAGAATTCCACCTGTCAATAATGATAAAGTTGTGAAAGAAATGTCACAAACCTGATTCAAGACAATATCAAAAGGACCTTGTTCTGCATAATGTAGCAGCTTGTTCAAATCAATATTCACCGATTAGCTATGATTTTAATCATTTTGAGTTAGATCAGATGTCTAAGGGAATTTTGATGATTTTTTATGTCTTTACAAAATGTGCATTGGATTGTTCAACCATAAGATGATCCTATATTGACATGTCTTTGTATAATCAAAGGGAAATTACATTCACCTCTTTGAGATTAGCGCTTATTACACACAACATTCCTCTTATTTGTAAAATTACATGAGCCTCCCGTACTTTGTTATTTATAAGAGAAATTGTGTAGGAACCATACATGAAGTAACGCAGGTATATAGGAGTACTTTCTCAAGCAAAAAATGGTGTCAAAAGTAAAAAAGTTTAAGAATTTTGATTGTCATTAATTTCTCATGAACACCTAAACTCAATTTTTTTCCCATCTAATACTAAAGAAGTGTTCCTGTTTCTTGTTTTCCTTATACACGATGTTTTGAATCAGGATTTTCTCTTCTTAGTGGAATATCATGAGAGGGTTCTATTTGAGAAAGAAATACATAATTTGTTTGAAATAAAATTACTAGACCTATAACCCAATATAGTGAGTCATTGCATAATATAATTTGTGTTTATCGCTCTTTAACATGATGATTCTGGAGAGAATAGTCACCCTAATCTTTTTTGTAAATCCTTCTCATAAGAAAATGGACATCAGGGTTTTGTCCATATAGAAATTATTATTCAATGTACTGCTTATTTGGACATTAAACATGATATTGGGAAGGGGCTCAACTCAAAGATGGACACAGTTCATTTTTTTTTTTACGTGATTTTGCAAAAGCATATTTTTACCTACATCTTGAAAATCGATCAATAGAGTAATCAATTGGCAATGCAGCATAATAAGGAATTTTCACTGAAGTTTTCTTCATAATATATCAATTCACACCTTGTCTTTATGGTTCCTTGTAGCATGCAAAAGTTGTCTTGAGCTGGTAAAAAGATTCCTGGTGCTATCCAACCAATCGACACATCTCTCTTCCATTTCACGCTCATTCTTTCACTTCCCATTCTAAAATAGAGAAGGATTGCCACAGCCTCAGACAAGGTATTTATGATTGTTATAAGTTATAACGAATTCTTTCTATTTTCTATGTGATGGAATGCTTAAATATGATAATAGACTCCTCTTGTTGAACCTACTAGGGATGCTTGGTGTTTAGTTTGGATACAGAACCTCTGTCTGTGTTTGACTGTTTCTTTTTAATAGACTCTTCTTGGTTTATTGGCAATCTCTTGCTTGTGACATGAAAATATTTTTCTTCTACATGGGATTCCGGCTCTGTACAGTCTGTTGATATGATATTATGTCAATTATGTATTATGCTTATAATTGTGTCAAGTTACAAACTATTTTTCCTAAAGATTCCATTTTTGAATGAAAGAATGGATTACAGAATTTGTCATCTTATCTAACGATCAGGCGTCTTTCCTAATATGGAGTCTTCTTTAGTCTCATTTTCTTTTTTTGGTTGAGAGGCCTCTATTGCATTCATCAAAATAAGCATAGCTATTGGCCAAAATGTGGTGTATTTGTGCCTGTATAGAGGTGTCAATATGTGCTAAAGCCCATGGGATAACCCCCGAGACCCTACATCTGGCCCCCTTCTACCTAAGCTGAGTGGGGTGCGCTGGCTTATATTGACAGCACTATGCCAGTACACTTCAAGTTATGATTCAGCTTTGGAAATTATAGGTCATGTTCAGAAAACTCTTTTGTGTTTTGGGACTCATCAAACACGACTCTCAGAACTCACCAATTTGTGTATAAGAGTGTATATTGACACCCTCATGCATTTCTAGAAAACTCCTTATAAGGAATTATACTATGCATGGTTTGGTGAGTCTATAGAGTTATATTAGTGAGTTTCAAGGCACAAAGGTTTTCTGATCATGGCCCGTAGTTAGAGTTAGAGGGATTTCTTGAATTTTAGCCAAGAGTAAACTAACAAAGTGAAATTAAAGTTCTGGTAGCTTGGTTTCTAAATAGCTAAACTACCATTATTGTGAAATATATGTCTTAAAAAGTTAATGAAAATAGCTTGGAAAGTATTTCATATCCATTTAAGATTCCAGATTCTTTGATTTCATATCCAGCCAGCTACTATGAACCTTTAGCACCCACTGTTGGATTCTTGAAAGCAGGGAACTCCCAGTATGTTTTTAATGAGAATGACAGGAACACAATATGTTAGGACTAGGGGAAGAGAATGGAAAGATTAGAGGAAAGGGAATTATTCGTCCCTGTAGTTTATTGATTGAAATTGAAAAAAAGGCACACAAAGGAGTCTACTCCTCTCACACTGGAGAACCAGTAGCTATGAAATAGATTCTCTACCTCCTACACCTCCCCTAGAAAGTCTTATTTATAGGATCTCTATAATAAGGAATACCACAGAAAAATAACTACTCTAACCTACCAATAACTACTAAACAGAAAACATAACAGCTTTGTAACAGAAATAACTAACTGTTAACCTATTTGTTTACAACCTTCCCCTTTTTCCTATAATAGACCCTTAGGGTTCTATCTTTTTCTAACGGCTTTTTTAAGTTCCTATCAATACCTCCCGGTCCCAAAACAACCTTGTCCTCAAGGTCAAAATCAGGCAATTGATGCTGAATTGCTGTCAAATCTTCCCATGTCGCTTCCTCTATTGATTTGTTTTGCCATTGTACCAGCACTTGTTGTACTTGGTTACCCTGCTGCACAGTGCTCCGAGTTCCTAGAATGGCAGTTGGTTGATAAAGAGGAATTTTAGCTTGCAACTCAGTAGGTAGCTCAGGTGTTACCTCTGTTTGCTGCCCCTCGACCTTTTTAATTGGGAGACATAAAAGACTGGATGAATCCTTGAAGTAGGTGGAAGCTACAATTTAAACGCGACTGCCCCAATTTGTTTGATGACTAAGTAAGGTCCATAATACTGTGCGGAGCGCTTTGGATGAATTTTAGTAGTAAGAGACCCTTGCCTATGGCGGCGAATCTTCAGATAAACCCAATCACCTTCTTGTATTTTGGATTCCTTTCGGTGTGCATTCACATTGTGCGTCATGTGATCTTGAGCTCTTCTCAAATGGTACTTTAATTGGGATAATGCTTCATCTCTAGTGAGTAAATCACTGGCCACAACTTCCACTATAGTATCCCCTGGAAGGAACTTAGTCAATGATGATGGGGGTCTACCATATACCACCTCAAAGGGAGTGCACTTTGCTGCCCCTTAGAAGTTGGTATTATACCAATACTCGGCCCAAGGAATGAACTCAGCCCACGTCTTGGGTTATTTAGTACAAAAATAGCGCAAGTATGTCTCAAGGGTTTGATTTAACACCTCCGTTTGGCCATCGGATTCAGGGTGGTAAGCAGTGCTCAATTTGAGAGTGGTTCCTTGTAGTTTAAAAAGTTCTTGCCAAAAGTTGCTCAGAAATGTAGGATCTCAATCACTTACTATGGAAATAGGTATACCATGCAGGCGTATAATCTCCTGAATGAAAATCTCAACAATGGTTTGAGCAGACTAAAGATGTTTGATTAATAGAAAGTGACCGTATTTACTTAAACGGTCCACCACCACGAGAACTGTAACATCCCGAAAAGTGTTTATTTGATTACAGTTGATCATCTTATAATATTCTAGATTTTTAGGAATTTTTCTGAAATTTTTCGAAAACGTCGAATATTTTAATATATTTTTCGTTTTGCGTGCACACTGAGCTGAGACCTGCTAAGGTCAGTGTAATGCCCCAGAAATTATTTATTTTATTACGAATAGTCATTTTCTAATATTTGTGATTTATGTGAATTCTTTCAGAATTTTTCAGAAATGATGAATATTTTAATATATTTCTCGTTTTACGTACGCACTGAGCGGACCCGGGAAGATGCAACGTCTTTCCTGTGGCTGGTAAACTCTAAATTGTGGACTTGTCGACGGGGGATCTTACTAAACCCGAGGCCGAGCACAATTTACGAAGTTTACGTTTTTTGAGAATTTTACCCGATAAATGAAATCGCGGTACTGTAAAATCATCCGATGAATAATAAAATATTATTTTCATCATCTGTAACTCTTCTACACTGGAGGAAAAATAATACTAACAGTGTAAATATTTATCTGTGTTAGTGTGCCCAATTAGGAGACAACCTTACTTTCACTTTATCGTGAAACGTACGAAACTTCTCATGTAAGCTTGGAGGAAGCTTCTTGGAAATTTCCTCTCCCATTTTCCCCATGCAAATGCAGCCCACTCCCTTCTCTCTCTCCATATTCACGGCTGGAACAAGCCTTTTGGGGGGGGGGAGGAATTAGTTTGGCTTCAATTAATTAACTACATCACTTTATTTCGAAATTTTTCATATGTACCTTCTCTCTCTTCTTTTCTTCTTCTTCTTCTTCATTTTAGTTTTCTCCTCATTCTCTCTAGGAGAGCTCCACGGCCAGCCCCTCTTCTCACCCTCATCCATCACAAAATTTCTAACTAATTACATTTTCTTAATCCTCTCTACCTCCTAAACACCTTTTTTGCTTGGAGCATCTTGAAATTCCACCATTTTCACCACCTTCTTCAAGCTTCAAGGTTAGGGTTTTTGGGTAAGCTTCAAGACTCTTCTCCTCTCCTCTTCATTTTCGGTTTCAAGGGTGTTTTTGTGACCACCTACACTCCATTTTTCAAGCCATTGTGCTATTCTAATGAAGTTGAAATTTCTAGGGCTTTGGGTGGCACCAATCCGAAATTGCAAGGAGACTCTTGGAGGTTTCTCTTGATTTCTTCACTTGGGTAAGAGGAAGACACTCCTCCTCAACCTCTATTAGCATGTAGGAACCTTGGTTGTGATTGATTTTGAGAAAACCCTAAAGAGGGTTATTCTTTGATTTTGTGACTAGCATGTTTGCATGTTGATTTTATTTTGTTTGTGCCATTGGATTGATTGTTGATGTACATTGGAACATTGGAATGGATTAGAGGATAGGAAAAGGAATAAATTGATGTGGGGATGGTTCTTGGGTGGCCACAGTTTTGGGGTTTAAATTGATGTGTTCTTGGTGAGCAAATTTTAACAAGTGAATGACTAAATTAATCAAGTGTGGAATATAAAATCAATGAATTGGAAAAATTGAGAATTGAACCCACTTGGGAGGCCATGGCCTCTAGGGCTATTTGGGACTTAATTATGTAATTTTTGGTAATTTTGGAATTTAGAAAATTAAATGATTGAAACATAGGCAATAGGTTAGCAAGGTAGCAAATTTGGAAGAATTAAATACAATTGGAGATTCATAAATTTTAAAGGACTAAGGAAGGAACTTGTCATGAAATTTGAGAAAATTTTACAAGAGTAAGAACAAGAGAGTGTGAGATTTTGAAACCTTAGAATAACCATTCTAAGTGTATGAAAATAAATTACTTTAGAAAATTCAATTAATTATGGAAACTTACTTAGTGACAGATTCTTGTAAGAATAGCAAAACTTGAATAAGAAGGCATAATGGACCTTAGAAATGTATTACCTTATTTGATTTCAATATTATGACATTATGGGTCTATGTGAGTGACCATTTACGTGTTGATGCTTATCTTGGCCAATTGTGGCATATTATGGAATAGTATGTAATGTTGACCATACATGTTCATGCATAGAGTCTTATGCATTGTGAATGTCCTATGGACTGTTGTAAGGCCAAGTTGCCTAGGAGATTGAACACACCTTAGTGCGGGTGCGAGTAGACTAGTGTAGGTCATGTTTGACCTTAGGGGCGTCGGGGTGCGGGTCCTCCACAATGGGCAGTTGGTAGCTCTCCTACCCGTGGGGCAAACCGATGCAAACGCACCGATGATCCGGACCGAGACACTGTCCTATATCGTGATCTAGAGTGGAATGTCTATACAATGCCTGGATGTACACGTGAAAGTTATTGATTTATAGCACTTTGGCCACGGCAGCCGAGTTACAGACATGTCCCCTGATCTTTCTCTCCGACTGTTTGAGTCTAACTCTATGGAGTAGGAATTTGGGAAAGCATGCATGTGCACCATGAAATAATCTGTCATTGTAAATCATTACTGTTCGTAAATGTGAATTATTTGATCATTATTGTAATGAATGTCTGCCTGGAACTGTTTATCTGCTTACTATTGGATTTACTGCTTATTATTTGGAAATGTTGTTCTAAATTGTTATCTGGGCGCGTTGCGCCGTTTTGTTTATGGCTGCTATAATTAGTAATGATGGTAGGATGTCTTATCTCTTTTCTGTATTTATGTTACACATTACCTGTATTTGTACATTGCATCTATCGAAGACTATGGAGGTAGAAACTCCCAATTTTCTCGGCTTCTGGCCTGATCAAGACTAGCACCTATTGTGAAGATATGGAGGCACGCATGCGCGGATTTCTGGGTGATGTGCGTCTGACCTTCCTTGGGGGGCCAGAGTGTTGGCACATCAACTTGAGTTCCGATCGCTGCGTATACTTGGGGGACGTGTCGATTTCTTTGGCCTAGAGGCGTCATGAGACGCTGATCTTTACCTGCTACATCAGCCTGCGTTTGGAGTTTTATCTGTCCATTCGGGAGTTGTGGGGTGACCGTTACTACACCCCGCAAGAGGACTCTTTTGATTCCACTGCTCGGGCTCCTGCCCGTGGCTCCGTGGTTCTGATGGAGGTTTCCTTTGATGAGGAGGACCCCGCTGAGGATCCTGATACGGTCCCTCCTCCTCTGAGGGACTGACTCTTCTGGTAGCTACTGATGGCTGCCAATGTTTTATTTTGGGGGCATGATGTTTTGTATTTTGGTGGGCTGTATATTTTCATATCTGGGGATGTATAGTTATGATCCTTTGGGCAGGTATAGTTTTGCTTTTTGGAAATTTCTAGGCTTGTATTTAAGGTACAGTTGATATTTAAATATATATGTATGCGCATCATTCAGATGTGAATTTTATTTTCTGTCTTACTCTTTACTGCCATTCCAGTTTCGTCACTGAGTTTTAGTAATTAACAAAAAAAAATATATCGCCTTTTTACTCATGTATTAAAGCATCGAACAAGTTAACTTTAGACTAATGAACTGGGTCTTAATTCGGAAAAATTTTATTTTCCGTATTTTCATTTATGTTTAATAATGTGACGTTCCCTCTCCAAAAAGGGGCGTTACAAGAACTGCTTCATACCCTTTTGACTTTGGCAACCCAACAACAAAGTCCATACTAATCTCTTCCTAAATAGCATTGGGGATCGGCAATGGTTGAAGAAGGCCGGCAGGAGAGGAAGCTTGGTATTTGCTTCGTTGACAAACTGCACAAGCTGCCACAAAATCAGTCACGATTCCCCTCATGCCCTTCCAATATAAGGACTGAGCAAGTCGTCAGTAAGTGCAATAGATTCCAGAATGACCTCCCTGGGGAGTAGAATGAAATTCGGCTATCAATTTTGGAATCCACGGTGAGTTAGTTGGAATAACCAATCTCCCCTTGTAGCAAAGGCGCCCTTGCTCTAAAGTATAAGGAGAGTATGAGTTTGGATCAAATTGCGAGTCATTTATAATGCCGGACAGTTCCGGATCTGCTTTAATTTCTGCATCAAGTGCTGCAAAATCCTACCAAAAGGGCCTTGAAATTCCTTGTAGCTCTTTAGCCTCATCCCTTCTAGATAGGGCATCAGCTACTTTATTGGAAGCTCCCACTTTGTAAATGATTTCAAATTCATATCCCAGTAGTTTAGCCAGCCAATTCTGCTGGTTTTGAGTGGTTATGCGTTGTTCCAGCAGGAATCGAAGGCTCTTTTGATCCGTGTACACCAGAAATTTTTTTCCAAGTAGATAGGGTTGCCAATGTTGAATTGCTAACAATAACGCCATTAGTTCTTTCTCGTAAATAGATTTAGACAGTGAGGAATCAGCTAAGGCTTTGCTAAAAAATGCAATGGGCTTACCATGCTGAGATAAGACAGGCCCTAGACCATGTCCTGACGCGTCGCATTCAATTGCGAATGGTTGAGAAAAATTTGGCATGGCTAAGACGGGAGCTGTAGTAACAGCCTGCTACAATTTTCTGAAAGCCTCCAAGCTATCATTAGTCCAAACAAAACAGCCTTTTTTTAATACACTAGTCAACGGTCGCGTAATTTTTCCATAGTCGCAAATAAATCGTTGATAATATCCGGTGAGTTTATGATTTGTAGGAAATGAACTAAAAATAATTGTAGGAAATGAACTAAAAAGATAATTGTATTATTTTTACCTCTCTTCTTCTTCTTAAGTTTTTATTAGACAAGTTTATGATTTGTATGTGTTGCTTTTTTCTTTTGTACAGAGAAGTTCAGGGTGAGAGAGATTATAAGATAACATGTACTGATCTATTAATCAAATAATAATATGTACTGATCTATTAGAGATCAACAATATACTATCTCAAAACTGAAATAATATTTTCCATGTATTTTTGTCTATATGCAAGATTATCAAATCAATGTACTACGTTATTGACTCACATTTCTGTCTTTTTTCATTTTTTTTGTTTTTGCCCCAGAGCAATGTCATCTTCCTGTGACTGATATATGAGCCTTTTGTAATTTTTTTGTGTTTGCTTGATGTTGCACTCCCTTTGTTTGGAACTTTGGATTGATTAGATTCTTGAATGTATTCAGGAACTGTTGAAACCTTTGTGTACTACATGTGTTTATTAAAATATCTGAGTTTAGAGTACCAAAAATAAAATAAAAAAATATCTGAGTTTCTTACTAGATCTTCAACGCTTGTAGTACGGGTTGAATGCATCTTATGCGTTGTGCCACTATTGTAAATAGGATGAATGGCATATAGTTCAAAGCTGGTCTTCTAAAGAGCTTGAACAAAATAGAAGATGCATTTAAGCCTTTAAGGTAAAACTAAGAGATGCCTTAAGTCGACATATAACATTGTACTCTGCTTTGTAGTTTGTATAAGAGCTTATTATTGAGATTTTCAATTCCTATAAGAACTTAAATTTCTATATATAATGTATGAAAATTTAAGTTCCTATAATTAATGCTTGACTCAAATCAAATTAACTCAAGTTACTATAATTTATGTTGCTGGTTTTAAGTATAATGTTCTTGTATCCTATAAGACCTTAAATTTTCATATATAATGTATGACTTGGATTTCATTCCTGGGCTATTGTCAATTTTAATTTTAGAATTCTCAGTTGTGAAATTACTTTACTGCTGCTGTCTAATAGGTATGCTCTTGAAAATGTTCCATAATGATCAGTTTTTGGTGTTTCCAAAGCCTGATCTGAGAAGGTTTGATATGAAATTTTCTTAGAATTACTTGAATGAAATATTGATCATGAGAGGCAATATAGTTTTGTTATAAGAGCTTAAGCAATGCCATCTTAAACTGATCTTGTCCTAGTTTGAATATGAATATAATTTTCGGGACTTGTTTTCGACCTAACTAGATCTGCAGTTATTCGATGGGGTTTTGAATATGAGCTTGAGGCTTGTCAAATCAAGGATGTGCCTAAAATTACTATTTTAAAGTATGATTCTGATTAAGCACAAAATCCAAGGGTTTTTCTATAATGAAATTTTGGTTTAATGATAAGAAGTCTCCAGTAGAGATTATTTATTTGGAATTGGAAGTTTAGGGATTCTTACAATACAAAAACTGAAGCATAATGATCCAGGAGTGACTGAAGTTGTTGTTGTTGGTGAATAACATCGTTGCTTGGCTCTTGGAAAATTGGTTCTGGACCAAGATCAACCCCCTAAAGCATTGACACAGCTTCAATTTCTGACAGTTTCAGCAACGATGTAGGAGAAATTAAAGCTTTAGTCAAACTGGGGTCCCCTTTTATCAACACTGGTTTCCCATTCTGTATGTATGACATTGTCAAGGCCTTCCAATGCACCTTCACGTCCCCAAGAGTAGCCAACCATGCCACCCCCAAAATTAACTCCACTCCTCCTAAGTCAAAGACAAAAAAGTCGCCTTTGAGGATGCACTCGGGTAGTGTGACCTCCAAATTAGGGCAAAATCCTTGGGTTGGCTTGTGATGACCATCACCTAGACAGACCCGATAGGATGTTGTGGGTTCCATAATAATCTTCAAGTTTTGGACCAGTTTGGAAGAGACAAAATTGTGGCTTGCCCTACTATCTATTAGAATGAGAACCTGTTTTCTTTGTAACAGAAATAACTAACTGTTAACCTATTTGTTTACAACCTTCCCCTTTTTCCTTTAATAGACCCTTAGGGTTCTATCTTTTTCTAACGGCTCTTTTAAGTTCCTATCACAGTAGCACCTTCTTCAGTCAAATATAGCTATCTGGAAATTCTACATAACAGATTCACTAAATACGATAAAGCAATATATAGCCCACTCAATTCAACTAAAAATTATATTAAGAACCCAAAAATGTATGAAGGAAGAAAAGTCATTTAGTTCAGACCTAGGCGTGATACACAGTTACACACATGATAGAAAGGGTGCGATAAACCCTCCCCTACCCAATTTAGTACCTCCAATATTCGTACAGCACATAAAATAAGACGCACTGGGCACTTGGCTGTCATAATGACCACCAAGACTCTACAGAATGGCAAAGCAAAAGAAATGAAACTTTTGCACCTTGATGAGAAAGTAGAGACAATTTGATATATTAGACAATTCCTGAAAAGAAACTATCTGAGAAGTGGAAACTGACAAGAAACCATCTTGTTCTAGGTGTTCTCATCTTTCATTAGTTTTGGAAATAACACATAACTCAAAGGATTCCAGTATTTTTATTTTGGGGGGTTACATTGGAGGTGCATGCACCTGAGTAGAGGAGTAGGAAAGGTGGACTGATGAAGAATCAAACCTCCAACATCAACATCACACCTTAGTCTTAAAGACTTGGGAGTTGGCAATGAATTCTCTTTTTTATAGTTCCATAATTGGGTAATAAGCAAGTGTACTGATATTACTCTTTACCATTAACTTTAAGATCTTGATTTAGTTCCCCAATGCATCCACTGAGTGGAAACACAATCACAAACTAATAACCTTGTTTATTTAAATTTAAGTTTATTGATGTCTCATGAAAACATACCAGGGATGCTTGGTGTTTCGTTTGGATACAGAACCTCTGTCTATGTTTGATTGTTTCTTTTTAATAGACTCCTTTTGTTGAACCTTTTGCTTTGTATAATAATGCTTATCCCGCTTAGTGTCCATAATAACTGACTTAGTTGTACTGTTATAGTAAGAATTTGTTATGTATTTTGTTTACCAACGAAGGCTGTCAATCTACAGATTTTGATCAACTTCAATCTGAAATTATTTCCTATTTTTATCTTGATAGGGAAGAGACAAATCAATACAGTACTTGAAGGAGAACACACATCTTTTAGAAGAAATCGAAAATGTTAGGTGATCTGAACCTGCTATATGCTATTGGCTGTTTGTAAAATTAGATCAGATGACTTGACTGTAAAATTGAATGTTCTCTATTGCACTTCATGCATGCTTTGGGCAGTGTTTGGGCAATTTCTTTTTCCAAAATGTAAATACAAGTACATGCCTATACTTGTCTGGTTGTCTTTCCATATATAAGAATGGGAGTTTGAGATTACTAGGAAATACACATCTTACACGTCGCTGCCTAATCTATAAGGGAAAACTCCATTTGATGAGCTCATTTTTTTAAAACTTGTGATGAGAGAAAAATAACTTAGCAGCATTAGAAAATGTTGTTATATATGTACCTGCTATACATATATTCATGTTTATAACCATCGTGACTCGTGACTAATTTTTGGCCTAGACTAATTTAGATTATTTCTGATTCTCTGAATTCCCTTTACCAAACTAATCATAAGTTTTAACTTTACTAGATACAAATAAATCTGTGTTTAAACATTGTAAGGACAATTAATCATTAGGTTGAGCTTGAGACAAAGACACAAATCCTGAACTAAAGAAGCTACATACATATGAGACAAAGCAGTCATTGAGATAATAATACAAATACAATTTACTATAATAAGAGCATGACTGGCACCGAGAATATATTATGCTTCAAGGTTTGTGGTTCTCAAACATATCTTATATAATCCACCTACTATCTGCTATAATAATAGAGCACAAATATAGTATAAGCTCCCATATTACAATCCATAACTAATTTAGTTCTGAACTCAAGGCACGTAAAACACAAAACTCCATTATAGCTTTTCCTCTGGCATTGATGAGTCATGTTTTTGTAAAAGGCATAGTACACTTGAAAATAATCTAATGCAAATTTTAAATTATGATTTGGTGAAAAGATAGATTAGAGAAGTAATAAGATGCCTGTGCTTTGAGAAAGAATATCTAATATATAATATGATCATATACAGAACTTAGTTTAGGCACTATGGCTAGTTCACGTTATATTAGAATTATCCCAGAGGATGAGCTACTGTCATTGCAATTAGCAACTGCCAATGACTAATCTATCTAATCATTTGAGTTTTTGAATGTAACATGCATGCTGCTTTTTGTATTCATGATATTTGATAAGAATTTTGAGTCTTTGCTTGTTTATGATAATTGCTACCACTGCTGCTCTGGTTTAATTTTAATTAATACATGTTCCAATCATGTGGTTTTTCATTAATGCGTGAGATAGAACAAAATGTTGATCAAATGGTATGTCGCCTAGCATAATGAACAAAATATGGATTTGAAGTCATCATCTTGTGCAATTTTATGTAAAATTATGAGACATGTATGCAAGGCAGTTAAGTACTAAACCTTATTCACATATTACAAGGGTGAAATCCAAATTGGTACAAGCTCACAGTTGCCAAATCTTTAAAATCTTAAGCAGGCTTTCCATGTGTGTAAAACAGCCCATATCCCCATTAAGTTGCTAGAACCTTATAGAAGGTGCTTGATCCATCATCCCTGTGTGTAAAATAGCCAATTATCCATCACATATAACAATAGACACTGGCAACTGAAAAAGCATGCCCCTAGCTCAAGTGTGGCTGAAATAAATATGATCACTTGCTCATGTTAAATTATATTTGATTAGTGATTCCAAATAAACAGAGCTTTTATTAGGAAAGGTAGGAGAATAGTGGATCTATATACATAAATATATATAGCAGAACACATAGGGATTGCATTGAGAGAGGGAATGATATGGTTGTTATTGATAAAATGTACCTTTTATATTTCTCCAAATTATTTTCCTAGCATTTTTTCATATTTAAGCCATAGCCACTAAAAGTTAACAATAAAAAGAAGATTGAGTAGCCACATAAATACATCAATTGCCATGCAAAAAGGTAGTGGTCGATAATAACATCCCTGAAAAGAAAAAAAACATTTGTTGTTTGTCTATAAAGGGCATCGTTTTACCTCTTCTTGAGCAGTGATGTGCATAAATCGAGGAGATTGAACCCGTCCCTACCAAAAGAGATAAAAGAACAAAAAGGAAAATAAATAGCAGTGTAGATATAACTAGTTTTAAGGAATATCGATTTATACTTTTCTTTTGAATTACAAGCCTAATTTTAAAAAAATGTAGATGTTCATTAGACATCTTGATAAATACTCCGGCCCTCAGTAATGCACAACAATTAGGATAAGCATAATATGACATAGTAACAACCTCATTTGATGCTCAATTATAATCCGTTCACTTACCCCTACCCTTTTGTCTACAGAATGTAATCTTTCTAAAAAGCGAAAAGTACTAAGGCAAATTTGTTGTCCGTCCAATAAAGCACATATATAATAATAAAGTATATAATGCACCTTGTACCAAAAAAAAGAAAAAAGTAAATAATGCAACAACAAAGAAAAAAACTAAATGTAACTGGACATCTAGATATAATATTTTTAAACTTGTAAAAGACGAGGATAAGGAAAAGATTTGGATCAGAATTAATTAGTCTAGCAGAAACGACAACTAATTAAAAAGACATACACGGAGAATTGAAGAACAAGGAATAACAACCTGGCTATATGCTGAAGTTGTAAGTTAATTATTATTTAATGAATCCAATCAATACATGTTTTAAGGTCAGTGATCATGATGCTATAGTAGTGATGATATATAGTTCATGTGAGCTTGCCTCTACAGATGTCAACCAGTTGAGAGTGGCCCCTAACCCTTGTCTCAGTCTATGTTTTTAATAATTCAATTCCAATTAATATCTTGCTATATGAACCTGCCATATTATTTTAATAAAAAGGAGTTTAAGTTCTAAGGTAGCTTTTACTTCTATAAATTTGTCAATGTAAATGCATAAAAATTGTAAAGTTTGTGCAGACAAATGTGTCTTTTCTTCTTGGATATACACATTGAATACCCTTATTCCTTTTGGCCCTTTTGTCATTGGTATGCATGATGGTACTACCATCAAAAAAGTTGTCACCCAGGAAAGTTATACTAGCATCTGCTTCATTAATTTATAGCCTCCCTTCTGACATTTACAAACATCACATAGAATGATTAGTCTATGATATAGTTAATCACCTGAACAAAGTGTTTGGTGCCTTTTTTTATATTAGTAGTTTTCTTTTAATTGTGTGTATACTTAGTTATATGGTACTATAACATTGTTAGTATTATGTGTTAGTTAAATCTTATTGGTGAGCGAAACCTTAGTTTCCCGTTTGAGATTCAATATTAGTGAGCACATGTACTCTTTGAAGGTACTGCTCGTTGTATTGAATCTTGAATTGTCCAAGTTGGACAGTTTGGGAAGAAACTTTTCCTTCACTTGATTATAGTTACTCCTTAAATCTCATATCATATACTTGATGAAATTTTGTTGTTCAACATTTCCTTGTGTTCTCTGGGTGCACATTTGATCGTGGTAGATGTCACCACTTTCTAGCCGTGCACTTGGAGACCAATGGGAAATGCTGCCGAAATTTCGTTAACTATACGATGTATGATTTTTGTGAGTACTATCAACCAAATGTTGAAAAAATGTCTTCTCGAATGGGATAGAGCCATACCATGTTAAGAGAGATGAGGATTTTGGAAATAATAGTACTAATGTGTTAAATCAACTTCAGCAATCATGAAACCTGATCGAAGTTGGATGTTACGATGAAAGGATCACACTGGCCTTGTAAGTTAAGAATTCAAGAATGGAGTTGATGATTTCATTAAGGTGGCCAAAGGACACCCGATGGTTTCTGATGCATTAAGTCGCATTCCTTGTCCATGTGCAAAATGTAAGAACCATGTTTGGATGGAGTCATTTTCAGTAGAGAACCATTTGTACAAGTACGGATTTGTGGAGGGTTATGTAAATTGGACCATTCTTGGTGAGGATAGATGGAGGGATAGTGGTTCAACATCTGTTGTCTATGATGAAGAAGTGGAGACTAGGAATCCATATGTGGATATGGTTATAGATACTGCGGGTGATATATTAAATCCAGAAGTTCAAGATTTAAAAGAGGATCTGAATCCATCGGCTTCAAAGTTTTATGATTTATTGAGGGATGCTAACGAACCTTTATGGGATGGTTGCCATAAGCACACGAAATTATCAGCTGTAACTCAACTCTTGAATTTGAAGTCAGAGTTCAACATGAGTGAGAGTTGTTATAACCGAATGATTGTCATAAGTAAGAGCATGCTTCCAGAATCAGAAAGATTACCTGAAAATTATTATAGATCAAAGAGAATGGTTAATGATTTGGGATTAGGATATGAGAAGATAGATGCATGTCCTAATCATGGCATGTTTTATTATGGACAATACATGGACAAGAGTGTTTACTCAGTGTGCTTAGTATGCAAACACCCATGATTCAAACCGAAGGTGGGACGTTCTAAAAATCAGAAGGATGTGTCGTTCTCAGTGTTGTGATATTTCCCCATTATTCCAAGACTCCAACGTCTGTTTATGTCCAAAAAGACTGCACAATATATGCACTGGCATGCGGATGGAGTGCGTTAAGATAAATTAGTGATCATGCATCCAGCTGACGCTGAGGCTTGGAAAAGCTTTGACGCTATCCATTCTACATTTGCGTTAGAAACTCGAAATGTTAGGCTTGGCCTTTGCACAGATGGTTTTAATCCATTCAATAGTTCAGTTACTCCATACTCTTGTTGGCCTATTTTTGTCACACCTTATAATTTTCCCCCAAGTATATGTTTAAGAAGGGAATACATATTCCTTACTCTTGTGATTCCTGGACTGAAGTCACCGGGTAAAAGTTTAGACGTCTGTCTTAGACCCTTGATTGATGACTTAAAGATTTTATGGGACAATGGGGTGAACACTTTTGATGCATGGAATAAGCAAAATTTTAATATGAAAGCAGCTTTGTTGTGGACAATAAGTGACTTTCCAGCTTATGGAATGCTAAATGGATGGAGCACTCATGGAAAACTTGCTTGTCCCTACTGTATGGAGAACAGTAAGTCATTTGTATTGAAGCATGGTAGGAAGTGTTGTTGGTTTGACTGTCATCGTCAATATCTACCTCCTAAACATCCGTTTCGTCGTGATCGATACTTTTTTAAGAAGAATTCAACAGTGCAAAGTTATTTGCCGCCACAACGAATGAGTGGGACAAATGTCTTGAATAGAGTGACTCAACTTGAGGAAGTCATTTTTGGCTTGAATTCACGTAACCAAAAACAATGTGGCTTTGGTCAGTTTCACAACTGGGTGAAGAAGAGCATATTTTGGGAATTGTCTTATTGGTCCACTAATCTGATATGACATAATTTGGATGTTATGCATGTTGAGAAGAATGTGTTTGAGAATATCTTCAACATTATTATGGACATAAAGGGCAAGACAAAAGATGGTGCAAGTGCAAGAGAAGATTTGAAGATGATATGCAAATGTCCCACCTTAGAATTGATTGTTGAGAATGGCAAGTATAAAAAACCAAAAGCAACTTATGTGTTAAATGCCAATCAAAGGAGGACAGTGTGTGAATGGATAAAACAATTGAAATTTCCTTATAGTTATGCTTCAAACATTGCACGTTGCATCAATTTAGATGATGGGAAGATATATGGAATGAAAAGTCACGATTGTCATGTTTTTATGCAAAGGTTAATTCCTCTAGCGTTTCGTTATATGTTACCAAAACCTATATGGGGAGCATTAACAGAGCTTAGCTTGTTCTTTAAAGAAATTTGTGCAACTGAAATACGAACTTCTGTTATGGAAAATGCGGAGCTTTTCATTATTGAAACAGTTTGCAAGTTAGAGAAGATTTTTCCGCTAGCATTCTTTGACGTGATGAAACATTTAGTTGTGCATCTCCTCTATGAAGCTAAGGTTGGAGGACTCATGCAATACAAATGGATGTATCCATTTGAGAGGTGTATGCTGTACTTGAAAAGGAAGGTTCGAAATAAGGCAAGAGTTGAAGGGTCTATCTGTGAAGCATATAATCTAGAAGAAATTTTCAATTTTGCTTCCATGTATTTTGATCCACAAATATAGACAAGGCGCACTCAAGTTCCTCAAAATGATGATGGTGGGGAAGATATGACTAATGAATGCTTGTCTATTTTTAAACATCCATGCCGCCCTATCGGGAGAGGTCGTAATAGGTTCTTGACGGATGTTGAGCTTCAAATTGCTGAGACTTATGTGTTTGTAAATTGTAGAGAAGTAGAACCCTATCTCCAGTAAGTTTACTCACTAACCTATCTATTTAATAAATTTTAATTATATTATGTTCCATATTAATTATTGTATTGATTAGACAATTCGTGGACTCGCTAAGGGAGACAAATTCTAGTATCTCTGAAGATCAAATATTGGAACTTCGGGATAAGGACTTCAGTAGGTGGCTAAAATATCTAGTGAGTCCTTTCATCCATAATCATATATATCATATAAAAAATAATGTTTGTTATACCAATACTAAATGTTACAACTATCTATTCTCTTTGTAATGATTCGCAGGTAAATATGGGTCAAATTGAGGATCGAATGATTCGACAGATGAGTTATAGTCCATCTAAGTCTATTACTTCTTACAATGGCTTAATAGTTAATGGGTATAGGTTCCATACTAAGGAGTACGAATAAAATAAAGCTACCATGAACAGTGGGGTTTGCGTTAGAGGAAATATATATGGCGAGAATGACTTAGACTATTATAGCATCGTTGAAGAGATATTGGAATTGTCATATCTAGGTCAGAACAAAGTATTTCTTTTACGGTGCCAGTGGTTTGACCCGATTAATGGAGTCAATGTTGATGAGAGATATGGATTGATTGATGTCAAGCACAAATCGAGGCTTCACTCAAATGAGCCATTTGTATTAGCTGAACATGCACAACAAGTATACTATATAATATACCCACAATGCGGGGGTCGAGCTAGTGGGGAATGATGGGCAGCTTGTAAGGTTAGAGCAAGACTCTTTGCGGCTGAGACATTCAATGATGAATGTGATGGATCGAGTGACATAGCTACTATCAATTACTACCAAGATGATGGATCGTTGACAACACCTAATATCATCACAAATGATGGAGTGATTTCCTTGTTTGATGCATATGCCCCACTAGAAGAAGTGGACATAAATGAAATACATAATCCAAATGATGTTTCGTTTGTTGACCAATTCATTGATGACAACGAAGAAGATGAAAATACCGAGTTCATAGAAGAAGATGAGGAGCTATATGATTCAAACTCAAGTAGTAGCAGTTGAACTTTGTTTATGGTATTTACACTGAAATATCATTTTTATATTTTATGAGATTTTTTGACAATATTGATGTATATAGTTTGTTAACATGTTATGTTTCATTATTGTAGACATTTATCATAGCAATCTGAGGTAGGGGCAATGGACATGGTAGAGGGAGCAGCCGCAACAATCCACCCGATTGTTCTCAATCGCGCACTAGTTCACCACTACTGCAGCCATCTTCGCGCTCCCCAGGTATACCTATATAATAATCTTTTTTTTTTTATTTTACTTATTAACATTAACCTTGATCTATATGTATTTATGAATTCAGATTGCCTATAATTATGTTACGTGTTATTTTAGCTACTAGCCCCTTGACCATTAGTGACCCATCAACTGTTGTTCCACCTTCCACTACTGTTTCTGTCCCTGTTCCACCTTCCACTACTGTCCCTGTCCCTGTCCCACCCACCACTGTCGATGTCTCTATCCCACCCCCCATTGTGCCTCTAACTAGCGACCCAATTTCCATGCCTTCAATTGGAGCATCCCAAACAGAAACTGATAGAAGGCTAGTTATATCTATAGAAGATGTCTCTCAACCGTGAGTAATAGTGTGAATGTCATGTTTTATTACATTTATTTTACTTTTAGATTATTAACATATCGTGGACTTATAGGAGGAGGTTTGTCCCGTAGTCTGTGACCCGTGAGATTATGGCCACTATGATCACACGAATGCCCATTCCAGTTAAAAAATGAAAAAATTATCCTGCTAACATGAAGGATGAACTATTTCAAGATTTTATGGTAAGTAATTGTGTTTCTAGCCATATCGTATTATACAATTATCTATATAGAGAAATACTAACATGGATTTGTTTTAGAATAAATATGGATTTGCATCAGATTATGATCATTACATGGCAAGAACTGTTTGGGACAGAACATGCATGGACCGTTATTCAGATGATTTGAAGAATCATAGGAAGGCAATCATGAAAAAGTTGAGGACATCAAACATGGCTGACCTTAAGGGCCATGGGCCCTCAATTTTGAAGTCAGAAGTGTGGAATGGCCTAGTTGACATTTGGTTAATGCCAGAGTGGCAAAAGAAGTCTGTTGCTGATCAAAGCAACAGAGCGGCCGTGTTCGATGCTATCTTTTGCCGCACACTGCATGCTCAATAAGCTTCGGTCAACATAAGAAGAAGATGGTAATATAGAAAATTTCTTATGTATTTGTTGCAATATCCTAATAATTCTATTTTATACTATTGTATAATTATAGTACAAGTGAGTTAAGGTTCTAGCAGCTTGTATGTTGTGTTATCCACTTTGGTTGTATGAATCTAAATTGCATGAGGTTGCTCCCATTTTAAAAATAAGATACAAGGTTTTTTGTGATTTTAGAATTTTATATTCTAATAAATGTTGATTACAGGAGGTAGAGCTGAATCATCCAGTCCCTTTTAGAGACTTGTATGAGAGTGTGCATAAGAGAAAAAATAGAGAATATGTCACTCAGTGCTTGAAGGATTTCATTGTAAGTGTCTTTAAAATTAAAACTAATCATATTTAAGTTGATTGTTTTAATAAAGTTTTCTACATTTTTCGTTTCAGGACTCTTATGACACCATGATATTAGATAAGTATGGAGAAGACTCTTCACTGCATCCTATGGTAGATCAGGAGGTGTGGATGCAAGTGACGGGTCCCAACAAGAAGGGACGAGTCCATGGCATGAGTCACAGTTTAGGTATTAACATTCATGGATCTAGCTCTACTTCTTTCTCACATGTTGGTGGTTCCTGCTGCACTGTTCCGACACAAGCCATAAAGGAAGCTGTTAATGAAGCGATTGCTTCCTTTGTCCAAACACAGTTAGGGCCCATCCTCCGTGACATTGTTGCTTCTCAAGCAAGAAGTGGTGTGCCGCAAACACCATCACAAGGCCATTCAGTTGGAGAGGATGATGAAGGTAATGATGATGAGACTAACTTAGATTAATTTTGTACTTATTGATTAGTTATCCTTTCTTTGTATGTAGAACATGTTTTGAACTAACGTAATTATGATATTTTGTTGCTTTGCACAAACTATTTGTTGGGTTTCTTTATTTGGATTTGAATTTTGTTAGATTGAATTCTGTTTGGATTGAATTCTGTTTATAGGTATAATTTTGAAATTTATTAATATTATTATAAAATTAATTATGGTTTGCTATGGATTTGCTAGGGATTAGCTAGGAATTAGCTATGGAATTGCTACGGATTAGCTACAGAAAATTGATACAGATTAGCTACGGAATTGCTACAGATTTAACAACATTATAGCTAGGAAATAGCTACGGAATTGCTACGAATAATTGCTACGGATTAATTACGTAATTGCTAGGGATAATTGTTACGGATTAGCTATGAAATTGCTAGGGATAATTACTACGGATTAGCTACGAAATTGCTACGGATTAGCAATATAATACCTAGGAAATAGCTACGGAATTGCTATAGATAATTGCTATGGATTAGCTACGGAATTGCTTCAAATTTAGCAATATAATAGCTACGAAACAGCTGCAATATTGCTACGGATTGTTAAAATTAGCTACAGAATTACTAGTAAATTTTTTGTAGCTAATTACCTACAGAAATGTAAAAAGTCTCTAAACGAAAATTAGCTACGGATTTGCTTCGGATTAGCTACAGAAATTTTTTAATTAGCTACAGATCAGCTGCGGAATTTAATTAGCTACCAAAAATTTACTACGGACCAATCCATAGCTAATTCGTAGCTAATCCGTAGCTAATCAATTTAGCTACGGATTAGCTACGAATTTTTCTTAGCTAATCTATAAATTTCTTGTAGTGGTAATTATATGTCTTCAAGTGTTGTGTGAATGTATATATATTGATAGGCGTGTTTTCTGTATATAAAAGAATAAAAGTTCTTAATTTTAAGGAAAAAGCAATAATTAACAATATATTACAATCTTCAATTCAGGTTAATCTGTTATTTTTTTTTGTTACAATAATAATAGATACACTTTACAAATAACAAAAATGATCATTTCTGTTTTTTTTTTTTTTGTTACAATAAGAATAGATACACTTTACAAATAACAAAAATGATCATTTCTTCTACAACAAAAATGATCATTTCTTCTTCTTTGGGTATAAAAAATGATCATTTCTTTTATGTGGAAGAATCAACGTACAACCTACTTTGTTGAAAACTAAATGTCTTCATACGTACATTGAACTGTATACATATGTATAGTAATAGAGAGTAATATATGTAGTGAGTTAGAGTCACCAGCAACCACCCACAAAAACCACAATCTCATTCTCCAAGTTAATCAACCATGGCTGGCTTCACTTCACAAATTTCAGTTGTTTTGCAGCTGTTGCTATCTACAGCAGCATTCCACAGAGGCATGTGTAGTACAAATAAGCAGCTTCATTGCAATGAAAAGGATCGATCTGTACTGCTGATCTTCAAACATGGTGTCGTAGACCATTCCAACAAGCTCTCCTCTTGGTCCAATGAAGAAGATTGTTGTGCATGGAAAGGAGTCCAGTGTAATAACATCACAGGCAGAGTAACAAGACTTGATCTAAAGAGAGAATACTTGGAAGGTGGAATCAAGTTATCTTTGCTTGAAATTGAATTTTTGAACTACTTGGACTTGAGCTTGAATGGCTTTGCAGGTCTAATTCTTCCAGCTATCTTCAACTAATCACTAGTCACACCTTCTAATACACATGCTAACTTCTCTAACCTTCAGTACCTGGACTTATCATTTAATGATGATCTTCCCATGGATAATCTTCACTAGCTTTCTCAACTTTCTTCCTTGATAAGTCTCAACCTCAGTCAAATTAATTTTCAAAATGAAACAAAATGGCTTCAATCCAAGGCAATGCATCCGTTACTGTTAGAGCTAAGAATGGCAAGTTGTCATCTGATCAATATCAGTCCATTCATTCAGTATCATAATTTTACTTAACTTGTAATTCTTGATTTGTCTATAAACTAGTTTGACTCTGAATTACCGGTTTGGTTGTTTAATCTTAGTAGTGACATCTCCCATATTGACCTTAGCTTCAATTTTTTACAAAGTCAAATACCCAAGAGCTTGTTAAATCTTCAAAACCTTAAATCTTTAAGGCTAGATAACAATGAACTCAGCTTTTTTATCATATTGTCATTGGTAGCAAAACTAATTATCAAAATATCACTTTTTTTAAACTATTTATCAAAATATCATCATTTTAAAACTATTTATCAAACTGCTACTCTTTTGTCTTACGTGACTTTTTTTTAATATTTTTTAGATCACGTAAGATATACCAAATAGGGTGGCGCATTCACGTGGATTACCCCCTGTTTGGCGTATCCTATGTGGATATGTCATCCTACATGACGTATTTATATAAAAAATGCCATGTAGGATGACGTATCCATGTAGGATGCGCCAAACAAGGTGGCACATTCACGTGGACAACAAAAATTAAAAAAAAATGTCACGTTGGGTGTGCTTCTAGGGCATTTAATCCATTCCACATGAATCTCATACTTCTCCCAAAGGCACATACATTTCACATGGCTACTAGAGGTTGTATCATAATGTTGGAAGACATAAATATCAATTAGCTTATTTATAAGTTAAGTGTTTACTTATGATCCGTAAAGTAGTCGATGTGAGAATTTGGTGTTGGTAGGGCAAAGCAACTAAGTAAGACAACAAAGTACCTTTATTCGATGTGAAACTTTAGTAAATGAAACAAGCTTACTTTCTTGGATAGCCACCTTCCACCCAATGCACAATCCCAGCATCTTCTCTGTTTACATTGTAGTCAATAAACTGAACATTAAAATGCTTCTTGAATTCAGAAATCAAACGTTCCTCCTGTTTTCTGTACCCATCAATTTTGTTAGCCAGCATAACTGCATATACCTCCCATGGAAGTATGCATAGAAGCAACAAATAAGATTACCATGATTTAATGTTGTCATTCTATTATGGTTCAAAAACTCAAAACATTAATAGTGGCAGTGATGGGATAATTAAAAGTTTCAAACCCAAGTGCAGGTTGTTTCAAGTAGTAAATTCTCGGGAGTTCGAGGTCAATCCATAGGGAATTGATGAAGAGAAAATTATTTGAGGTAAGGAGCAGATTTGTCACAACAATAAAGATGATATAAGTTGTTCAAAGATGAAAAAGATTTACTTAGGTTAGGAGATCTACTCTTGGTAATAAATTAAAGATAAGATTATTTCTTTTTCTAACTCAATTGAAATCATACATAATGAAGGTTCCAATCGAAAGATTTAACATTCAAAGTTCAATTTAGATTATATATGTAATCATATTATGATTCCAATAACTATCTACCAACACTTGTAAATGGTCTCAAGCATCCATTGTGCCAAGATCTTGTCTACAATGAATCAAGATATTCATTATACAAGAAGAGTTTCTAAATTAATCAGAAACAACATACAACACATATAAAGATCACATAAAAATATATCATTCATGCACAAGAAGTAGAATAATCTCACCTTATTTCATTACCAAGAGGTTAACTCTTTCACTCAAGCAAGATAAAGATTTAGTTACTCATAGATAAGAAGAAAGAAAGAGAGAAGAAAAAGATGATGAACATAACTTCAATTAAGAACAATAGAAAACTACACAAAGGAAGCAATTAACATACAAACATGAAAGTAAAATCTAAGCTAACGCCCATAAATGATCAGCCCTTGCCTCCTTTTATAGAGTTAGAAGAATATAAAATGCCAAAAGAGATGATGGATGATGAGAACAAAATGCCAAAGTAGTTGTTTGATGGGTGGATTCTTGTCTCTGAAATGTTTCCCTTCTGAACTTATGGCATGCATCATTTTTTAGCCAAGTGGTCTTCATGAGAGTTCTAGGAAATTGTCTCAGCTTTCTAGAGATACTAAGTTTAGCCAAATCTAACAATTACAGCCCGAGATATAGCCCAATTATTGCTCATGGGTCAGGCCCAACTCCAACACCTCTGTTTTGACTTCCAAGCCCAATATCACCTTCAAGGAAATCGAACTGAATCTTGTGTTCTTCATGAAAATTGTAGATATAGGTCTTAACGTTCCACTATCAAAATTTCAGAATTGTTGAACTCCTATAACCTGAGATATAGCCTAATGAGTGTATAGAGGTCAAGCTGTTAGGTTCAAAACTCTAGATTTTGCTTCAACTCCAATTTGAGTTATCCAAATGTGTGTTCTCAGTCTTGAGGCCTTCATGAAAGTTGTAAAAATGTATCTTAGCTTTAAAACAAGACCAAAATTACATCCATCGAATATTTGAAACTCAAATTATAGTCAGAGTACTGAAAAAGCCAAGTGAGAAGATTATACAATGAATGAAATATATTGCTATCAATGTGGCTCTTGCTATCAAGTGAATAGTTATTAGAAAATTATCTAAACTTTCCAACAAGACCAGAATCACATTAATCAGATAATTGCAACTCAAATTGTGGTCACTTTACTTAAAAATACAATCACCCAAATTGATGATAATTCAAGCAATAATTTCTCCAATGATCCAAATAAGCTTAATTTCACAAAATGTGATAAAATCAACTTAATTAAGCTAAATTGAATCTTAAGAAGCCTAGTAAGAGGATTATAAATTGAATAAAATACATTGTTATCAAATTCCCCTACACTAAACTTTTGCACTCCCAGGAAAAACATATAAGAAAAAATTAGGGAACAAAGAAAAACGATACAAACTCAAAAACTAAAATCTCTAAAAGATTTAATGAAACAAGAAGAGCAACCAGTCATTCAAGGGATCAAAGCATTTTTGAGGTAATATTTCTTCACATCTCAAACCAACAAGTAAGGAAACTTCAGTTAAAAAGAACGAATCAAGAATGATAGATCCTCACAAGATTCACTCTCAATCCTTCAAACATTCAGAAGGTAAGTATTTCACTCAATTCAACTCATGAAAAATTACACTACCATAAGCTTGCTTATCTTCTACTTCTCTGCTACTCAAAACACATGCACAAACAAATCATGAAGACTTTATTCAAGGTTGTAATGGGGCCATGGTAAAGGAGAAGGGATAATATAGATATGAGAAGATAAATACGAAAGAGAATAAAAGAGCATTATGGTACAGTTAGAGTGAAAAAGATATTTGAGAACATTCATCATAAAGGACAATGACAAATATTTGACTAATGTTTTGTTAAAGATCAATCCCAAATTGGTGAGTTGAATTCATTGTTAGGTATGAACCTTCTTCTTCTCTTCCTGTTGTTTCCAAGCATTCATCTTTATTCTAGGTATGGATATGTCACATAGTGCATTAGGTGGTCGGCTCTTTTTTTTCTTTCTTTTTTTTTAAAAACATTTTGCACACACACCCCCACACTTGTTTAAGAACAAGGCCAATGCTCTGTTATTCCCTAAAGTTAGGTAAAAATATGTTCTTTTTTTTTTTCTTTTTTTTCTTTTTTAAAGGCACGTAATGAGTTAAAAACAAGAAATGGCCAAATAAGCTCAAAGGGGTTACATAAGGAAAAATATACAAGGATGACTATTTGATCAAAGTAGCTATTTCAAAATGCCTGAATCATATTTATGTATGCATATGAAAATGTAGCCTAAAAAAGAATCAAAGCAAGTTCTAGAGTAACAATTTCATGAGTGAAAATCACACAAGAAAGAAGAGAATGGTATAAATGTTCAATCCATTCATCAATACGCTCAAAATCTCACAAGGCATATTTCTATCATTCTCAATCCCTCAATTCAATATTCATATCCAAGCATGTGATTTTTAAGAAAGAAGAAAATTTATTCAATCATGGTATGATCCCTGAATTTCAATTGCTTAAAAGGATGTGAAAGTGCATTCACTGGAATTTTTTTAAAGGAAATTAAAAGACAAAAACTTTGTTACTTCCACAAATCAACACTAATTAATTACTACCTAAAAACTCCTTACTCTGCCACCAATTAAGATGCGTCTCAAGAGTAAATCACCGCAAGGGCAAAACTACTCCTTACTCTGCCACCCTTCATTAGTTTAGTAAGTTACTGACAATCATATCAAACATTCCACAACTGCAATTTTTTTATATATATTTTTTTATTTTTATATATCAACTATTCTTCCCCCCAACTAGATCACAACATTGTCCACAATGTTAAAATATAGATGAGTAAAGGATAGAAGATAATACCTGTTGGAGAAAACTAACACAAATTTAAACAGAAATAAAGTGCGATAAATAAAACCAAAAGTAAAAGAAAAGTTATAGACGAAGTGTCATATCTAGTTTTCTTTGCTTGTTGCTTCCCTCACTGCTTCCTGCAGACCAATCTATCTGAACTATTGCTTTATCAGGTTCATAAACAAAAGCTTCTAATTTATCAATCAACTCATCAATAGTGGAGGCAGAGATAAGAAGTTGTCTTGCCGATGGTGTGATAAATTTCTGTTCCACAGCTTTGTCAAGAAAAAATAACAAAAGATCAAAGAAATTATTTACATTTAACAAACCTATGGGTTTATGGTGGATGTTCAGTTGGACCCAAGAGACAATTTGAAAAATTTCTTCCAAAGTACCAAAATCACCTGGTAAGGCAATGAATGCATCAGAGTTGTCAAGCATTACCTTCATTCGTTCATGCATAAATGATACCTTAAGTTCTTCCCCAATTGTCTTTCTAATGATGTTCTGCTGAGTGAAAGGTCCAGGAATGATACCTAAAACCTGACTGCCTCCTATAAAAGTAGCAAGTGATACAACCTCCATTAACCCACGACAACCTCCCCCATATACAACATGAATATTCCTCGCAGCAAGTGATCGACCAAGAATGGTAGCTACATTTACAAACTCTAAATCTTTCTCATACTTAGACCCACAAAATACACAGATATTTTTAAGTCTACGAACAAAAATACCTTCCATTTCCATACTCACCTTCCCTTTGAATGATTCTGAGTTAGAGGAAAGTGGAGAAAATGGAGTGTTTAAATAGGAAAAAGAATAGAAAGGGTAATAATAGCACTTATAAGGGTAGGTTGGCTCTTGTCAGAAAAGTTTAAAAATAAGAAATACAGAATCTTTTTTTTATATTTTTTTTGTTTTTTTATTTTTTTTTACTTCAAGAAAATCATCAAGGTAAAGAAGTCTAGAAACCCCTGAAGGACCCTGTTCAAAGGATCGTCTGTCCAAAAATAAAATACAACAAAATCATACAAAGATAACAGAAATATAATAACAAATGAGGACTTACTTGTGTGTACAGTTTTCATGGCGTATCTTTATACTGCACGTCATGAGTGCAGTAGATATTCACATCCGTTTATTTGAAGAAAAGAGAAAGAAAAAACTATCATGGGTTTCCATCCTGGGTCTGGAACCTGGAGAGCTCACATTTAGGCTAGTAACATCAACAAAAATGCTAAAATCTGAAACTCGTAATGTCCAAGATCCAAAACGTCACATCCCAGGGTGCTGAGAGCCCCTTCTATTAATAGAGAGGATCAAGCTCAGATGCCTCATACGCTTTGGCAGCCGTGAGTTACTTCTCACTAATAACTAGAGTGGGACATTTTTGCCTGTCCATCAACTCCACAGTGCCTAGATGGTAAACATTGGGTTATGGAGTGCGGCAATCTACAGAGCATAGTACAGGAACCTTTTTTAGGGACCAGCGTGCAAAGATCCACTAGAGTCAATGACGGGTCCGCCAAAGGCTGGGGCTCCACAACTAATTAAAGCCATGGTACTCCTTTCGGATCGCCCTTGAGAAGAAGAAGAAGAAGAAGAAGAAGAAGAAGAAGAAGAAGAAGAAGAAAATATGTACATGTTGTTGTGGATGTGGCTCATCTGCCTCTGGTTTCATGTCCATAAACGGCTTAAACACCTTCTATGAGTCGAGGATAAGCTTCCCATCCAATTTTCTTATAAATTGGCAAACAGGGTCTTTTAAAGTCAGATTCCCAAGACTGTATTGCTTTTGTTCATCTAAGAAGAGACTCCACAGATTAAAAAGTTCACGTTGCACAACTCCACAAGAATGCGTATCAAGAGTCAATAAAAGATCATCTAATGACTCCTTACTCGGTCCATTCTTAATGAAAAAAATTTTATCTTCTCAGTTTGCGAAAACCATCCCCAAAGAACGATATCGCTTATTACAATTCCATCTTGCACATATGTGACAGACTTGTAATCTTTTTGCTCTTCTCCTTTTAGAATATGAACTACAACCAAGACTTGGCATATATGAGTCAAATGAAATTGAAGACTCACCTGCTAGTTGGACCTTTGCTTCGATTATCCAACGTACATCTTCTGGCATACCCTTGTACATTAACAATCTCAATCTTTCACATCTAGCTTTGTAAATTTTTGTTAGAGCATTTTGAGGAAGAGAAGGAAAATATTTTCTCAGGTTTAAGAGAATGATATCCATTTTGAAGGAGAAGGAATCAATTATTTTGGGAAACTGAAAGAAAACAAACCGACTTGAGAGTCATGGAGTACCATCATCCACCATTTAACCGGAGAGCTAAAGAACTGCAAAACAAAATAAAGCCACAAAATTAGAGTAAATTTTTCTCATAACAAGGATCAGAAAGGAAAATGAATTCTGCCTCAGCAACTTGATTTTCTAGAAATGGTTTAAGCTTTTGTCCATTGATCTTAAACACATTACCATTCCTAGGATTCTCAATGTTTATGGCCCCATAAGAATATATATGTTTGACAATAAAAGGGTCAGTCCACCTAGATCTCAATTTTCCAAGGAATAGGTGAAGACAATAATTATAAAGTAGAATTTTTTGACCAATTTCAAAAGATTTTCTCAAAATTGATTTGTCATGAAAAGCTTTTGTTCTTTCTTTATAAATTTTTGAATTTTCATATGCATCATTTCTCAATTCCTCAAGTTCATTTATTTGCAATTTGCGTAACCTGCAAGCATCATCAAGATTTAAATTGAAAGCTTTAATGGCGCGAAATGCTTTATGTTCCAGTTCTACAGGCAAGTGACAAAGTTTTTCATAGACTAACTGATAGGGTGACATGCCTAAAAATGTTTTAAAAGCAGTACGGTAAGCCCAAAGTGCATCGTTTAGTCTTAAAGACCAATCTTTACAATTTGGGTTAACCGTTTTTTTCAAAATTTGTTTAATTTTCCTATTTGCTAATTCTACTTGTCCACTTGTCTGAGGGTGATAAATGGTGACAACTTTATGGGCAATACCATATTTTTTCATTAAAGATTGAAATGGTTTATTGCAAAAATGTGTTCCCCCATCACTGATGATAGCTCGAGGGATTCCAAATCGACTCAAGACATTTTCTTTTAAAAATTTGAGAATAATTTTATGATCATTGTGTCGACATGAAATCGCCTCAATCCATTTTGAGACATAATCAACTGCAACCAAAATATACACAAATCCAAATGAGGATGGAAATAGACCCATGAAATCAATTCCCCAACAATCAAAAATTTCAATGACAAGGACAGGGTTCAGAGGCATCATATTTCTTTTAGAAATAGAACCTAATTTCTGACAATTTTCTCAACTTTTGCAAAAGGTGTAGCTGTCCTTAAATAAAATGGGCCAATAAAATCCACACTACAAGATTTTTGCAGCTGTTTTCTTTGAAGAAAAATGACCTCCACATGCTTCTGAGTGACTACATTTAATGACACTACCTACCTCATTGTCGGGTACACATCTCTGAAAGATTTGATCAGGACAATATTTGAATAAATATGGGTCATCCCAATAAAAATTTTTCACCTCAGTCAAAAACTTTTTCTGTCTTAATGTGACCACTGAGGCAGTATCTTTTTTGTCACAAGAAAATTGACTATATTAGCAAACTAAGGTATAGAATTGACAAAAAATAAAAACTTATCACGAAAAGAATCATTGATAGGTGTGCTATCAAAAGGTGAGCCTGTTGTAAATCTGGACAAATGATTTGCAACAACATTTTTGGCTCATTTCTTATCTTTTATTGTGATGTTGAATTCTTGAAGCAACAAGATCCACCGTATCAACCTAGGTTTGGCATCCTGCTTAGATATTAAATATCTAACAGCAGCATGATCAGTGAAAACAACAGTAGAAAAACTAATTAAATGAGCTCAAAATTTGTCCAATGCAAAAATTACAGCAAGTAATTCTTTTTCAGTAGTGGTATAATTCATTTGTGCATTATTTAAAGTTCTACTTACGTAACAAATCACATGAGGCTTACCTTCCTTTCTTTGGCCTAAAACAGCACCAACAGCAAAATCACTTGCATCACACATTAATTCAAAAGGTAAAGACCAGTCAGGGGATTGCATGATAGGAGCTGATGTCAGAAGACTAATTAATTTTTCAAAAGATTTTTGGCATTCTTGAGTCCAATCAAATGGTGCATATTTTATCAGAAGATTGCATAATAGTCTAGATATGACACTAAAGTCCTTAATGAATCTTTGATAGAATCCTGCATGTCCTAAAAAGGAACGAACTTCTTTGACTGTTTTTGAGGAAGACAAATGAGCAATTAATTCAACTTTGGCCTTATCAACTTCCATTCCTTCAAAAGATATCACATGACCTAACACGATTCCTGAGGTAACAATGTAATGACATTTTTCTCAATTTAAAACAAATCTTTTTTCTTCACATCTTTTAAGAACTTTATCTAAATTATCAAAACACTTTTTAAAATAATTTCCAAAAATTGTTAGATCATCCATGAAAACTTCTAAATAATGCTCAATCATGTCACTAAAAATATTTAGCATGCATCTTTGAAAAGTTGTCGGAGCATTACAAAGGTCGAAAGGCATTCTTTTATATGCAAAAGTGCCAAAGGGGCACGTAAAAGTAGTCTTTTCTTGATCCTCTAATACAATTGGCATTTGATTATATCCCGAATAACCATCAAGAAAACAATAGTAGGGATGTCTTGCTACTCTTTCTAGAATTTGATCAAGAAATGGTAAGGGAAAATGATCTTTCCTAGTGAATGCATTTAATTTTCTAAAATCAATATACATACGCCAACTGGATGAAACTCGCGTTGGTATTAATTCACTTTTTTTCATTTTCAACCACTGTTATTCCAGATTTCTTAGGCACAACTTGTGTAGGGCTTACCCATTGGCTATCGGAAATAGGGTGAAAAATTCCAACATCAAGTAATTTAAGAACTTCAGCCCTAACTATCTCTTTCATGTGTGGATTTAATCTCCTTTGAGGTTGTTGTGATGTTTTAGCATTATCCTCTAAATGTATTCTATGTGTACAAATCAATGAATTAATGCCTTTTATATCTGTTAATGTCCATCCAATTGCACTTTTATGCCTTTTAAGTACTTCTATCAACATACCTTCTTGTTCTTCAGTAAGGATTGATGAAATTACTACTGGAAAGCTTTGTTCTTCTCCCAAAAATTTGTACTTCAACCCAGCAGATAATGACTTTAGTTCTAGTGTGGGTACTTCTTCATGAGTATTATCATTCATGGGTTGTAGCTCTTCAAATCTTGGCTTTCATCCCTTGTATTCTATTGCCTGTGTACAATCAAGCAAAGAGCATATTTCAGAAATATCATCATCTACCTGCGTAGATGAATCAAATAAATTAATTAAATAAACTTCTAATGGGTCAGAAGAACTCCCTTTTAGAAGATGATCATCTACAATGGCCTCAATCCCGTCAGCTTCCTCATTTCCATCATTAACTTCATATGGTTGCTTGCATATGTTGAAAACATTAAGTTCAAGTGTCATGTTTCCAAATGTTAGCTTCATCACTTTATTTCTGCAATTTATTAAAGCATTTGATGTTGCTAAAAATGGACGACCTAAAATAATAGGAATTGACTTGGAACTATTAACCAAAGGTTCAGTTTCCAAGACAATAAAATTCACATGATAAATGAATTTATCAACTTGTACCAACACATCTTCCACTATTTATTTTAGAATTTTAATTAATCTATCAGCAAGTAGAAGAGTTACAGAAGTTGGTTTTAACTCACCCAAATTGAGTTGTTGATAAACTGAATATGGAAGCAAATTAACACTAGCACCAAGATCAAGTCAAGCTTGATCAATTTTATATTCTCCAATAATGCATGAAACCTTAGGACAACCTGGTCTTTATGTTTCAAAACATTATTGCTTTGAATAATCGAACTTACCTGTTCGATCAAAAAGACATTCTTTTTCACATTCAATTTCTTTTTAACAGTGCATAAGTCCTTCAAAAATTTGGCATAAGAAGAAACTTGTTTGATAGCATCTAACAACGGAATATTGACCTTCACTTGTTTAAAAATTTCAAAAATTTCAGTGTGGTGGTTCAACTTCCTTAGTTTGCTTAATGCTTTGAGGAAATGAGGGTGGAGGAGATGAGAGTTTAGTCTCATTTTGGCCAGATGACTTATCAACCTTTTCCTTTTCTTGGGGATTTGATTCACCATATTTCTCATAAGGTTCAGAAATTTCTTTTTCAACAACTTTTTCACTCCTAAGAGTTATTACATAATTGACGTGATTTATTTGTTAGTTTTCTAAACTACCCTCATTTAGACTATATTGACCTTTGGGATTCGATTGAGGTTGAGAAAGAAATTTTTCTTTCTCGTGAATGGTGAGTGCAGAAGTAAGTTTGGAAAGAGTGTTATGTCAATTATAGTTTGAGTGTTTTGTTTATTGATGACCTCTTGCTTTTCTATGAATGCATTCAATGTTCCTTTAAGGTTTTTCCTATATGGTGGGAAATAAGGTGCATATCCTTGAGAATTTTGAGAATCCTATTATTCCTGAGGAGGTGGTGGTTGCATAAATTGTGCTTGATTATTATTCTTCAACTTGAAGTTCGGGTGATTTCTCTATCTCGGATTGTAAGAATGTGAAAAAGAAGAGGTGAATGGCTTTTTAAAATTGTTCATTGCATTTACTTGCTCATGCACAACTTCTTTAAAAACAAGAATATTAGAACATTCATTTGTCAAGTGTCCTAATTCATCACAAATACCACAAATTTCTTCATTTTACACAGATTTGACTTCTTTTACTTTTCCTAATTCCATGGATTCAACCTTCCTAGCCAAACTAGCGTACCTTGCATTTAGATCTTCTTCTTGACTAAGATGATATTTTCTTTTACCAGGATTTACAAGGTTATATCTAATTGAATTTTCAGAAGGATTAGTACCATGCCAAGATTGAGAATTTTTAGCCAAATGGTTTAAATAATCTAAAGCTTCTTCATGTTCTTTATTAAGGAACTCGTCATTACATATTGTTTTCATAAATTGTTTAGTTTCAGGTGTTAAACTTTCATATGGGCAAGAATTTAACAAATCTTTAAAACGTTCCCAACTTTGAAAATATGCTTCATTTGAATTTTAGAAAAAAATTTGGATTTATCTTTTCAAAGCATTAGTTTTATGTGTTGGAAAAAATTTCTTTAAAAACTCACCTTACATTTCTTACCATGTGCCAATTGATCTTGGTTTCAAAGCGTTAAGCCAAGTTTTTGCTTCATCTTTCAAAGAAAAAGGAAATAATTTAAGCTTAACAATTTCTTCAGTACAATTTTGATCATTGAAAGTAATACAGACTTCCTCAAATTCTTTTAGATGTAAATATAAGCTTTCAGATTCTAAACCATGGAAATTAGGAAGTAAAGAAATCATATCTGGTTTAAATCTAAAATTATTAGCAGTGAGTGGAAAAAGAAAACATGATGGACTAGAATTTCGAGGTGGTTGCAAATATGCATGCATAGTTCGCAACGGTTGATTTTCCTGTTCATCATGTATACTTTCATTTTTAGCTCGTTGTGTTTGAATTTCTGGTTCAACATGTGCACCTTCAATTTCAGCCATTGTGTCAATTGTGTGTGATTGTGATTCAAATAAATCAATATATAAAGTACTAGGATTAATTTTAACCAAACGACCAAAATTTGAATCACAATACCAGTTAAGCATAAATAAGTGACATAAAATAAAAATAATGTACAAGTCGGCGGTTTACACCAGCCATTAAATATTAACAAGGATATGGTATAAACCAACCACCCAATAAATATTAATAAGTAAAAAGTTAGATAACTGTTAAATTAAAAAGTTAAATAATTAGAAAGTTAATAATTAGTAAGTTAGAAAGTGCAGAAAGTAAAATACGAAAAATAAAGTAGAGAAAGTAAAGTGCAAAAAAGTAAATTGCAGAAAATAAATTTAAAATATAAAAACCGAAGAGAGACAGAGTCCCACCAGAGTAGTGGCAAAGAGAAGAGAAGAAGAAAGATTAATTCATTATGTTAGAAAGCAATAAGAAATAATAGAAATTAAAAAGTTAGAGAGAATAAATGAATGACGTAAATTAAAAGGTTAGATAGTTAGTAAGCATAAAACATAAATAAAAAAATAAAAACAGAAAGTGTAAAAAAAAAAAAAAAATTGAAAATAAAATACAAAAAACATAAATAAAAAAAAATAAAAAACAAAAATAAATGACACAAATATAAAAGTTAGAAAGTTAAAAAGTAAAAATAAATGACATAAATATAAAAGTCGTTAATAAGTTAGTAAGTTAATTAGTAAGTTAGTAAATTAAAAAGTGAAAAGAGTAGAGGAAGAATATATATGTTGGTAATGTTTACTTACAGAAAGAGAATCTCAATGAATTAGGACTTCAAATCAAGTCCCCGGCAACGACGCCAAAAACTTGATAGGATAATTAAAAGTTTCAAATCCAAGTGCAGGTTGTTTCAAGTAGTAAATTCTCAAGAGTCCGAGGTCGATCCATAGGGAATTAATGAAGAGAAAATTATTTGAGGTAAGGAGCAGATTTGTCACAACAATAAAGATGATATTAGTTATTCAAAGATGAAAAAGATTTGCTTGGGTTAGGAGATCCATTCTTGGTAATATATTAAAGATAAGATTATTTCTTTTTATAACTCAATTGAAATCATATATAATGAAGGTTCCAATCGGAAGATTTAACGTTCAAAGTTCAATTTAGATTATACATGTAATCATATTATGGTTCCCATAATTATCTACCAATACTTGTAAATGGTCTCAAGCATCCATTGTGTCAAGATCTTGTCTACAATGAATCAAGATATTCATTATACAATAAGAGTTTCTAAATTAATCAGAAACAACATACAACACATATAAAGATCACAAAAAATATATCATTCAAGCACAAGAAGTAGAATAATCTCACCGTATTTCATTATCAAGAGGTTGACTCTTTCACTCAAGCAAGATGAAGATTTAGTTACTCATAGACAAGAAAAAAGAAAGAGAGAAGAAGAAGATAATGAACATAACTTCAATTAAAAATAATAGAAAACTACACAAAGGAAGCAATTAACATACAAATATGAAAGTAAAATCTAAGCTAACACTCATAAATGATCAGCCCTTGCCTCCTTTTATAGAGTTAGAAGAGTACAAAATGCCAAAAGAGATGATGGATGATGAGAACAAAATGCCAAAGTAGTTGTTTGATGGGTGGATTCTTGTCTCCGAATTGTTTCCCTTCTGAACTTATGGCATGCGTCATTTTTTAGCTACATGAAAGTTCTAGGAAATTGTCTCAGCTTTCCAGAGACACCAAGTTTAGCCAAATCCAACAACCACAACCCGAGATATGGCCCAATTACTGCTCATGGGTCAGGCCCAACTCCAGCACCTCTGTTCTGACTTCCAAGCCCAATATCACCTTTAAGGAAACCGAACTAAATCTTGTGTTCTTCATGAAAGTTGTAGATATGGGTCTTAACCTTCCACTATCAAAATTTTAGAATTGTTGAACTACTATAACCCGAGATATAGCCTAATGAGTGCATAAAGGTCAAGCTGTCAGGTTCAAAACTCTAGATTTTGCTTCAACTCCAATTTGAGTTATCCAAATGTGTGTTCTCAGTCTTGAGGCCTTCATGAAAGTTGTAGAAATTTGTGTTAACTTTAAAACAAGACCAAAATCACATCCATCAGATATTTGAAACTCAAATTATAGCTAGAGTACTGAAAAAGCCAAGTGAGAAGACTATACAATGAATGAAATATATTGCTATCAATGTGGCTCCTGCTATCAAGTGAATAGTTATTAGAGAATTATCTAAACTTTCCAACAAGACCAGAATCACATTAATCAGATAATTGCAACTCAAATTGTAGCCACTTTACTTAAGAATGCAATCACCCAAAATAATAATAATTCAAGCAATAATTTCTTCAATGATCCAAATAAGCTTAATTTCACAAAATATGACAAAATTAACTTAATTAAGCCAAATTGAATCTTAAGAAGCCTAGTAAGAGGATTATAAATTGAATAAAATACATTGTTATGAAGCACCCAAATTATTCAAAAATATTTTCAACTCAAATAGCATGCTTCACGAACTGAAACATGACTTATCTTGTCCGTGGATCTTGCACATGACAACTAGAAGAATAAAACATGACTTCATCACATAGTTGACTAACAGAAATGAGATTGAAGTTTAATTTTGGAATAAGATACATATCAAGTAAGCTAAGAGTGGGTAAAGTGACAGAGCCCTTATGACTAACATTCATAAGAGATCCACCTATTGTATGTATAGAATGTGCAATGTCATTAACAGATAGGTATGAAAAAGACTGAGATGTGGATGTCATATGATTAGAGCAAGCAGAGTCAAAGTACAATCTAGTATTACCTGGTGTGGTTGATAAAGCAGAAGAGTTATTACCAGAATTGAATAGTAGATGCTTAAGGAGGGACACGAGATCATTAGTAGAAAAGGCAACCTGGGGTGTGGCTAAAAAACCTGGGGATCCATTAGCGGCAGTAGTAACAAGCACAAACTTAAAAGAATTGGGACGAGGTTGAAACCTATTCTGATTAGACCTTGGAGGACATGTAGGACAATTCTAAATTAAGTGTGCTGCATCTTTACAATATCTGCAACATCTGGGGGCAATGAGCACAACTGAAGGAGACTGAGCAATGTCTGGTTTCTCCATTATACCAAGGAAGAATACAAAAAACTGAATTTTTAGAGCTAAATTAACATAAAAGAACCTCAAAAATAGAAAGATCTTACCGGAAAATCTTAGGAAGGGTCTGGTGCTATGTCAGCACTGTTATGTCAACACATTAGATGACACGTCAACCAGATGAACCAGATCAGCAGGCTATGTTAGTGCCTTCGCCACGTCAGTGGGTCGCGGGTCAAAGGAACCAGGTCTTGAGTCAACAGATCACTTTTCCTGGATCTAGCATATGAGACACACGCGCATAAGGAGAAGGTGGCAAGTGACGGTGTGTGCGGCAGCAATTGGAGGTGAAATTTTGGCAATCTGTAGATTGGCGGACGGCAGTTCCAACAGTGTCGACGATGTCAAAAACTGAGGTCTGGGGAGCAGTGAACCGGAAATGGCAGCGATGAGGCATTTCGGGGATCTGGAATGGTGTCTGAGCGTAAATCTGAAACGATGTTTGGAGGTCTGGAACGATGTCTGAACGGAAGTCTAGAACAATATCTGAACGGAGATCTAGAACGATGTCGAAAATTGAGTTTGGAATCTAGGACAAAATTTGAAACGGAGTCTGGAATCTAGGACAGAGTCTGGAGTCTAGAATTTATCATTAAATTGAGAGCCTAGAAGCTTTGATACCAAGTTAGAAACATAAATAGAGAGATAAATATTAGTAATTTGTATATATTTTTGAATGAATAAATACATAAGAGTTAACCTCTATTTATACAAGAATGTTGCTTATAGAAAATAAAAATAATAAAATATAATTATGTATTAAATCAATCTTATTATATATTAAATCAATTACAATCATCTCTAAAATCAATCGTAATCAATCATAATCTCACATATAATTTTTTATCCGAAGATCATGCTTTGAGAACATCACACATTTATATGTCCCTAAACCAAAGCTTAAACGTAGAATGATTTCAGATTCTATATTCATAAGTTAGATCATTTAATCAATTATATATGGGCATAAAGTTAGTTGTTACAGATCCAGCATAGTTTCAAAAACAAATACAAGAAAAAAAATCGTTCAATTTATTTATGTAGATAAATCTTTATTATTTTTTTACCGTAATAACTTATATATATATATATATATATATATATATATATATAGAGATATATTTAGTGAGATAAATTTTTATTGTGAGAGGGTGAGGGGAATGAATCTTGATCATACAATTATATATAGATAATCAAGATTAAAAGTTATTTCAAGATCATGTGACTACTTAAAAAAATAATATGTATTTATATTTTAATCTTAATCATTTATATAAGATTAATGATCAAGACTCACTCCTCTCACTTTCTCTCACAATAAATATTTCTTACATTATATATATATATATATATATATATATATATATATATATATGTGTGTTATATATTGTGTGTTAAATATTATGGATAATTATGCATTAATGATATATTAAATAATTATTTTATTCGCTCAAGATTTCCAGTCGAGATATTTTATTGTTGACATTTATTACATCTTTTCAACACGTTCACATGCAATCGTAGCTTTCAAAGTCTACTCCAAGACTCCAAGTGACAGATGGAATCAGATGTAGGATTTAGTCTTTGTTTAATGACGTAAAGGATAAGATTGCAAGCTAAGGAACATGACTTCCTAGACATGTTGGGAGAACCTTTCTACCTGACAGTGATTAGATAAGGTTCATTGTCTCCGTGAAAGCTCTAAATATGTATTAGCATAAGGTATGACTAATTCTCTTCTCAACTATCAACTTGATCCTGATTACAAGGTGTTTTAAGGGAGTTTTTAACTGCTACATTATAGGTAAAGTCCACTCATTAATTTTAATATGCTAACCGAGTCACACTCATACATACAACTGAAATGCTACATTGCATGTAGAGTTCACTTATATTAGTATATTATCTATTCCAAAATCATATTAGCTTTTAAATAGTGCTAGATAATACAAATCTACATAGATGTATTGAATTTTATATGGTTTTTTCTTTTCTTTTCTTTTACAAGATTTCGCATGGTTATCTAAAAAATTAAAAAAAAAAATATTGAATCATTTATTACTTGGCATATAATAATCATTTAAAAGGAAATAAAAAACTAACCTGATTAATTAACATATTAATTGTACCATTAAAAAACTAACATATTAATGAGTTGAGTAAACTACACACAATCTGCTTAAATTTTTCCACCTATCCTTCCTTTTCTCCTTAAGTGCGTAGACTCTCCTTACTCAAAATTTATAGCATGTTCTTAGAGTAGCAGTTAATATATACTTTAAGAAAAGTTCTACCATTAATTTTCAGTTGGTATATCTAAAATTTATATAGGTATACCTAAAATTTATAGTGGAGATCTTCTTAGAACATGGATTAACTACTGCTCCAAGAATATGCTATAATTTGCTACTTACTGATCCTTAGCTTACCAAGTACCAAACTTTTCTTAAATACCAAGTGGGCACGTGGTTGATTCAATCCTCAATGAATGAAAAAAAAGTTCATTTAAAAGTGAGTTTATTTTCAAAGTAAAAAATAATATATGCACCTTTAAATTATTTATTAAATTAAGATTATGATAAATTTTAAATTAAAAAAAGTAAAGATATATTCATCTTTATATTTGTTTAAATATAAGAGTTTCTTCCTCTAAATGAATATCTATGTACACATAACCTTTCCTTTCCCTCTCTTGTTGACTGTTAGGACGCCTTCCGATTTAGGCATGACAAAATCTTCTTGCACTTAAAGATATTTACGGAAATTACCCCATTTGAAGACTCAAATTTAGAGAATTTTTCCTTGCGAGAACGGGGATAAAAATCTCCTTGAGACAGATGCGGGGACGGGAATCGTATTTCCTCTGTGGGATCCCCGCCCCCGAAAAGTTATTAAATTATTATTATTGATTATATCATATATATATATATATATATATATATAATACTACTGTGTTCTTTTTTAGTAATTTTCATCTATATTAATTTAATATTTTTTAAAAAAAGTAAAAGCATATCACTTCGTAATAACTTATTATTTTTATTTGTTGATATTGTTGACTTAAATTGAAATTGCTTACAACATTTTATATAATTTTTTTATTTTTTCTAGATTTTTAAAATAATATTGGGATCTCCGCGAATCCCTACTTTCCAGTGAGGAACGGAGACGGGGAGAATTTTTTCCTCAAGACGAGGATCGGGGTTGGGGACAAGAGAAAATTGGGGAAGTGGAGACAATTAAGAAGCGAGGAGTACTCCTAACCTGCGCCTCACACGGGTGTCATCCCTATTCTAGTTGACTAAAAGTTTGAAAATTTAGCAACTAAATCTTAGAAAATTTAGTTTCTTGATATGAATATTTGTCAATAAATAAGAAATGGAACAATTGATAACTGAAATGTGTCAATGAGAAATTTTTAGTTGTTCTCAGAGTGAGATATTTGTTTTATACCATTCAATGCATACTATTTTAATTAGTAGATTATTATTATTTCTCATTTTTAATGTGCTTTTACGGTTATAGCTGAAGTTAAATGATACAAAGCAAAAGAAATATTTTCATTTGGAAGCACCATTTATAAATAGAAAGTAAACACTGATATTTATACATTCGTTTCTTTTATATTCACCAAATTAATTGTCATTAAATAAAAGATTTTTTGACATTTAATTAAATGTCATCGTTACAAAGGAAGCTTCAAGATCGGATGAAAGCTTTAAGAATTACTGATATCGAACGCAATATCAAGTCCTTTTCAAGAATGTTAAGCATCACTAAGTTTCAAAAAGCCATTGGTATGTAATTATATGTCTTCATGTGTTGTGTGAGTGTATATATATTGATAGACGTGTTTTCTGTATATAAAAGAATAAAACAAGTTCTTAATTTTAAGGAAAAAGCAAAAATTAACAATACATTACAATCTTCAATTTAGGTTAATAGTAAAAGTTAAAAAGCTATAATAGATACACTCTCTTTTTTTTTTTGTTACAATAATAATAGATACACTTTACAAATAACAAAAATGATCATTTCTTCTTCTTTTTTTTGGTATAAAAAATGATCATTTCTTTTTTGTTGAAAATTAAATGCCATCATACGTCCATTGAACTTTATACATATGTATAGTAATAGAGAGTAATATATGTAGTGAGTTAGAGTCACCAGCAACCACCCACAAAAACCCCAATCTCATTCTCCAAGTTAATCAACCATGGCTGGCTTCACTTCACAAATTTCAATAGTTTTGCTGCTGTTGCTATCTGCAGCAGCATTCCACAGAGGCATGTGTAGTACAAATAAGCAGCTTCGTTGCAATGAAAAGGATCGATCTGCACTGCTGATCTTCAAACATGGTGTCGTAGGTCATTCCAGCAAGCTCTCCTCTTGGTCCAATGAAGAAGATTGCTGTGCATAGAAAGGAGCATGGTTTTAAATTGCGGTCTGCAACCGCAACTGCGGTCGCAATATTACAGTTTTAATAGTCTTCGCAATCGCATCGCGACCGCAATTACGGCCACATCGACCGCATTTTTCAGCAATTGTCCATAATATTATAGTTTTAGAGGTCTCCGCAATCGCAACCACAACTGCAATTTAAAATCATGGAAAAGAGTCCAGTGTAATAACATCACAGGCAGAGTAACAAGACTTGATCTAAAGAAAGAATACTTGGAAGGTGAAATCAACCTATCTTTGCTTGAAATTGAATTTTTGAACTGCTTGGACTTGAGCTTGAATGGCTTTACAGGTCTAATTCTTCCAGCTATCTTCAACCAATCACTAGTCACACCTTCTAATACACATGCTAACTTCTCTAACCTTCAGTACCTGGACTTATCCTTTAATGATGATCTTCCCATGGATAATCTTCACTGGCTTTCTCAACTTTCTTCCTTGATAAGTCTCAACCTCAGTCAAATTAATCTTCAAAATAAAACAAAATGGCTTCAGTCCATGGCAATGCATCCGTTACTGTTAGAGCTAAGATTGGCAAGTTGTCATCTGACCAATATCAGTCCATTCATTCAGTATCAGAATTTTACTTCACTTGTAATTCTTGATCTGTCAGGAAACCAGTTTGCCTCTGAATTACCTGTTTGGTTGTTTAATCTTAGTAGTGACATCTCCCATATTGACCTTAGCTTCAATTTTTTACAAGGTCAAATACCCAAGAGCTTGTTAAATCTTCAAAACCTTAAATCTTTAAGGCTGGATAACAATGAACTCAATGGATCCATTCCAGATTGGTTAGGGCAACATGAACATCTTCAATATCTTGGTCTATCCGAGAACTGGTTTCATGGTTTTATTCCTTCAACTCTAGGAAATCTCTCATCCTTGGTTGACTTAGGTATCAGCTCTAATTTCTTGAGTGGTAATCTTCCAACCAGCCTTGGACAACTCTTTAATTTAAGGAGTTTATTCATTGGGGGCAATTCCTTGTCAGGTGTTCTATCTGAAAAGCATTTTTCCAATCTCTCAAAGTTAGAAACACTCGTCTTGAGTTCACCTTTTGCATTCGATTTGGATTATGACTGGGTTCCTCCTTTTCAACTTAATGGAATTAGTTTGAGCAATACAATTCTAGGTCCTAATTTTCCAGCATGGATATATACACAAAGGTCACTAGAATATCTGGAGTTTCCTAGCTCAAGGATTTCATCCATAAATGGAGACAAGTTTTGGAGGTTTGTAGCGAATATTACACAACTCAACCTGTCCAACAACTCAATCAGTACAGACTTATCAAACATCACACTAAACTCTGAACTTATATTTATGGAGCATAATAATTTCACTGGAGGGCTCCCACATATAACGGCTAATGTCATCTATTTGGATTTGTCCCACAATTCTTTCTATGGAACCATTTCCCCTTTATTCTGCCATAAATTGGGTAAGGAGTATAGTTTGGATTATTTGGACATATCATTTAATCTTTTAGTTGGAGCAGTTCCTGATTGTTGGGAGTATTGGAAAGGTTTATCTTTCCTTTCATCGAGATTGGAAAGTAATAAGCTAACCGGTGAAGTTCCTCCGTCAATGGACTCATTTATTGATCTCATTGCACTGGATTTGCATAACAATAGCTTGTCTGGCAAATTTTCATTAGACCTATCAAACATAAAAAATTTGCAATTCATCAACCTTGGAGGTAACAATTTTTCTGGAACCGTACCGGTGAAGATGCCACATAGTATGGAAGTGATGGTATTAAGATCCAACCAGTTTGAAGGTAACATTCCACTACAACTATGCAATATCTCTTCTCTGATACAATTGGATCTTTCCCATAATAAACTTTCAGGAACTATTCCTCATTGTGTCAGTAATATTACTGGCATGGGTGGAGCACAAAGAACGAGTCATTATCCATTTGAATTCAATTTGTATACGAAAGGCCAAGAGTTAGAGTATACAGACTATGGATTATTGCGAATTCTTGACCTTTCAGGTAACAGTTTATCAGGTGAAATCCCGCCAGAAGTATTCAGTCTTGTTCAATTGACGTCCTTGAACTTGTCAAGAAATCATTTCACAGGAAAAATACCAAGAGCGATTGGAGGCATGAAAAATTTGGAATCTCTTGACCTCTCCGATAATCAACTTAATGCAGAAATTCCTGTTACCATTTCTACTTTGTCTTTCTTAAGTTTTTTTATTCTGTCATACAACAATTTGATGGGACAAATCCCACTAGGGACTCAACTTCAGAGTTTTGATGCGTCGAGCTATGCTGGGAATCCTGAACTTCGTGGAGCTCCTCTAACAAAGAACTGCACAGAAGAAAATGCTGTTGATGAGTCAAAGCAACATGGAGGAAACGAAGATGGTGACTCTGAAACAGAGTCACTCTATCTTGGGATGGGTGTTGGATTTGCAGTGGGTTTCTGGGGAGTCTGTGGTTCTTTATTCCTCAACAGGGAATGGAGGCACATGTATTTTCGGTTCCTTAATCATGTCGCAAACAAACTTCATGTGATTGTGGCTGTCAATTTCAAGTTCAACAGCTTTAGTGGAATACGAGCAAGTTCCTCCTGAGGTAAGTGAAAGTTGAGTTCCGTTCTTTGTCAGTTTTATCACGACATCTATATCTCCTTTTGGACAGATAAAGTCTTGCTTAAATTAAAGGTATCTTATAAATGCATTTATTTTTAGAATAATTTTTTTAAAAAATATTACCATTATATATTTTTTTGGAATTTTGTTTGGTACCCAAAAAGTGTTGGGAATTTTTTTTTTAATCTGACCTACTAATAATTTTGAGAACAAGTGCTAATTGATTACGCATGTCAAAAAAATTGTAGAGAAATCAATAATGTCATTATCCTTTACGTAATGTTCAACAACTTAGAGCATATAAAATATCATTAACCTACTAATAACAGCATTTATATAGTTAGTACTAACTATAATGTGTTTATCTCAATTGTCTCTCAATCATGACCACATAACCTCATAACCTAATAAGTAAGTTGATAGATATCTTCAATAAAGTAGTGCATTTAATTTGAACAAAAAAAAATAGAGATATTAAACACGTGCAATAATCATATTCTTAATGGATTATCTGATTAGTTCTATTTGTAGAGCACTTTGAGCATCAAGTTTCCATGTTAAGCCCCTCAGATTCCCTTGAATCTTCAGATGGTGCATATTCTACAAAACTAGTACCAACAATACCCCTAAAGAGGATTTCCAATTTTCAACTCATGTAAGTGTTTCCGACCTTGCTCTCTAAACTTTGCTACCTCAAGATTCTCATGTAAGAAACATAAGAAAATAGTAAGACTAACATAATATATTCTAGCAACTATTAAAAATAAATACACACTCATGCATACCTGAGTTTTGGCTTCCCACTGCTCATCACTAGCATCAATGGTCCCCTTATTTGCATCCCAACCAAGATTTGTTTCCCTTTCAACAAGTTTTGCCCACAACTTCCATTCATTTTTCAAAATATCCCACCTATTTTTTAACTGCTTGTACCCATATGTTAGGTTTGTGGCCTTGTTGAATTTTTCCGTCACATTTGCACACCCAATCTTATTAAAGTGGATGTGTGGCCTATTTCCAACACGCACCTCCTCATTACACACTTTCGAAAATATTTCAGTATTTTGATCATTTCATTCAACTTTTTTTTTTCTTTGGCACAACATCTTCTTTGGGAGGCATTTTCACGTGTACTCTGAAAAAATGGACAGAGGGTTATGAAACATACATATGTCATTTTCGCAAAACATGGAGAAACAATTATGATTCAAGAACTGAATTATCAGTAAGATGAAGAGAAAACACAGCCCAACAACACAAGCAAAAATTTTGACAATGTGTGCATATAAAATTTGACCATCTAAAAATGAAATAAGCCTTAGAGGATTTTGTACACAAACCAAAAGCAAAACAAAGCCACAACAAACAAGGATTAAAAAAGAGTTTGCAAGGTAGCTTTCCTAATGCATACTCACTTGCCAATGACCTTAATGACATGAAGGCCTGTTGGTGGATATTTGTAGACTTAGTCACTAATCTCATGAGGCTGCAGTCTGTATAATTTGTGAGTCGTGTATTCATGTGATAATAACTTAACCATAGACAACCTTTAAGAAGTAAACAATTTTCCCACTTCAACAACTAACATAATAAGCTATAGAGAATTATTGTTGTGTGGTAGTTGTCGACATTCCACTAAAAGAAATTCTCTAATTAGCGAGGGAAATTTCCCTTGCAAATTCGCCACTATTTAGCGAGGGAATTGTGAGGGAAAATTAAGCCCTCACTAAATTCCAAAAACAAAGTCTAGTAAGTTCAAGGTGAAAACAACTAGTGAATAGCTAGGGAAAGGTCTCTCGCTAATGTATGTACCAGTTGAGTCATTTTTAGAGAGGGAATTAGTGAGGGAACTCCCTTGCAAATCCCGGTAAAGTTTTAAAATTGAAATTTTATTGTTTCAAAAAAACCCGTGACTCGTCTTCAGCTTTTGTGCTTTTCCCATTCTTTAGAAAAACAAATTTCATACTTTTCGAGCCCTAACTCTGCTTTCAACATCCCCATTCTTCAGCATCCCGCAGTTCAAGCCCTAACTCAACATAGCAACTCGTCACTCCCTAACCAAATTCTTAGTTCACAGACCAACTCAGAGTTTCAGACTCACTCCTTCCAACCACCAAGACCCTAACTCGGACTCTCCAACTCAATCGATTTCACACAACATGGCTTTCAGTACACACTCTTCTTCTTCTTCATGTTTTGTGCCCTCACAATAATCTTCTAATTGTAATTCAATTTTCATTTGGTTCTGAAGTAAAATTGTTTCCTTTATTTTTTTTTCTCCCTCTGATTTGAAGAAGCTTGAAATTTGAATCCTACTTTGATCATATGCATGATTTATGAGATGAAAAATTTTGAATTGAACTTCGGACTTTGAAGGCTTTTGCTTCGGGGTGCAACTGAGCACCCATTATGTAATCATAGAATGTATTAATCCTTGAACATATCTGTGAATCAGTAATCGATGACAATGTGGTGGCGGTTGCGTCTATGTATGTGTGTTGATACCAATGTTGATGCTAGTTTGTCTCCATTGCAAATATGAGTGGATATTATCTACCATTTGTTTTCTTAGAAACACGGTTTCACATGTTTCATGTTTTAGCCACCCACCTTCAACATGTTTAATAGAATGTCACTGATAGTAGCTTTTCTTGAATGAATTTGCTTTTGAAATATACATTGTTGGCTAACCCCTTTTTTTTTATTTTGAATCTTGGATGATCTGAGTGGTTATGCTAGGCAATCCACACCCCAAGCTAGAATTTGAACTCATATGTTAATATCACTCTATTACTTATTTGATTATGCGTGTTTGGGTGATTTGTACATTAGTTGTTTGATGGAATGCCTTAATAAATTATGTTTGTAGTGTTTTTACATCTAATGCCCTGAAATTAATTTTTACTTAACTAAATTATCTTTAATTTTTTAAAAGGATATGTAAGTGAATCATGATTTATTTTTTTATGTGTGCCTATATTAGTTTTGCAGCTTGCATTATGGTTGCTTATCATTTCTGATTTATTATACTCCCTTTGTTGAACTTAATGCCTTACTACAAAATTGCCTTATTACATTTATTTTAAATGTCTTGCTACAAAATTGACTTATACATTTCTGATAATATTTTGAAAATGAATTTTTGTTTATAATCCATAATGGAATAGTTGTTTCTGATGTGTTGGATCCTTTGGTCAAATTGGTGCCTTACCATAAGGTAGCCTAGATTAATATCTGGAAGAATTTATATGTATGTTTAGTTGGTCATGAATGATGTAACATAGACCTTTATTTCAATTTCAAGAGATCAAGTTTTGTTGTTTCTTTGTGTTATTGTTGTGCTTTCCTTGTTGCAACTTAATGTTCAGTTATTCAGGCTCTAATTATTTGTTGAGAAGCCTCCTTGCTAAAGCACCAGTTGTATCTTCTAATGCTTCTTGCATTTCAAAAAAGTTATTTTTTTAATGTATTACTCTAAAGTGACAACAACGGTGTTACTAATGAGACATATACAACCTACTACCAGAAGGTTGTGTAGGCTGAAATTTTAATCCGTGATTGTGCTCATGATCCATGTATCGAATTGGAAAAGATGTTCTAGCAGTGCTCTTTTTTGTCTCGCATCTTCTATTTTGTTTATTTGCTCTCAACCTTATGTTTCACTCTGCATGGTTTATCATAAGCACACTTGCTTGATGGCCGGGGTAATGCTGGTGCAAGTGTTGATTCACCTAGACAGAACCTTGCTGCTACTTCTATTAATGCATTTGTAAATGCTGGCTTTGGTCAAGTACAATGTACTTAATATTTCAGGATTGTGTAAGTTTGTATTTGTTGTGCTTTTGGGTTATTGATATCTTTTGTTTCCTTTTTTTTTCTCATTTCCGTTATTTTTGCCGGACAAGTTAATGAGTGTCCCATCAGACTCTTCAAGTAGTGGTTCCTCTAGAAATTGGCTTTTCAAAAATAAAGAACATGGGAAAACTAGTGTTGCAGCTAGTCTAGTATGTATTTTCTTACTGAATCATCATTTTTCTTATTTATGGACTATAGAAATTTTATTTACAATATATTCTTTAATGTATTATAACTAGGTATGATTTTGCTCTGGGATGTTGACTATGAACTTGCACAAATTGACAAGTATTGCCATAGTAATGATAATCATGTCATTGCTAGTGCATTATTGGGACTTGGAATTGTCGATTGTAGTATCAAGAATAAATGTGATCCTGTGAGTTCCTTTTATTCTTCCATTTGCTCAGTTTGACATCTTTTTTTATTTCTTATGTTAGATATTTTTTAATTCCTTTTCAGGCAATGACAATTCTAGATGACCATACAGATAAAAAAGGCACTTCAATCAAGGTTGGTGCAATTATAGGGTTTGGAATCGAATATCCAGGTTCCTAGACTGAGCAAGTGAGCTACTTATGTTTATAGTTTTCAAAGCCATCAACTTTAACTTACAAGTGACAAACATGAAAAATGAAATACTGAGTGTACGCTTCCCCTTTTTAGGCCAAATCTTTGCTTGGAGTAACCAAATTCATAACTAAAATAATGTCTTATTTCTATGAGTTGTGGCCTACTTTTTTTTTTATTCATATCCAATGCTTTCTTCCTAATGTTTGGCAATTGACCTACATGTGCCACCAATCCCACATGTAAAGTGGAAGACCACCCAGTAACAATCCAATTATGTCAACACCTAAGCTGGGAAGTGGTTATTGGATGCATCCTGAACCTGGCCTGCAATTGTTCAGCACCACAAGCACTAATGCAAATGGGTAATTATTCATCTTCAAATAATTCTAGTCTTACATTGAATTTATGTATTGATTTTATTTTATTTTTTTCAACCTCTACTTGTAGGGTGAAGAATGTCAAGGTTCAACCATTAGCCCCTACTTCTCCTAGCTTCAACTTCCTTTACTGGTATGGACTAACATATGTCCCTTACCACTGCTATATTAGAGTTTCGATACTAATTTGTTGGATTAACCAAACAAACCAGCGGCATAACCAATTTTTTTCATGGCTAATTAAATGTTAAATTGGTTATCAAGATAACTCATTGATCCACACATTTAATAGCAAACTTCACCCAAAATAAATTAAGGAGGATTGAGAATACTAATTAATGAATGAAAATTACAGTTATGCAAACATATGATGAAATTTTCCTTCAGAATATGCAGGCTAAGGTGGGTTTTGGGCTCTCTACTTTCTATCTTGCTACTTTCTGCAAACATGATTAGGAAAAACTACAGAGAATATAAGGTATATACACATAGAATGTTAAAAAAAATACTTTTTTTTTTAACTTTTCCACATTTACGCTAAGAATGACATAAAATGGTGACTGGGGAGAAAGTTGTATATGGATGAATTCAAGAGAGGCAAAGTTTGTGGTTGAAGAGGTAGCAAATATAGTAGAAAGGTGGCAATGGTAGCAAAGAAGATATCAAAAGAGGTAGCAGAGAAGCTTCCTAAGGATGGTAAGCTGAAGAAAGTAACTTTGGTAGTAGAATGTGTATCAAAACAGGCTGCTCATAATGCTCAACTAATAGAGAAGTTTATACACTAGGTATTGTATTACCATTTACCACTACTAATATTTGATCATATGGCTTTACCAATGCATTAGGGCAAAAAACGTAGCCTTCATCAAAGGCAACACTTCAATATGCTTTAGAGTATACTTTTGATGGGTTACCATAGGCCAATTTTGTTGTAGTGAAACAAGGTTTTATGATTTTTGTATGTCTCATTGTTCTTAGTAGGATTCCTACTTTTAAAACATAATTAACACGTCTAGAACTTTTGTATTATTCTAGATTGCTGCTTTTATTTAAATTTATAGTTCAAATTACTGTGTGGTTTTCCCCCTATTTTTTCCCACTTCAATGTTTAACAGTCCTACTTCTTCATCAATTATTTCATAGTATATACTTTCTACATGAAAAACATAGATTTCATATGTTAATTAGAATTTAAGTAAGAAAATTAGAAAGGTTTTCATGTGCTCTCAAGAGTTGTTTTATGCACTAAGCTGGCCTTTACTGCTTTAGAGGTTTTATTTAGGAGACATGAAAATAGGTCAATGAGCGTTATTTCATGTTATTTTAACATTGTACTGCATTAGAGGTTTTATTTATTTTTTGGAGCAGTGGTGATGGTTACTGGTTAATACCTTAAATAAAGCTCTCTCCAAGCTCTAAAATTTTAATTTTCAAGCTGTAAGAAAAATAATTTATGCATCACTTTATCATTGCAAGTTAGTAAAGGTTTATCAAATGGATAATAGGTTATAAAGGTTTATCTGGGAAGTTTGGTAGGATTCCTCATTCATTCACCTTTTTTTGACCTTTAGGATCATTAAGTTCTACTTTACCTGTTAATGACTTAATGGGTTGTTGCTTCTCTATCATTAGGATACCTCATTCATTCACCATTAGTAGACTTATTTTGGACTATTTGTATAGCAATTTTGTTGCTTTTCATAAATTTATTTGCTAGATTTCTGTCTTGATTAAGAGGCTTATATATAGGTGTATTTTGGATATTAAAAATTAAGTTTTTTATATTTTAAATTGAAAAAAAAAAGCAATCAAATTGATTTGCAAGGGATTAACGAGGGAATGACGAGGACACCATAATAAAGAGTGAAAGGTAATCAATCATTGGCGACAGATTCACGATGCACTACAAGAAATTTCAGATTTAGAGACGGAATTTTTCCGTCTCTAAAAGGCCAAAATTCCGTCTCTAAAAATTTAGAGACGGAATCAGAGACGGAAATTCATCCGTCGGTAAAAGTGGCGTCGCTGATAGTTTAGAGACGGAAAATTAGTACCGTCTCTAAATTAGAGACGGATTTTTTATTTAGAGACGGAATGTTTCCGTCTCTAAATCAGAGACGGAAACCATTTTCCGTCTCTAAATTAGAGACGGAACTAAATTTCCGTCTCTAAATTAGAGACGGAACTAAATTTCCGTCTCTGACTTAGAGAGACGGAAATCATTTTCCGTCTCTGATTTAGAGACGGAATGTTTCCGTCTCTAAATTAGAGACGGAATGTTTCCGTCTCTAAGTCAGAGACGGAAAATTATTTCCGTCTCTAAGTCAGAGACGGAAATTTAGTTCCGTCTCTAATTTTTGAAAATTAGAGACGGAAAACTGGTGTCTCTAATTCCGTCTCTAATTTCCAAATTCAACAAAAAAAAATGACCGTCCCTTTTAAATATATACTTGTAATTTTTGTATTGTAACTAACCTGATCGAACAATCACAATAATCATTAGCAACAACAATCACAATTCATATCATCACAAATTTTTATACTAAAATACAAAGTAATAATTATCATTACAAATATTTAAGTAACTACAAATATTTAAATTAACAATGAAAATATAAAAATAAACCTAATCACAAATTTAAGTCATCATAATTTGCATCATCGTCATCCTCATTATGGTCATCCTCTTCTCTAGGTGCAGGATGGGATGGCTCACGCTGTGAAGTTGCAGGTGATGGCATTCTAAATTGAGTACCCACAAGAAGAGTCCTAAACCTCTCCTCCCATTGATCCATTTTCTGCCTCATCATGTTCTGTTCTTGTTCCATCTTCTTTTGTTCTTGTTCCATCTTCTGTCTCATCATGTCTTGCTCAATATTTTTTTGATGGAGCTCATCAGTTAAAGCCTGAATTTTAGCCTGCATTGCAATAATCTCTGTTGGCGATACTCCATCAATGGAAGAGGTGAAGGGAGTGGAGGAAGATCCAATAACATTAGTTGCTTGTGAACCCAATCCGTAGATACGCCCTTTCTTGTTGGGACCTCCAACAACATCCAAGTAAATACTGTTAGCAGAATCTTGACTGCTGCTACCTTCACCATTCTGAGATTGCAACTCAGTCATCCGCCTTTCATACTCTTCCTAAAAAGTAGTTATAAGACACTTGTACTTGAAACTTGATGTAACTTAAATGCTAAGTTATGCTTACCGCAATCTTTGTTGCTTCTGCATTGATATACTCTTTCTGAATTATCCTTGGCTCGGTGCAAATACCGCTTGTAGACCTCAAAAAAGCTTGGCTCCCTGGACATCTGATTTGCCTGAAAATATAAAAGTATAAGTCATCCGCTTGTAAACTAATTCAATGTAAATCATAGATTGTTAACTTAAAGAATTACAGTACATCAACGAAAGAAAACAAGTGCTATGCACAAATTAGACATCTGAACTAGAAAGTTTTAAGCAGCAATTTACATTTATAATTAACAAACAAAATAAAAGAAAAAAATAATAAATAAAGCTGAAACTGAAAAAACATTACAAAAAACTGACCAATTATCATTGATAATAAATTAAGTTCATGCATCAATGCACTAATTTTGCGGTAGAATAGATAAATCAACATGTTTAACGATCGTAGTCGATCAAATGAAATAAAATTTATTATTTTCTTATAAGAAGCAATAGTTGATCCAGAAGATATGAAGCAGCTAATTGACAATAACAATAGTAAAAACTCATAAAAACAAGCTAAAACAAGACTCACTAAGCAGTAAGCAAAGCAATATATATCATGTAAATATGGTTAACCATATTAACAACATGCCTCAACCTCAACTAGCGTAAAGTCATAAATTTAAAATTCATTACACATATTGTTAAATTTAAATACCCAACACAAATCCACTACAAGCAAGACCAGCCATGCACAATCCAGAATTTAAGACTTGTACTGCAAGTCTGCAACTTAACCAGTTTATTGATACATGCACTGAAAAGACAACTTTGTCTTTAAATGATAAATTGAATTGTAAACCTCTTGTGTCAAAACATGACTGTGTAAAGCGGGTAAATTTTATACTGCTATGGCAGCCAACTCAACATAAGAGAATCAGGTAATTTATAGAGGCAACAAGTGTAATTAAAACAATGGAAATAATACCATGACTTAACAGCTATCGCATAACAAGATACAAAATACACGATTAAAAACATTATTCACAATGAAAGGATAATTGTACATCAATAACAGCCAGAACTCACAGATCAAAATTTGTCAATACCAATATCTCTCATATACCATAGTTATTTAAGACAGATCATGAGCAAGATTGAAAAGAGGCTTAAAGCATATTTAAGATCTATTCCATATTTCAAATCCAAAATCCAACAGATGAGGAGCATTTTCACATGATTATTTCTCTTGGTTTTGCTGCTATTATTCATAAACATGAAACAAGATTCCACCAAAAAATAGTTCAGGCATTTTGTTAACCACCAACATACAATCAAGACAAACAAGGTGGACTACATATGTGCATGAGGCTAAGCTTAGAAATCAAACATTGAAATAGTCCTGGAGCTAGTCGTTTAGTTAGAATGTCTGCTACTTGTGCTTTAGATGAAACAGCACAAATGGACAACACCAAGCATGATTTTTTTTCTGTAATAGTATTACAAATCTTTCACTAAAGAGGATATTTAAATCAGCTCTAAATCAAGACCATATATATTTAAACCAAAAACACATTAAATTTTACTTAAAAGAACAATGAACAAAGAATGAACACCTAAACATTAACCACCACCTTATACTCGGATCAAGTGTGTCCTGGGCGAAAACTATAAAAACTCACAAGAAGAAACAACAAATTAATCATTTGTATAAGCATGTTATACATATAACAGATAAGACAACAAAAACATTTCCCCTTTTCCCATCTCAAATATCCAATGCAAATTGAACTCCCCACTAGATGCATAATTGAAACAAGCTCAACAACATCTATTGCCTCATCTTCCCCTTCCTTTTAGGTTGCTGAAGCTCCATAACATCTACAGTTTCACTCAAAATTTCATCACTCATTTTGGTTTAGTATAGTATATGGATCTAACATCACTCACCATTCTCCTACAGTGCTCTGTTGCAGATATGGATCCTCCGCTATGCACATTGAGACCTTCTTTCGATTGTCTATTTCGACTGTTTCTCATAGACATTGTTTGCCAAGCTGGATCACTCCATTTAGCCCACAACCGCTCCCTAGCATTTGGATGAATCCATTCACCCTTATTCTTTCTATCACGTACCTTGAATAGATTATTTGCTAGTGCACCAGATCCCTTAGTTTCAAATATCCTTCTGATCATATCATTGTCTTCAGGTAACCACTTGTATTTTGCCTACATTGATGATAGTATTAATTAATGAAATACAATATTTTTAAATTAATAACAGATTAATAACAAGACTTAAAAGGATATTACCCCAAAATCTTTAAACCACAACTCACGCACGACGATTACTCACTTCATCCAACTTGTCCAAGGCTCTTCATATTTCTTTTTGAAGATGAAAGTTATATCACGAGTTGTTCCAACATCCGGTAAAACACAGTAAGTCAAACACTTGTATTTATATGTATATATATATATATATATATATATATATATATCTATATAACTATTATTTTTGAATTAATGTTCACAATTATAATAACTTACTCTTGTTTGTTGGCTGGCTTGATCCAAATTCGTCCATCTACATCCTTTCTCCCCCACCTGATGTGTTGTGGAATAGACGATTCAGCCACAGTGTGTGGAGGTGCAGATGAACTCGCCGAAGGGTCACCAACTACATGTAAATTGGCAACTGAGGAGGGTGTAGGCCCAGCCTGGAAATGGGGAGATGGGGTATGTGAAGATGGAATATGTGCAAGCCCGATCTGGGATTGGGGAGATGGAATAGATGTAGGTCCAATCTGGGAATGAGGAGATGGGGCATGTGAAGATGAAATAGGTGCAAGCCCAATCTGGGAATAGGTAGATGGGATAAATGTAGGTTCAGTGTGAGAATGGACAGATGAGGTAGATCCAGGCCCGGTGTGAGATTGTGGAGATGGGGTATGTGTATGTGGAGATGTGGTATGTGTAGGCCCAGTGTGAGACTGTGGAGATGGGGTATGTGTAGGCGTAGTCTGAGAGGTATCCCTCCCTCTCCCTCTCCCTCTCCCTCTCCCTCTAACTACCATCTATATGCAAAGGGTAATGATAAAATTCAATTAGGTACAATTAAATTAACATATAAAATTAGTTCAAAACTATTAAAAGTCATGAATACATAACACATGATTACATGAATACAGGACATGGATACATAACACATGATTTCATTAATAAATTAGTACACATTATTAATAGGTCATGAATAGATAACACATGATTTCATTAATAATTTCATTAAAAAACATGACAAAATCTAGTCAGAATATGCTTCTTCTTCTTCTTCTTCTTCTTCTTCTTCTTCTTCTTCTTCTTCTTCTTCTCCTCCTCCTCCTCCTCCTCCTCCTCCTCTTCTTCTTCTCTCCTACTTCAACATCTTCATCTACTTCTTCCAAATCAAATTGGTTCAAGGTTGGACCGTGTAATTCCTCTACTGGACCAGCTATATCAACAAGACTTTGTTCAAGATCATCGTTTGCAACTATCATAGGCATTTGCAAGACTGACTCATCTTGGTATGGATCATCTATTTCAGGTCTTTTTGTCTCTAAAGTTTGAATTATGCTGCGTGCCTTAGTTTTAACCACAACCAAGGTCAGGTATCCATGGGGAATTGATGAAGAAACTAATTAATTGAGGTAAAGAGATGATTGTCACGAGATGGAGTGGTAAAAGTTGTTCTGATGAAAAGATTTGCTTGGGTTAGGAGATCCACCCTAGCTGCCCTTCAGGATACTGTGCGTAATACACTTGCTCTGCTTGTTGTGCAAAAATAAATGGATCATAATTCTTATATCTTTTAGATGCTCTAATGTCAACAATTCCATAATTATCTATCTTTGTCCCTTGATTTGGTGTGGGATCAAACCAATCACATTTGAATAGGACTAGCATCTTTAATGGCCACCCAGTATATTGTATTTCAACAATATCAATTAAAACCCCGTAATAATCATTCTCCATTGTGTCATTCTCGCCACCCCGAACACATACACCACAATTTGTTGTACCCATCCATTGACCATGATCTTTTGTATTGAATTTGTAGCCGTTTATAGAATATGTTTGCCACGTGTTTACTTTGTTTGAGGGCCCCATGCCAAACTCCTCAAAAGGTCATCTTCAATGTTGTTGCTAAACACCTATATCACAAATGGGGGAGTTAATTGGTTTTACCTAAACAAGTTATGAGGGAATTAACAATGAAATCAGTAGATGATATTTAGCATACATGTTCTTTAAACCATGTGGGAAATGTTGTGGAGATTTGTTTGTCCACTTGTTGGTCATTTAGTCCAAGTTCTCGTAGCAAATCTGCATATATGCTGAATTGAAATCACAAATTAAATCACTTCACGATTTAGTCATGATACATGAAATCAAAAGAACTTATAAGCTTACTTCAAAAAGGCTCCACCTCAGGACAATTTAGAAGAACATATAAGTGTGCAGCCTTCATTTCCCTCTCTTGTAAGATGCAAGATTTACGTTTTCCAATGGGACGACCGGAAAATTAAAAATAGAAAACGGTGGATTGATTGAACAACCTTCACCTCCATCATCATTCCGTGAAACTCTTGTCCTTCTAGATGGAATAGTGGGTGGATAGTAGTAAGATGCAAAAGTAGAGGTCTCCTCCACTAAATAAGCTTCACAAATGGAACCTTCGACTGCAATGGGAATTGTTGACCTTATCTTTTAAGGTACGTATAAACCTATTAATTGAGAACGTTAGCGTAAAAAATACCTTATGAGGAATTAATTGAAAAGAACAAAGGTAGATAGGTGACTCAACCTTTCAAAGGGATACATCCATCGATATTGTACGGGACCACCGACCCTTGCTTCATAGGGCAAATGAATTGGAATGTGCTCCATCGAATCAAAGAAACTCGGAGGAAATATTTGTTCCAGTTTACATAAAATTATTGGAATGTTTTGCTCCATCTCCTGCAATTTACCCTTTCTCAGCAATGGCGAAGTTAATTCTCTGAAGAATTGACTGAACTCAGTAAGTGCATTCCAAATAGGCTTCGGTAATGCCTTGAATGCAATTGGAAGCAACCTTTGCATGAACACATGGCAATCATGACTCTTCATACCAAACAACTTTGCTTCCCTCATGTCAACGCATCTAGCCAAATTGGAGGCATACCCATCTGGTAGCTTCAATTGTTTAACCCATTCGCACACAGCTAATCGTTGTTGCTTAGTCAATGTGTATTGCGCTTTGGGTTTTTTTAGCTTTCCACCTCCACCATCCTGTGAGCCTCTAGATCCTTTCGTCTACAATATTCTGCCAAGTCCAATCTAGCGTTAAAATTGTCTTTCGTCTTGCCCTTAGTATCCATAACTGTGTATAAGATATTAAGAAACACATTTCTCTCAATATGCATGACATCCAAATTATGCGGGAGAAGATTTGTTTTCCAATAAGGCAGTTCCCAAAAGATGCTTCGTTTTGTCCAGTTGTGATAAATACCATACCCTGGTTGACTTTCTCCTACTTCTTCAGTTATGCTTGGTATATGTCTTACCCTATCCCACACTTCTTCGCCAGTCAACCTTCGTGGGGGTAACGAAGTCTCAACAAGTCTCTTTCTAAAAGCATTTTTATTCCTTCTATAGCAATGGTCATGTGGCAAGAATTGACGGTGACAATCAAAAAATGATGTCTTTCGGCTATGTTTAAGTGTAAAAGCTTTTGAGTTCTCCATACAAATTGGACAAGCAAGTTTTCCCATTGTCATCCAACCTGATAACATCCCATATGCAGGGAAATCATTAATCGTCCACATCAAACAAGCCTTCATGACAAAGTTTTGTTGTCGTGAGACATCATAGGTCACGACACCAGTATTCCACAACAATTTCAGTTCATCTATAAGCGGCTGCAAGTACACATCAATTCTACTTTTTGGATTGGAAGGGCCTGGAATTATGATTGTTAAGAACATGAACTCTCTTCTCATGCACATCCATGGAGGCAGATTGTAAGGAGTAACGATTACTGGCCAACATGAATAAGTCCTACCTGTTTTGTCAAATGGAGCGAATCCATCAGCACATAACCCTAGCCTCACATTTCGGGGGTCTTCTGCAAATTCAGGATATGTTTCATCAAAATATTTCCAAGCTTCTCCATCAGATGGGTGAGACAAAGATCCCGTATCTCGCTCATTCTCACGATGCCATCTCATTTGCGCCGCCGTTTGCATTGAGGAATAAAGTCTTTGTAGCCTTGGGATAAGTGGGAAATACCACATTTTTTTCTGAGAAATTTCTTTGACCTTACCGCTTCTACTGATTCTTCTATAACGGTCTTCGCCACAAAATCTACAACTACGAAGATTGTCATATGGAGGACGATAAAGCATACATCCATTTGGACAACAGGAAATCTTTTTGCAACCTAGCCCTAATCGTTCCACTTTGCTTTCTTTGCACGATAGAAGTTTTTAGGCATTCGGTTATCATTTGGCAATGCATTCCTCATAAAATCCACCCATTGATTAAAACAAGTCTCGGAAATATTGAAGTCAGATTTAATACTTAGAGCTTCACATGCAGCTGACAATTCGAGTAATTGTCACAACCATCATACAAGGGAGCTTGTGCAGCTGACAACATTTCAAAAATCTTTTTGCTTCGGGTTAGGATCTTCCCTTATTTGTTCAAAGATAACCAAACCCTTGTTGCTCAATGTAATTGCCAATAGAAGGTCCAAGCGCATCCATTACCATCTGCTCATACCTATTGAAGTCTTCCCTTACCCCACTACTTCCATAGTATGAGTTGTCTGCAACCACTAGGGGAATGGGAGGCCTTGGTTCATCATGGTTAGTCCAGCAGTAGTAATCACTCATAAACCCCTTCATACACAGGTGTGCCTTGACTTCGTCAACAACGTGATACACCATACATTTACATTTTTTACATGGACACCTCAACTTTCCTATTGCTTTAAACTGATCTTGTGCACAAACAAACTCAATAAACTCATTAACACCCGCCATGAATTCATCTGTAACTCTTCTCTTGTCAGGACCCACCCTATTATCCATCCACTTTCGATTCTCAGGAACTTCCATTCTGTTTATAATTTACAAAAAAATAGAACTCATTGTCATGAAAATACACAAGTCCAATACTATTCAAGGGAGATCCATGATTAATTGGTATAAATCATGATTAATTTTAAGTGTAATTAAGGTTTATGGTAGCTACTTCGTTTCCTCCTTTCCCTTATTTAAGGTAGTGTTTCTATTTATGTTCGTCTGTGATCATAAGTAGAAATTTATACTGTAAGTGAACTATACAGAACAAAGATATAAACTAATGAACATAACAGTAAAGAGACTCATTTGTGGGTTTTTATGATTAAAATATGACACTCCATTTACTTGAGCTTGATTTATGAGGTTTGTGAATGTATTTGATATTTTAAATCTCTAAATCTCTTTCCTTTATAACTTTGATTTCTTGCACAAAAATATTCAAAGAGGAAATGAAGGAGACAGAATTATCATTTATGTACAGACAAAAATATGTGTCTGTGTGTGTATAGAGAGAGAAATCAAGCAAACTCACATATTCAGAAGAGATGAACTTTTCTGAGTAGGGAGAGTGCCACTAAGTTTGTTATTTCCAAGAAACCTGGAATTGGATAAAAACAAAATATCCTTTAAACCATGTACGAAAGCATATCAGGAAATCAATGTATAATTACTTAGGAATGCAATATTACAAGTAAGAGAGCGAACTCAAATTGAAAATTGATCCTAGAATCGTCCGTGATATTGTTGAAGCTTAAATCCCTCGCAAGAACCAAGCATGAATATATATTTATCTGGCTATGGGACAGAACACAATTATAAGACTAGATAAATGTTTTCTTTTTTGCAAACAAAGAAAAATAAAAGATCAATTACCCTCTCTGTACGACAAATAAGCTGAAAAGTTGAATCTTTCTACCACATAAAAATGAAAATATTGAAAGTAAAAAGGATAAACAGAAGTTAAAATAGCAAGTTTACACTGAGCCAATTATGAACATATTGAGCTCTGATCAGAAATCACTCAACTTATAAATATTTAATTAATTCATTTTGAAAGCAATAGTACTTTAAAGTTAAGGGATCCCTTATATAGCTAACCAGTAACCAAGTTGGAGACATACTGTGGAATATCAACAGAAAATTCTATAATTTGTTGATTTCTAGCAAATAAATTTTATCTAATAGATAGCTCATTTGCATCTAAAGTGTAACACAAACAGTGATACTCACAGCTGGGTCAAATTTTGAAATTCTCCAATGACGGATGGAATTGAACCAGATTATTGTTATTCCTCAGTTCTCTGCAACAATTGTAACCAAATTGTAACATTACTTCTGCAAAGAAAAGGACAAGTAAAGAATTCTATCTACTTGGCGGACTGAGTCATTAGTATGGTTGTGTCCTTACAAGATAGTCAATGACTTCATATTCCTTACAAATGCCTACTTGGAGATGTTGTCAAGTCAATACTTAAGCAATTTTCAATGATGAATAGATTCAAAAGAAAAGCCCTTAGGGTTGATATACTTCACACTGTTGCACAATTTTGTGTTGTTGAGAGATCTCTTTGTGACAAATTAATGGGGGCTCTAATACCTAGCCTATTTATAAATGGTTTGGAGATGATTCTAGGAATTTATTTGGATTGAGAATAATACCTTGCTGTAACAAACTCTCTCCCTGTTTTCTCTTATTATGTATCTATTGTCATGATTTTTTTTTTAATAATTGTTTGCTTCATTTGTGCTCTCAAAAGACATGTTGTCCAGATTTCTGGTCAGCGAGAGGCTGAATTATATGAGGAATTGAGGAGAGCTAAAGCTGATACTTAAGAGCTAAGGGCGGGCTTGTTGGACAAGGAATCTCAGTTGCTGAGTATGTCAGAGGAGAATGAGGGGCTCAATTCCAGGATCAAAACTTGCATGTACAACCAAAGCTAGCTACTGGCATAATGGCTCTAACCTATATAAAGGTTCCTCCCCTCTCCTAATATCCAAATTCAGAAATACTAACATATACACGAACCACAATACAATTTGCATGATGATGAAAGAAGACAACTTAGTCAGCACACTAACATATAACTCTTCACAACTATATCTATGTTTCGAAATACTAGTACAGGCTATACATTAAAATTCAAGCATACAATCGTTGGTGCATGCTAAGTGCTAACTAGTACCTAATAGATGATCACATATACAAATCCAAACCTACAAACTCAGACATAACAGTTTATATTCCTGAAGGTTGGTGGGTACCAGCATCTTCAAATCTATAACTTACATTATAACCTCAAATGAATATGCCCTTTATTATTGGCTTTGTGTCACTCCTCTAGTCACTATGGGGAAAATATTGCAGATCTGCAATGACAAATTGCCCATTATTTCAGATGGTAATTGGTAAAAAAATAATTGTGTACTACGTTATACATAGATGGTAATTGGTACAGCATTTCAGTGGATTAGGATATTTTCCTTAATAGGTAAATACTGGTCAAATACATAGAACACTCCCATTATCATGAATTAAAGAATATATTTGTTCTCTAGCACGTTGATTGAAAGACCATAATTAGCTTAGGAAGAGTAAAAAAATGTGGGGGGAGAGGGTACAATAATACCAAGGGAAATATAACACATTAGTATTTACCTTGAGTGTTCTCAAATTCTCTGAACTTAGCGAGAACCTTCTAAGCACATAAATTGGAAGTCTGAAATAGGATTAATTCGTTTTATTAAAATACAAATTGGTTAAAAATGAAATAACACATTAAAAGATATAGTTTAGCATATTCATAGCAAACAAAGTGTAGCCAAACATAACATGCATATTTTAACAATTTGGAAGGGATGAAACAGATAAAACAACAAAGAATGGTTATATTAACTATCACAAAAACGTTGAGGTCAATAAGAACAAACATATTATTATGACTACCAATATTAGAATGGTTGTCAAATCAGCTCATTAAATTATTTAAATGAAGCAAGATGTGTGTTAGGACTGAGTCAGCTCATTATTTAAATGCAAGCCACCACCCAGAAAAAGACCTTCCAGCAGAATTACAAGGCACCACAGGGAGTTACAAACCTCACAAAATTCTGGCCAGCCGCATAGTTACTCAATATGGCACATAAATTGAGGACAAGGTTGTTTTTGAGAGAGGAGGTATTGTTAGGACTGAGTCAGAACAAAATTATTTTTTGGTGCTATAAATTCCCAACTTCAAGTGTACAGAGTCCCTCTTCCACTTTTCTTCTTCTTTCTTATTATCAAACTTTTTAGATATTTGATATATAGTGTTGAGAATGATTTCAGGAAGCACTCTGAATATAATAAGCCTTTACAGGTTTATTATAGGAAAAAAAAAAAGAAACAAATAATTAACTAAAAAAGGGATAAGGGATATTATTGTAATTGTGTGCGTAGTTAGTTAGGATTCTGTTATAGCTTGTTATTGAGTGATCAGGAGCTTAGGCAGAATGTATGCCTTTAAATAGACCTCTTCTGTTATTGAAAGGTCAGCTTTTGAATATTTTCGAGTGACTTGGAAATTCCAGTGGGAAAAAGGAGAGTGCTCCTTTTTGGGGTAAAGTTGTTTACCTTGGTTTCTTTGTATTCTTGATCCATTCATCAATAAAGAGGAATTCTTCAGTAATTGTTCTTTTGTCGAAAGAGTTTTTCTTTGTTAGGAATTCAAGTTTCTAATATCGAATTCAGGTTCCTAACAAGTTGGTCCGACCTGCCTGGATCTCAAAGAATCACCATGGAACATCGAGTTGGAGCTTTGGAGAAAGCCGTGGGGAGCATGGAGAGAGGCTGGCAGAGATGAAGACAGATATCGACTTCATCAAAGATTTGTTGTTACAAATGAACAACAAGAAAACAACATCCATAGAGGGTGATCATTCGGTGAACAAGAACGAAAAATCTTTGGAGGAAAGGGAGGAAACCAGATGGAGATGAGGAAGATGAGGATAGCCCTCTTCGTTCTTGGTTCAAGAAAGTGGAATTACCCACTTTCGAAGGACATGACCCCCTAGGATGGTTGGCCAGGGCTGAAAAGTTCTTTGAAGTGCGCAAGTTAAACCTTCGAGAAGTTACGGCTAGCATTCATCAGCATGGAGGGAAACGCGGTGCACTGGTTTCAATATTGGCGTCAACAATCCAAGAACCAATCTTGGAGAGATTTTTCAGACGCTCTGATGAGAAGGTTTGGAGGAAAAGGGAGAGGGACGGTGTACGAACGATTGGCTTCTCTAAGGCAGACTGGAGGAGTAGAAGAGTACGTTCAAGAATTTGAGATTCGGTGGCTCAAGCTAAACCGAGTGCAGGGGATCAAGTGTTGGGGTATTTCTTGGCTGGGCGCGACCAGATATCAGAAGTCTGGTTCGCCCACATGACCCTAGAGACCTCCCCCGAGCCATGGAGGTAGCATGTGACGTGGAAGAAGCCATGAAACAGATGCGGGGTTACGGGAACATGCAGACAGGGACGTATGGAGGCAGGAACACGAATAGTGCAGTTTCGGGTCTGAGGTTCCAGGGAGGCAGTGGAGTTGCAGCTCGTGCAGGGTCATTCGGAGGCACGAATAGTGCTCAAGCACCCATAGGAGGAACTCGGAATTCACAAGGCTCCTCATTTTCAGTGGCCAAACCAAGCTTCACTGGCCCAAGAAACAGGGGCACCAGAACCCTTCCTTACGCTGAGTTTGTCAAGAGGAGAAATGAAGGAAGGTGTTATCATTGTGGAAATACTTTTGAACCAGGACACCGCTGTCCTGAAAAAACAATGAGAGTGATAATTTTGGCTGAGGATGAACAAATAGATGAAAATGGAGAAATTTCCAGAATGGAAGGGGAGAACGAAAATGAGGGAAGGAAGGACGAAGCTTTTGAGGTGGAGTGTCAATGGATGGATCTTTCGGTATGCTCGGCAGGAGGTCTGACACAACCTCAAACTATGAAATTGAAAGGTGAATTACAAGGACATGAGGTACTGATTTTAATAGATAGTGGAGCAAGTCATAATTTTGTATCCAGCAAACTGGTACAAAAATTGGGACTCATGATTGAAACAACCAAACCCTATTATGTAAGATTAGGGGATGGGAATAGAAAATCCACTCAGGGCTGCTGCAAGGATCTAAAGGTGCGTATGGGGCCATATGTGATGGAAGGGGACTTCTTTTTGTTTGACTTAGGAGGAGTTGATTTGATTCTTGGGGTGGCCTGGCTAGTCACATTGGGAGATATCAAAGCAAATTGGCAGACCTTGAGCATGTCTTTCGATCATCAAGGGCAGAATATGATCATACAAGGAGATCCCAGCTTAACCAAGACGGTGATTTCCTCCAGGGCACTTCAAAAACTAACCAAGAAGGAGATATACATAATGTCTATGCTCTGGGTTGTTGAGAAGAAAAATAAAGAAGAACAGAGGCGACAATGCAGACCAAATCAGTCAATTACAGGATGTATTATCTGAGTTTACAGTTTTTCATGAACCAAAAGGGTTGCCACCACCTAGAGGGATTGATCATCGAATTCCAATTAAAGCTGGGATAGATCCGATCAACGTAAGGCCTTATCGTTATCCCCATTTGCGAAAAAACGAGATAGAAACCTAAGTAGCTGAAATGCTAGCTTCGGGAATCATTAGACCCAGTAACAGCCCATATTCCAGTCCGTAATTTTGGTCAAGAAAAAAGATGGAAGTTGGAGGTTTTGTGTGGACTATCGTGCTCTAAACAAAGCTACAATACCAGACAAATTCCCTATTCCAGTGATAGAGGAATTGTTAGACGAATTGAGTGGAGCGGTTTACTTCTCCAAGATAGATTTAAGGTGGGTATCACCAAATCAGAATGCACAAACCAGACATTCCAAAAACAGCATTCAGAACTCACCAAGGGCATTACGAATCTCTAGTAATGCCGTTTGGATTAACTAATGCTCCAGCCACGTTCCAATGTGCTATGAATGCTACGCTTAAACCTTTCCTTCGACGGTATGTTTTGGTTTTTTTTGATGATATTTTGGTGTATAGCAAAACATGGGAGGATCATTTGAAGCATTTGAGGCAAGTGCTGGCCCGATTATTAGAACATTCTTTCTTTGCCAACCAAAAGAAGTGCACTTTTGGAAAAACCAAGATAGGGTACCTTGGTCATATTATCTCTAAGGATGGAGTATCAATGGATCCCCAAAAGATTGAAGCTATTCTACAATGGCCATTACCCAAGACACTAAAAGCTTTGAGAGGATTTTTGGGACTCACTTGGATACTACGAAGATTCATTAGCCATTATGGATGATAACTCGACCTCTAACTGATTCTTGAAGAAGGGAATTTTAAATGGAATAGTACAAGCACCGAAGCTTTCACCCGATTACGACGAGCAATCACCACCGCCCTGTGTTGTCAATGCCGATTTTTCAAAAAAATTTCCATAGAATGTCATGCATCAGGAAAGGGAGTAGGGGTGTGTTAACTCAAGAAAAAAGGCCTATTGCCTATTTTAGCAAGGCTTTGGCTGATTCCACACTTTCTAAATCAGTCTATGAAAAGGAATTAATGGCTTTGGTTCTAGCAATACAACATTGGAGACCTTATCTCTTAGGTCAGAAATTCACCGTATTTACTGATCAAAAGAGTTTAAGGTACCTTTTGGAGCAAAGGATAACCACTCGAGAAAAGAAAATGCAAAAAGAGTTGGTGATTGACACTTCACAAGTGCACATATAAAATAAAATGCAAAAATTCAAGTCATTATATACAGCAGAAAAGAAAGGAAATGGAAGGGAGCAAAATAAAAATCTTCAAAACTCACATTACCAACATAGATTGATCGAGAATCCACTTCCTCCTTTTCAGCCTGACTTGCAGATGAACCAGATAAATCTTCAAATCAAAATAAAAAAAAATATCATTTAACAGAAAGATATTAATATTATCATTAAATGCCTCAAATGTACAAATAATATTTAAAATCCAGCATTAGAAATGAAAAGTATGATAGGTAACTAGAGCAGAATTAAAGGTAAATATAGAACAACTGAATTATATCTCCTCTATTGTACTGATATCAGAGAAAATACCAGTAATAGTGGGGCTAAAATGTTAGGATAGATGAACAAGAATAGAAAAATACAGATAGCTCAGGCAATTTCAAGAGTGCCTGATTCTCTCCCTTCCTAAACCTTACTCTTACATTGTCCTCTCTCTTCTCTATATAACCCTATTCCTTTCCCCCATCAGCACCCCCTGCCACTTAGGCAGTTAGTTAGCTGAAGCCACAATGTGTCCCATATCTTTGCCTTGGGGCTCAGATCCCTACTTCTTCTAAAACTCTTCCTAAAATAGCCCTTCAACAGTGGTGGAGGTCTATCAAAGTATCTTAACAATCACATATGGCTCATAATTCAAAAATGATGGCAGGCATCGTGCACCATTTGAAATGGACAAGAGACCAATATGTTTAATTTAACAACACAAGATTTATGAATAGTGAAGTCATTTTACATCAAGTAGACAAATATCTAAACTATTGTGCCAAAACATTTATTACATCTTCCCTTCTCACCCCCCGGCCCCACTTTCTCTTGCTCTCTCTCCAATCTCCATTACCTGCAACTACTAATGGGACTTATTGTCCACCTAAATGATTGTATCAACCCATTAATTGCTTCTTCCTTCCATGCCCTCCACCCCCCGGGGGTTCTCATATGTAATACAGTAATAGTCGCCACATTGATCTGGATTCATGGTATGCAGGGGACCAAGTTTACTTCATAATTTCTCCTAAAGAAGTTCTATCTTAACCAACTTAAAAATAGGGTTAAAGTACCATAGACACGTGGCCCAATGAAGTGTTTATAATAATTTAATTATTTTTTTAGCCAAGTAAGATAGAAACTAGAAAGTGACAAAAGTTTAGAACAAGTTCAGTTACATGAGTTTTTGCAATAAAAAAAATTCATCTAAACATAGTAAAATATATCAAGTGTTTTTTCTTTAAAAAAGAAAAAAGAAAGCGTGCAAACTCCAAAGTAGCACAAAGTCAAGAAGAGGCTAATGACAAGTCCACTAAACTAAGATCCTTAACATGTGGCGTAATATTTTACAGGCTAGGCTTCTTTGCCGGTGCAAAAATGAGAGAAGAAGACCAACCTCATTAGCATTTATGTTACTTTCAGTGCCACTGCCAGTCTGCCATACAACGAGGGGAAAATGGTCATTTAGCTTTCCCTCGGCTACTTCTTGTGCTGCTTGCAACACTGCTTTCCCAACGGTGGGATCAAGGCCATACTCTATGTTCACCTGCATTTCAACAATTCAACAACTCCACCAATTGAGCAATTCAATCAAAATTTAAAACGAAATACTTATTAATTAGTTAGAAAAATTTTATTTTTCTATGTTCACCTGCATCTACAATTTTATTTCCTACGCTCACATATTCTCTATTTTCATGCTCACTTTAAAATTAAAAGTGGCAAAATGTTAAAAAGAAATGTAAGAAATGGAAGCGATAGGATAGGGTCATTGCAAGCTCATAGAGGAAAATTAGGCAAAACGTTAAAAAAAAAAAATCAAGAAATGTGGTTACGGAGGAGGATATGGTGAGAGAGGTGAAGCACATAAGGTCAGTTGCAAGCTCATGATTTCTAGGTTATCAAATGCAATACAGTATGAAATGGAAGAAAGAAATAAAGGAAGAAAGAAATGTACTGTATCTAGCCACTACCAAGCTCGCCGCTTCTGTTTGTCTCGTACGCCCAAACGAGTTACCGCAATGGAGATTGGAGATCGAGTGAGAGATCGAGGGTTGAGAGGTACGAGAGAGACGAGCGAGACGTTAGAGACACGAGAGATAACAGAAGCTCAGACAATAGAGACACGAGAGAGACGAGCGAGACGTTAGAGACACGAGAGATAACAAAAGCTCAGAAAAATTGGGGCTTGAGAGACACGAGAGAACGTCGTGGAAGATGGTTGGGGAATTAGGGCTTCAGTGAAAAGAAAATACATTTAGGGGAATTAGGGCTTCTAAAATTGGCTTATTATTTTGCGAGAGAAACTTAGAGACGGAAACATATCCGTCTCTATCTTTAAAAAATTATTTGATATTAGAGACGGCAAAACATCCGTCTCTAAATGTGTTTCATATTTTAAATTATTTATTTAACTGAATGGAGACGGAATTAGAGACGGAAAATTCTGAGACGGATAAATTCCATCTCTAAATTCCGTCTCTAAATAGATTTGACTTTGATTTGACCATATAGAGACGGAATTAGAGACGGAATTTAGAGATGGAATTTATCCGTCTCTGAATTCCGTCTCTAATTTTTAAATTTTTTTTCCTCTCTAAATCGTTAAATCCGTCTCTGTTTCCGTCTCTATTAGAGACGGACTTTTTCCGTCTCTAATTTCCGTCTCTAAATCGAACTTTTCTAGTAGTGATGTAATAGCGATGTACATTAGCAAGTGATTAGCGATGGAGTAGCTATGGATATTAGTGATGTGATGGAATACCTACAAATTTTGCTAGTACTAGATCCAAAATTGGGCAAATTATTTTTGCGAGGGATTAGCGAGGGATGTTTTCTTTGCTAATATGTGAATTTCTTGTTATGTTCATTTCATGCCATGTGCCACAAAGATAAGCATGTAAATTGAGCTAATAGTTCACTTTAGCACAATATGCATTTCACTTGCTTAAGTCTCTTATCACTATATTTCCTAAGCCTTTCGCACATTTTTTTTCCGCTACATTTTTTTCCGGTGATCGTTCCATGAAATTTCATGTTCTCTGCAACTACACCTTTTAACTTCTTAGGAAAGAATATAATAGTTTCAATCCATTAATCTAATTAACATCGCATCATTCTTTTTAAGATGCTTAGATGCATCATTAACATCGCATTCCCAAGTGGCTCCTTCTTTGCAGAGTTCGTGGAACACTCCTTCTTGATCCGGTTCTAGGTTGCATAGTCTGGCGTATCCACAGTAGCCAGCTCTTTGAAAATAAATTCCTGTGCCAAGTAGCTCATTCACTTCATCCTTGCTAAACCAGAATTCGCAACCTCTCATATAGGTCTTAAATGTCTCAGCATATGTCAAAGGAAGTCATTTTTTCTTCTTTTCATTGAAATTATTGGTATAGAATTCTTTAACCATTGTAGGCCTGCTTGGCTGAGGTGGTGCACAAAATCTCTCCTAATTTTTTTGTCTAATTTCATTAAGGAGAGGGCAGTACCTATCACTCTATAGCTCTATTCCTCTTTGATTCTGATTGTTCCTTTCTTTCCAACTACTCTCATGTATAGCTCTTCATGTTGAGGAGAACGGAAGTGATGTTCATTGAAGGCTACACTTCCAAAACTTAACCTTACTGTCTCATTTCTCTTCTTGTTTGGAGCCAAAGGAAAGATATATTTCTGTATGAAAGAGAAATACAACATATGAATCTTTGCTCAATTTAACATAACCAAAATATCACATCATGAGTAAATATTTGAGTATTTTTAAAACCAACTCTTCATTTTGCAAAACATACCATCCATCACATATCTAAACAAGATTTCCAAGAGAACAATTTATAGAGTCAGCTCAAATTCAGACTATCTCGGGCAATACATTCCTAGAAGCAAAATAACAATCTTTCAAGTTTCCAAGTCATTCGCAACATAAACAAATGCATTCATACATAACAAACTAGAATTTTTCAAATGCATTAACAATATCACAAGGAAACACAACAACTTATAACACAATGTGCATCCACAATCAATCCATCTAATTCCTAGTGAGCATTTCAATATTGGAAAGAAACTTAACACATCAAGCACACAAATTTGCATTAATACCAAACCATAAACTCATAGCATGCTACCAAACTACCAAACCCCACATACCCACAAATCCAAAAATTCTTCACATAGGTATTTACAAAGTTCTAATGCACAATCCTAACCTTAGACAAGTAGGAAATGAAGAAAATACCTAAATGAAGATTGAAAGGTGGGTGAGCAAAAAATTGACAGATTCCAAGTTTTCCCCAATTTCGTGCCTTATATCTTCAATGGGTGCGTAAATGGAGATTTTGCACAAATTGGAGAGGTTGAGGATGGGGGTTTGGGGCCTTTTTGGTGTAGGAATGGTGTGGGTTTGGTGTTTGGGTGGATTGAGAGAGATTGGAGTGGATTTGAGTTGAATGTAAGTGAGAGAGTAAGGGTTTTTGAAAGAGGAATTGCAGAAAATGGGTTAGAAAATCCAATTTAACTGTATTCTGGTGATGCGCGCTTAAGCGGTGGGTTTTTCACTGCTTAAGCACAAGCTGGTAGAGAAGGGCGCCTAATTTGGGCTTACGCGCTTAAGCTGTGAGAATTCCACTGCTTAAGCGCTGGCTCATAGAGAGCCAATGCATTGAGCACTTAAGCGATCATTCTTGGGCACCTAATCGCTGAGTGGTAGAGAACAAAGGTAATAGGAGCTTGAGTGCCCAGTTTTTTAGCACTTAAGCGCCCAAAGGCAGGAACAAAACTCTACTAACTAACTCTATTATTAACACTTTTCCGCTAAACAATCAACTAAAACAGTAAAGTCAAAATTGAAGGGGAAAACTTCACAAACACAAATCAAATAGACAAATCAAATAACCAAAAAAAATAATTCAAAAACAATGCAATAAAGTAAAACCAAAGGGAAACTAAATTTGGGTTGTTTCTTAAAAAGCGTTTATTTAACGTCATTAGCTCGATATTGCCCTTTTCTTAATTGGGTTGGCTAAGGGCCTAGGAGCACTTGTTGTGATCAATCTTTCTGCTCCAGTAGTGCTTCAATCTTTAACCATTGACTTTGAAACTTTTTCCTAAACGAGGCTCTACAACTTCAATTTCTCTGAGGGAAAAACTTCCTTAACTTGGAATGGACCTGACCACCTAGATTTCAATTTACTTGGAAATAGCTTCAGCCTTGAGTTAAACAATAGAACTTGCTGACCTGGTTCAAAGTGCCTTGAGGTGATCTTTTTGTCATGCCACAACTTTGTTCTTTCCTAGTATAAACAAGCATTTTCATAGGCTTCATTTCTGAATTCCTCCATTTCGTTCATTTGTAGCAATCTTTTTTCACCCCTAGCTTTCATATCAAAATTCAAAAATTTAATTGCCCAAAAAACTGTATTCAAGTTTCACAAGGAGATGGCAAGATTTACCAAAGACTAGCCTATATGAGGATATACCAATGGGAGTTTTGAATGTAGTCCTATATGCCTATAATGCATCATCTAACTTAGGTGACCAGTTCTTTCTAGAAGTGTTAACAATCTTTTTTAGTATGCTTTTTAACTCCCTATTAGAAACCTCTACTTGACCACTTAACTGGGATAATAGGGAGTGGCTACCTTGTGCTTAACACCAAATTTGCTCAGAATAGACTCAAACTGTCTAATACAAAAATGCTTCCCTCCATCACTGATAATCATATATTTTATATATTAATGAACCCTTATTTTTAGTTATTTATACTCTCCATGTACTTAATTGATTAAGCCTGGTTATGTTTTATAAGTTTGGACTCAAATTGGACTTAATTGATTTTTTCAGCACTATTTTGGTCTTATACTATTTCTGTATTTCTGTCATATCTTGCATTCTAGATGTGTAAAAATTATGTATCTTACCTTATAGGAAAGATAAGAGAGAGATCTACAACTTTCATGAAGAGCTCTAGGTAAAATATGGACATCTAGAGGAGCAAATTGGGCTTGAAAATTAGAATACGAGTTTTGTGATTGGAACCTGAACAGTGTACAGTAATCAGAGCATAACTCGGGCTGTATGAACTTTCTTGAACTGAAATTTGGATACTTTAAAGTTAAGACCCATATCTACAACTTTCATGAAGAACATAAGAGCTCCTTCGGACAGCTTGGAGGTGACATTGGGTCTGGAAGTCAAAACAGAGGTGCTGAAACTGGACCTAAATAGTCTACAGTAATTGGGTCATATCTTGGGCTGTAGGACGAATTTTTGGATAATTTTGGTGACATTGGAAAGCTGAGACAAAATGCTACAAATTTCATGAGACTACGTTGCTTTATTCTAATGGCATCCATGAGATCAGCACTGAATGATTTCGGAGACAAAGAATCTCAATAATTTTTCACTCACCATTTGGCATTTTCCACTCATCCACCTACTCCTCACCTACTCTGAATCAGCTACCTTGTCATTTTGTATCCCTAATCCTCTATAAAAGGCACCATTGGCTTATCATTTAGTGTTCTTGGTGTTAGGCTTAGTTTTAGAAGTTATTGTTATGCTTGTTTATTATTTTCCATTGTTGTAATTTTCTCTTGCTCTAAATTGAAGTTATGTTCATCTTTCTCTTCTTCTCTCTTTCTTTCTTCTTATCTATGAGTAACTGACGAGCGCCGAACTCAGTCAAAATTATAACCGAAGTTATTAACTAAGTTTGCAGTATAGTGAACAACACCGGATCGTCTCCTCAAGGATCGTAAATGCAATTTTATCAAATTAAGTTAAGTTAGAAAGGGGGGTTTTGATTGTTCAAGGATTACAATGACAAGATCTGAAGAAAAATAACAATTAAAAGAACAAATCAATTCAAAATCTATCCGAGATTGGGTGGATTCAATCATAGACCTTTCAACAAACATTTGAAGCACATTTGAATGGTTAACTTGGATCTAACCGAGATCTCGAAGATCGATCCGAATTCATACTAGACAATCGTCCAGAATTCAATTGACAAGTAATAAACATAAATCTGCAATCGCACCATTCATGTAGATATATATCAATTTAAGCACCGAATTCAATTAACCTAGGCACCAATCAGTAACCTAACCACTTCAATTACGTGATTAATTTAGATCAATCAGTTCTAAGTTTTATCACAAATCTTCAATCTTCATTTACGTGATTAATTCAGATCAATCAGTTCTAAGTTTAATCACAATACTTAATCTTAAAATAAACATAAACAGAATCACCATTCATGCATTCAAGATCAAGAAAACAGAAGAAAAAGAAGAGAAGAAGAATCCAAATATAAATCAAATACATTACATAAGCCAAGGTCTCAAGAATCCAAACCACAATCTCTTCAAGAGTCCCAAATTGACTAGAAGTGACTTAGCTCTCCATTACAATGAAGGAAAAATATACAAGAACTATGAAAAGCTATCTCTAATTCCAAGTGTGTGTTTTGTTTAGAGCTCTCCACGTGCTTCCTTTTATAGAGGATTCAGAGTAGTAGTAGATGAGTAGATGAGATTAGTAGGTGGAATTAGTAGGTGAGCTTGGTAGGTGAGATTGGTAGGTGAGCTTGGTAGGTGAGCTTGCTTGTCTCCGAAAGTATTCATTGTTGAACTCATTGATTTCGTCATTTCTGAGCCAAGTGGTCTTCATGAAAGTTCTAGGAAATTGTCTAAGCTTTCCAATGGCTCTGGAAACACCCAAAAATTCGTCCCACAGCCCAAGATATGACTCAATCACTACAGACTATTCAGGACCAGTTTCAGCACCTCTGTTTTGACTTTCAGACCCAATATCTCCATCAAGGAGCCCGAATCAAGTTTTGTGCTTGAGATGAAAGTTGTGCATATGGGTCTTAACTTTCAGATTACAAATTTTCAGCCCATTTTATATGCCCAAACTCGAATTATGTTCTGGTTACTACACACTATTCGGGTTCCAGTCACAAATCCCGTATTCTGATTTCCATGCCCAATTAGCTCCACTAGATGTCTGAAATTGACTTTGAGCTCTTCATCAAAGTTGTAGAGCTCTCTCTTATCTTTCCTACAAGGTAAAATTCATAATTATCAGACATTTAGAACTCAAGATATGGCTAAAATACAGAAACAGTGTAAGACCCGAATAATGCTGAAAAAATCAATTAAGTCCGATTCGAGTTCAAACTTACAAAACATAATCAAATTCAGTCAATTAAGTACATGAAGAGTGTAAATAACTAAACATAAGGGTTTCTTAATGAATAAAATATGTGATTATCAGTAACTAAATCTTCATCTTGCTTGGGTGAAAGAGTGAAGCTCTTGGGAATGAAATAAGGTTAGATTATTCTATTTCTTGTGCTTAAATGATACATTATCAAATGGACATTATATGTATTGTATTTTGTTTCTAATCAATTTAGAAACCTTCTTTGTATAATGGAGACCTTGATTTATTATAGACAATAGGATTGGCACAGTGAATACCTGAACTCATTTACAAATGTTGGTAGATAATTAAAGGAATCATAATATGATTGCATATATAATTAAACTTTGAATGTTATATTTTCCAATTGGTACTTTCGTTGTGTGTGGATTTCAATTGAGTTATAAAAGAGAAATAATCTTGCCTTTAATTTATTACCAAGAGTGGATCTCCTAACCCAAGTAAGTTCTTAAATTTATTTGTGAACATCTTTTATTACTTTTGGTGCTGTGACAAATCCTTTTCTTACCTCAATTAATTTTTCTTCTTCAATTCCCTATGGATCGACCTCGGGCTCCCGAGAAATTGATTACTTGAGACAACCTGCACTTGGGTTTGCATCCTTTAAATCTCGCAATCAAGTTTTTTGGCATCGTTGCCGAGGACTTGATTTCAAGTTTTAATTTATTAAGGTTTTTTTTCTTTAATAAAATCTATTCTTTCTTCTCCCTCACCGGAGCAAAAGATCGGTTTGCCGATCCTTCGGTTTCTCTACTAACTCTCTAACTTTCTAACTTACTAACTTGCTAACCTACTAACTTGCTAACATACTAATTTTCTAACTTTTATATTTATGTCATTTATTTATGTTTACTAACTTTTAATTTATGTCATTTATTTTTGCTTACTAACTTTTATTTTCTGCTCTCTAATTTTTAATTTACGTTATTTATTTTCTCGCTTCTCTAACTTTTAAATTTCTGTTATTTATTATTGCTTTCTAACGTAATGAAATAATCTTTCTTCTTCTTTTCTCTTTCGCCGACTCTGGTGGGGCTCTGTCTCTCTCCGGTTTTCATATTTTAAATTTACTTTCCGTACTTTTTTTGTATTTTACTTTTCTGTAATTTATTTTTTGTAATTTACTTTCCGCACTTTACTTTCTATATTTTATTTTCTGTAATTTACTTTCTGTACTTTATTTTCTGTATTTTATTTCTAACTTTTTACTTGTTAATATTTATTGGGTGGTTGGTTTATACCACATCCTTGTTAATATTTAATGGCTGGAGTAAACTACCAACTTGTACATTATTTTTTTCATTTTAAGTCATTTATTTATGCTTAATTGGTATCGTGATTTAAATTCTGGTCGTTTAGTTAAAATTAATCATGGTACTTTATATATTGATTTGTTTGAATCATAATCACACACAATTGACACAATGCCTGAAAAAGAAAGTGTACATGATGAACATGAAAATCAACCGTTACGAACCATGCGTGAATATTTGCAACCACCTCGAAATTCTAGTCCATCATGTTTTATCTTTCCACTTAATGCCAATAATTTTAGATTCAAGTCAGGTATGATTTCTTTACTTCCTAATTTTCATGGTTTAGAGTCTGAAAGCCCATATTTACATCTGAAAGAATTTGAGGAAGTATGTATTGCTTTCAATGACCAAAATTGCACTGAAGAGATTGTTAAGCTTAAATTGTTTCCTTTTTCTTTAAAAGATAAAGCAAAATCTTGGCTTAACACTTTGAAACCAAGATCAATTGGCACATGGCAAGAAATGCAAGGTGAGTTCTTGAAGAAATTTTTTCCAACACATAAAACTAATGCTATGAAAAGACAAATCCAAAATTTTTCTCAAAATTCAAATGAAACATATTTTCAATATTGGGAACATTTTAAAGATTTGTTAAATTCTTGCTCACATCATGATTTTGAAAAATGACGCACTATAAGCTTCTTTTATGAAGGTTTAACACCTAAAACTAAACAATTTGTGAAAACAATGTGCAATGGTGAGTTTCTTGATAAAGAACCTGATGAAGCTTTAGACTATTTAAACCAGTTGGCTGAAAATTCTCAATCTTGGCATAGTACTAACCCTTCTAAAAATTCAATTAGATCTAACCTTGCAAGTACTAATAAAGGAAAATATCACCTTAGTCAAGAGAAAGCTCTAAATGCAACGTTTGTCAGTTTGGCTAGAAAAATTGAAGCCAATTAAGACAAACAAAAGAAATTAAATCTGTGCCAAATGAAGAAATTTGTGGCATTTGTGATGACTTAGGACACTCAACACATGAATGTCCAAATATTCTAATTTTTAAAGAAGTTGTACATGAGCAAGTAAATGCAATGAATAATTTTAAAAAGCCATTTACTTCTTCTTTTTCAGATACATACAATCCGGGATAGAGAAATCACCCGAATTTCAGCTGGAGGAATAATAATCAGTCACAATTCGTGCAACCACCACCTCCTCAAGCACAACAGAACTCTCAAAATTTTTAAGGATATGCACATTATGTCCCACCATATAGGAAAAATCTTGAAGAAACACTGTATGCATTCATAGAAAAGCAAGAGGCCATAATTAATAAACAAAATAATCAAATCATGACTGGCATAAAAGAAACTCTTGCTAAACTTTCTTCTGCACTCGTCATTCATGAGAAAGGAAAATTTCATTCTCAACCTCAACCAAATCCCAAGGGTCAGTACAGTTTAAATGAGGGGAGTTCAGAAAACTAACAAATGGATCAAGTCAAGTCAGTGATAACTCTTAGGAGTGGAAAGGTTGTTGAAAAACAAATTCCTGAACCTTGTGAGAAAGAAGATGAACCAATTCCCCAAGAAAATGAAGAAGTTGACGAAAAGGAGACTGTACTCTCTCCTCGACCTCTGTTTCCTCAAGCATTAAACAATTCAAGGAAATTGAACCATAACATTGAAATGTTTGAAATTTTGAAACAAGTGAAGGTCAATATTCCTCTGTTAAATGTTATCAAACAGATTCCTTCTTATGCCAAATATTTAAAGGACTTGTGCATTATTAAAAGGAAACTAAATGTGAAAAAGAAAGCATTTTTGGCTGAACAAGTAAGCTCCATTCTTCATAATAATAATGCGTTAAAATATAAAGATTTTGGTTGTCCTACAGTTTCATGCATTATTGGAGAACATAAAATTAAAAAAGCTTTACTTGATCTTGGTACTAGTGTTAATTTACTTCCATATTCAGTTTATCAGCAACTCAACTTAAGTGAGTTAAAATCAACTTCTGTAACTCTTCTACTTGTCGATAGATCAGTTAAAATTCTAAGAGGAATAGTGGAAGATGTGTTAGTTCAAGTTGATAAATTCATATATCCTGCACATTTTATTGTCCTACATACTTAACCTATGGTTGATAGTTGCAAGTCAATTCCTGTTATTTTAGGCCGTTCATTTTTAGCAACATCTAATACTTTGATAAAATGCAGAAATGGAGTGGTGAAGCTAACATTTGGAAACATTATACTGGAGCTCAATGTTTTTAACATGTGCAAGCAACCACAGAAAATCCTTGATGAAAAGGAGGAAGTTGAAGGAATTGAAACCATCGTAGATGATCATCTTCAAACAAGGAGTTCCTCTGACCCATTAGAAATTTGTTTAGTTAATTCATTTGATTCAGGCATGCAATTAGAAGATGATATCTTTGAAATATGTTCTTTACTTGATTGTACACAGGTAATGGAGTATAAGGGATGGAAGCCAAGATTTGAATAGCTAAAACCCATGAATGATAATACCTATGAAGAAGTACCCACACTGGAATTAAAGTCATTACCTACTGGGTTGAAGTACACATTTTTGGGAGAAGAACAAAGCTTTCCAGAAGTAATTTCCTCAACTCTTACTGGAGAACAAGAAGGAAAGATGCCGCCTCAATGGACGCACCAAGATAGAAAGAAATTTTTGATAGAGATGAATAATTTTTTTTGGAATGATCCATACTTGTTCAAATATTGTCCTGACCAAATCTTTCGGAGATATGTGCCCGACAGTGAGGTAGGTAGTGTCATTAAATTTTATCACTCAAAAGTATGTGGATGTCACTTTTCTTCAAAGAAAACAGTTGTGAAACTCTTGCAGTGTAGATTTTATTGGCCTACTTTATTTATGAATTGCTATACTTTTTGTAAAAGTTGTGAAAATTATCACAAAATGGGCTTAATTTCAAAAAGAAACATGATGCCTCTGAACCCCCTTGTCATTGAAATTTTTTATTGTTTGGGAATTGATTTCATGAGTCCATTTTCATCCTCATTTGGATTTGTGTATATATTAGTTGTAGTTGATTATGTTTCAAAATAGATTGAGGCGATTTCATGCCGACACAATGATCATAAAACTGTTCTCAAATTTTTAAAAGAAAATATCTTGTGTCGATTTGGAATCCCTCGAGCTATCATCAGTGATGGGGGAACACATTTTTGCAATAAGTCATTTGAATCTTTACTGAAGAAATATGGTATTACACACAAAATTACCACCCCTTATCACCCTCAGACAAGTGAACAAGTTGAATTAGCAAATAGGGAGATTAAATAAATTTTGAAAAAAACGGTTAACCCAAATCATAAAGATTGGTCTTTAAGACTAAACGATGCACTTTGGGCTTACCGTACTGCTTTCAAAACATCTTTGGGCATGTTACCCTATCGATTAGTCTATGGAAAACCTTGTCACTTGCCTGTAGAATTGGAACATAAAGCATTTTGGGCTATTAAAGCTTTCAATCTAAACCTTAATGATGCTTACAAGATACGCAAATTGCAATTAAATGAACTTGAGGAATTGAGAAATGATACATATGAAAATTCAAAGATTTATAACGCTAGAACAAAAGCTTTTCATGACAAGACAATTTTGAGAAAATCTTTTGAAATTGGTCAAAAAGTACTGGCTTATAATTCTCGTCTGCACCTATTCCCTGGAAATTGAGATCTAGGTGGAGTGGTCCTTTTGTTGTCAAATATGTGTATCTTCATGGGGCTATAGATATTGAGAATCCTAGGAATGGTAATGTGTTTAAAGTCAATGGATAAAGACTCAAACTATTTCTGAAAAACTAAGTTGATGAGGTAAAATTCATTTCTCTTTCTGATCCTTGTTATGAATAAAATTTATTCTAATTTTGTTGCCTTGTTTTTGCAGTTCTTTGTGTTGCCGGTTAAGTGGCTGATAACGGTACTCCGTGACTCTCAAGTTAGTTTGTTTTTCAGTTTTCCATAATAACTGAATCCTTCTTCTCCTTTAAAATGGATGTCATTCTTTCAAACCTGAGAAAATATTTTCCTTCTCTCCCTCAAAATGCTTTGACAAAAATCTACAAAGTTAGATGTGAAAGATTGAAACTGTTAATGCACAAGGGTATGCCAGAAGATGTATGCTGGATAATTCAAGCAAAGGTCCGACTAGCTGGTGAGTCTTCAATTTCATTTGACTCATACATGCCAGGTCTTGGAAGAAGTTCATATTCTAAAAGGAGAAGAGCAAAAAGATTACAAGTCTGTCACAAATGTGCATGATGGAATTGTAATAAGCGATGTCGTTCTTTGGGGATGGTTTCCATAAATAGAGAAGATAAAATTTTCTTCAATAAGAATAGACTGAGTAAGGAGTCATTAGATGATATCTTATTGACTCTTGAGACGCATTCTTGTGGATTTGTGCATCGTGAACTTCTTACTTTGTGGAATCTTTTCAAGGATAAAGAAAAATGCTACAGTCTTGGGAATCTGACTCTAAAAGACCCTGTTTGTCAATTTATAAGAAAATTGGATGGGAAGCTTATCCTCGACTCATAGAAGGCGTTTAAGTCGTTATTGGACGTGAAACCAAAAGCAGATGTGAGTCATATCCATAACAATCTGTACATATTATCTTTTTCTTCTTCTTCTTCTTCTTCATGTTTTCTTAAAAAAAAAGAAAAAGAAAAAAAAAGAAGAAAAAAAATATTTGAACAAGGACGATCCGGAAGGAGTACCATGGCTTTAATTAGTTATGGAGCCCCAGCCTTTGGCTGACCCGTCATTGACTTGGGTGGACCTTTGCATGCTGGTCCTTAAAAAAGTTCATGTACCATGCTCTGTAGAGAGCCGCACTCCTTAACCCAATGTTTACCATCTAGGTACTGTAGAGTTGATACACAGGTAGAAGCGTCCCACTCTGGTTATTAGTGAAAAGTAACCCGCGGCTGCCAAAACGTATAAAGTATCTGAGCTTGATCCTCTCTTTTATTAGAAGGGGCTCTCAGCGCCCTGGGATGGGACGTTCTGGATCTTGGACATTACGGGTTTCAGATTTTAGCATCTTTGTTGATGTTATGAGCCCAAGTGTGAGCTCTCCAGGTTCTAAACCAAGGATGGAAACCCACGATGGTTTCGTCTTTCTCTTTTCTTCGAATAAACGGACATGAGTGTCTACTGCACTGGTGACGCGCACTATAAAGATATGCCACTACTGCACTCATGACGTGCAGTATAAAAATACGCCATGAAAATTATACATAAAGGTATGTCATTATTTACTATTATATTTCTTTTATCTTTATATGATTTTGCTGTATTTTGATTTTGGACAGACGATCCTTTGAGCAGGGTCCTTCAGGAGTTTCTAGATTTCTTTACCTTGATGGTTTTCTTGAAGTCAAAAAAAAAATTCCTTTACCTTTGATCTCTAATCCTGATCTAGCAATAGCTCAGATAGATTGGTCAGCAGGAAGTAGTGGGGGAAACAGAATGAAAAGAAAGCTAGATTTGACACTTCATTTATAGCTTTCCTTTACCTTTGATTTTATTTATTGTACTTTATTTCTGTTTAAATTTGTGTCAGGTTTCTCTTTTCAGTAATTTCTCCAACAGGTAATATCTTTTATCCTTTACTCATCTATATTTTAACATTGAGGACAATGTTGTGATCTGGTTGGGGGGGAAGGATAGTTGACAAAAAAAAATTTCTTTTTTTTGGAAAGTATGATATGATTGTCATGGACTTACTAAACTAATGAATGATGACAGAGTAAGGAGTAATTTTACTCCTGAGACGCATCTAAATTGGAAAGTATGTTTAGTGATATGACTGTCAGAAACTTATTCGTAGTAAAACCAATTAAGGATGACAGAGTAAGAAGTAAATTTGGGAAACAATTTATTACTTTTGAGACGCATCTTAGTTGGGGTAGTAACTATTTAGTGTTTATTTATGGAAGTAACAAAGTTTTGCTGTTTGATTTTCTTTGAAAGATTCAAGTGAAAGCACTCTCACATCCTTTGAAGCAATTGAAATTCAGGGATCATAACATGATTAAATAAATTGTCTTCTTTCTTAAAAATCACAAGCTTGGATATGAATGTTGATATGATGGATTAAGAATGATAGAAATATGCCTTGTGAGATTTTGAGCATATTGATGAATGGGTTGAATATTTGTACCATTCTCTTCTTTCTTGTGTGATTTTCACTCATGGAATTATTACTCTAGAACTTGCTTTAATTCTTTTTAAGGCTATATTTTCACATGCATACATAAATATGATTAAGGTATTTCGAAATATCTACTTTGACCAAATAGCCATCCATGTATATTTTCCCTTGTGTAACCACTTTGAGCTTATTTGATCATTCTTTTTTTTTAGCTCATTATGTGCCTTCAAAAAAAAAAAACATGCTTTACCCAACCTTAGAGAATAAGATAGTATTGACCTTGTTTTTTAATAAGTGTGGGGGTGTGTGTGCAAAATGATCAAAAAAATAAATAAATAAAAAACAAAAAAAAACTGACCACCGTTGCAATCAAAGGATTATCAGAGTCTAGAATAAAGGTGGATGCTTGGAAACAACAGGAAGAAAAGGAGAAGGTTCAGGTCTAACAATGAATTCAATTCACCAATTTGGGATTGATCTTCAACAAAACATTAGTCAAATGTTGATGATTGTCCTTTATGATGAATGTTCTCATACATTTTCTCCACTCTAACTGTACCATAATGCTCTTTTATTCTCTTTGGTATTTATCTTCTTATATCCATATTATCCCCTCTCCTTTACCATGACCAAATTACAACCTTGAATAAAGTCCTCTTGATTTTTGTATGCATGTGGTTTGAGTAGCGGAGAAGTAGAAGATAAGTAAGCTTATGACAGTGTAATTGTTCATGGGTTGAATAGAGTGAAATAATTACCTTTTAAACACATGAGAGATTGAGAGTGAATTCTGTGAGGATCTATCATTCTTGATTCATTCTTTTTAACTGAAGTTTCCTTGCTTGTTAGTTTGAGATGTGAAGAAATATTACCTCATTAATGCTTTGATCCCTTGAATTTTTCGTTGCTCTTCTTGCTTTATCGAGTCTTTTTGAGTTTTTAGCTTTTGAGTTTATGTCGTTTTTCTTTGTTTCCTAGTGTTGGTCTTATGTGTTTTGCCCAGGAGTGTAAAAAGCTAAGTGTGGAAGAATTTGATAATCACATATTTTATACATTAATGAACCCTCATTTTTAGTCAGTTACACTCTCCATGTACTTAATTGATTAAGCTTGGTTATGTTTTGTAAGTTTGGACTCAAATTGGACTTAATTGATTTTTTCAGTACTATTTTGGTCTTACACTGTTTTTGTATTTCCGCCATATCTTGAGTTCTAGATGTGTAAAAATTATGTATCTTACCTTGTAGGAAATATAAGAGATAGCTCTACAACTTTCATGAGAGCTCCAAGTAAAATATGAACATCTCGAGGAGTAAATTGGGCTTGGAAGTCAGAATATGGGTTTTGTGCTTGGAACCTGAATAGTGTGCAGTAATCAGAGCATAACTCGGGTTGTAGGAACTTTCTTGAGCTAAAATTTGGATACTGGAAAGTTAAGACCCATATCTACAACTTTCGTGAAGAACATAAGAGCTCATTCGGACAACTTGGAGGTGACATTGGGTCTGGAATTCAAAACAGAGATGCTGAAATTGGGCCTAAATAGTCTGCAGTAACTTGGTCATATCTTGGGCTGTAGGGCGAAT